>CM057343.1:393181330-394415656 GCA_030015575.1 Agapanthus africanus
ATTGGAGGTCCAGATTTCAAGTTTGATCATGGATTGTGAGGTATAACTTTTGACCTATTGTTCAATGGTTGGTTTAAATTCCTTAATGTAGCTTATTAGGTGCTTAATTATGGTTTAATTGAAAGATTTGGGTTTTCAAGGGAAGGATTAGATTATAGTTAGGGTTTTTGTTGTGTGATTATGGTTGCAAAGTGGAATTCATCATTTTGTGAAATGTGAAACATAATCAAATTGTTAGTTTGCAAATTGTTAAGTTGGAATTGTAATATTTAAGCTATTTTGCTTACTAGATTTTTATTATTGCATTAGATGAAATTAAAAATCTAGTGAGAGTTGTGTTTTAAATTAGGTTTTTTTTATTATATCATCAAGGTTGAAATGTATAGTTTGACATCTTAAAATATGTAAAACCTAGCTTGGGTGTTAAATTGCAAATTGTTTTATGTAAATTGTCCTAATTATGTTTGTTTTGCAAACTAGATTTTTCGTAATTAATATAAAGAGTGAGATTAAAATCTAGTTAATGGTTGTGTGGCTTAGTTAATATGTTTTAAAGAGAATTATGGCCACTAGAATTGTTAAAATATTTAAAGTTGATTAAAACACCAAGTTTTGAGCTAAAATGGAAAATTGTGCAAATTTTGTTAACTAGGTTTTGTAAATATATATATTTTGAGGAGAATAAATTATTGGAATGGTTTTTATGACTTGGTTATGATATTGAGTGGATATTACGGCCGCTAGATTTGTTTAAACGTCATGTTTTGTACTAAAACAGGTAATTTTGCTTGCTAGATTTTCGGAAAAATAGCTTTCAAAGTGGGTTTGAGGTTTTTGTGAATTTTAACCTATTTTATATTATAATTAGTGCTTGTGATTGTGCAAATGAGCGTGTTTGGGTTTTTCTCGATGGTATGGCGTTTGTACGCCGACGTCGAGGGTTTTTGGGTTGATTCGTGGAAGCAACCATAGGTTTTGACCTATGTGGGATTCGTGTGTCGTTTTGGTCATGAGTCGGATTTTAATGCGATACGGTGCGTTATGATATGTGGGTACCCCATGTGGACTTCGAGACGACAAGCAAGCGCGTGGCGACGTCGGCACCGGTGAGCGAGGACCAGTTGTGTAGATTTATATCTACGGGGAGAAGTCGGGTGGATGGCGTATAGCACCCCCGCAGTTCGTGGTGATGTATACGAATACGTATATACACATATATTGATTATATATATTGTTTGAGAGTATTGATGACATAGATGGATTTTGGGTGTGATCGGATTAGTTTAGTGTTGCGAGACCCTAGAGTAGAGGTTGCGCCACATTTACACGCACACACCCATACTTGCATACATTCTTCTTTCATATGTGCTTATATAGGGTTATATTGTTATGTGTTCATATGGGTATGGGACTATGTGTTCACATACTGGATTTGAGGATAGTATTTGGGATTTGAGATGAGTCGATAAGATTTGATCGAGACCGCGAGAACGGTGATATGGCAAGATTCGTACTTGAGATACGTCCTGATGTTATAGCGGATCTTGGGACGACGATACATGTGAATAGTGTTATACATTGAATGGTTGACATGTGATCGTGATATGAGATAAGATATGTTAAGATATCCATAATAGGTCGCATTAGGCGATGTATACCTCTTTATGACGATATATGATGATGATATCGGTTTGTATGAGGCTGTAGATCAGCAGTCAGATCATGACTATATTGATGATATTAGTATCGTACTAGACGTAGATCAGTACCCAGATTAGGATCTTGGATAAAGAGGATACCAGATGAATAATGTGATATTGATCCGTACCCAGATTTGGGATGTCGTACGACGGATTTACGTACGAGCTATATATTGATGTTTGATCCGCACTCTTGACTTGGGAATATTTGATTATAGATATGGTATCGGATGTGATATTATCGAGACGGGATCACCGACTAATATATATATATACACATATATGTATCGACTCAAACGTTAGGCGGCTTCCTTTACTTTAGTTTAGCTTGACAGCTTAGCCCTATAGTTTAGTGTTGTTGTTAGCCCATATTAGTTGTCGTTGTGTCTAGTATTCAACTCCCGCTCATTATTCTTATTCGCTCCGCATCGCCTGCTTACATTATGATTCATATTCTATTGTTGATATCATGCTGTTAGGACACCAGCACCATTACCGATGACGCGTATGTACCACGTACACTTACTTGCCGGCTCACACACATCTTCATCGGTAATTGCCATGTCATGAACACTTTAAAAAATACTATTTCATTTGACATAGGTTGTTAGCTAATAGTTTAGACATGATATTAGTGTACTTTCCTTATATGCTAGTTTAGACATTGTAGTTATTACTTGCTACTTCATGCATGTTATTATTCATTGATATGCCGCATTCATGGATTTTTATGTCTATATTCACTGTTTACATACTATTAAGGATTTGGATTCGGATTTTCATGAGATTTCCTGGATTTGGGGGATAACCGCAAAAACACTTATAAATTTCTTTCTCTTTTGTTAAAGAAAAGTGCAGTTTTCCCATGATGTATGAGTCGTCCACCATGAGTTTGCTGATGGATTTCGAGACCCGATTCGAGGAGTTGGATGAACCGTTTCGGTAACATGGTGGACCCGGTAAGGTACCCCGGGGCAAGAAGCACGTGGTGATGACGATGTGAGCCTGGCAGGGGAGCACTACCTACCGGTGATATTACCTGACGCGTCGGATATCCCGAGGATACCGTCGTGGTGTTGAGATTGATGGTAGGGGCCGGTCTGGACTGACGGCGCCCTAGATAGTGAGATTGAGACATACAGAGATATTGAGATATTGAGATACAGAGATTGCGACACAGAGATATCGAGATATTTGGATATTTGTTTTGTGTCGATGATAGGCACTGTTTATGCTGATTTCATTTATGATACCTCATTTTTAAAAAGATACAGAAATCTCACTAATTTATGAAAGCAGTTTTCTTCAGTACATGCATTCTGTTTCATGCATTCATACATCATCCATATGATATATTGCTACCTGAAGCACTGACACGGGCACATGGGATTACACTCGGGTTAGATATTTACCCTAGCCATTGTTATAGGCTGCATGTTATATATTTGGAGATATATTATGATCTTATGACCTAGGATCGCGTTGTTCATGCGATTTCTGTTCGTAGATATTTTTCTACTCACGAGTTGGCAACTCACCCCCGTTGTGCCACAGTTTCTTGCAGGTTTTTCCGTACAGGTTTCATTACGGCTTTGCTGGCACTGCTTCTTTCAGGTGACTTGCTAGTAGGTGGGTTTATTGGTATCGTACCCATCATATTACTTTGTATAATATTATTCAGTTGTATCTAGTAAATTCCATCAACCAAACATGTATTTATTTTTGAGATAGAGACCAGTGATGTTATTCTTTCGACCTTAGAGTCACGCGTTATATTTCTGTGGATTTCTTGTTGTTTTGAGTTTCCATTGTGTTTTGATCCTCGCCCTTGGCGTTGTATATTATATTACTTGTGTGGTTGTGACCGTCGATTGACGAAGAGCTAGCTCCCGCTTGGTGATGCATTTTATTGGTTTCGTATACTATTCATGTTGTATCCCGTTTGGGGGCCAGTATTTACAAAGGAGACTCTGCCGAAATTTTTAGGAAATATTTGATGCTTTTAAAAACGCATAATTCGGCTTATGCTATTAAAACTATTTGATTTAAATTGGTTTTCCTTCACTCTACCACTTTTCTTGGTTTGGATTTCTGGGTTTTCGGCTTACTTATATTACATACGCCTCGAGACATTTCATAGTTTAAGTGCCGGTCATGTTCCATACTTTCAGGACGTGACAAAGTTGGTATCAGAGCGTTAGGTTTTACCTTCGGAACGTAGGATGACCCTTGGTTGATGGAATAGGTGACTAAAGTAGAGTGACGTACTGTAGGTATGTTCCGCGACATACTTATGATATGCTACTCCACTTAAGAAGCCTTAGGATGTACATTTCTTTGTTCAGTATTATATTCATTCCTGATCTAGCCTCATCGGTACCAGTTATGGTTTTGCTGCCACGATTTCGGGCAGGGAGAGCTACGACTAGAGTTGCGGTCATCACGAGCTCATCACGAACGAGGACTGACCGGGGCGTAATTCCGGCGACACACGATTGCGGAGATGTGTCTTTTTACTGTGTTTTCGCGCCACAAGCGTTTGATGGATCGCTGTATGAGGTTACTCGGATGTGCAGATCGACACCAGAGGATCGAGCCAATGAAAGAGGCCAACCAGATTTTGATGACCGTTGGTGTATTACTTATTCATGATGTTTGAGGCACTGTCCAGCGTGCAGACGAGTGAGCCAGTTATTGCTGGGAACGACGAGATATCGCCCCAGATGTTGGAGCTATTGCAGTACGAGTTGTACTAAGAGATGATAGAAGGTCGCTAGTCACCCGAGGATGAATGACTAGGACATGTGGTTCGTTCGCTACCCCGATGCGAGGTCATCAGATAGATTGATTCCAGCTAGAGACGACTTCACGCGGAGACGTTGAGAGTCGACCGAGACGATCGAATGTTAGAAACCTATTATTCTAAGTTTAAAGTATTCGGAAGAGCATGCAGGCAATTCTATGGACCCTCTAGAAGAATGAAACCCTAACTCGACTTAATGACCGTGTGTAGGCTTGCGGCAGTTCCGTGGCGCCATTAGTGAGGCTTGGGTTTGCCCTTCTACGGTTGGACCATTGATACTGTGGTACGTACTCGATACTGTTAAACTGTACCCAAGAGGTTGAGCTGTTAGGGGATTATGAGGTTTTGACGATTCGATCGGATGGTTCGACTTCATTCGGATGCTAGGTGGTGAGATGCATTTCTTGGGAGACTCCAGATCGAGGATAGCCGTTGGAGCTCAGTCCATGCAGCCACGACGAGACGAGTCTGAAGCAGTCGACACTATAGAAAGTGGAGTAAGAGATTCGTACAATATCTTGATGAGACGACGTTCCACTCCGCCGACATCAGAGATGCGATACGCATGCCGAGGCATTGTACTTTGATATACCTTCCAGAAGGAGTCGCGATGAGTATGCAGCCGTTCCGGAACGGGAACAGATCTAGTAAGGGACGATGACTTCCGGACAGTTCGGCAGAGACGAGATTTTGGAGAGATCTCGACAGGACCTTTCTAGGACGAATTACGAGAAGACTTGGACCCAGGAGTGGTCATGTTACGCACACCGGCAGTCCAGAGTTCAGGATCGTCGACGAGACATGCTATGAGTGACCACGACAGTTGGCCAGAGATTCGTGGAGGATGTGCTTGAGCGGGACTATTCCGCCATACTTGATTTTGGTATTTTAAGCGATATATTCGCATGATTTGGTTTTGATGATTGAGTTTCATGATATCGTTTTCATGCGCCATGGTTGCACCTACTGAGTATTTACGATTTTTGCACAGTTGTTGCACTTGAGATAGTTTTCGTGCCTTGGTTCCTCATGTTTGTGATTATATGGGTTTCATACAGTTGAGTTGATCTTGTGCATATGTACGCACACGATTTGGTTCTTGCACTCGGTATAGTTCACATATGTTTGCAGTGCAGTGATTCGCATTTTGTGCACTTAAATGCACTGGACTTCGATTTCGATTGTGATACTCGATATTTGTTTTGTGCACCTTGTGCACCTGATTAGATTTTGCGCATGTTCGGCGCTTGATATTAGATTTCATGATTTCGTGCATGATGGATGCACCTGATTTGGATTTTCGCGCATGTTGAGCGCATGTTTTGAGATGCGATTTTGGTGCACACCAGATGCACTAAATCGAGATTTTTCGTGCATGTCAGATGCACCTGTCTTTGCTGTCAGGCACACACGTTGCCTATGACAGATGTTGTGTGCACACCCGATGCACTTAGATGTTGTTTCTGTGCGCATGTATGGCACATATATGGATTTTGATTTCCGTACGCACCAGACGCACGTAGTATTCATATGCATATTTTGGGATTGATTTCTTATAGAGCAGTACGTTTTTATGACATTTGCTATGTGTTTTCATACTGAGCAGGACTAGTCAGAGGACAGTACCTGAATGTATTTTGCATGCATTGATAGCTATCGAAGAGAATTCCAAAAAGCGAGCTATAGTCTCAGTATTTACCTATGTATCTGATATGACACGAAACGTTTAAAACAAGGAAACCCTTCTAAATTGTTTCCCAAAACGGCGGAACGTATATTTTAAACAAAAGGTATATATGTATATGGTTATTTTCTTATGATAGACGTACGCCATTGTGCAGTGTTATGCGCATTGCACAGCGACTTTAAGAGATTTGGCATGCATTTCCTTCAGATATTTACATATATAGATTTGATATTTACGTGTATAGTTTCGAGTTATATCATATTGGTTTTGTATTGGATTTTACATTTGTGTCCTTACCATGACTCCGATGATTGCGGGATGCTTGACGGAGTTTTGATTTTGAGTTATATGCTCATTTTTCATGCGCATGCGCGGCGCTACGATTTGTTTTATGTATTTATGATTTCGGAGCTCCGGCGACCTGATGGTTTTGCTTAGATGTTTTAGTATTTAGGTGGGAGTTTTAATTTAAATTCGGGGACCGAATTTCTTTAAGGGGGGAAGATTGTAACGTTTTGAAAATCGTTTCGGTAAAATTTCGGAAAATCGGTAAAATAAAGGGAGTTTTCTGTAAAAAATCAAAATACAAATATCTTTATTATAAAATAAAATATACATATTCTAGCTATGTAATTGCTAGTATTTGGTGTTTATTGAGCCACTGTTGAAATTTCAAATTTTCAGAAAAATTTTCCGAAATTAATTATTTTAAAATTAATTTAAGCCGTCACTAATACATTTAATTAGGGAAAATTACAAATTGGAATGGGTTGATACAAATTTTATAATTCATGACACACTAAACTGACATGTAAAATATTGTTTTTGAAATGAAATGGTTTGCCAAAACGGTTTAGAAAATATCGAAGAAAAAGGGCTTAATTAGTGAATGTTGTGTTAATGGGAATTGGGGTAATACATTTATCTTTTTTCCCAACCCACACACCCACACCTCACCCTCTCTCCCTCTCCCCATGTGGCCGGCCCCCCTTTGACAGCCCTCCCCCCTCTTTCTCTCCAATCACCTCACTTTTGAAAAGAAAAGAAAAGAAAATGAAAGAAGTCAATGTGGACTTTGACTTTTCTCCCCACTTTCTCCACCTCACTCTCTCTCCTCCCTCACCCCTCCCCCCACACCTGGCCGAAAATTGCAGTCCTCCAACAGCAGCCCCCCTTCCCTCTTCTCCCCTCATTTTCCCTCAAAAAAATTCACCAATTTCCATCTAAAATCAGAACTAAAATTCAAATCAAAGCCCTACCCATTTTCCCTTATCCCTTTTAGCATGGATCTTGGTGCAAGAATTTCAAATTGGAGGTCTAGATTTCAAGTTTGATCATGGATTGTGAGGTATAACTTTTGACCTATTGTTCAACGGTTAGTTTAAATTCCTTAATATAGCTTATTAGGTGCTTAATTATGGTTTAATTGAAAGATTTGGGTTTTCAAGAGAAGGATTAGATTATAGTTAGGTTTTTTGTTGTGCGATTATGGTTGCAAAGTGGAATTCATCATTTTGTGATGAAACATAATCAAATTGTTAGTTTGCAAATTGTTAAGTTGGAATTGTAATATTTAAGCTATTTTGCTTACTAGGTTTTTATTATTTCATTAGATGAAATTAAAAATCTAGTGAGGGTTGTGTTTTAAATTAGGGTTTTTTTATTATATCATCAAGGTTGAAATGTATAGTTTGACATCTTAAAATATGTAAAACCTAGCTTGGGTGTTAAATTGCAAATTGTTTTGTGTAAATTGTCCTAATTATGTTTGTTTTGCAAACTATATTTTTCGTAATTAATATAAAGAGTGAGATTAAAATCTAGTTAATGGTTGTGTGGCTTAGTTAATATGTTTTAATGAGAATTATGGCCACTAGAATTGTTAAAATATTTAAAGTTGATTAAAACACCAAGTTTTGAGCTAAAATGGAAAATTGTGCTAATTTTGTTAACTAGGTTTTGTAAATATATATATTTTGAGGAGAATAAATTAATGGAATGGTTTATATGACTTGGTTATGATATTGAGTGGATATTGCGGCCGCTAGATTTGTTTAAACGTCGAGTTTTGTACTAAAACGGGTAATTTTGCTTGCTAGATTTTCAGAAAAATAGCTTTTAAAGTGGGTTTGAGGTTTTTTGTGAATTTTAACCTATTATATATTATAATTAGTGCTTGTGATTGTGCAAATGAGTGTGTTTGGGTTTTTCTCGATGGTTTGGCGTTTGTACGCCGACGTCGAGGGTTTTTGGGTTGATTCGTGGAAGCAACCATAGGTTTTGACCTATGTGCGATTCGTGTGTCGTTTTGTTCATGAGTCGGATTTTAATGCGATACGGTGCGTTATGATATATAGGTACCCCATGTGGACTTCAAGACGACAAGAAAGCGCGTGGCGATGTCGGCACCGGCGAGCGAGGACCAGGTGAGTAGATTTATATCTACGGGGAGAAGTCGAGTGGATGGCGTATAGCACCCCCGCAGTTCGTGGTGATGTATACGAATACGTATACACACATATATTGATTATATATATTGTTTGAGAGTATTGATGACATAGATGGATTTTGGGTGTGATCGGATTAGTTTAGTGTTGCGAGACCCTAGAGTAGAGGTTGCACCACATTTATACGCACACACCCATACTTGTATACATTCTTCTTTCATATGTGCTTATATAGGGTTATATTGTTATGTGTTCACATGGGTATGGGACTATGTGTTCACATACTGGATTTGAGGATAGTATTTGGGATTTGAGATGAGTCGATAAGATTTGATCGAGACCGCGAGAACGGTGATATGGCAGGATTCGTACTGAAGATACGTCCTGATGTTATAGCGGATCATGGGACGACGATACATGTGAATAGTGTTATACATTTAATGGTTGACATGTGATCGTGATATGAGATAAGATATGTTAAGATATCCATAATAGGTCGCATTAGGCGATGTATACCTCTTTATAACGATATATGATGATGATATCGGTTTGTATGAGGCTGTAGATCAGCAGTCAGATCATGACTATATTGATGATATTAGTATCGTACTAGACGTAGATCAGTACCCAGATTATGATCTTGGATAAAGAGGATACCAGATGAATAATGTGATATTGACCCGTACACAGATTTGGGATGCCGTACGACGGATTTACGTACGAGCTATATATTGATGTTTGATCCGCACTCTTGACTTGGAAATATTTGATTATAGATATGGTATCGGATGTGATATTATCGAGACGGGATCACCGACTAATATATATATATATACATATGTATCGACTCGGACGTTAGGCGGCTTCCTTACCTTTAGTTTAGCTTGACAGCTTAGCCCTATAGTTTAGTGTAGTTGTTAGCCCATATTAGTTGTCGTTGTGTCTAGTATTCAGCTCCCGCTCATTATTGTTATTCGCTCCGCATCGCCTGCTTACATTATGATTCATATTCTATTGTTGATATCATGCTGTTAGGACACCAGCACCATTACCGATGACGCGTATGTACCACGTACACTTACTTGCCGGCTCACACACATCTTCATCGATAATTGCCATGTCACGAACACTTTAGAAAATACTATTCCATTTGACATAGGTTGTTAGCTAATAGTTTAGACATGATATTAGTGTACTTGCCTTATATGCTAGTTTAGAAATTGTAGTTATTACTTGCTACTTCATGCATGTTATTATTCATTGATACACCGCATTCATGGATTTTTATGTCTATACTCACTGTTTACATGCTATTGAGGATTTTGATTCGAATTTTCATAAGATTTCCTGGATTTGGGGGAAAACCGCAAAAACACTTATAAACTTCTTTCTCTTTTTTTTTAAAGAAAAGTGCCGTTTTCCCATGATGTACGTGTCGTCCACCATGAGTTTGCTGATGGATTTCGAGACCCGATTCGAGAAGTTGGATGAACCGTTTCGGGTACATGGTGGATCCGGTAAGGTACCCCGGGGCAAGAAGCGCGTGGTGATGACGATGTGAGCCTGGCAGGGGAGCACTACCTACCGGTGATATTACCCGACGCGTCGGATATCCGGAGGATACCGTCGTGGTCTTGAGATTGATGGTAGGGACCGATCTAGACTGGTGGCGCCCTAGATAGTGAGATTGAGACATACAGAGATATTTGAGTTATTGAGGTACAGAGATTGCGACACAGAGATATCGAGATATTTGGATATTTGTTTTGTGTCGATGCAAGGCACTGTTTATGCTGATTTCATTTATGATACCTCGTTTTTAAAAAGATACAGAAATCTCACTAATTTATGAAAGCAGTTTTCTTCAGTACATGCATTCTGTTTCATGCATTCATACATCATCCATATGATATATTGCTACCTGAGGCACTGACACGGGCACATGGGATTACACTCGGGTTAGATATTTACCCTAACCATTGTTATAAGATGCATGTTTTATATTTGAGGATATATTATGATCTTATGACCTAGGATCGCGTTGTTCATGCAATTTCTGTTCGTAGATGTTTTTCTACTCACGAGTTGGCAACTCACCCCTGTTGTGCCACAGTTTCTTGTATATTTTGCCGTACAGATTTCATTACGGCTTTGCTGGTACTGCTTCTTTCGGGTGAATTGCTAATAGGTGGCTTTATTGGTATCGTACCCATCATATTACTTTGTATAATATTATTCAGTTGTATCTAGTAAATTCCATCAACCAAACATGTAATTTTTTTGAGATGGAGACCAGTGATGTTATTCTTTCGACCTTAGAGTCGCGCGTTATATTTCTGTGGATTTCTTATTGTTTTGAGTTTCCTTTGAGTTTTGATCCTCGTCCTTGGCGTTGTATATTATATTGCTTGTGTGGTTGTGACCGTCGACTGACGAAGAGCTAGCTCTCGCTTGGGGATGCCTTTTATTGATTTTGTATACTATTCATGTTGTATCCCGTTTGGGGGCCAGTATTTACAAAGGAGATTCTTCCGAAATTTTCAGAAAATATTTGATGTTTTTAAAAACGTATAATTCGGCTTATGCTATTAAAACTACTTGATTTAAATTGGTTTTCCTTTACTCTACTACTTTTCTTGGTTTGGATTTCTGGGTTTTTGGCTTACTTAGATTACGTACGCCTCGAGAAGTTTCGTAGTTTAAGTGCCGGTCATGTTCCGTACTTTCGGGACGTGACATTGGCATGGACGATGCCTCCCGAAACTTTGCTGCCGTGCTAGGCAACCCTTCACCAACTTGTAAATATTAAGCTCCATTGACCTATTCCCGAAGGATAGGGTCATAGAACCGTTTCGACAGTTGATTACAGTGTTGGAAGTCGCACGAAAAAGTCGACCCATAATCGCCGGAATTTGGTTCCGTGGGTTTGCTACAGGTTGTGTATCTAGAACAATAAAGTCCACAAGGAAGATAAACTCCTCGACTTTTATTAACACATCCTCTAACATACCCCTTGGGCGGGTGATAGATCGATCTGCCATCTGTAAAGTGCATTGCGATGGTTTTAATTCTCCGATACCCAATTGCTCATAGACAGAATATGCAAGTAGATTAACACTAGCACCTAAATCGAGTAAAGCACGATTGATATTTTTACCCCTAATAGAAATAGATATTGTAGGACAACCAGGGTCCTTACGTTTCTTGGGTACTTCCAGGGTAAAAGCTGTGCTTACATTACTCGACATGAAAACTTTTTTCGGCACTTGAGTTTTTTTCTTCCTAGTGCATAAGTTCTTAAGTATTTTCGCATAAGCCGGAACTTGTTGAATTGCATCTAGGAGAGGTATGTTTACGTTAACCTGCTTGAACATATCCACAATCATCTCCATTTGTGCGTTAGGTTTGTTGGCCCTCAATCTGTTTGGAAATGGAGCTCTATCAATAAGTGTTGGGTCTAACATTTGAGGGAAAGTTTGTGGGGGGTAGGAAGGATGAAATGGGTGGTGGTTTCGAGCCTTGGGGAAAATGGAGAACAGGCTCGGAAGAAAAAGGTAAACTGGACGAAATAGGGCAAGAATTAGAAGTGGAAATGGAAGTGGAAGCCGGGGTGTTATTGATCAATTCATCATTATCAATTTGTTTACCCACATGATTGTCTAGCACTCTTCCAGATCTTATCGTGGTAATAGCACTTACCATTGTAATGCGAGGGTCCAGGATCAGGTGGGGGTTGAGCTGGAAGATTCCCTTTCTCTCTAGCACTCATTGTTGCAGTCAATTGTGCAATTTGTGCTTCTATCAATTTGATACTCTCAACATGGGAGACAGTGTTTTGCACTAATGTCTGGATAGAAGATGTAAAATGTCATTCGTTTGCATGGATTGTGTAATGAACATGTCGAGTGCAAAGGGTGTAGCAGTACCGGCAGAAGAAGGATCAAAGTTATTGGCCGGGTTTTGAAAATTTTGTGGTTGAAAGGGGTGCTGACTCTGTTGTGGCGGTTGCTGTTGTGGAGGGACCATTTGAAAGTCATTCTGGTTTGGAACCGTGTTTTGAGTTTGGTGTTGGTTCCAAGCGAAATTAGGGTGATTCCTCCAACCTTGATTATATGTGGAAGAAGAAGAAGAAGGATTGTTTCCAGGTCGTTGCTGAAATGCAACATTAGTGTGACCTTAGAACGGAGAATTAAAAGGACATTCTTTCGTCAAATGTGATGGATTTGAACAGCAACCACACACGGTTTTGGGAAGTGTGTATTGGTTTAGGGAGACTAAAGAGATTTTGTTTTCTATAGCGTCGAGCTTCCTTTGTATTACGGCCATTTCGGCTCTCATTGTGATGGAAACATTGAGCTGATTGATACTTTCCCTAGATGATGAATGACTAACACTTTCCCATTGTAAAGTTTTTTAAGCTAAATCTTCTAGGTATTTCCAGGCTTCACCATCATCTTTAGATAGGAATTGGCAATGACACATGGTTTCAAGCATCTGTTTTGTAGTGAGATCAATACCCTCATAGACAATTCGACACAGATCCCATCTAGGGATTCCGTGATGAGGGTATTGTAAAATAAGATTCTTGAACCGTTCAAAGCATTTCCAAAATGGTTCATTGGGAAGTTGGGTAAATTTGACGATTTCGCTCCGAACACGGGCGGTCTTATGATTGGAATAAAATTTCTTAAGGAATGCTGCAACGAAATCGTCCAATGTTGAAATAGAATGTGCGGTTGTGTTGTAAAGACACTTCTCGGCTAAATCACACAAAGTGAAAGGGAGAAGTCGTAAACGCATAGTATCCAGAGACAGTTGTGAATTACCCATCAAAGAACATACGTTTTCGAATTTGGTGATAAAAACGTATGCGTCTTCAGACTCGAGCCCGTGAAATTTAGGTAAAAGTTTGATGAAATGAGGTTTAATTTCAAAATTGTCCCCATTGGCTGGCGGAATAAAAAAGACGGGTGGGAAGGGGAACACGTGTAGGATAACATCTTTCTTGGAGAGAAATGCGTGGAGGAATCTGCGCACCTGCGGGCGGTGGCAGAGTGGTGTTAAAGTTTGATGGAAATCTGTCCATCACGGTCGTGGTGGGTGGTGGGAAAGAAGATGAAGAATTACTGACTCTGGGATCGATAAAAGAGACGTGGACAAGACGGGAAATAGAATCCCGTGTCCAGCCTAACATGTGCTAAACGGTTGTAGCACAAGTGGCAGCGTTGTGATAATTAGGGGAAAGTTGGTTTGGTGTTTGTTTTGAAAAATATGAGTTTTGAAAAATCAAATCACAAAAAATGCACACAACACCCTTGATCTAATGGTCACCTAGGTCAAGTCACTAGACCGCTCCTAGACTTCCAGAAGACAAATCGCAGGATAAATCCTCTACTTCCTCTTTATCCCTTCTGTGGCTAGGTAAGTACCAGGTAAGTGGGAGGTTCTTCACTACGTAAGTAGTGGGCCTAATTAAGTAACCACTTGCCTTAGACACACTTATCTTAGACACCACAAAAGAAACGCGAATAAGCAATAGATTACCCACGACCTCCTTCTATCCTAAATGAGCGCGACGGTCCTTAGAGTTTTGTCTACATCTTTTTTAGTTAATGAGGGTGATGCGGATGCTTGTTTTGTGATTTTTGGGGCTTAGGAAGGGTAATGAAATCCCCACCTAATCTGAATTTGGTCGTACCCCTTAATTTCCGTATTAAGATATGCAAACAACCAAGATCAAAACACGCAACAAATTTTTCTTTTAGCGGTGCTGCGAATTTTGCAAAGAATCCTGCAGAAAAGTATTATTAGACAAGATCAGAGAGGAGAGGAGAGAACAGAGAGTGTACCACAGAAATTTGGAATAGTGAACCACCTAAACGGCGACGGAACCACCGCAAAAACACCTCATTGGCCACGGATCCGCGGTGGGAAGGAGGGATTAGGGTTTCAAAATTTTTCTATAGCTTCTTTGACTCCTCTGGAATTTGCAGAACTTCTCTGAATCTTTATCGCACTGCTACAATGATTCCAGATTCCCTCGCAAAAAAATTCACAACTAATCGTTAAGCACTTGATGCGATTTTGATTTAAAAATTCTGATGGAATAATAAATTTTCAACTCAAATAACAAAAACGAACAAAATAGCACACATCCCCGGCAACGGCGCTATTTGATTGATCATCTTCATGTGTATTTGGAAAAGTTTTAATCACAACCAAAGAAATTTATACCGCAATCAATTAACGGTGTCGATGTAGCGCGTTAATGAATATGGATCGTCCACTGAGATGCGTGAATTTGTTTGATCTTGCCTTAGATGAGTCGAAATGAAAATATAAAAGAAAATGATTCAAGATTTATGAGATTTCATTTCAAGAAACAAAAAGAAAATAGATCTAGAATCAAGAATCAAGAAGATGTCCAAATCAATTTAGTTATCAAGATTTATAGAATAGCTTGTAGGATTTGATCAAATTTGTAGTAGTGATGAATCTAGAGATGACTAATCTTATCTATTGAAAATTTGTAGCTAGAACGATGGTGACGAATGAAGATTAGGGATCTATTGAAGAAACTAGGGTTTCTCCTTCTCTATCCCTTGTCTTTTCATTGATCATCATTTGGATCTAGCCTTTAGCAAAGAGAATCATCAATCGTTTAATCTCTAGTTTGCAACGAAATTATCAAGAATGTGATTTCTCTCAAAATTAGGTCATTGATGATTCTTTTCCCTAAAGTTCACAAACCTCATAAGACTTAAGATTAGTAAAAGGATCTTATCATCACTAGATCTACCGATTCTCTTGAATCCTCCTCAAGCGGAGATTTCACTCACACATCATGAAAATTAACGAATCATAAATGAAATATTTCGTAATGGAAGAATGTAATGAAAACGAGAATTAACAATTTATCACCTTCATTAAATCTTCTTCAAATTTACACAACTCCTCAATTCGAGATACAAGATTAAGCGCTCGATCGCTCATTTGAAGAGGTGAATTTATCGTCGATCTTTGCGAAGCTCGATCACCATGAGTCGCAAATCATCGTGGATCTCTTGCTTGGATGATGATCGGCGTTGCGATGAAGGATCGTTGATTGCTCGCTTGATTTGCTTCTCAATGGATCTTGATTTGGCTTTGGATTTGGATTTGGGTTAGGGTTTGGATTGGATCACAAGTTGTGTCACTCAACTTGTGTGTGAAATTATTGAACCAATTAACGAACAACCTCAACCCTAGACCTAGATCTTCTTTTATAAATTCAAATTTAAATTTCCCTCCAAAAGCTAGGTTTTTAGAGAGAACCTTCTAGAATAAGGTTGTTGGAGAGAGCCTTCTAGTATAAGGTTGTTACAATGAGCCTTCTAGAAGAAGGTTGTTATAAGGAGCCTTCTAGAAGAAGATTGTTATGTAGAGAAGTTTCCAGAAGAAGTCTGTTACACTGGAGCGTCTAAGGTAAGCGAGGTTTTTAAAATGAAGCTTCTGGAGAGACACGTCACCTGAGCCTCCAACTCTGCCGCGGAACCGCGGTAACTAGGCCAACTCGGCCGCGGTTCCGCGGCCAAGTGATGAGATCACTGCATCATTTTTCTGTGCTCTACTTCTGTTGATGTTGGGATCTTCTTCTGATATCTGGAATATTTTTATCTCTTCTGAATATCTGCCAGATTTTGATTGTTGCATTTTATCGGCAAATTTTGCAATTCCAGTTCTTTGACCTGAATAATTTTCTGCACACAACCTTGATAAAAAGTGTTGAGATCTACAATATCATGTATGTAGTAATAAACACACAATTTCCTATAAAGAATGTTGAATATATATACAACACGTGGTATTTAGTATTTTCCAGACAAACTGGTAATATGTGTTATATTTATATCAACTATCCTTAAATGATCAGAATAATGAGGAAATTGACGTGTTACAAAATGCATTATTTTCGACTGAACACCTGCTTTAATCCATAAATGGATTTAAGCATCCTACATGCTTTCCCGCTGCTCCCACTATCAATGAAGCCCTCTGGCTGATCCATATAAACGCACTCTTAGAAAAGCAGTTTTAACGTCCATCTGCTAGATTTCATAGTCGTAGTGAGCAGCAATAGCAAGTAGGATCCGAATGGATTTAAGCATAGCTACAGGAGAAAAGGTTTCGTCATAGTTCAGTCCTGGTCTTTGTCGAAATCCTTTCGTCACAAGCCTTGCCTTACAGGTCTCCACCTGCCCATCTACACCAATCTTTCTCTTATCCATTTGCACCCTACGAGTTTTACCCCAGAGGGTACAACATCCAAAGTCCATACTTTGTTGGTGTACATAGGCTCCATTTCAGATCTCATGGCATCCAACCACTTTACAGAGTCACCACTCGTGATAGCTTGCTAAAAACTGGTAGGGTCATCATCATCCATGATGCAGTCTTCTCCATCACCATCAACGAGAAAACCGTAGTATCTCTCCGGTGGGCGAGAAGTCCTACCATATCTACGGAGCGGCTGAGGTTCACTAGGTTCTGTTGCAATATCAGGTTCAACCAAGTCATCATTTGTAACTTGTGTCTCTAGAACCTCTTCTAGATATACCACATTACCATCAGAATTATTTGGAAAAATCTCATTTTCTAAAAATGTGGCATTTCGAGAAACAAACACCCATTGTTCCTCCTTGTGGTAGAAAAGATATCCATATGAATCTTTTAGATATCCCACAAATAAACATTTGAATGATCGTGTCTCGAGTTTTTCCAGATTATGCTTTTTGACAAAAGCCGGACAACCCCAAATCTTAACTCGCTTAAAAGATGGTCTCTTCCCATACCATATCTCATATGGAGTGGTAGACACGGTCTTGGTCGGAACCCTGTTTAAAAGAAAAGGCTGCAGTCTCCAATGCATGCCCCGAAAAGGAGAGGGGCAACTCAGCATCACTCATCATGGATCGTACCATATCTAATAGGGTTCGATTCCGCCGCTCTGACACACCGTTGTGCTGTGGTTTGTAAGGGGGAGTGAGCTGAGAGAGAATCCCATTCTCTTTTAGGAAGTTCGAAAACTCTGTACTAAGATACTCTCCACCTCGATCTGATCGAAGTATTTTGATACTCATTCCAGTTTGTTTTTCTACTTCAAGTTTGTACTCCTTGAATTTCTCAAAAGCTTCAGACTTATGCTTTATCAAAAACACATGACCGAATCTTGAGAAATCATCAGTAAAAGTTATGAAGTAAGAAAAACCGCCTCTTGCATGTGTAGACATTGGCCTACATACATCACTATGTATGAGGCCCAAGAGCTCAGTAGCTCTTTCTCCGTGTCCGGTAAATGGAGTTTTAGTCATTTTCCCTTAGATACAAGACTGACAAGTCGCATAAGATTTATACTCAAAAGAATTAAAATATCCATCTTTATGAAACATGTTTAGTCTTGTTTCATTAATATGACCAAGTCTATAATGCCAAAGAAAATCTTCATTTATATCTCAAAATTTTCTTTTATTTGTGTGTTGTATGTTGAAAACTGTGTGTTGATTAAGGACGTATATCCCGTTATTAAGTGTACCACAACCAATCAACTCTTGATTTAGTTTAATGTTCATAACATTGTGCTGCAATACAAAATGATATCCGTCATTGTCCAACAAAGAAATGGATATAATATTACAAAGCATGCTTGGTACAAAATAACATGGGTTCAAAACCAATATACAACCCGATGGCTACCCCAGATGATACTCTCCCACTGAAACTGCATATACATTGGAACCATTTCCAACCCGGAGAGTATGATCACTTGTCTTCAAAACTCTGCTATTTCCCCTCCACAGAATTGCAGATATGAGAACCCGAACCAGTATCCAATACCTAGGAAGCAGTGTTTATAGAAAAACAGTTTTCAGTTACGAACACACCTGAAGCTGAAGCATCACCATGCTTCCCTTTCTTGAGACCAAGGTACTCAGTACAATTCCGCTTCCAGAGTCCCGTCTTCTTGCAGTAGAAACATTCTCCTTTTCCCGACTTCACAGCTTTAGATTTGTCTTTCCCCTTTGCCTTTTTTATTCCACCACTTGGCTTGGTGGATTTCTTCTTGTTCTTTCCCTTAGCCTTGGCTTTTAGGACGGAAGAAGAAGATTGTCTAACAAGCAGGAAGGGAGACTTCGCCTTAACCGTGCTCTCCGCATTTCTAAACATATTGAGAAGTTCGAGTAGTGACTTCTCCATGTTGTGCATGTTGAAGTTCACTATGAAAGGAGCAAAGGCAGAGGGAAGAGACTATAGAACAATATCCGTATATTTCTCATTATCCATTGTCCATCCGAGGCCCTCAAGCTCTTCAATACGAGCTATCATCTTCAAAACGTGGTCGCCTACTGAAGTGCCAGGAGCCATCCGCATCTGAAACAGCTTTCAAGATGCTTCGTATCGTAGGATACGAGATTGCTCTCCATACAACTCCTTTGTATGGAGAAAGATGGATTGAACATCCATCTCCTCGTGCTGCTTTTGATGTGTATTGTCCATCGATGCATGCGTGAGGCATTTGGCAGTGGCACAGTCAATATCCCACGTTTCGCGGATCTCCCTATCCGCAACAGATGATTCAGGGCCTGGTTTGGGCGGGGCTGTGGCAATTAGGACATATGATACTTTATCATATGTGAGAGCAATGTTAATGTTCCTCAACCAATCTTTATAATTCAGTCCGGTAAGCTTATTTTTCTCTAATAGTAGCTTAAGTCCAGTCATGGTTATCAGCCATTAGGAGAGAGAATAGAATACACTCAGCGAAAGCTCTTGCAAAGATTAGATTGGTTTATTATCTTATCTAATCTATGTCTCTCACTGCTTTTATCAAATTCTCCTTCAAATCTTAAAAAGAAAAAAATAGCCAGGATTAATTACATTCTACAACTTCACTAACCGTTCAGCCAGGCCAGTGCCGGTACTTCTGAGGGAGGTTCCCAGTGCTTTCGCACAGACCTAATTAAAATAAAGCTCATTTTCCCAGAGGCGTAGCCCCGTTGACACCTTTCTAGAAACCTAATGAGTTAGCTAATTGTAAAGTGCAAAATTCTCCCGGGAGCAACTATTGCTCACAATGGGATCGGGATCCTACTATCACATAGAAGGTATGCAATCTTATTGCAAATTTCAACACTTGAAACTCCCTATATGGTTTTTACCCCTAGCACTTATGACCATGACAATAATCAACATATCATAAGTACTAGTCAAGTTTTACCCGTCATTTCATGATTAATTAGACCTACCCATATGACCCTTGACTATAATCAACATAATCACATGAATATCCTAATTAATCTCATCATATGTTGTGTAGGAAGACATCACTTAACTACCGTACACTACGCCTTGACTATAATCAACATATGTAGCACGAATACTAAGTACTCTACTTCCTAAAATGATGGAGGGCTGCGTATAGTTTTTAAGAAAACCTTTAATGCTTCGAACTTGATATCGTTGTAGAATCTAATGGTTTAAAAAGGAGTGGCTTAAGCTCCGCCTTTTGAAATCTTGCTTTTTCATAAAAAGTCGAGTAGGTTTCAAATCTGATTCTACAACATCCTTTTAGGTTTCTTTTTGTTTACATTAATCTTATTAATATAGTCCTATCATTTAAGTCCTTAAGCCATTACAGAGAAGAAACGAAAATAGAATGTACGCTTATGCCATCCGCATTCGCCACAATGTCCCGTTATAAACCGTTTGGTTACTTAACTAACGGCATAGCGGGGAGGGACTACTGTAGATGCAAAACATAAGCAACATTTATTATATATCATATATATAATGTATCATTCGTCTCAGTATATAAAGTGATCATATCATAGAATATCAACAGCAGAAGCACATATATGAAAATACAGGATATATTAGGAGGTCCGTATTTTGTATTTAGCCAACAATAGTAAATACGGATTCCACGGTCGCGATGGATAGCCAAGCCCACACCCCTAGACCCCTACGAGAGTGGCAAGTGACCCTACCTATTCTAGAGTTTAGGAGACCCGGTCTTGACTCCTCGAGATGGCCTCCCACTGAACCCTAGAACCCGGTCACTTGTGCTCCCCTCCTTGGGTCTATCCTAATATGGAAAAGTAAACAATATACAACAATGGTGACATCATCCTCAACCCGGAAGTGCCCTAATAAAAGAATATTATATACATTTAATTTTACATGAATGAAAAGGAAAACTCTCATCTCACATAAAACCCACTAGCTATTCATTCACGACGATCCTGCACATCATATCTCAGCAACACATAATATCACATATCATTAACGTAAATAAGTATGCGTACCTCAATTGTCGTTGATATATAGCAACGAAACCGGCGATACACCACATACTACACTTACGGTCGCAGAAAAGAAAATGAAAAACTACAACAGTTGTAATCGACACTGCCTTTAGACATCATAAACCCGTAATATCACATATTCAGGATTTCATGCCTAACAATGCAAATCTTATATTTAGATCTCAACCATGAAAACACCTTTTCAAAAGAAGCCGGGTAATTCAACAAGATTCTCGATTCTACCGAGGCCTTAATATTAGACTTATATGTAGCTAATTACTTTTCACAAAACTAATTAGTGTAGATTCCAATTATTGTATCACATTCATAAATAAACTAGGCACAATTAAAACATTTGATCGATCGATCAATCATCCAAAGAATTCTCAGATGGCTCAACACTTGAGTCGGATCAAAATATACCAGAGACTGTATCAAGCACATATGGGCCAGCACAAGAAGGCACAGTCCAAGCCTCACCAACGGCGCCGCGGAACCGCCGCCAAAAGACCCTTTTGGCCGCGGTTCCGCGGTCGTTTAGTCGAGTTAGGGCTTCGTTCTTCTTGGGGGCCCATACAATACCCTGCATGTTTTTCTGAGTATTTTTAATATGAAAAATTCCAACTTTTTAAAAATTTCCAGAGAGCACAACTTTGGATGTCGGTTTTCGTTCGTTCGAAGTTTTAACGTCGTCCAGGTTACTCTAAAGTTCTAGCTTGGCTCTGATACCGCTGTAGGGATTCTCTAGCACCATCCTAGATTTAGGGTTGCATCACACATGCTATAACAAAAATTTAGAGGGTGCTAAACAATTCCAAACATGAATCGAACTAGAAAAATAGAGTAACAAACTAAAGTATCACATACTATGAAGTGTCTAACACTAAGTGAGGAGAAAATACAACCTTTGTAGACCTCCTCCTAGACTCCTTGGATCGATTGAGATTTGAACCGGTTGGCTTGTGTCCTTCCATGTCTACGATGATCTACCACGAAGTCCCTTTGCACCAAGCTCCAAGCTTCACTTGATCAAGGATGAAATGAAGCAAACACTCCACACTAGTGGGCTAGACTAAAGTAGAATGGTGATGTGGGTTTGGATCTCAATTAAAAACCTTTTCTTTTTAATCCTTTCACTTTCTTTTAAAACCCCAGTGAGCTTTTAGGAGAGAGAGGAAGAAGGAGATGGCTTAAGCTAAAAACTCAAGAGAGAATGATATGAGAATAATTATGAATAAATCTAACTCAACTCAAGTGAGTAAGTGAGTGTCAATGCTAAACTATGGTTACAAAATATCTAGATATTTTGTAACTTGAGTTTAAGCAAAACCATGGGCAAATGAAACCATGGTTTTGACTATGTCAACACAAGAAAATTAAGGAGAGTTGAATAGTCAACCATGATTTAATTTGCCATTTTGCTTTTCTCAAATTAACAAAATATATAATATGTAACCATATGAGTCTTGCATTGCCACCACCAATGTATCATCAACCATGACACATGTATGCTTGCATGTGTGCATCCATATCATCATATACATACACTCATGCATGCATCATAAAGAAATAGGTTTTAATAAATGAGCTAATGGACTTAATATTAAATCAACACTTAATTTAATATGTCACGACCCGAAATGGCACGTGACTGGCACTTGAATCATATGAAGTCTATAGGACCCCATCTAATTCAAGTAAGCCAAAATCCGAGAAATCTAAACCATTTAAAGAAGAGAGTAAAGGAAAACATTAGTTTAAAGAAAATGCAAGTGGTTTAACAAATAAGCCGAAGTATGCATTTTTAAAATCTCAAGTCTTTTCTGAAAATTTCGGCAGAGTTTCCTTTGTAAATACTGGCCCCAAACGGCTACAACATGCATAATATGAATAAAGCCATCCCCAAGAGGGAGCTAGCTCTTCACCAATTGGCGGTCATAACCACGCAAGCAATATAATATACAACGCCGAAGGGCGAGGATCAAAACTCAAAAGGAAACCCAAAATCATCAAGAAAACCATAATAATACAAGTGCGACTCTAAGGTCGAAAGAATATACAACTGGTCTTCTAAGTCTAATAAATATACAAGTCTGGCTGATGGAGTTTACTAGATACAACTGAATATAAAATAAAGTACAATGGTGGTCACGATGCGAGTGAACCCACCAACCAAAGCAATCACCTGGAATGAAGTAATGTGCCAGCAAAGCTGCCAAGGAAAACCTGTACGGCAAAACCTGTAAAAAACTGTGGCACAACGGGGGTGAGTTGCCAACTCGTGAGTAGAAAAAATCACCGAGCAGAAATCGTATGTATGACTTAATCCTAGGTCATACGATCATAATATATATCCTCAAAATGATATAGCCTGAAGCATCTAAAAAATGGCATGGATAAACATCTATACATAAGTGTAATACCAAGTGCTCGTGTCAGTGCCTCAGGTAGCAGCATATCATAAATATGAGGTATGAATGCAATATAATGAAAACAGAATGCAACATGAATGAAAAATCTGTTTTCTTAATTTAGTGAGATTTCTGTATAAAAATCGTAGTATCATCAATGAAATCATCAGAGAATCAGTGTCAAGCATCGACACAAAATATATATCTCAATGTCTCAATATCTCAGGCTCCGGCTATCCGGACTGGCCTGTATCATCAAATCTCAATATCTCAGGCTCCGGCTATCCGGACTGGCCTGTATCATCAAATCTCAAGACCACGTCGGTATCCTCCGGATATCCTATGCGTCACAATAAAATCACTGGTCAGTAGTGCTCCCCTGTCTCATGCTCAACGCCATCATCTGCGACCTTCTCGCCCCGGGGTACCGCATCAGGTCCACCATGCACCCACAGACGGTTCCTCCTTCTCCTCGAATCGGGTGTATGATATCGCTCAAGAGCCGAGAAAACTCATGGTGGACATATCTCAAATCATATCAGGAGAAAATCGCACTTTTGTATCTTAAAAAATGATAATACGTTTTATAAATCCTTGCGGTTTCTCCAAATCCAGAAATCTCATAGAAATCCAAAATAACAATCTCTAGTGTAAATAACAGTGAATACTGGGCTCCGGCAATCCGGACTGGCCCATAATATTGCTTGACAAATGAATATAAAATGCATGGGTATCTGAATAAAGAATGAAATATCTAAACTAGCACATGAAAGAAATAACATATAAGAACAATCAGCTAGCAAGCTATGTTAATGAAATAATATTCTGTAAAGTGTACGTGACATAGCAATTACCGATGAAGATGTGTGTGAGCCGGCAAGCAAGTGTACGTGGAGCAGACGCTTCATCGGTAATGGTGCGGGTGTCCTAACAACAGGTTTCATCATTGCTCATGAAAATATATATAGGCATGCAATGCAATGCGAACAGTAGAATAAATGGCAATGAATAGTAAATGCAGCAATAATGAAATATACATTCCTATATACGAGTCATACAGTTTTTGATATCTGAAATCGTACGAATCGTAGTGTTTAGAAAATAGGGCTACGGTGTTTTTATGAAAAAGTACATCTTTTGAAATATCCGTAGTATCCCTTGGCCTGTCTTTAAAATACTCACGATTCGTTAGTTTTGGAAATAAGTATGACTCGTGCTCTGTCTAACATTTACTAAGTAACTTCAGGACTAAACAAACAGACTAGTCGAAAGGGTAAGGAAATCCATCTAAATCTGAGTCGATCTATATATCTATATATATATATATATATAATAGTCGGTAATCTCGCCTCAATAGTATCGCATACGATACAATATATATATCATATGACATCCTCGAGTCAAGAGTGCAGATCTATCATCATAATTATATCTCATACGGTAAATCCATCGTACGGCATCCCAAATCAGGGTACGGGTCAATATCACATTTATCTCATTATTCAACTGGTATCCTTATCATCATATATCATAAGCTGGGTACTGATCTACGTCTAGTACAATACTGATACCATATACATATATATATGCGTGTGTATGAAAACACATCGCCTAAAGATCTGCTATAATATCATACCATATCTCATAATACGAACCAAATCACATCACCGATCTCATGGCATCATACCCAATCACATCGACTCATCTCCAATTACCATATACTATCCTCATCATTCACGTATATGTATACGTACACACACACACACACACATAGTCCCATACCTATGTGTGTGTGTGTATGTGTGTGTGTGTATACATATCCCCATATACGTACAAGAAATAAAATGTATGCGTGTATGTGTGCGTGTATGCAAATCACTACTCTAGGGTTTGCGACTAAGAAACTAACTAAATGTGTTTTCCTACAAGTATGCTAAAACTATCCCAAAGTCACCTAGCATTTCTTACTAAGTATACACATTTCATAACACATAAGTATATATATATATATCATAACGCATTCGCGTTCGATACTACGAAACTGCGGGGTGCTATACGCCATCCACCCGACTTCCCCCTTAGATATATATCTACGCACCTTGATCCTTGCTCGTTGAAGTCGATGTCTCCATGCTCTTCTTCATCGTCCGAACTCCACGTGAGGGTGCCTACATATATAAACACAAGTATCGTAAACCGAAATCGCACACGAAAACCAAAACGATACAGGAAACGTACATAGGTTAAAACCTATGGTCTAGGTATGCAAGAATAACCAAACAACCCCCGATATTGACGTACAAACGTCAAGTGATCGAGATACAACACAAATATCATAACTCCATTTCATAAACCTCGATGAATTCAAAGCAGCAACCTACAAAACTTGCTCCAGATTTTAGTTCAGGTGAAATTGGAATGAACAAACAGTACTGGGGTGCCGTACAGGGGGCATATGACCTACAGAAGAAACCTGGGCACCAAAATACAACATGTGGCCGGCCACATGCCGACAAAATCCGGCCACATCGGTTGGAAGTGCATGGAATGGGTTCGTATTGGCAGGGTGACTTCCTAGTGGTCTATCTAGGTTAGTGGTATTTTTGCTTTTCCAGTAAAAGTTCCAGGTTAATCCAGATTCCCTGCACCCACTAGTTTTACACAAACCGACATACCGATATCTAAATTCAATTGCACGGTCTAGGTTCTGTTGCATCTGGGTTTTAGACACTAAGGGGGTTTGTAGTCACTAATACAACTCAATTACACCATCATAACTCAAGGATCCATAAACTTCCTCTTGAAATTTTCAAACACCACTAAACTTCATTAAAACACTTCTAAACTTGTAAAGATGCTAAAGTGAATGAAATACCATGCTAGGGGTGAAGGAATTACCTCATTTGGCAACTCAAGAATTTTCTTGAGTTGCCCCAAATCTTCAAAATCCGATTTTTCTTGGTCTAAAGTGCTTGTAGTGAGCTTGTGCAGGTTTTTAATGAAGGGGGATGAAGTTTTGAGTTGTTTTGGAGTGTGTTGTGAGGTGATAGAGGAGGGAGGAGATGGAGGCAGCCATGGTGAGAAGAGAGGAAAGAAGAATGAAGAAATGAGTGAAGAGAGAATGAGCCAAGACTAAGGTTGACCCCTCACCTTCTCTCTCTCTCTCTTGCCCATACCCATGCCATGCTCCCATTCTTTATTCTAATCCTTTTTCTTTTCTTTTCTTTTAAAACAAAGCCTCTTAAAAAAATATGAAGACATGGTTCATATCATAAAAATGTAACAAGTATATGTGACATACTATGGTGCATGTCATATGCACAAAACAGGCTTAATGCATAATTAGTGATATTTAATCGCGATTAGCATTAAAATGGAATATAATTAATCATAAAGAATTCATAATTTGATTAAATCATATAAAACACCCTCATTTCCGTAATTCCTATAATTTTCCAAATATTTCCTAATTTATCTGTAATTAATTATACCACATTATTAAAATATTCATAATATTCATTATTCAGTTATAAAAATTCCCAAAAAATAATATTTTATTTTTCTGAAATGTTACAGTCTTCCCCCTTAAAGAAATTCGGTCCCCGAATTTAAATTTAAACCCCTCAAATACTAATACATTTCAGAAAAATGATCCAGTCATCGGGGCTCCGAAATCATAAATACATAAAACACATCGTAGCAAAATGCATGCACATGAAAAAAACGAGTATATAAACCAAAATCAAAACTCCGTTAAGCATTCCGCAATCATCGGAGTTATGGTGAAGTCACCAACGTCAAAATCCAATACGAAAACCAACATGATATACATCGAAACCATGCTTGTAAATATCGTTAAAACATCTGAAAGAAATGCATGCCAAACCTTTCTCAAATCACAATGCGATGCGCGTATCACAGCACAGTGGCGGACGTCTATTGTAAAGAAATAACTATATAGATGTATATGTATATATATCCTTTGTTTAACATACACGCCCCGCCGTTTTGAAAATAATTTAGAAGGGTTTCCTTTGTTAAATGTCTCGTGTCATCTCGGACACGTAGGTAAATACTGAGACTATAGCACTTTTTTGGAAATCCCTTCGATAACTATCAATGTATGAAAAAACATATTCAGGTACTATCCTCTGACTAGCCCTGCTCAGCTACTCTACCAAATAGTAAATATCATAAAACATCTGCTCCAAAAAA
The DNA here is from genome assembly GCA_030015575.1 of Agapanthus africanus. Lineage (NCBI taxonomy): Eukaryota > Viridiplantae > Streptophyta > Magnoliopsida > Asparagales > Amaryllidaceae > Agapanthus > Agapanthus africanus. The sequence goes on from CM057343.1 coordinate 393,208,935, forward strand.
AGTCAATCCCAAAATGTGTATAAGAATTCAACGTGCGTTTGGTGCGCACGGAAATCGAAATCAATGAATGTGCCATACATATGCACAGAACCAAATCTAAGTGCAACGGGTGTGCACGAAAACACCTGTCAAGGGCAACGGGTGTGCCTGACAGCAATATCAGGTGCATCTGATATGCACAAAAAATCCCGATTGAGTGCATATGGCATGCACCAAAATCGCATCAAGCACGTCAAGTATGCGCAAGAATCCAAATCAAGTGCACAAGGTGCACAAAAAAAAATAACGAGTATCATAATCGAAATCGACGGTATATAGCACATCTCAAACCAAATCAGATATACCGTGGTATATAATCTCACAACCTTGTGCATTAGCGTGCACAAAATCGAATCAAAATACTAAAAGTGCATGAAAACTATGCCGAAAGCATAAGTTAAATCATATGCATACCATAGGCATGAAATCAAAATCAACATCTCGTATGACATCAAATCGAAGTCAAGTGCAACTGTGGTGCACAAAATCTCAATCATGCAAATAAATAGCCCAGAATACCGAAATCAAAGATGGCGGAAATAGTTCCGCTCTAGCACATCCTCTAAAGATCTATGGCCACCTATCATGGTCACTTATAACATGTCTCGTCGACGATGCCGAACTCTGGCCTGCTGGGTGTGCACAATATGACCGATCCTGGGTCCAAGTCTTCTCGTATAGTATTCCAGAAAGGGTCTGTCGAAGTCTCCCCTAAATATCGTTTCTGCCGAACTGCCCGGAAGTTATCACCTTTTACTAAATCTATTTCTTGTTCTGGAACGGATGCATACTCATCGCGACTCCTTCTGGAAGATATATCCATGTACAACACCTCTGCATACGTATAACATTTCTGATGTCAGCGAAGTGAAACGTCATCTTGTCGAAATCTCGTACGAACCTCTTACTCCACTTTTCTTTAATGTCGACTGACTCGGACTCATTTCTTCATGGCTGTATGGACTGCTCTCCAATGGCTATACTCGTATCTGGAGTCTCCTAAGCAATGTATCCCATCACATGATATCCGAATGACGTCGAACTTTTCGATCGATTTATCAAGGTTCCATAATCCCCCAAGAGCTCAACATCTTGAGTACAGTTTAATAATATCCAGTACATGCCACAATACCTATGGACCAACCATAAAAGGGCAAACCCAAGCCTCATTAATGGTACCGCGGAACTGCTGCAAACCCTAATGTTTCAAAGCGTTCTCATGGTCATTATATCGAGTTAGGGTTTCATTCTTCTAGAGGGTCCACGGAATTAATTGTGTTGGGATACCTACAACGGCAGCAAGGTTTTGGGAGGCAACGTCCATGCCAAGTTAAAATTTTTGCCGTTTTAAGTAACCCTAGCCATGAATCGATAACTAGAGAATCAAACAAAATCTATATGTTAACAACTTAACATCTAAGAGTTAGAGATTACAACCTTTGTAGTCCGTTCCTTCGCTTCATAAGCTCCGAGTTGAAGTCCCTTCACTGCGATCATCAGCTCCCAAACTCTAGAGAGGCTCCACGAAGAGAATGATGCATCCTTGCTAGTAATCTTCAAGATCCAAGATGATCTACCTTGAGAAAACTCTAACCCAATCTCACACTTCTCTAATGATGTATTAGTGTAGTAAACACCCTAATCGAAGTGGCTAGAATAGATGAGGATGATAAAGTAAGAATTTTACTCTCTTTTGTTTTCAATTTCTCACTTTATTTCATCAAAAAAATAAAATCAAGCAAGCTCCTTTTGTGAAGCAAGAAGAAGATGAAGAAAAGAGAGTGATGAAAATGAATTATTGTTGAGGTTAAAAATGCAACCAAGGGTTAAGCATGTCATGCTTAACCCTTGTAGAAACTTAACCATGGACTAGGGTTAGGGTTTGGGTTAACAAATATCTAGCAAAATATCAAGGAGGGTTGACAAAGTCAACTTGGATAAATATCTACACAATTTAGAATTTACCCAAAGCAAAACATTAACCCTAATCCAAGCTCTAGCATGGTTTAATCTCAAAACCCTAGTTGCATTTGTAAGCGTAACATGTTAAAATAATATATATCACATATATAATATATAATGTAGCAAAAGAAAATAATATAATTAACATATATCACATATATATCAATGTATCATCAAGTGAGAAAAAGAATCATTTAAGTGAGCTTATATTAGTTAATGTAATATAATATACCATATATATAATTATACATTAAATTATCGAATCAACACTTGATCCGATAATCCGGCTATATCATATATAACCGACTAATATAACATGTATCAGTTCATCGAATCAACACTTGATCCGATGACCAGGCTATATCACATATACCCGGCCGATATCACATATCACGAGAATGGAATACGGTATCATATACACGTATTATTCTCGGTCCTGCACATATCACATATGTGCTCCTACTCCATTTTGCCTGAGCTAGGAAACCTCTGTGTAGGACTCTAAAAAATCGTCAATACGCCGGCAGTAGGTGATGATCGTATCAAACACCCACAAGCTGCAAGCGGTCAGCTAAACGTAATAGCCACCCGGGTATTGAGCGATCAAAAGATCAACAAACAAGCCTGTACACACTCCTGTGAATCCAATCAGTAATACTACCATACAGTCTGGTCTCTTCGTCTGATATGTCGCAGATCCAGTCTAGGGGTGGTAAACGTCAGACCCCAGTAACCGATAATTTGTGTCGATGTGAGGCTCATAACGGGTCGAAAAACTACTGATAACACTTACCAGTAGGTCTCCATATCAGCCCTGGCCAGGGACTTCCAGTTATAGCCAATCAAATACAGCGCAACATCAACTCCCAATACCGGGAGAGACGAAACCCCTCTTATCACTCATTCCTCCATGTGATTCGGGACTGTACCCAAAAGCCACTGTTTTGCACGTTCTCGTGAACGTGGTAAGGTGGAAATCAAAGCATAGTGGGAATCACACAAGACTCTATGACGATCTCGGGTCTACAGACTAACATGTACCAGTGTCACCAGAGAATACCTATCTGACGATAGGTATAATACCATCTAGGAGTTCTCGGCGAGTCCGTTTAATGTACCCAGTCTCCACTGAGCACCCGTATACCTTCTCTGATGTCAAACACCAATGTATATGGGATCATCCATCGCCCATCATATGGGTCGAGAAGCGTATAAGCTAGTCTACTCTGGAGTATCGATTCCCTGTCTCGATACTCCCTCGACTAGGAACAGTTATTGGATGTACTCTTGGACTACCTTGGCCCTACTAGTATGATCTGCATCATAGTCCTAGTAGTCGAGTACATATCCTAAGGGCTTTATCAACAAGTGAGAGCAAGACTGTAAACCAATACAAGTCAACATGTTAAGACAAAGTAAAACCAGATAGCATACTATCATATTAAGCAAGAAAGTCCTCACTATATATCCAAGCATCCACTATAATATACATCATATGTACAACAATGGCCTTTAGGGCATATATACAACTAACAAATTGCATCTTTTTCCGAATACCTTAAACTTGGAAAATGGGTTTCTGACATTCGATCGTCTTCTATCGACTCTCAACGTACCTGCATGAAGTCGTCTGAAGCTGGAGTCAATCAATCTGATGACCTCGCATCGGGGTAGGCAACGAATCACATGTCCTAGTCATTCATCCTTGGTGACTAACGATCTTCTATCATATCTCTAAGTATAACCCGTATGGCATAAGCTTCAAACATCTGGGCGACATCTCATCTGTTGCAGCAACAACTGAATCATTCGTCCGCACGCTGAACAGTGCATCAATCATCAAGAATAGTCGGTGCATCGACGGTCATCACATCCTGGCTGGCTTCTAGCGGTAGCCCAATCCTCTGGTGCTGATCTGCACGTCCGAGAAATCTTTGTACAAGCAATCCATCAAACGCTCATGGCACGAAAAACACAATAAAACGACACAACTATGTGATCGGGTGTCACCAGAATTACACCCTGGTCAGTCCTTGTCCATGACGAGCTCGAGCTGACCGCAACTTTAGCCGTAGCTCTCCATACCCGTACATCCCTGGTAACAAAACCATAACTAATATTGATGAGGATAGATTATACGAATGAATATAATAATGTGCAAGGAAATGTACATCCTAAGGTTTCTTAAGCGGAGTTGTGTATCGTAAGTATGCTGCGGAACATACACACGGTACATCACACTCCTTAAGTCACCTACTTCATCAACCAAGGTCAACCTACGTGACGAAAGTTCGGGTCTAATACCCCCTCGACAAATTCTAAGTTCCGTAAGGTGAAGCCTAGGTTCCGAATATATACAAACGCCCTAGGTTCCGCATGGTCAAACATAGACTTGAACCAAGGTTAACCTAGCGCTGTGATGCCAACTTTGCCACAACTCGAAATGGTACGTGACTGACACTTGAATCATATGAAGTCTATAGGACCCCATTTAATTCAAGTAAGACAAAATCCCAGAAATCTAAACCATTTAAAGAAGAGAGTGAGGAAAACTTTAGTTTAAAGCAAATGGTTTAACAAATAAGCCGAAGTATGCATTTTTAAAATCTCAAGTCTTTTCTGAAAATTTTGGCAGAGTTTCCTTTATAAATACTGGCCCCAAACGGGTACAATATGCATAATATGAATAAAGGCATCCCCAACCGGGAGCTAGCTCTTCGCCAATTGACGGTCATAACCACGCAAGCAATATAATATACAATGCCGAAGGGCGAGGATCAAAACTCAAAAAGAAATCCAAAATCATCAAGAAAACCATAATAATACAAGCGCGACTCTAAGGTCAAAAAGAATATATAACTGGTCTTCTATGTCTAATAAATATACAAGTCTGGCTGATGGAGTTTACTAGATACAACTAAATATAAAATAAAGTACAATGGTGGTCACGATGCGAGTGAACCCACCTGCCAAAGCAATCACCCGGAATGAAGTAATGTGCTAGTAAAGCCGCCAAGGAAAACCTGTACGGCAAAACCTGCAATAAACTGTGGCACAACGGGGGTGAGTTGCCAACTCGTAAGTAGAAAACATCACCGAGTAGAAATTGTATGCATGACTCAATCCTTGGTCATACAATTATAATATATATCCTCAAAATGATATAGCATGAAGCATCTAAAAAATGGCATGGGTAAACATTTATAAATAAGTGTAATACCAAGTACTCATGTCGGTACCTCATGTAGCAGCATATCATAAATATGAGGTATGAATGCAATATAATGAAAACAGAATGCAACATGAATGAGAAAACTGTTTTCTTAATTTAGTGAGATTTCTGTATAAAAATCGTAGTATCATCAATGAAATCATCAGAGAATCAGTGTCAAACTCGACAAAAAATATATATCTCAAAGTCTCAATATCTCAGGCTCCGGCTATCCGGACTGGCCTATATCATCAAATTCAATATCTCAGGCACCGGCTATCCGGACTGGCCTGCATCATCAAATCTCAAGACCACGTCGGTATCCTCCGGATATCCGACGTGTCATAATAAAATCACCGGTTAGTAGTGCTCCCCTGTCTCAGGCTCAACGCCATCATCTGCGACCTTCTTGCCCCGAGGTACCGCACCAGGTCCGTCATGCACCCACAGAAAGTTCCTCCTTCTCCTCGAATCGGGTGTATGATATCGCTCAAGAGCCGAGAAAACTCATGGTGTACATATCTCAAATCATATCAGGAGAAAACCGCACTTTTGTATCTTAAAAAATAATAATACGTTTTATAAATCCTTGCAGTTTCTCCAAATCCAGAAATCTCATGAAAATCCGAAATAACAATCTCTAGTGTAAATAACAGTGAATACTGGGCTCCGGCAATCCGGACTGGCCCATAATATTGCATGACAAATGAATATAAAATGCATGGGCATCTGAATAAAGAATGCAATATCTAAACTAGCACATGAAAGCAATAACATATAGGAACTATCAGCTGGCAAGCTATGTCAATGAAATAATATTCTCTAAATTGTACGTGACATAGCAATTACCGATGAAGATGTGTGTGAGCCGGCAAGCAAGTATACGTGGAGCATACGCATCATCGGTAATGGTGCGGGTGTCCTAACAACAGGTTTCATCATTACTCACGAAAATATATATAGGCATGCAATGCAATGCGAACAGCAGAATAAATGGCAATGAATAGTAAATGCAGCAATAATGAAATATACATTCTTATATACGAGTCATACAGTTTTTGATATCTGAAATCGCATGAATCGTGGTGTTTAGAAAATAGGGCTACGGTGTTTTTATGAAAAAGTACATCCTTTGAAATATCCGTAGTACCCTTGGCCTGTCTTTAAAATACTTATGATTTGTTAATTTGGAAATAAGTATGACTCGTGCTCGGTCTAACATCTACTAAGTTACTACAGGACTAAACTAACAGACTAGTTTAAAGGGTAAGGAAATCCACCTAAATCTAAGTCGATCTATATACATATAATAGTCGGTGATCTCGCCTCAATAGTATCGCGTACAATACAATATATATATATATATATATATCATTTGATATCCTCGAGTCAAGAGTGCGGATCTATCATCATAAATATATCTCATACGGTAAATCTATCTTACGGCATCCCAAATCAGGTTACGGGTCAATATCACATTTATCTCATTATTCAACTGGTATCCTTATCATCATATATCATAAGTTGGGTACTGATCTACGTCTAGTACAATACTGATACCATATACATATATATATATATATATATATATGCGTGTGTATGAAAACACTTCGCCTAAAGATTCGCTATAATATCATGTTGTATCTCATAATACGAACCAAATCACATCACCGATCTCATGGCATCATGCCCAATCACATCGACTCATCTCCAAGTACCATATACTATCATCATCATCCACGTATATGTATACGTATATATATATATATATACATAGTCCCATACGTATGTGTGTGTATATATATATATAAATATCCCTATATATGTACAAGAAATAAAATGTATGCGTGTATGTGTCCGTGTATGCAAATCTACTCTAGGGTTTGCGACTAAGAAACTAACTAAATGCGTTTTCCTACAAGTATGGTAAAACTATCCCAAAGTCACCTAGCATTTCAAACTAAGTATACACATTTCATAACACATAAGTATATATATATATATATATATATCAAAACGCATTCGCGTTCGATACTACGAAACTGCGGGGGTGCTATACGCCATCCACCCGACTTCCCCCTTAGATATATATCTACGCACCTTGATCCTTGCTCGCTGAAGTCGATGTCTCCATGCTCTTATTCATCGTCCGAACTCCACGTGAGGGTGCCTACACATATAAACACAAGTATCGTAAACCGAAATCGCGCACGAAAACCAAAACGATACACGAAACGTACATAGGTTAAAACCTATGGTCTAGGTATGCAAGAATAACCAAACAACCCCCGATATTGACATACAAACGTCAAGTGATCGAGATACAACACAAATATCAAAACTCCATTTCATAAACCTCGAAGAATTCAAAGCAGCAACTTACAAAACTTGCTCCAGATTTTAGTTCAGGTGAAATTGGAATGAACAAACAGTACTAGGGTGCTGTACATGGGGCATATGACCTACAGAAGAAACCTGGGAACCAAAATACAACATGTGGCCGGCCACATGCCGACAAAATCCGGCCATATCGGTTGGAAGTGCATGTAATGGGTTCGTATTTGCAGGGTGTCTTCCTAGTGGTTCATCTAGGTTAGTGGTATAGTTTGCTTTTCCAATAAAAGTTCCAGGTTACTCCAGATTCCCTGCACCCACTAATTTTACACAAACCGACATACCGATATCTAAATTTAATTGCATGGTCTAGATTCTGTTGCATCTGGGTTTTAGACACTGAGGGGGCTTGTAGTCACTAATATAACTCAATTACACCATCACAACTCAAGGATTCCTAAACTTCCTCTTGAAATTTCCAAACACCACTAAACTGCATTAAAACACTTCTGAACATGTAAAGATGCTAAAGTGAATGAAATACCATGCTAGGGGTGAATGAATTTCCTCATTTGGCAACTCAAGAATTTTCTTGAGTTGCCCCAAGTCTTCAAAATCCGATTTTTCTTAGTCCAAAGTACTTGTAGTGAGCTTGTGCAAGTTTTTAATGAAGGGGAGATGAAGTTTTGAGTTGTTTTGGAGTGTGTTGTGAGGTGATAGAGGAGAGAGGAGATGGAGGCAGCCATGGTGAGAAGAGAGGAAAGAAGAATGAAGAAATGAGTTAAGAGAGAATGAGCCAAGACTAATGTTGACCCCTCACCCTCTCTCTTTCTCGCCCATACCCATGCCATGCTCCCATTCTTTATTCTAATCATTTTTCTTTTCTTTTCTTTTAAAACAAAGCCTCTTAAAAATAAATATGAAGACATGGTTCATATCATAAAAATGTAACAAGTATATGTGACATACTATGGTGCATGTCACATGCACAAAACAAGTTTAATGCACGATTAGTGATATTTAATCGCGATTAGCATTAAAATGGAACATAATTAATCATAAAGAATTCATAATTTGATTAAATCATATAAAACACCCTCATTTCCGTAATTCCTATAATTTTCCAAATATTTTCCAATTTATTTGTAATTAATTATACCACATTATTAAAATATTAATAATATTAATTGTTTAGTTATAAAAATTCCCCAAAAATAATATTTTATTTTTCTGAAATGTTACAGTCTTCCCCCCTTAAAAAAATTCGGTCCCCGAATTTAAATTTAAACCCCTCAAATACTAAAAAATTTCAGTAAAATGATCCAGTCGTCGGGGCTCTGAAATCATAGATACATAAAACACATCATTGCGAAATGCATGCACATGAAAAAAACGAGTATATAAAACAAAATCAAAACTCCGTCAAGCATTCCGCAATCATCGGAGTTATAGTGAAGTCACCAACGTCAAAATCCAATATGAAAACCAACATGATATACATCGAAACCATGCTTGTAAACATCGTTAAAACATCTGAAAGAAATGCATGCCAAACCTTTCTCAAATCACAATGCGATGCGCGTATCACAGCACAGTGGCGGACGTCTATTGTAAGAAAATAACTATATATATATATATATATATATATATGTCTGTATGTATATCCTTTGTTTAACATACACGCCCCGCCGTTTTGAAAATAATTTAGATGGGTTTCCTTTGTTAAATGTCTCGTGTCATCTAGGACACGTAGGTAAATACTGAGACTATAGCTCTTTTTTGGAAATCCCTTCGATAACTTTCAATTCATGCAAAAATATATTCAGGTACTGTCCTCTGACTAGCCCTGCACAGCTACTCTACCAAATAGTAAATATCATAAAACATCTGCTCCAAAAGAAGTCAATCCCAAAATATGTATAAGAATGCCACGTGCGTCTGGTGCGCACGGAAATCAAAATCAATGAATGTGCCATACATGTGTACAAAAACAAATCTAAGTGCAACGGGTGTGCACGAAAACACCTGTCAAGGGTAACGGGTGTGCCTGACAGCAATATCAGGTGCATCTGATATGCACGAAAAATCCCGATTTAGTGCATCTGGTATGCACCAAAATCGCATCAAGCGCGTCAAGTATGCGCAAGAATCAAAATCAAGTGCACAAGGTGCACGAAAAAAATATCGAGTATCACAATCGAAATCGACGGTATACAGCACATCTCAAACCAAATCAGGTATACCGTGGTATATAATCTCATAACCATGTGCATTAGCGTGCACAAAATCGAATCAAAATACTAAAAGTGCATGAAAACTATGCCGAAAGCATAAGCCAAATCACATGCATACCATAGGCATGAAATCAAAATCAAAATCTCGTATGACATCAAATCAAAGTCAAGTGCAACTGTGGTGCACAAAATCTCAATCATGCAAATAAATCGCCCAAAATACCGAAATCAAAGATGGCAGAAACAATTCCGCTCTAGCACATCCTCTAAAGATCTATGGCCAACTATCATGGTCACTCATAACATGTCTCGTCGACGATGTTGAACTCTGGCCTGCTGGGTGTGCACAATATGACAGATTCTGGGTCCAAGTCTTCTCGTATAGTATTCTAGAAAGGTTCTGTCGAAGTCTCCCCCAAATCTCGTTTCTGCCGAACTGCCCGGAAGTTATCACCTTTTACTAAATCTATTTCTTGTTCCGGAACTGCTGCCTACTCATCGCGACTCCTTCTGGAAGATATATCCATGTACAACGCCTCTGCATACGTATCACATCTCTGATGTCAGCGGAGTGGAACGTCATCTCGTCGAAATCTTGTACGAACCTCTTACTCCACTTTTCTCTAATGTCGAATGACTCGGACTCGTCTCTTCGTGGCTGTATGGACTATGCTCCAACGGCTATACTCGTATCTGGAGTCTCCCAAGTAATGTATCCCATCACATGATATCCGAATGATATCGAACCTTTCGATCGATTTGTCAAGGTTCTATAATCCTCTAAGAGCTCAACATCTTGAGTACAGTTTAATAATATCCAGTATATGCCACAGTACCTATGGACCAACTGTAGAAGGGCAAACCCAAGCCTCATTAATGGCACCGCGGAACTGCTGCAAACCCTAAGGTTTCAAAGCATTCTCATGGTCATTATATCGAGTTAGGGTTTCATTCTTCTAAAGGGCCCACGGAATTAATTGCATGTTTTTCCGAATACCTTAAACTTGGAAAATGGGTTTCTGACATTTGATCGTCTTCTATCGACTCTCAACGTACCTGCGTGAAGTCGTCTCAAGCTGAAATCAATCAATCTGATGACCTCACATCGGGGTAGGCAACGAATCACATGTCCTAGTCATTCATCCTTGGTGACTAGCGATCTTCTATCATATCTCTAAGTATAACTCGTGCGGCTTAAGCTTCAAACATCTGGGCAACATCTCGTCAGTCGCAGCAACAACTGAATCTTTCGTCCGCACGCTGAACAGTGCATCAATCATCAAGAATAATCGGTGCATCGACGGTCATCACATTCTGGCTGGCCTCTAGCGGTAGCCCAATCCTCTGGTGCTGATCTGCACGTCCGAGAAATCTTTGTACAAGCAATCCATCAAACGCACATGGCATGAAAAACATAATAAAACGACACATCTACGCAATCATGTGTCACCGGAATTATGCCCTGATCAGTCCTTGTCCATGACGAGCTTGTGCTGACCGCAACTCTTGCCGTAGCTCTCCATGCCCATACATCCGTGGTAACAAAACAACAACTGATACTGATGAGGATAGATCATAGGAATGAATATAATAATATGCAAGGAAATGTACATCCGAAGATTTCTTAAGCGGAGTAGCGTATCGTAAGTATGCCACGGAACATAGACACGGTACATCACTCTCCTTAAGTCACCTACTCCATCAACCAAGGTCAACCTACATGACGAAAGTTCGGGTCTAATACCCCCTCGACAAAGTTTAAGTTCCGTAAGGTCAAGCCTAGGTTCCGAATATAAACAAACGCCCTAGGCTGCGCATAGTCAAACATAGACTCGAACCAAGGTTAACCTAGCGCCATGATACCAACTTTGTCACGACTCGAAATGGCACGTGACTGGCACTTGAATCATATGAAGTCTATAGGACTCCATCTAATTCAAGTAAGCCAAAATCGCAGAAATCTAAACCATTTAAAGAAGAGAGTGAAGGAAAACTTTAGTTTAAAGCAAGTGGTTTAACAAATAAGCCGAAGTATGCATTTTTAAAATATCAAGTCTTTTCTGAAAATTTCGGCAGAGTTTCCTTTTTAAATACTGGCCCCAAACAGTTACAACATGCATAATATGAATAAAGGCATCCCTAAGCGGGAGCTAGCTCTTCGCCAATTGGCGTTCACAACCACGCAAGTAATATAATATACAACGCCGAAGGACGAGGATCAAAACTCAAAAGGAAACCTAAAATTATCAAGAAAACTGTAATAATACAAGCGCGACTCTAAGGTCAAAAGAATATACAACTGGTCTTCTAAGTCTAATAAATATACAAGTCTGGCTGATGGAGTTTATTAGATACAACTGAATATAAAATAATGTACAATGGAGGCACGATGTGAGTGAACCCACCTACCAAAGCAATCACCCAGAATGAAGTAATGTGCCAGCAAAGCCGCCAAGGAAAACCTGTACGGCAAAACCTGTAAGAAACTGTGGCACAACGGGGGTGAGTTGCCAACTCGTGAGTAAAAAACATCACCGAGCAGAAATCATATGTATGGCTCAATCCTAGGTCATACGATCATAATATATATCCTCAAAATGATATATCCTGAAGCATCTAAGAAATGGCATGGGTAAATATCTATACATAAGTGTAATACCAAGTGCTCGTGTCAGTGCCTCAGGTAGCAGCATATCATAAATATAAGGTATGAATGCAATATAATGAAAACAGAATGCAACATGAATGAGAAAACTGTTTTCTTAATTTAGTGAGATTTCTGTATAAAAATCGTAGTATAATCAATGAAATCATCAAAGAATCAGTGTCAAGTATCGACACAAAATATACATCTCAAAGTTTTAATATCTCAGGCTCCAGCTATCCGGACTGGCCTGTATCATCAAATCTCAATATCTCAAGCTCCTGCTATCCGGACTGGCCTGTATCATCAAATCTCAAGACTATATCGGTATCCTCTAGATATCCGGCGCGTCACAATAAAATCACCGGTCAGTAGTGCTCCCCTGTCTCAGGCTCAAAGCCATCATCTGCGACCTTCTCGCCCCGGGGTACCGTACCGGGTCCACCAAGCACCCACAGACGGTTCCTCCTCCTCCTCGAATCGGGTGTATGATATCGCTCAAGAGTCGAGAAAACTCATGGTGGACATATCTCAAATCATATCAGGAGAAAACCGCACTTTTGTATCTTAAAAAATGATAATACGTTTTATAAATCCTTGCGGTTTCTCCAAATCCAGAAATCTCATGGAAATCCGAAATAACAATCTCTAGTGTAAATAACAGTAAATACTGGGCTCCGGCAATCCGAACTGGCTCATAATATTGCATGACAAATGAATATAAAATGCATAGGTTTCTAAATAAAGAATGCAATATCTAAACTTGCACATGAAAGCTATAACATATAGGAACTATCAGCTTGCAAGCTATGTAAAGGAAATAATATTCTCTAAAGTGTACGTGACTTAAAAATTACCGATGAAGATATGTGTAAGCCAGCAAGCAAGTGTACGTGGAGCATACACATCATCGGTAGTGGTGTGGGTGTCCTAACAACAGGTTTCATCATTACTCGTGAAAATATATATAGGCATGCAATGCAATGCGAACAGCAGAATAAATGGCAATGAATAGTAAATGCAGCAGTAATGAAAAATACATTCCTATATACGAGTCATACAGTTTTTGATATCTGAAATCGCACGAATCATGGTGTTTAGAAAATAGGGCTACGGTGTTTTTATGAAAAAGTACATCCTTTGAAATATCCGAAGTATCCCTTGGCCTGTCATTAAAATACTCACGATTCGTTAGTTTTGGAAATAAGTATGACTCATGCTCAGTCTAACATCTACTAAGTAACTTCAGGATTAAACTAACAGACTAGTCGAAAGGGTAAGGAAATCCACCTAAATCTGAGTCGATCTATATATATAATAATCGGTGATCTCACCTCAATAGTATCGCGTACGATACAATATATATATCATATGACATTCTCGAGTCAAGAGTGCGGATCTATCATCATAATTATATCTCATACGGTAAATCCATCGTACGGCATCCCAAATCAGGGTACGGGTCAATATCACATTTATCTCATTATTCAACTGGTATCCTTATCATCATATATCATGACCTGTGTACTGATCTACATCTAGTAAAATACTGATACCATATACATATATATATATATATGCGTGTGTATGAAAACATATCGCCTAAAGATCCGCTATAATATCATGTCGTATCTCATAATACGAACCAAATCACATCACCGATCTCATAGCATCATACCCAATCTCATCGACTCATCTCCAAGTACCATATACTATCCTCATCATCCACGTATATGTATACATATATATATATATATACATAGTCCCATGCCTATGTGTGTGTGTGTATGTATATATATATATACATATCCCCATATACGTACAAGAAATAAAATGTATGCAAATCACTACTCTAGGATTTGCGACTAAGAAACTAACTAAATGTGTTTTCCTACAAGTATGCTAAAACTATCCTAAAGTCACCTAGCATTTCTTACTAAGTATACACATTTCATAACACATAAATGTGTGTGTGTGTGTGTGTATCATAACGCATTCGCGTTCTATACTACGAAACTGCGGGGGTGCTATACGCCATCCACCCGACTTCCCCCGTAGATATATATCTACTCACCTTGATCCTTGCTCGCCGAAGTCGATGTCGCGATGCTCTTCTTCATCGTCCAAACTCCACGTGAGGGTACCTACACATATAAACACAAGTATCGTAAACCGAAATCATGCACGAAAACCAAAACGATACACGAAACATACATTGGTTAAAACCTATGGTCTAGGCATGCAAGAATAACCAAACAACCCCCGATATTGACGTAAAAACGTCAAGTGATCGAGATACAACACAAATATCAAAACTCCATTTCATAAACCTCGAAGAATTCAAAGCAGCAACTTACAAAACTTGCTCCAGATTTTAGTTCAGGTGAAATTGGAATGAACAAACAGTACTGGAGTGCTGTACAGGGGGCATATAACCTACTGAAGAAACCTGGGCACCAAAATACAACATGTGGCCGGCCAAATGCCTACAAAATCCGGCCACATCGGTTGGAAGTGCATGGAATGGGTTCGTATTGGCAGGGTGTCTTCTTAGTGGTCCATCTAGGTTAGTGGTATTGTTTGCTTTTCCAGTAAAAATTCCAGGTTACTCCAGATTCCCTGCACCCACTAATTTTACACAAATCGACATACCGATATCTAAATTCAATTGCATGGTCTAAGTTCTGTTGCATCTGGTTTTTAGACACTAAGAGGGTTTGTAGTCACTAATACAACTTAATTACACCATCACAACTCAAGGATCCCTAAACTTCCTCTAGAAATTTCCAAACACTACTAAACTTCACTAAAACACTTCTGTACAAGTAAAGATGCTAAAGTGAGTGAAATACCATGCTAGGGGTGAAGGAATTACCTCATTTGGCGAATCAAGAATTTTCTTGAGTTGCCCCAAGTCTTCAAAATCCGATTTTTCTTGGTCCAAAGTGCTTGTAGTGAGCTTTTGCAAGTTCTAATGAATGGGAGATGCAGTTTTGAGTTGTTTTGGAGTGTGTTGTGAGGGGATAGAGGAGGGGGGAGATGGAGGAAGCCATGGTGAGAAGAGAGGAAAGAAGAATGATGAAATGAGTGAAGAGAAAATGAGCCAAGACTAAGGTTGACCTCTCTCTCTCTTTCTCTTGCCCATACCCATGCCATGCTCCCATTCTTTATTCTAATCCTTTTTCTTTTCTTTTTTTTGTAAAACAAAGCCTCTTAAAAATAAATATTAAGACATGGTTCATATTATAAAAATGTAACAAGTATATGTGACATACTATGGTGCATGTCACATGCACAAAACAAGCTTATTGAACGATTAGTGATATTTAATCGCGATCAGTATTAAAATGGAATATAATTAATCATAAAGAATTTATCATTTGATTAAATCATATAAAACACCCTCATTTCCGTAATTCCTATAATTTTCCAAATATTTCCCAATTTATCTGTAATTACTTATACCACATTATTAAAATATTCATAATATTCATTATTCAATTATAAAAATTCCCCAAAAATAATATTTTATTTTTCTGAAATGTTACGTAATAAGCCGGTCATATCACATACGACCCGTCCAATAGTAAACGCTCGATTAAAATACGGTATCCAATACACGCATTTAATCGAGCTCCCGCGCATATCACATATGAACCCCACATCTTTTCGCCTGAGCTAGGAGACTCCTTTGTGGGACTCTAAGACTCGTCAATACGCTGGCAGTAGGCAGCGATCACATCACATGCCCACAAACCGTCAGCGGCACAAGCTGTACGTAACGACTCCTAGGTATTGAGCGATCAGAAGAAACACAAGCAAACCTGCTAAAACTCCCGTCGAGCCAACTGGTAACACTTACCGTACAGTGTATCGAGGCGAGGAGGAGATCAAAGTACAGTGGGAGACACACAAGACTCTATGACGATCTCGGGTCTACAGACTAATCTGTACCAGTGTCATCTGAGAACTGCTATCCGGCAATAGATATAATACCACATAGGAGTTCTCGGCGAGTCCGTTCAGTGTACCCAGTCTCACTGAGCACCCGTATACGGTCTTTGGTGTCACCACACCAATGGATATGGGATCATCCATCGCCCATCATATGGGACAAGCAACATATATGCTAGTTTAATCTAGTGATATCGATGCCCTGCCTCGATACACCCACGACTAGGAACATTTCAAGGATATGCTCATAGACTAAACATGTCCCACTAGTATGATCCGCATCATAATCTCAGTAGTCCTGCATCATCCAGTGGGTTATATCAACATATACCAAATGAATGAAAGCATGATCAAATGAACATGTCAAGATAAAAGGTGCAACCAGATAGCATAGTATCATGTCGAGCAAGAATGTCCCTTGAACACACAAACACACACACACACACACACACACACACACACCGGTACATACATTATCATATAATGGCCTCTAGGGCATACATATATCCAACAACAGCCTATGGTTTGTTGGCTTTCTTCAAGGTCATAGGATGCTAGGGGCAAAATATTATCAGGAATTTCAAGTGTTGAAATTTGCAATGAGATTGCATACCTTTTATGAGATAGTCGGATCCCGATACCCACTGCGAGTAATTGTTACTCCTGGGAGAGTTTTACACATTACAATTAGACGATCAAGTAAGTGTCTAGAAAGGTGTGAACGGGGTTACGCCCCTGGGAAAACGAGGTTTATTTTAATTAGGTCCGAGCGAAAGCAAGGGGAACCTCCATTAAAGTTCCGGCACTGGCCTGGCTAAAAGATTGGCGAACTTGTAGGGTGTAATTAATCCCTGCTAGTCTTTCCTTTTAGGGTTTGAAGGAAGATTTGATAAAAACAGTGGGAGCCATCCTTATTAGATAAAATAATAACCAATCTAATCTTCCAAAAGCATACGCTGAGTGTTTTCTTCTCCCTCTCTCTCCAGATAGCAACCATGTCACGCATTATCAAGATAATATTATGGATGTATTAACCAAACCCGTTTGTTATACTGAGCTGGGGAACGTTGGTCCCGCTCCAACTTATAATTGTTATAAGACCAAGCAGGAAATAGGGGATTACCAGGATTCCCGTGCCGCCCAAACGAAGAAAGTGCATGATGATGTATCTTCTTCGGGTGTGTTCATTACTGAGAACTGTTTCTCAGTATCCTCTACGTCCTGGGTATGAGATACCGGATCAGGATCCCACATATGTAATCCGTTACATGGGCTACAGATAGGTAAAGAACTGGCAATGGGTGATAAGTTTCAAGAGTTAGAAACGGTGCAATTGTTGGAGCCAAGATGTTGGCAGTTATCACCCTGTATTATCATATACATTGATTCTGAACAAATGTTATTAGATACCGAAGCTGATATGCAACATTATATCAATCTCTTTATTTACTAAAGAAGAATATAATTTTGTATTGTTGGATAATGTTTTGAACATTTCCTATATCAAGAGTTGATCAGATCTGGCACGTCATCTAAAAGCATATACGTTCTAAATCAAACCACGGTTTTAACGTATAGAACACACACAAGAGGAAAATTTCAAAAATTAACGAATCCTTCTTGAGGCATTGTAGACTAGATCATATCAATGCGACCTGACTAGCTAAGTTACATTAAGATGCATATTTAAATTAGTTTGAATTTACATCTTGTGAAACTTGCCAGTCATGTCACAAAGATAAAAGTACCATAGGTCCATTTACTGGAAATAGAGATAGAGTTAGTGAACTGTTGGGATTGATAAATGATGATGTATGTAGGTCCCTTGTCTACTGTCACGACCCGAAAAGTTCGGAACATGACCGACACTTAAATTACAAAACGTCTCGAGGCGTACGTAATCTAAGTAAGCCAAAACCCAGAAATCAAAACCAAAAAAGTATTAGAGTGAAGGAAAAACTAATTAAAGCAAGTAGTTTTAATCAACATAGGCCGAAATATGTATTTTTAAAATCTTAAGTATTTTCTGAAAACTTTGGCAGAGTCTCCTTTGTACATACTGGCCCCAAACGGGATACAACATGAATAGTATATGAAATAGATAAAAAGGCATCCCCAAGCGGGAGCTAGCTCTTCATCAATCGACGGTCATAACCACGCAAGCAATATAATATACAAGGCCGAAGGGCGAGGATCAAAACTCAAAAGAAAACCCAAAATCAGCATGAAAACCATATTAATACAACGCGCGACTCTAAGGTTGAAATAACAAGTCTGGTCTTCTAACTCTATCAAATATACAATCTGGTTGATGGAGTTTTATTAGATACAACTGAAATAACAAATGTACAATGTTAGTCCTGATGCAAAGAACCCACCTGTCAAAGCAATCACCCGGAAGGAACAGTGTGCCAGCAAAGCCGCAAAGAACATGTACGGCAAAACCTTTAAGGAACTGTGGCACAACGGGGGTGAGTTGCCAACTCGTGAGTAGAAAACATCTACCAGCAGAAATCGCATGTATAACGCAATCCTAGGTCATACGATCAGTAATATCCTCAAATAATAATAATATGGCCTGAAGCATAATATAATGGTAAAGGGTAAACATCTATCCATATAGTGTAATACCAAGAACTCGTGCCAGTGCCTCAGGTAACAACATGTCACTAATATGATGTACAAATATCAGGTAGCAATATATCACTAAAATGATGTGCAGATGCATATAATGAGAACAAAGTACATCATGAATCAAAGAACTGTTTTTCTTTAATCAATGAGATTTCTGTATGTATATAAATCGAGATATTATCAATGAAACCAACATCAAATCCGTGTCAAGTATCGACACAAAAGATAAATCTCAATATCTCAATATCTCAGGCTCCGGCTATCCGGACTGGCCTGTATCATCAAATCTATATATCTCAGTATCTCAAATCTCAATATCTCAATACCTTGGGCTCCGTCAATCCGGATCGGCCCATATCATCAATCACACGACCACGAACGGTATCCTCCGGATATCCGCCGCGCCAGGTAAAATCACCGGTAGGCAGTCTGCCCCTGCCGGGCTCATTGTCTACAACTCGAGCTTCTCGCCCCGGAGTACCGTACCGGGTCCACCATGTACCTGAGACGGTTCATCCAACTCCTCGAATCGGGTCTCAAAAACATCTCCGAACCGAGAAAACATCATGGTGGACGACTCATACATCACGAGAAAACCGCACTTTTCATTTTTAAAAGGATAATAAGTTTATAAATCCTTGCGGTTTTCCCCCAAATCCAGAAATCTCATGGAAATCCGAAATCATCAATATCATGATATCAATAAACAATGAAAACCGACATAAATCTCCATAATACTGCATAACCAATGAATATATGGATGCATCTGATATCATGCAATAAATTAACTAGCATATGAAAGCTAAAACATGTAGCAACTATCAGCTAGCAAGCTATGTCAATGAAATTGTGTTTGCTAAAGTGTACGTGACATGGAAATTACTGATGATGATGTGTGTGAGCTGGCAAGTAAGTGTATGTGGAACATACGCATCATCGGTAATGGTACTGGTGTCCTGACAGCATGGTTCATAATCACTAAGTACACAATAACTATGCAATGAGACGATAACAACATGATAAATGGCAATGAATAGTAATTGCAACAATAAAATGTGGTACATGAATGATAACGTAACAATAAGGAATCTACATCTCTACACCCGTGTTATACTGTTTGGCCGTTTGAAATAGTACGAATCATGGTGTTTTGAAAATAAGGGCTACGGTGTTTTTAAGAAAAGGTACGCCTTTTGAAATATCCGTAGTATCCCTTAACATGTTTTTAAAATCCTCACGATTCGTTAGCTTTGGAAATAGGTATGACTCGTGTCCAGTCTAACATCTACTTGGTAACTACAGATCTAACTAACAACCAATCGGAAGGGGTATGGAAACTACCTAAATCTAAGTCGATATATATATATATATATATATATATATATATATATATAATAGTCGGTGATCCCGCCTTAATAGTATCCCATACGATACCCTATATAATATGACATCCTCGAGTCAAGAGTGCGGATCTATCATCAATATAGCTCGTACGGTAAATCCGTCGTACGGCATCCCAAATCTGGGTACAGGTCAATGTCATATCAATCACACTACTCATCGGGTATCCTCTTTATCCATTATCATGATCGGGGATACTGATCCACGTCTAGTACAATACTGATACCACATATGTATATGCATGCGTGTGTCTGAAAACACCACATCAAAAGGACCCGCTAAAACATCACGTCGTATCTGAAATACAAACCATATCACATCACCAATGTCATGGCCTCAAGCCTAATCTCATCGACTCATCTCCAATCCCAAGTACTATCCTCATAATCCGTGTATATATATACGTATATATACACACACACACACATAGTCCCATACCCATGTGTATACATATATATATATATACATATCCCCATATACGCACAGGTAATAAAGTGAAGGCGGGTGTGTGCGTGTGGGTGTAAACCTAATTTAGGTTTCGCGACTAAGAAGCTATGCTAGTTCTCTTCTATTGACATCAAACTAACCATAAACACATAATCATAATTTGATAATCATCCACGGATCATAAACCACATATATATCCAATTACATATCATAAATATACTACGAACTGCGGCGGTGTTATACGCCATCCACCCGACTTCTCCCCGTAGATATAAATCTACTCACCTGATCTTCGCTCGCCGGTGCCAACGTCGCCACGCGCTTGCTTGTCGTCTCAAAATCCACATGGGGGTACCTACATGTCACAACGTATCGTATCGCATAAAAACCCAATTCAAAATCGAAACGGCATACGAAAATTAAATCGGCACGCGTATCACGCATAGGTCAAAATCTATCGCCTACGCATGCAAAAATAGCCAAACCAACCCTCGATGTCGATGTACAAACGTCAAACCATCGAGAAAAACCCAAACGTACCAATCGTGGTTTCAAAACTCAGTAATTATATAAGAAATAGAGTTTAATTCATCAAAACCTATAAATTGATTAAATCGATTTATTATAAGAAACCTAGTAAGTATCAATTAGCCGTTTTAAAACAAAACTTGATATTTTAACAATTCTAAAGGCCATAATACACATTAAACATCTTAAATAAGTCATACAAACCATTTCCAAAATTTAATCTCATTAAATTTCATTAACCCCAAAATTCTAGTTTGCAATTTATCCAATTTTAACAATTTTCAAAATAACAATACACAAATTAATAATTTGACTAGGTTTTGCATGATCTAAGGTGGTAAACTACAATTTATAAATTTAATGATGTCATGAAGACCCTAATTAGAATTTTAATCTAACAATTTAACTTAATTTTTAAAACCTAGTTTACTAGAAATCTTAATTAGAACAATTTACATGCAACAATTAGTAATATAGCAAGTAGCTTTGCTTTTAGCATGCCTAAAAATATTAAACTACACCTTGCAAACCTTTTCAAATGATACAAACGCTAACTTACTCTCAATTCCCTTTTCTTTAAATTTCAAACATGAAATTTAGAACCCTAATTAAACACATAATAGCTAGATTCAAGTAATTAAACAATAACTTAAGCAAAATGCTAAGATTATACCTCACAAAATTAGAGATCTAGCATGAAAATCTTGGTCTCCAAATTGCACTCTTTTCACCACAATCCATGCTTGATAGGCTAAGGAAAAATCGGTAGG
Source organism: Agapanthus africanus (assembly GCA_030015575.1). Lineage (NCBI taxonomy): Eukaryota > Viridiplantae > Streptophyta > Magnoliopsida > Asparagales > Amaryllidaceae > Agapanthus > Agapanthus africanus. The sequence continues at coordinate 393,231,093 of CM057343.1, forward strand.
ACTTGGATTTTGAAGTTGTGGGAGTTTTTGATGGATTTTGAAGCAATTTTGATGAATTTTAGAAGAGAAAGAGATGGGGATTTTGGGAGGGGGCTGTTGCAGGATGTGGCTCGGCCAAAGGGATGGGGAGAGAGTGGAGAGTGTGTGGGTGTGTGGAAAGAACGTCCAAGTCAAGAAAAGATACCCCCAAGTCAACACACAAACTTCTTCTCTCATTATTCTTTTCTTTTCTTTTCTTTTTGTGAGGGAAAGAAGTGGGAAAAATGGGGGATTGGGGCAGCTTGTCTCGGCCAGCTCATGAGGGGAGGGTGTGTGTGTGTGAGTGAGTGTGTGAGTGATTGAGTGAACACCCAAAAAGATAAACACCATACCTCAATTTCTATTTAATTTATTTCACTATTTAAGCTTTTATAGTTTATATTTTCTAAAACCATCTTAATAATTTCTTTTCATTTCAAAAATAATATTTTACATGATAGTTTAATGTGTCATGATGCACAAAATTTGTATCAACCCATTCCAATTTGTAATTTTCCCTAATTAAATGTAGTAGTAACGGCTTAAAATAATATTAAAATAATTAATTTCGGAATTTTTTTCAATAAATTAGAAATTTTACAAGTGGCTCAATAAACACCAAATACTAGCAATTACATAGCAAGAATATGTATATTCAATTTTATATTAAAAGATATTTATATCTTGATTTTACGGAAAATACCCGTTATTTAACCGATTAACCGAAATTTCACCTAAACGATTTTCAAAACGTTACATCTACACATGCCTGGACTGGTTCTTCATACTTCATTACATTCACTGATGATCTCTCAATATTCAGACAAGTGTTCTTGTTGAAACACAAGTCTGAATCTTTTGAGAAATTCAATGAATATAAGTGTGAAGTAAAGAACCAGACGGGTATAAGTATTATGTCCTTTGATATGATCGGGGAGGAGAATACTTGAGCATGGAGTTCCTGAACTATTCTAAAGAAGAATGAGATTCTCTCTCAGCATTACTCCTCCGTATACACCACAGCACAACGGTGTATCACGGCGGAGCAATCACACCCTATTATATATGGTGCGCTCTATGATGAGTACTACTGAGTTCCCTATTTCCTTTTGGGGTTATGCGCTTGAGGAAGCTGCATATCTATTGAACTGGGTTCCAACCAAATCAATGCCTACCACTCTATATGAGATATGGTATGGGACGAGCCCATGTCTTACGCAAGTTAAGATTTGGGGTTGTCCGGCCTATGCCAAAAGCAAAATTCGGAAAACCTCAAGGCAAGGTCAGTTCTGTAGAAATTTGTTGGATATCCCAAAGCATTCGCAAGGGAATATCTTCTACCGCACCGAGGAACAAAAGGTATTTTATTTCTCGGCATGACCGCCTTTTTAGAAAAGGAATTCATTTTGGAAAGAAATTTGTGGTCATGAGGTAAATCTGGAAGGAGTTCCAGCAATACAAACTACAGCTGATGATTTGGTAGAACCGGCGGATTCAATAGCTCCTGACGAACCTCAGCCTCTCCGCCGATCTGGTAGGGTTCCTCATCCACCTAAGAGATACTTCGGTTTTCTCAATGACAGTGAGAGCGAGGATTGCATCATGAGATGATGATCCAACTAGTTTCGAGCACGCCATCAAGAGTGGGGACTCTGTGAGAATGGCTGGATGCTAAGCGATCTGAGATAGAATCCATATACACCAACAAAGTATGGACTTTGGTTGCTTTATCTGAAGGGTTAAATCCCCATCAGGAGCAAGTATATCTTGAGAAGATTACTTGGTGTAGATGGAAAAGTTGAGACTTTCGAAGCTAGACATGTTATAAAAGGTACTCGTCGTCGACCAGGTGTGGATTATGATGAAACCATTTCTAATAGCTATGCTTAAGTCCATCCGGATCCTACTTGCCATTGCTACATACCATGACTACGATATCTGGTGGTTGGGTGTCATGACTACTTTTCTAAATAGTGATTTAGAAGAAAGTGTCTATAAGTACACAGCCAGAGGGCTTCGTAGACAGTGGGAGCAGCGGAAACGTGTGTGTTTCCCCCAATCAGAGCAAAGCTCTGTTCAAATTTTCAAAATTTGAGATGAAGCGGCGCTTCATAAAAGCGCCAGCAAGTAGCGCTCACGTGCAGAGCACGGATGCGCTCACGCTAAGAGCGCCAGCGCTCTGAAGCAGCACTTACGTGCAGAGCATGAGTGCGCTAGCGCTAAGAGCGCCTGCGCTCTGGAGCAGCGCTCACGTACAAAGCACAAGTGCGCTAGCGCTAGAACTAAATGTCCCCTACCGTTGGATCAAAGACCCAATGAAGATGATAAATCAGCAAGTTACCAGAATAAAATTCTGTTAAGAAAACATTCTTCATAATCTTTCCAAACAAAAACATTTTGCTCTGTAAATCAGAGCACCGTCGGATCAATGATCCAATGGTGATTAAAAATCACAATGGTGCAGAATAAATTCCGCATGAGAAAAGATTTCCCAATCTTGTTAAAAACAGGAAGATCACCTTCTGTAAAACAGAAGCCTTAGGATCAAAGATCCAACGGTGGGGAAATCCCCAAATCAATTAGAGAAAAGATCTATTCAACTGATTCAACAAATCAGCTTGCCCTATATAAAGGCCCCAAGACTTCAAGTCTAATATAGAGGAACCCTCCCCCCCATAAACTTTGAGAAAGTTCAGAGAGAAAAGTAAAACTCTTAGCAGAAGAAGAATTTTTCAAGGCAAAATAAAGAGATCAACGCATCTCATCATAAAAAGAACTTAGTTCTTATGCTAGATCATAGATCTTTAAAACAAACTGTCTCTCAAAAATGAGATCATAACATCTCATTATTAAAAAAGGGGGAGAATAATTCAATTCTCTTAGGATCATAAATCCATAAAGGCAAAGCCTTTCACCAAAAACATAAGAGATTGAAACATCTCCTATAAAATAAGAACTTTGTTCTTAGATCCATGAGACAAAGTCTCTTATAAGAAAGAATTTAATTCTCAGAAGGCAGAGCTGCTTAAAAGAGCCTTAGCGCTCCAAATAAAAGAAGCATCTCAGCGCTCCAAATTTAGCGCGTAGCGCTGCAGAGTCTTAACGCTCCAATTAAAAGAAGCGCTCTGCGCTCATTGACTGGCGCACAGTGCCAAGCACACCACGTGCTCCTCACGTGTGCGCTACTTCACCAGAAGCGCTCTGCGCTCATGATTTGGCGCTCAGCGCCAAGCGCACCACGTGCTCCTCACGTGTGCACTACTTTAACAGAAGCGCTCTGCGCTCACTAACTGGCGCTCAACGCCAAGCGCACCACGTTCTCCTCACGTGTGCGCTACCTAAACAGAAACGCTCTGCGCTCATTAACTAGAGCTCAGCACCAAGCGCGCCCCGTGCTCCTCACGTGTGAGCTAAGAGAACATAAATTGTTCTTTAAATGATAAGAGCCCCAGAACTATAATGAGTGCTCAACATTTAATAAAAGACAAAGATTGTCAGGACCAATGCTCAGCATTGTTAATTGAAAAAGGACCGAGCCTAATTAAATTTCCAACATTTCAAATGAATGGGCCAAACCAAAGTTGACCACAAATCTCCAATTCAGATTAATTGAGACCATATGCTTATAAATTTTTGATCTTAGTCCCAAATTGGACTACCGATCTCCTAACTAATATTGATTCAAAGGTACATCTCTTCACTCCTCTGATATTTGTCGTTGTAATCCTTCAACGTCTTCAGAGAGGTGACGGGTCCCGACAACCAGACATTTCACGGACTGTGGGGTCCTTAAACTCATGGACTATGATGTCCTTAAACTTTACAGACTATGATGTCTCTAAACTACTATGGACTATGGGGTCCTTAAACTCATGGACTATGATGTTCTTAAACTTTACGGACTATGATGTTCTTAAACTTTATGGACTATGACGTCTTTAAACTGGACCGCAACGTCCCTAAACTAAAACAATAGAGCCCCAAATGCTCTTTTGTTGGATCTAAATGATCTTGTTGAATAGATCTTAGTCTAAAATTAGACTAACGTATTCTCAACAAACGTTTGAGTTGATCTTAGTCTAAAACAAGACTAACGATCCTTAAACCCAACCCAAACCCAAATCTAAGAAAATACGGATTTGGACTAATCCACGCCCTACGGGCGACAACATAAATTAGTCTCCGTATACAATCCACGGGCAACCAAAAATAAAACAAACATACACGACACGAAGTGACCATCTAGAGAAGAAAAAAATGTTACCGCAATGCGGTAGCGTAATTAACTGCAGGGGCTTACGCCTGCTGGGAAGAGCGTCCCCACAATCAAAAACCCCTCACAATGAGGGGGAATCTGACGAAGTCTGCTACATCGGCCGCATCCGTCTAAACCTTCGATGCATGTACCACAAATCACCTTGGCATCTTCGGAGAGGTGGACAGATAAAACCAAATAGCATCTGCCCCCAAATTCAGGCTAGACGTATGTCTTCCCGGCTTTTGGCGGAGAACAGATTCTGGCATGCCCGGTGGGACCTTCTCCTCTTTTCACTCCACACTTCGTGTGTCGTGTTTTGCGAATGAATCGCGGTTTGCTATGGTTTCCCCTGGATTCGAGGTACTAAGATTTGGTGTCTTGCTCCGTGCAGAAAACAGAAGATCAATAGCTTTCAACTGCAACAACTCCCAGTCTGTCCTTGCTGGAGGAGTGACCTATGGGCCTCAAGCGCCCTCCGTATTCACGATGCCAGTGGAACAGGTGACGCAAGCCACCACTGGACTGTTCTTCGGGACCATGCTCCCACCAATGAACTTTAACGCCCCAGTGCCATCGCAAGAAGCTCTAAAGAAGTCGGTCTTCGATCGGCTTGCAACTATCGCGGCCCCTCTCAACGGGTTGCCCAAATCTAACATCTCAGTCTTTAACAGACTGGGCCAAAGTTCTCATGGGCCCATGAAGAAGCCCGCATTACCTGAAAGGGCTATCCCGAAACGGATATCTATCCATGTTCCAGTAAATGAAATCGTCGGAGAGGCTTCTCCTTCTAAGGGGTCGGTCTTCACAAGACTGGCCATGCCAACTCCCGCTCTAGGCGAAGTCACCAAAGCCGCTATCCCTGCTTGAAAGTCTGCTTTCGACAGGTTGACCATCCCTTCTCAACGGACGTCAGTCTTTCATAAGCTAGCACCAGCAGCAACCCTTCACCAAAACAGGGGGCATGATGAAGCCACCCCCATAGCTGAGCCGGTCCCGTCAGCATGACATGCTCGCCGTCGTCACTGGCGCCGAGTAAGGAAGGCTGGGGGCAGCTCTCCATCTGGACTGACTCGGCCAGCTCCGATGGTGGAAATTGATGTTGTTGTTCCAACTGGGAATAGCTTTGAACCACTTAGGAGGGTACGCAAGAACTCTGCGAAGGTCGTGCTTAAAAGATCTCCTCCACCTATGGAGAACGCTATAAAGGTGAAGCCAGAGCAGCCCCCTCAGCGGCTGTCCTTAAAAATTCATAAAGTTTGGCGACAGGTCCAAGACTCGGTGATCAACCAAGACTACTCCCGCCAACCGAAGAAGATGAAAGTTCGGCAAGAGAAAGACCACCCTGTCATACCACAGAAGGGGTCGTCTACTTAGGTAACCGCTGCAATGGCCCCCTCAACTTCGACCGCCTACAAAAGGAGAAGGCCGGAGAGATTTCCCGCGTCTGCGACGAATCTAAAGGGTGTTGAACCTAAACACCCTAAGTCTGGGGGCATAGTGGTGCACACTGTTTATATGGCTTCTGGAAAAGAGGAAAGCCGTGCTTCTACGGGTCATCGACCACTCACTGGATCCGTAACAAAGGCCTAGGAGCAACAGCAAAAACTTTAGGAAATGTTAACACAGATGACCGTACTCACTGGGCCAAAAGAAAGCCCGGAAACGTCGTCAGAGCAGCGTTATGAACAAGAAACTGATACTGAGTTCCTCCGCAGAATTCTCGAGAAGGACAAAGAGGCATCGGAATAAGCTGCCAACATAAAATGAATGGCGTTTTTATTCCAAGAGATAGTCGGGATGATGTTACAGCCGGATCCTCCAGCTGAACACCCTCCGATTATCCTCGAAGACGGCCGAGGGGAGACGTCAAACCACTTTCCTGCTTGTTCAGCAGCCAAGGAGGAGACCATATCCAAAGCCGCCCTAGATGACTATATCGCTCAGCAGATACGAGCTCATCAGGCGAGCGAAGCGGCCAGGCAAATTGTTAAGACTGGACGACCCTATCCGGGTTGGTACGACCAGATTAAGCACCCACCAGGATACACAATCCCTAAATTTCATGTATATAAGGGGACAGGCAACCCCCACCAGCATGTCGCCCAGTTCAGGGCTCTGTGCAGCAACACTGGAGGTGACGATAAGCTACTGCTTTACCAATTCATCGGCAGCATGGCGGAGACGGTGTTCGAATGGTATTTAGAGCTTCCTAACGATTCCGTCAAAACTTTTACAGAGATGGAGTTGCTATTCACCCAGCGTTTCGCAAGTGCTAGCGAACACACCCTAATCACGGCATTGATTAACGCCAGAGTGAAACCAGGCGAAATATGGGTTCAGTACGCGATACAGTGGTGGAACCTATGGTCGAAATGCGAACAACGCACAGAAGAGGCTCCTGCAGTGGGTATGTTTGTAGAAACCCTCGATCTGCAGGCGACCATATCCCAGTTCATGATGTTTTTCAAACTGACTACCTTCCAGGCCTTGATTGACAACTGGCCCAAATGGATCAGATGGGTCATAGACCGTCTTCCTCGAAAATGGAGCCTCGAAACGAAAAAGGGATGGGGAAAGCGACCTTCATCGCCAATGCTCAACAGCAGCCTAGTGGTCCAAAACTAGATGATCGCCAAAGTGATAGACAGTGATCCCTTGGAGAAAAGATGAGACGCCCTTACTCGATCCTCGGGATAAGATGAAGAGGTTATTCGAGCTAGCGCTACGCAACAGGCTCATCACTCTGCTGGAGTCAAGACACCCAACGCAACCAAGCGACGTTAACAATCCTAATTACTGCCCTTATCACCGAATATTAGGTCATCCAATCAAAGATTGTTACATCTTCAAAAGTTGGATCGAAGATCAGTACCAACAGGGTAAGTTCGCGTTATCCGAAAACTGGAAGGTGAACCCGCCACAACCTCACGCTCCTAAAAAGGTGGACACGCCGGGGGCATCATGCTCACTTATAGAGGAAGCCCCATGGGAGGTGGCCCTTTCAGATAAGACGAAAAGAATGCTGAAGGATCTCCAAACATGCCCGGCAATCAGGTGGAAAAGTCCGCTGGAACCCGAGGTCATTGAAGGAATGCTGAAATCGCGCCTGACTCCAAGAATTGGTAGCGATAATCAAAACGCTCAAGCACAGCCGTCAAAGTCTTCGAAGAAGAAGAAGAAGACCAAAAAGCCCGTGAAGCATGGTGACAAGCGCATGGACCTGCAAAAACATATTGACGCGTTGGAAGAATATAACCAGAAAGCGCGAACCCAGGTCACCCTCCAAGAGTTTCTCAAACACATCCTTGAAGACGGAGATAGCGATAAAGATGAGGGAGAAGACTCGTCAGATGAACCTGAGGATTATATGGTAAGCTGCCGCGTAATCTCTCACTTGCCGGTAGATGGTGAAGAAGCTCCTGATACAGAGAAACTGGGGGCAAATCCTGAACCGGAACTCCTAGGACCGTCAGATGAGATGATTGATGTATTCCTGAACGAAGCTCTTCTGAAAAGCAAAGCTGATCAGGAGCGTGAAATCGCCGTATACGCAAAAGCCAAACGTTAGCGACTGAGCGAAAAGATTGAAATACCCCAATCGGATAGGAGCACTTCGGCCGCCAGCAAAAGCAGGTTCAAGACAAGGAAAAGGTTCAAGACAAGGAATCGGGTAGGAGCACTTCGGTCTGAAGAACGCCGGCGCTACCTATCAGAGGGCCATGATGAAGATTTTCGATGACCTCATACATGAAGTCATTGAATGCTATATCGACGACCTTGTGGTGAAAAGTAAATCGCACGAGGAGCATTAGGAGCATCTAAAAATAATGTTCCAACGTCTTTGGAAATACAACTTGAAGATGAACCCTCTGAAATGCGTGTTCGGAGTTTCCTCGGGCAAATTCCTAGGATTCATCGTATGACATCGAGGCATCGAAATAGATCCGTCGAAGATCAAGGCGATCATGGAAATGCCCCAGCCAAAAACTCTCAAGCAACTGCGGTCTCTCCAAGGGAAGCTCGCGTATATTCGGTGGTTCATAGCCAATCTTTCCGGCAAATGTTGTCCCTACAGTCACTTGATGAAGAAGGGAACCCCGTTCGTTTGGGATCATAAATACCAAAGCGCACTGGACGAAATCAAGCAATACCTGCAGAATCCGCCAGTACTGACCGCTCTGGTCAAAGGAAAGCCCCTCATTCTGTACACAACCGCCCTTGAGGGTTCCTTAGGCACACTATGGGCATAAGAAAACGATCAAGGGAAGGAGAGAGCCCTCTACTATTTGAGTCGAGTGCTCCTGGGGGCAGAAAACAATTACTCCCCCATTGAAAAACACTGCCTGGCATTGAACTTCGCAATAACGAAGCTCCGGCACTATGCGTTGGCATATGAGGTCTATCTCATATCAAAGGTGGATCCTCTCAAATATTTGATGTCAAAAGCCATACTAACAGGGCGGCTCGCTAAATGGGCCCTACTATTAATGGAATTCTCAATAACTTATCGACCTCTCAAGGCAGTGAAAGGCCAGGCCATCGCCAACTTCCTCGCTGAGCATCCAGTACCTGCCGACTCTCCCTTGAACTGCGAATTGCCAGACGAGCACGCGTTTGACACGATCGACGAGGAGAAAGGGGGAGTGATACCCGATGCGAACTCTACTTCGACGGAGCATCTTCTATGAAGAAGCGAAAGCATAACTCCCCCATAATCAAATCTGGGGTAGGCCTCATCTTCGTGACTCCACAAGGAGCGATAATGCGCTTTGCCTTTTCCTTGACAGAGCCGAGGACGAACAATGATGCCGAATATGAAGCTTTGATAGCTGGTCTTGAAATCGCTGTCGATATGGAAATTGAAAACCTCCTCATATACGGAGACTACCAGCTGGTCGTTAGTCAAGTAAATGGCGACTATCAAACGTGCAAACCAGAGTTGGTAAAGTACGGTGAGAGAGTGCAGCAATTGCTGACTCAGATCTCTTCCTATGCCCTTAAAAGCATACCGCGAGCGGAGAATAGCAAGGCGGATGCGTTAGCCAAGCTCGCTAAAGAACTGGCTAACGAAAACCTCGATGATATGAGAATCGTTGTGCAAAGCCGTCGGGTTGTTGCACTAGTAGAAATATCTCCGGAGTCATTTGAAGAAAAGGAAGCGACCAAGCAAGCGGCCCTATAGATAGAGGACCAGGAAAAGGTCAAGGATTGGAGAAAAGTCATAATAGACTACTTCAAATCCCGTCGAACACCTGAAGATGCGTCCTCAAGACATCAGCTCATGAAACGAGCTCTATCCTTCGCCTTCGTCAATGACACACTATATAAGAGATCATTTGATTCTGGCTAAGATGCCTGGGACCTGAAGAAGCAAGGAGAGTCATCCAAAAAACTCACGACGGACTCTGCGGATCTCATCAAGCTGGGTCAAAGATGAAGCTGAAGATCAAAAGAATGAGCTACTATTGGCCCACAATGATCCAAGTCTGCCTCAAATACGCGAAGCAGTGCCACTCGTGCCAGATTCACGGGGACTTTATCCACTAGCATCCAAATCCGCTACACCCGACAGTGGCTAGCTAGTCGTTCGAAATGTGGGGAACTGACATAATCGGGCCATCAAACCAGCATCATCCAGAGGACATCGGTCCATATTGGCGACAACTGATTACTTCTCTAAGTGGGCAGAAGCGATATCGCTGAGAGAAGTGAAGACGGAGAACATCCTCCATTTCTTCAAGACACACATCATCTATCGGTTCGGCACTCCGCGACGGATTATCTACGATAACGGGCCGACCTACAGAAGCCACAAAATCAACCGCTTCGCACAACAACATAATATAGACTGGAGATACTCTTCGGTCTACAATCCCCAAGATAATGGTCTGGCTAAGGCTTTCAACAAGACCTTGACGAAGATTGTGAAAAAGACGGTGTCCAAAAATAAAAAGGACTGGCACAAGAGACTGCATGAAACTCTCTGGACGTATCTAACCACATTCAAAACAGCCACAAACACAATGCCTTATGCATTGGTATTCGGCACTGAAGCAGTGCTCCCCTTGGAGATAGAGCTACCCTCCTTACGAGTGGCGGTTCATTAAGAGCTAACAGATGAAGACAATGCTCATCTTCGGCTTGAGGAGCTCGATGCCCTTGACGAAACCCGGTTCATGGCACAACAAAACTTGGAAGCTTACAAAGCAAAGATGACGCGCTCATACGAAAGATTGACTAGGCCGAGAACATTCCGCCAAGGAGAACTCGTGCCAGTGGTCAAGAGACCTATGATCCCCAATCGTGCCAAACGGGGGAAATTCGAGCCGAACTATGAAGATTTGTACATCATAGAAAAAGTCTACCAGGGTGGGGCTTACTTGCTCATGGATATGCATGGCGAAAGACCCTTCAGGCTAATAAACGGACGCTCTTGAAGAAATACTACGCCTGACCGAGACGTCTATAAACTACTACGGACTGCAGCATCCCAAGGCTGACGCAAAAAAAATATTTAAAAAATATTAAAAAAACGGCACATCCATAAGAGAGATGGGCATGGATGAAAACCCGAAAGGGCTCCGTGAGTAAAAACAGCAGGGCTACCGGCGAGTTCGTGAAAACCCGAAAGGGCGCAATCTCATTAAAAAAAACATTTGCAAGGTCCTCTCAACCGTGTAAGGAGAAAATATCTGCGTGAGATCCTTACGACTCACAAGGGAGCAACACACTTAGGGATCCCCACGATTCCTAAGGAGAAGTTACAGTTATGGGAACCTCACGACTCGTAAGGAGAATCCCCCGGTGAGACCCTCACGGCTCATAAGATTCAAAAGACTTAAGCTACAGGGATCTGAACCTGTTCTTAAGCCGTCATCACACTCCCCAGATTGCCCTACAAGCGGTTCAATGCTGACCCTTGTATATAATCCACGGGCATGAATAAACATTTCCCTAACAGAGTCCTACCACCGACTAGGGATATGCTCACACGGTGAACGACCCATGTAAGTCCTCTCAACTTATATTGAGAAAACACTCTTGTAAGATCCTTACGACTTATAAGAGAACATACATTTAAGAATCCTCATGATTTTTAAGCAGAAAGCGCACTTACGAGATCCTCACGACTCGTAGGGAGAAACACCTTTATGAGACCCTTACGGCTCATGAAGTCAAAAGCCTTAGTCGACAGGATTCTAACCCTGTTTGCTAAGCCATCTTTGTTTAAATCGACAAAGGCAAATGATGATTCGCTCCTGGCAATGTCCCAGTTGTAGCGATGCTGATGCCTGAATTGGAATCAAATTCCAAGTCCTTTCAAGGCAAATGATGATTCGCTCCTGGAAATGTCCCAGTTGTAGCGATGCTGATGCCTGAATCGGAATCAAATTCCAAGTACTTTCACGGCAAATGATGATTCGCTCCTGGAAATATTCCAGTCGCAGCGATGCTGATGCTAAGACTGGCATCAGATTCCAAGTTCCATACTCGCGATAAAAAATTAGCAAGCCAAAAATGCATATGAAATAGCCGAAGTGATGGGGCAACTTGCAACAAAATCAGCAAGTAAAAATATATGCATACAAAATAGCCGAAATGGTTGGGCAACTCACAATAAAAAACAGCGAGTAAAAAGAAGAAAAAATAGCCGAAATGATTGGGCACCGCACAAAATAGCTGAAATGATTGGGCAATCACGACTTTCGTGATACAAAAAGCTGAAATGATAGAGTATCGCGTAAAGATAACAAAAAAAATATAATACATATAAAATGAAACTTTTTCCCTATAGGTGAGATCACATCGATCCCAGTATACAATCCAGGGGCACAAACAAAGAGGGAACCATATCATCCCACCAGGCTCCATCAGAAAAAGAGCCAAGTCTCGATAGCAACATCTACATCTCAAGAGATCAACAACGACGTTCCTTCTCGTTCCAACCAGAAGAAGATACGATTCAACAAACGGGGCCATGGCAAAGTCCCCTAGTTCCAAATCTCAAAGGTTCACAGACAGTCTAGAGACTGTTGGATATGTATGCCCTAAAGGCCATTATTGTATAGTACTAGTTTGTATAATACATTTTGGAAGCTTGGGATATATATACGGGTTTACGACAGTCTTGCTCAATATAGTAGTATGCTACTTGGTTTGTTTCTATCTTAATATGTGTATAAGTTTCTTTTAACATATCGCTAATACATATTGATAGAGCCCTTAGGATCTTTGCTTGACTACCGGCGTTGTGATGGCGATCACACTAGTGGGGGCTGGGTAGTCTATAAGCACATCCTTATACAGGTCCCTGGTCGTAGGATTATCGAGACAGGGCATCGATACTCCAGAGTAGACTGGTGCATACGCTTCTTGTAGGGTTCCTAGGCACACTCAAGTGGTTCCACAACTGATCAACCAAGCCAAAATCAAATTTTACATGTGCCGAGAAACCCTAATGCTAGATCGTTAACTAGAGGTATGGCGAAAAACATGCAAGTAGACAACTTTATTGCTAAGTGAAAGGGACTACAACCTTTGTAGATCCGCTCCACCACTTCTTTAGCTCCGTGTTGACGTCCCTCCGCTGCGATCATCGGAATCCTGGACTCTAGCGATGGTTTTGTCGGAGAAATAATCGGGCTAGGTCGTTGACTTCGATGCCGAAGATGATCTACGTCGAGGCGACTCTAACTCAAGCTCCATCTTCATTAGGTCATGAACCTTGTGAAGAAAACACCCTATACAACATGGAAAGTGGTCGAGGATGAAGAAATAGGAAGTGGGTTCACTTTGGATTTGGATTTCTCACTTGATTTCAACACTTAAATTTTCTGGCAAACTTTCTTCACTTCATGAAGAAGATGAAGAAGAAAGAAAAGAATGAATAAAGATTAACCAAAATAGAAAATCAAGTGATGCTTATCATTTAGCAACCATGGGTGAGTGTAACCAATGTAGAGAATAAACTAGGGTTTAGGTAAATGGTTAAGGTTAAGGATAAAACAAAAATGGTAGAATTTTTCAAAGATGCTAGAAAAGCTTCATGAAACTTCAAGCATAACAACAAAAAGCCACCATTTAGTTTTGTCATAAATAAATAAATAAAATAAAATAAGCTAAAACCCTAACCATTAAGCTAAACATGGTTTAAGTGATACACACACCCAAGTTTGCATGTATCATCAAACATGATACAAACAAGTGCACAAAAATATATCAGATATACAACTTATGCAAATCAAGTGAGAAAATCCATCTTAAGTGAACAATACTAGTCAATGTAAAGTAATATATCTAATATATAATTATACATTAAATCATTAAATCAACACTTGATTTAATGATCCGGTCATATTGCATATAACCGACTAGATTCAAGTGTATCAATATATCGAATCAACATTTGATTCGGTAACCCGGCTATATCTTATATAACCGTCCGATGATACAGATCACGAGAACAGAATACAGTATCACATACTAGTATTATTCTCGGTCCTGCACATATCTCATATGCGCTCCTATTTCGTTTCGCTTGAGCCAGGAAACCTCTGTGTAGGACTCTAAAGACTCGTCAATACGCTGGCAGCAGGTGATGATCATATCAAACACCCACAAACCGCAAGTGGTCTGCTAAACATAACGGCCACCCGGGTATTGAGAGATCAGAAGATCAACAAGCAAGCCCGCTCACACTCCTGTGAATTCAACCAGTAACACTTACTGTACAGTCCGGTCTCGTCGTCTGATATGTCGCATATCTCGCCTAGGGCTGGTAAACGTCAGACCCCAATAGCTCGATAAGTCGTGTCGATATGAGATCTATAACAGTTCGAGAAACTACTTGTAACATTTTAAAAATAATTAAATAAATAATTAAATGAATAAAATTGTTTAAGTGAATTTTATGATTTTCGGTAAAGTAAAATGTATTTTTCGTAAAACTAAACCGTGATTGTTTTTCATTATAATTTCAAAAATACCTACTTTAATTATGTAATTACTAGTAAATGGTGTTTATTTAGCCACTTATAAATTTTTAGTTTATTTAATATTTTTCCTAAATTAATTATTTTAAATATTAACATAAGATTTATTTTTACACTAAATTAGTGTAAATTACAAATTTGAATGGTTTTAATTTGTAAAAATGAACCATGGCTTATTAGAATTTAGTGTGTATCATGCAAAATTTATTTGCAAATTTTTCCAAAGTTCCAGAGTTTTCTTGGGTTGTTTTAGTAAAGAATTAAAAGAAAATGAATAAAGCATGAAAAGACATATGTATATATCAATATGTGTGAACCTTCTACACAATTCTTCCCTCTTTCTTTCTCTCCCTCTCTTCCTTATTGTGGCCGGCCATTACCCCCATGGCAGCCCCCCCATTTCCCACTTCATTTTATTACAAAAAAATCATCAAAAATCCTCCAAAATTAAATAAAAAATGCACAAAATCCAATTTATTTCCTACCCTTTATTCTTTACTCTTCTTTACATGGATTTTGGAGATGGATAGCATGCATTTTGGAGGCTCATTTTCATGTTTGGATTTCATATTTTGGAGGTATAAATTTCCTTCTTTTGTTTTATTTTTATTAGATGTTTCTTTTAAAGCATAATTAGATTTATTAAATTAACTCTATTTGCAAATTTTAAAATTCAAGTTAGGGTTTGTAAATTCAAGTTGTGATTTTTATTAATTAAATAAGGTTATAATAGCTAGTTTAACATTTTTAGAGTGGAAAAATCTTGCATGGTTGTTGTATAATAATTTGTTTATTCAAATTGTTTTAATTAAGCTACTTAGCTAACTTGGTTTTTATAAAATGTGTATGTGGGTAATGTAAAATTCTAATTAAGGTTGTTATCATTAGATTGTAATTTTAATAAGAATATTAGCATGTTAATGGAATGAAAAACTTAGTTTGATCACTAGTTTCTTTTGGTAATTGGAAAATACTAATAAAATGCTATTTTTGTAAGCTAGATTTTGGAAATTCCTAAATAAATGAGATTAAAAATATAATTATGGTTTCATTATATCATTATCATCATGAATTGTAGTTTAATACATTAATTCACGCAAAATCAAGTTTTGTTGTGGAATTGTGACATTTTGCTTGTAAAATGTTGAAAATTGCTAATGGTTGCAAACTAGAAATTTCAAATTAATACAAATTTGTGTAATAAAAATATAGTAATGGTTTCTATAATCTAGTTAGGCTATTTAATGAGTTTTATGACCATTGGTTTCATTTAAATGTCAAGTTTTGAAGAAAAACGGTAAATTGGCATTTTCGGGTTTTACGAAATCGGGCGATTTGAAGGATTTTAGGGTTTCGATGGATTTAATCATGTTATATATTATAAGTAACGAGTTTTAAAACTATGGGTTATTTGTTGATGTTATCTCGACCCATCGGAGTTTGTACGCCGATATCGAGCGATATTTGGTTGTTTTGCGTGGACGGGACATAGGTTTTAACCTATGCTTGTTCCTTACGTCGTTTTGACTTTTGTATGTGATTCGGTTTACGATACTATTTATATGTTTGCGTTTAGGTACCCTTCAAGTGGACTGCAGGCGATGAAGAGGAGGATAGCGACACCGTCTTCGGCAGACATGGACCAGGTGAGTAGATGCATATCTACGGGGGGAAGTCGGGTGGATGGCGTTTAGCACCCCCGCAACGTAGAATAGGAATAGTACTTATTGATATTAGGAAGCCAGATGTGACCCTAGATTCTTAATGAGTAGGACCCTAGTAATGACCCTAGGCTGGACTAGACTGATATAGGAAGACCATATCAGAGGATGAATATCTTGGAAGAGGTTCGTAGGTTTCAGGTAGTAACACACACACGCACACACTGAAATTCGATATGGTGTATACGTGTATGTGTGTATATATATAGGACTAGGTATAAGTATATATATATACAACATGGATATGGGATACATTGATGTGATATGATACACGGGAATGAAACAGTATAACTGGGCTTGAGGCCGTGATTCTTGGCTATGCAGTCGTATTAAAATGTTAGCGGATCATTAGAAAATGATAAAGAACAGGTACATAAATTATAATAAGTAGTGACGATATTGAGGTACATGGGACTCTAAAATAGAACCCGAACTGTAACTTGCGACTGATCACGATATGATATATGTATGACTTGATTACGACATCATATAGGTGTGACCTGATGTCGATATCATATAGGTGTGACTTGATGACGATATGATATCAGTATGACTTAATCACAATATGATACATATGACATGATATTTCTGAGGATAAATTAATGAGGTATATTCATGATGGCAATGTTATATAATTGATGTATGCGATTTCAGCATAGCACCTTGATCATGACATGTGTTGATGATGATATTATACGAATAATGAGACACGTAGGTGATATTTGACCCGTACCCCGATATTGGGATGCCGTACGATGGATTTTACCGTACGAGGCATAGATGTGATGATTGATCCGCACTCTTGATTTGAGGAAGTTGTACTATGTACGTGATGCTATTGAGGCAGGATCGCCGACTATTAGAGATATGGACTCAGGTTTTAGGTGTACTTCTATCGACCAGTTCTTAGGTTTAGTTTTCCTTATGGGGGTTTAGATGGACACTAGGTTAGGTTCGAGTCATATAGTGGTAGTGGTAATTGTATATCAAATGAGTGGATAACACACATCTGTCTTTACTTTCATACCGTAATCATAATGTGCATGTTCATATATATGTTTCTATAATCAGCATAAAACTTTGCCTGTTAGGACACCAGCACCATTACCGATGATGCGCATATTACACGCACACTTATTCGCCGGCTCACACACATCATCATCGGTAATTGCTATGTCACGTACACTTTAGGTCATGTTATCTTTTATTGATAGAATCAGTTAACAACTAAACCGATATAATATTGTGATTACTCTCTGATGTTAATATAGACATGGCATTTATTACTTAGACATTCATGCATTCATATTTTCATGTTATCATGAAGTATTATGGGCATATGCCGACACTTATCATATACTTACTCATGATTTTGAGATTTGGGTTTCTATGAGATTTCTGGATTTTTGGGGAAAACTGTAAGAATATATAAAAAAACTTCTCTCTCTCTCCTCCTCTCCTTTTAAAACATAAGATGCGGTTTTCTCGTGATGTATGTGTCGTCCACCATGAGATTTCATGTTTTCTGATGGATTTCGAGACCCGATTCGAGGAGTGGATGAACCGTCTCGGGTACATGGTGGGCCCGGTATGGTACCCCGGGGCAAGAAGATCGAGTTATAGATGATGAGCCTGGCAGGGGAAGGCTACCTACCGGTGATGTCTGGCGCGGAGGATATCCGGAGGATACCGACCGTTGTCGTGAGATTTGATGATATGGGCCGATCCGGACCGACGGAGCCCGAGATTTTGAGACTATGAGATATTGAGATTATGAGGTATTGAGACTTGAGATTTACATGTTTTGTGTCGATGCTTGACACGGATTTCTATGGATTTCATTGTTGCTATTTCAGATTTCTATACACATTTTACATGGTAAAAGCTAAAGAATTCATATACAGATACATCTGGATTTCAGGATTGATTATTTTACATTCATGGTGCATGCATATCCATTCATATGACATAGTATTATATGAGGCACTGACACGAGCATGGAGTATCTGCATTTACACGTAGTATTTCCCTGCTATTACTAGATGATTGGGATATAGTACTGTATTATTATGACCTAAGATAGCGCCGTGCATTCAATTTCTTTTCGTAGATGTCTTCTACTCACGAGTTGGCAACTCACCCCCGTTGTGCCATATTTTATTACAGGTTCGATGTACAGGTTTCCCTGGCAGTTGCTGGCACATCATTTCATTCAGGGTGATTTGCACGGTAGGTTGGTTCACTTGTATCTGAACCACCATTGTACTGTTATTCTTTCATTTGTATCTAGTAAGTCCATCAACCATACTTGTATTACTTGATAAGTTTATTGGACCGGTTTTTTTTTATTTCGACCTTAGAGTCGCGCATGTATTATTCTGATTTGGTGGATTGTTTTCTTTTGAGTTTTTGAGCCTCGCCCTTTGGCGTTGTATATTATTGTGCTTGTTGTAGTTGTTTCCGCCTGTTGGCGTTGAGCTAGCTCCCGTTTGGGGATGCTTTTTATTGTTTATATATATTGTACTTGTTGTGCCCGTTTGGGGCCAGTTTTACAGAGGAGACTCTGGCGAAATTTTTGGGAAAATTTGCTGATACTTTTAAACTTGTTTTTCTTCATGGTTTCTTCTTCTTCTTCTTCTTCTTCTTTTATATGGTTTAGATTTCTGGGCTTCGGCTTAGGTTACGTTGCGCCTCTAGACGCTTCGTAATCTAAGTGCCGGTCACGTTCCGTACTTTCGGGTCGTGACAAAGTTCGTATAAGAGCGCTAGGTTTAACCTTGTATAAGTCTAAGTGACCCTTGGTTGATGGAGTAGGTGACTTAGGTAGAGTGACGTACCGTTGGTATGATCCGCGGCATACTTACGATACGCTACTCTGCTTAAGGAACCATAGGATGTACATTTGTTTGCACCGTATTTCATTCGTTCCTTTGATCTATCTTCGTCGATGTCGGAGGGTGGTTTCTGTTACCACGAGCGCACGGGAAGAGGGAGCTGCGGCTCGAATGCGATAACCATTAGAGTATTGGTTATTCTTGAGGATCGAAGCATTGTTTAGCGTGCGGATGAAGGGTATTCACATGCCGTCCAGACGAAGTTAAAGGGTTCGAACGATTATCAGAAAACCATTTTCCCAAGTTTAAGGTATTCGGAAGAACATGCAGGTATTTCGATGGACCCTCTAGAAGAATTAAACCCTAACTCGACATAATGACCACGAGAACGCCCTTGAACCTTAGGGTTTACGGCAGTTCCGCGGTGCCATTAGTGAGGCTTGGGTTTGCCCTTCTACGGCTGGACCATCGATACTGGGGTATGTACCGGATATTTTAAACTGTACTTGAGTGTTAAGCTCTCGGGGAATTATGGGATTTTGATGGATCGATCGAAAAGTTTAATGTAGTCCAGATATCAAGTGAAGGGATCGACTACGTGGGAGACTCTAGATATGAGTATTGCCGTTAGTAGCGCAGTCAGCACAGCTACGAAGAGACGAGTTCGAAGCAATCGACATCAGAGGAAAGAGGCGCACATTGACGATAGTGTTCACGATTGTGATTTGGTGATTTGAATTTCATATTTCTGTTATTGGATTTTGGAATTTTGAGGATTTTGTTCTACGATTGGTATTTCTTATGTGTACCTTCATTATATTCTATTTGTGTTTCATATATCAGTTGTATTGATCTTGTTTAGTACATACCCAGTGCACTTGATTTGGTTTTAATAAATTTTGTGATGTTGATTTGATTTCGTGCATAGGGGCTACACATGATTTTGACATATGTTTCGACCTAGTTTTCATGCATTTTTGTACTGTGATTTCGATTTTGATATTCGATGTATGTTTTCGTGCACCATGTGCACCTGATTGAGATTCTTGCGCACACTTGGCGCACTTGATGCGATTTTGTGCACACCAGATGCACTAAATCGGGGTTTTGTGCAGATTAGATGAACCTGATAATGAGTCGTGCACGCCCGTTGCACTTGACAGATGTTTTTGGTGCACACCTGTTGCACTTAGTTTTGTTGTTGTGTGTATTCATGGTATCTGTATTTGGTTTCGATTTCAGTACGCACCGGACGCACATGATATTTTTATGATGTGATTGGGATTGATTTCAGTTTGAGCAGTATGTTTTCATAATCATTATTATTTGATTTAGTAACCAGGCGGGATGTGTATGTTAAATAAAAGATATATATATATATATATATATATATATATATAGCTATTTTTTTTAAATAAGCGTCCGCTACTTATGCCGTGACACGTACATCACACGGCGATTTTCAAAAGGGGTTTTTGCATATTTCCTTATCCAGATATTTGGACGGTTTTACTATGATGCGCACTATATATAAGTTATAGATTGATGTATATTATGATGGTTTTCATATTGGATTTTGATATTTTATTCTCTCCATAACTCCGATGATTGCGCTATGCTTGACGGAGTTGATTTTTTTTATGTACTGATGATTTCGGAGCCCCGACGATTTGAGTGTTTTGCTAAATGTTTTAGTATTTGGAGGGGGATTTTTAATTTAAATTCGGGGAACGAATTTCTTAAAGGGGGGAAGATTGTAACGTTTTAAAAATAATTAAATAAATAATTAAATGAATAAAATTGTTTAAGTGAATTTTATAATTTTCGGTAAAGTAAAATGTATTTTTCGTAAAACTAAACCGTGATTGTTTTTCATTATAATTTCAAAAATATCTATTTTAATTATGTAATTAATAGTAAATGGTGTTTGTTTATCCACATATAAATTTTTAGTTTAATTAAATATTTTTCCTAAATTAATTATTTTAAATATTAACATAAGCTTTATTTTTACACTAAATTGGTGTAAATTACAAATTTGAATGGTTTTAATTTGTAAAAATGAACCATGGATTATTAGAATATAGTGTGTATCATGCAAAATTTATTTGCAAATTTTTCCAAAGTTCTAGAGTTTTCTTGGGTTGTTTTAGTAAAGAATTAAAAGAAAATGAATAAAGCATGAAAAGACATATGTATATATCAATATGTGTGAACCTTCTACACAATTCTTCCCTCTTTCTTTCTCTCCCTCTCTTCCTTATTGTGGCCGGCCATTACCCCCATGGCAGCCCCCCCCCCCCATTTCCCACTTCATTTTATTATAAAAAATCATCAAAAATCCTCAAAAATTCAATAAAAAATACACAAAATCCTATTCATTTCCTACCCTTTATTCTTTACTCTTCTTTACATGGATTTTGGAGATGGATAGAATGCATTTTGGAGGCTCATTTTCATGTTTGGATTTCATATTTTGGAGGTATAAATTTCCTTCTTTTGTTTTATTTTTATTAGATGTTTCTTTTAAAGCATAATTAGATTTATTAAATTAACTCTATTTGCAAATTTTAAAATTCAAGTTAGGGTTTGTAAATTCAAGTTGTGATTTTTATTAATTAAATAAGGTTATAATAGCTAGTTTAACATTTTTAGAGTGGAAAAATCTTGCATGGTTGTTGTATAATAATTTGTTTATTCAAATTGTTTTAATTAAGCTATTTAGCTAACTAGGTTTTTATAAAATGTGTATGTGGGTAATGTAAAATTCTAATTAAGGTTGTTATCATTAGATTGTAATTTTAATAAGAATATTAGCATGTTAATGGAATGAAAAACTTAGTTTGATCACTAGTTTCTTTTGGTAATTGGAAAATACTAATAAAATGCTATTTTTGTAAACTAGATTTTGGAAATTCCTAAATAAATGAGATTAAAAATATAATTATGGTTTCATTATATCATTATCATCATGAATTGTATTTTAATACATTAATTCATGCAAAATCAAGTTTTGTTGTGGAATTGTGACATTTTGCTTGTAAAATGTTGAAAATTGCTAATGGTTGCAAACTAGAAATTTCAAATTAATACAAATTTGTGTAATAAAAATATAGTAATGGTTTCTATAATCTAGTTAGGCTATTTAATGAGTTTTATGACCATTGGTTTCATTTAAATGTCAAGTTTTGAAGAAAAACGGTAAATTGGCATTTTCAGGTTTTACGAAATCGGGCGATTTGATGGATTTTAGGGTTTCGATGGATTTAATCATGTTATATATTATAAGTAACGAGTTTTAAAACTATGGGTTATTTGTTGATGTTATCTCGATCCATCGGAGTTTGTACGCCGATATCGAGCGATATTTGGTTCTTTTGCGTGGACGGGACATAGGTTTTAACATATGCTTGTTCCTTGCGTCGTTTTGACTTTTGTATGTGATTCAGTTTACGATACTATTTATATGTTTGCGTTTAGGTACCCTTCACGTGGACTGCGGGCGATGAAGAGGAGGATAGCGACACCGTCTTCGGCAGACATGGACCAGGTGAGTAGATGAATATCTACGGGGGGAAGTCGGGTGGATGGAGTTTAGCACCCCCGCAATGTAGAATAGGAATAGTACTTATTGACATTAGGAAGCCAGATGTGACCCTAGATTCTTAATGAGTAGGACCCTAGTAATGACCCTAGGCTGGACTAGACAGATTTAGGAAGACTATATCAGAGGATGAATATCTTGGAAGTGGTTCGTAGGTTTCAGGTAGTAACACACACACGCACACACTGAAATTCGACATGGTGTATACGTGTATGTGTTTATATATATAGGACTAGGTATAGGTATATGTATATATATATACAACATGGATATGGGATACATTGATGTGATATGATACACGGGAATGAAACAGTATAACTGGGCTTGAGGCCGTGATTCTTGGCTATGCAGTCGTATTAAAATGTTAGCGGATCATTAGAAAATGATAAAGAACAGGTACATAAATTATAATGGGTAGTGACGATATTGAGGTACATGTGACTCTAAAATAGAACCCGAACTGTAACTTGCGACTGATCACGATATGATATATGTATGACTTGATTACGACATCATATAGGTGTGACCTGATGTCGATATCATATAGGTGTGACTTGATGACGATATGATATCAGTATGACTTAATCACAATATGATACATATGACATGATATTTCTGAGGATAAATTAATGAGGTATATTCATGATGGCAATGTTATATAATTGATGTATGCGATTTCAGCATAGCACCTTGATCATGACATGTGTTGATGATGATATTATATGAATAATGAGACACGTAGGTGATATTTGACCCATACCCCGATATTGGGATGCCGTACGATGGATTTTACCGTACGAGGCATAGATGTGATGATTGATCCGCACTCTTGATTTGAGGAAGTCGTACTATGTACGTGACGCTATTGAGGTAGGATCGCCGACTATTAGAGATATGGACTCAGGCTTTAGGTGTACTTCTATCGACCAGTTCTTAGGTTTAGTTTTCCTTAGGGGGGTTAGATGGACACTAAGTTAGGTTCGAGTCATATAGTGGTAGTGGTAATTGTATATCAAATGAGTGGATAACACACATCTGTCTTTACTTTCATACCGTAATCATAATGTGCATGTTCATATATATATTTCTATAATCAGCATAAAACTTTGCCTGTTAGGACACCAGCACCATTACCGATGATGCGCATATTACACGCACACTTATTCACCGGCTCACAAACATCATCATCGGTAATTGCTATGTCACGTACACTTTAGGTCATGTTATCTTTTATTTATAGAATCAGTTAACAACTAGACCGATATAATATTGTGATTACTCTCTGATGTTAATATAGACATGGTATTTATTACTTAGACATTCATGCATTCATATTTTCATGTTATCATGCAGTATTATGGGCATATTCCGACACTTATCATATACTTACTCATGATTTTGAGATTTGGGTTTCTATCGGATTTCTGGATTTTTGGGGAAAACTGCAAGAATATATAAAAACTTCTCTCTCTCTCCTCCTCTCTTTTTAAAACATAAGATGTGGTTTTCTCGTGATGTATGTGTCGTCCACCATGAGATTTCATGTTTTCTGATGGATTTTGAGACCCGATTCGAGGAGTGGATGAACCGTCTCGGGTACATGGTGGGCCCGGTATGGTACCCCGGGGCAAGAAGATCGAGTTGTAGACAATGAGCCTGGCAGGGGAAGGCTACCTACCGGTGATGTCTGGCGCGGCGGATATCCGGAGGATACCGACCGTTGTCGTGAGATTTGATGATATGGGCCGATCCGGACCGACGGAGCCCGAGATATTGAGACTATGAGATATTGAGATTATGAGGTATTGAGACTTGAGATTTGCATGTTTTGTGTCGATGCTTGACACGGATTTCTATGGATTTCATTGTTGCTATTTCAGATTTCTATACACATTTTACATGGTAAAAGCTAAAGATTTCTTATACAGATACATCTGGATTTCAGGATTGATTATTTTACATTCATGGTGCATGCATATCCATTCATATGACATAGTATTATATGAGGCACTGACACGAGCATGGAGTATCTGCATTTACACGTAGTATTTCCCTGCTATTACTGGATGATTGGGATATAGTAGTGTATTATTATGACCTAGGATAGCGTCGTGCATTCGATTTCTTTTCGTAGATGTCTTCTACTCACGAGTTGGCAACTCGCCCCCGTTGTGCCAAATTTTATTACAGGTTCGATGTACAGGTTTCCCAGGCAGTTGCTGGCACATCATTTCATTCAGGGTGATTTGCACGGTAGGTTGGTCACTTGTATCTGAACCACCATTGTACTGTTATTCTTTCATTTGTATCTCGTAAGCTCCATCAACCATACTTGTATTACTTGATAAGTTTATTGGACCAGTTTTTTTTATTTCGACCTTAGAGTCGTGCATGTATTATTCTGATTTGGTGGATTGTTTTCTTTTGAGTTTTTGAGCCTCGCCCTTTGGCGTTGTATATTATTGTGCTTGTTGTGGTTGTTTCCGCCTGTTGGCGTTGAGCTAGCTCCCGTTTGGGGATGCTTTTTATTGTTTATGTATATTGTACTTGTTGTACCCGTTTGGGGCCAGTTTTATAGAGGAGGCTCTGCTGAAATTTTTGGGAAAATTTGCTGATACTTTTAAACTTGTTTTTCTTCATGGTTTCTCCTTCTTCTTCTTCTTCTTCTTTTATATGGTTTAGATTTCTGGGCTTCGGCTTAGGTTACGTTGCGCCTATAGACGCTTCGTAATCTAAGTGCCGGTCACGTTCTGTACTTTCGGGTCGTGACACTACTGGTAACACTTATCAGTAAATCTCAGCAACCCTGGCCAGGGATTTCCGGTTATAGCCAATCGAATACAGCACAACATCAACTCCTTATACCGGGAGAGACGAATCCCCTCCTATCGCTCATTTCCTCCATGTGAATCGGGACTGTACCTAAAAACCACCGTTTTGCACGCCCTCTTGGACGTGGTAAGATGGAAATCAGAGCATAGTGGGAATCACACAAGATGCTATGACGATCTTGGGTCTACAGACTAACCTGTACCAGTGTCACCAGAGAACTGCCATCTGACGTAAGGTATAATACCATCTGGGAGTTCTCGGCGAGTCCGTCCAGTGTACCCAGTCTCCACTGAGCACCCCTATATCATCTCTGATGTCAAACACCAATGGATATGGGATCATCCATCACCCATCTGTATAGGTCGAGAAGGTATACGCTAGTCTACTCTGGTATATCGATGCCCCGTCTCGATACACCCACGACTAGGGACCTTGAAGGATGTACTTATGGACTACCATGTCCCCACTAGTATGATCTGCATCATAATCCAGGTAGTCAAGTACACATCCTAAGGGCTTTACCAACATGTAACAGAGAAACAATCAGTGTACACGTTAAGGTAAACAGCAACCAGATAACATACTATCATATCGAGCAAGAAAGTCCTCCCTATATATGTCCAAGCATCCACTACAATATACATCCTATATATAGTAATGGCCTCTAGGGCGTACATATAACTAACAATCTCCCACTTGCACTAGGGCCATCAGATAGCAGTGGTTGTAGTATCTCATACTCAACCATCCCATATAAGTCTCTATCTGGGAAAAAGCCTTTGTGAGTGGATCCGCCGTGTTGTCCTCTGAGTCTACTCTCCTAACCTCGATCACCCTGGAGATCAACTATCTCCATGATCAGGTGATGCTACCTTAGAATACGTCTGGGTCACTGATGGGACCAGGGTTCCTGGGCCAAGGCCATACTTCCATTGTCACACAATGGTAGGATCCTAGTTCATCTCGTGAACCAATATACACCCAAACTGCCTCTTTGGTAGTATCTTTGGTAGCGATGTATCTTGCCTTTAATCGTCTAGTATGTCACGGTATTTATCTTGGAACTCTTCCAACATACCGTCCTTCCACTGAGGGTATAGACAAGCCTGTGACTGACATTCAGTCGTCCTTATCACCCTGGAACCTTTCCAGTGATTCTCTCCAGGATCGATTGATACCATCTCACCACAACTAGTGAGAATTCTAACATCCATTTAGATCTATCTCATAGATCCAAATCCCAGGATTTAGGAGGAATCACATAGATCCTATATAGAGAATCATTGTGATAAGCGGAGATTGACCGAGCGTAGCATAGGAAACTCCTTCCCCATCTAGAGTATGTCATCCACGTACTCTACGAGGATCACTACCATACTCTCAACTTCCTTTTTATATATACAAGGTTCATCTACCATTTTGATGAAGTCAAACTCTTTGACTACCATATCAAAACAGACGTTCCAACTCCGCGATGCCTGCTTTATCCTATAAAGCAACTTGTGCACGTTTCCGCTGCTCCCACTATCTACGAAGCCCTCTGGCTGTGTACTTATAGACGCCCTCTTCTAAAACATCATTTAGAAAAGCTGTCATGACACCCAACCACCAGATATCGTAGTCATGGTATGTAGCCGTGGCAAGTAGGATCTGGATGGACTTAAGCATAGGCCCCAGAAAAGGTTTCATTATTAGCCACAACTGGTCTACGATGCAAACCTTTAACAAGTCTAGCTTTGAAAGTCTCAACTTTTCCATGTACACCAAGTAATCTTCTCAAGATATACTTGCTCCTGATGGGGATTTAACCTTTCAGATAAAGCAACCAAAGTCCATACTTTGTTGGTGTATAAGGATTCCATCTCAGATCACTAAGCATCCAGCCATTCTTAAAGAGTCTTACTCCTAATGGCCAGCTCAGAACTAGTTGGGTCATCATCTCATGATGTAATCCTCGCTCCCACTGTCATAGAGAAACCGAAGTATCGCTCAGGTGGGTGAGGAACCCTACTAGATCGGCGGAGAGGCTGAGGTTCGTTGGAATCTACTGAATCCTTTGGTTCTGCCAAATCATCTGCTGTAGTTTATATAGCTGGAACATTTCCAGTTCTACATAACAGACCTTGCCGCGAGCTTGTCCGGATTATGCTTTTAGACATAGGCCGGACACCCTAAATCTTAACAAACTTAAGATATGGGCTCTTCCCTTTCCATATCACATATGAAGTGGTATGCATCTGATTTGATTGAAACCTTATTCAATAGGTATGCAGCTTCTCAAGTGCATAACTCCCAAAAAAGAAAATAGAAAACTCAGTAGTACTCATCATAGAGCACACCATATCACATAGGGTGCTATTGCTCCGTCCCGATATACCATCGTGCTATAGTGTATACGGAGGAGTAATGCTGAGAGAGAATCTCATTCTCCTTTAGAATAATCCAGGAATTCCGTGCTCAAGTATTCTCTTCTTTGATCGCATCAAAGGACATAATACTTATACCCGTTTTGGTTCTCTACTTCCAACTTATATTCGGTGAATATCTCAAAAGATTCGGACTTGTGTTTCAACAGGAACATATGTCTGAATCTTGAGAGATCATCAGAGAATGTAATGAAGTACAAAGAACCGGTCTTGGCATGTGTAGACAGGGGACCTTTCATACATCAGCATGTATCAATCCCAAGAGTTCACTAACTCTTTCTCTGTTTCCAATAAACAGAGCTAAGGTTATCTTATCTTTGTGACATGACCGGCAAGTTTCACAAGATGTAAATTTAAACTAATTTAAATATGCATCTATATGTAACTTCAGCTAGTCGGGTCGCATTGATATGACCTAGTCTACAATACCTCAAGAAGGATTCGTTCATTTCTAAACTCTTCCTCTTGTGTGTGTTCTGTATACTAGGAACTGTAATTTGATTTAGAACGTCAATGCTTTTAGATAACGTGCCTGAACCGATCAACTTTTGATATAGGAAATGTTCAAAATATTATCCAACAATACAAAATTATATCCTTTCTTTACTGATAAAGAGACTGATATGAATTTGTGTAGCGCCTTGAAAATTCGTTTTGGTGTTTTCCCGAAAATCGGTGAAAATTCGGTATTTTTCCGTAAACCGTCTTTTTGTTATTTTGCAGTTTAGAACTAATTATACCTAATTTGGATAGGTAATTGCTTGTTTTTAGTAGCAAATGAGTTACTTATGAAATTCTGGTCGTTTAAAAATTTTCCCTAATTTTTCAATTTTTAATATTATTTTAAGCCGGTAAGAAAATACATTAAATTAGCGATAAATACAAATTTAAATGGGCTAAATTTAAGCTTTAAAATCATGTTAATTAAAATCTAGTTGTAACATAAATTTTTAGTAATTTATTTTAAGTTTTAACTAATTTTTATTATGGAAAACGAAATTTATTGAATTTAAGCTTAAACTTGCAATTTTGGACTTGTAGGGGGTCTTTTTGCATAAAATTTCTTTTGTAAAACACCTCTCTCTCTGCCCTCACCCCTAGGCCGGCCCATTTCCAGCAACCCAAGAAAAAAAAATGCTTGCCTCTTTGAGTTTTATTCTTGTGTAGAAAAGAGGTGTTTTTTTAAAGGGTTTTGACTTTTTATTGGGTATGGGTCTTTAGTGTTTGGTATGGGTTGAACTTGACTTTTCCCACACCCCACACCATTCCCCACTCCCTTGTTCAGCCGAGAAAAGCTGCAGCCCCCCCCCCCTTCATCATTTTTCTTTGCATCTTCTTGTTAATTTCTTCAAGTTGCTCCAAAATTTCCAAATTAAACCTCACAAATTAAACCCCATCCTTCATCCCATTCTCCTTAGCCTCTCTTGCTTGGATCATGGTGCTATGAAGCCATCTTTGGAGGCCTCTTGTTCTTGCTAGATCCATAGATCTTGAGTTATAATTTCCACCAAGTTAAATTCTTTTGGTTAAGTTTCTTAAATTAAATTGTTTTAGTGTTAATTTAGTGTTAGTTTCATTCTAGTTTTTTTTAAAGTTAATGGTTTGAGTTAACTAGGGTTTTAGAAACCATTATTTAGTTAATTAAATTTATGTTGCTATCTAGTGTTTTCCTAACCTAAATCTAAGTGGTTAACTTGCTAATTAGGCTAAAATCTAGTGTTAAATTAAGGTTTTTCATGTATAGTTTGGTTTAAGTTTGTTAATTACAAAAATCAAGAAAAGGGTTGGTTGTGGAAATTAGGTTTTGAGGCATAGTTAATGGTTTAAAATTAGTGTAATGGCTATCTAGTGGGTTAGTTTGGATGTTTGTGTTGAATTGTGTTAACTTTATCGCTAATTGTCGATGTTTGCACCAAATTGCAAATTTTTAGCTTACTAGTTTTGTTATAAAAATATTGTGATGAATTATTTGGATATCTTGATGATTGTTTTGGCTTATCCTATGACATTTAGGATGTGCGAGTGCGGATTTTTGAGTGATCGGGTTTTAGTTTTGCCGGGCGACCAAATCGACGTTTTAGTTAGTTTTTGCGATTTTCACATGTGTTCCGCGCACTTAGTGCACGTTGTACCTAGCTTGTGAACGTTAGTATTTTCGTTTGGGTTTTGCGTCGTTCTTGATATGTAACCTTATGTTTGGTATTGATGTAAATTCCAGGTTCGGTCGCGGAGACGTCAGACGCGGCATGAAAGGGGAAAGCGGTGATTGGACGTGACTAGCTAGGGATTCCGGTGAGTAGATGTAACATCTACGGGGGACTATCGTTGGATGGCGCAAGTCGCCCGATAGTTTTAGTAACTTAAAAGATTCTTAGTAATGTTAGTAATTAGGGGTGTAATACTTGTATGATTATTTGCTACATTCATGCCTTATATTGACATACATATGCGAACCCATTTTATAGGACACCTGCACCATTGCCAGGGTTTTTATATGCAGCACGAGCACTATTCATGCTTACACCCACGCCCTGGTGATTGCCATGCCACCACACTAGATAACCTTTAAATTGAAACATTTTACTATAATTGATACTTAAACTTGTGCTATTGCCTTTAATTCCTTAAAATGAAATCGTAGGATTGCTATTCAGGTGCATGTACCTCATCATATTATTTGTTCATGCTTAGTCTATTAATCACACATCGCAACTTGATTATTGATACCATATGCATTCATTATCATTGACATATGCACTTATGAGGGTTTCTTGAGATTTTATGATATTTCTGGATTTCGGGGGAAAGCCGCAAAATTTCTAAACTTATTATATTTTTAAAATATGTAAATTGCGGTTTTCTAGTGATGTAAGTGTCGTCCACCATGAGTTTGCTGTGGTTTTCGAGACCCGTTTCGAGGAGTTGGATGAACCGTCTCGGGTACATGGTGAGCCCGGTAAGGTACCCCCGGGCAAGAAGCTCGTGGTGCTGACGATGAGCCTGGCAGGGGGCGGATTACCTACCGGTGACTGTTTGGGACGGCGGATATCCAGAGGATACCGACCGTGGCCACGAGTTGATGAGATATTGATATTGAGATGGGTCAGCCGGATGGCTGAGGCCAGAGATACTATGACATGGATATATGAGATTTGTGATAGTTTTGAGGTGTCGTTGCTGGACACCGATTCTTGTTGATTCTATTGGTATTGTGCTGGTATTTCAAAAGAGATTCCTAAAGGAAAAACATGATTCTTATACTTACACATTCAGATCATGAGTTGATTCGCATTGCATTCATACCTGCTACTATATTCATATTGTATACATACCTGCTATTATGTCCTGCCTTACCTGTATTTTAGATGCTAGGATGCTTGTGTGCATGCATTCGATAGCCTGTGTAGATGTTATTTATTACTCACGAGTTGGCAACTCATCCCCGTTGTGCCACAGCCTTTTGCAGGTCCGCTCCGTCAGTACAGTAGCGGCGGGTGCACTTGCTTCTTTTGCCTCTTTTGCCTGGACTCGAGGTTTTGCTCTTAGGTGGGTTATTTTATTATTTTTGTACCACCTCGTATATTCTTTGTATCTAGTGTACTCCATCTACTGTATCTACCAGTATTGTTGTATATTGACCTAGAGATGAGACTGTGAGATTTGTGGACTTTTGCTGTATTTTGGGGTCGAGCTCACTTGAGTCGACATGCAGTTTTTCTCATGCTCTTTATGATTATTTTGCATGTTGTTGTTTTATATTGCGTGGGTTTTGTGACTGCCTTGTGGCGAAGAGCTAGCTCCCGCTTGGAGATGCCATATTTGTTGGATTCATATATATTCTTGTTGTACCCATTTTGGGGGCCAGTATTTACAAAGGAGACTCTGCCGAAATTTTCGGAAAAATTGATATTGTTTTTAAAAAGGCTTGATGTGACTCATTTGATAAACTCACTTTCAATTGATTGGTTTTCCTTTATTCTTTTTCTTATTTGGTTTTGATTTCTGGGCTTTGGCTTACTTATTTCACGGATGTCTTGAGACGTTTCGTAACTTAAGTGCCAGTCATGTTCCGTACCCTGCGGGTCGTGACAAAGTTAGTATCAGAGCGATAGGTTTTACCTTTTTGAGTGTAGGATGACCCTTGGTAGATGGAGTAAGTGACTTAAGTAGGGTAACGTAGCGTGTGTATGTCCGCGGCATACTTGCGATACGGTACTTCGCCTAAGTGACTTTAGGATATACTTGCTTGAAATTCCTTCCTCAATTCCGTGTATCCTATGATTCTATTGCACTGTTCTTACTATCCGTTTTCCTGTAATAGCCACTATGCCGTCGAAGGCTACGAGGGCACAGAGGGCTGCCGCCCGAGATGAGATTCGAGCTGGCTCGTCCGAGACTAGGACTGAGCAGGATGGTATGCCTACGCCGCAGGGACAGACCGATCCACCTTCCCCAGGCCGTATGGATAGGCTCGAGACTGGTATGGAGGAGTTGCGACAGATGATGGGGGGCATGCAGGAGCTATGTCAGATGGTAGGATCCCTAGTTGCAGCCAATCGTACACCGAGGCCGGATGACGTACTTACTACATCACAGACGACCATGATACCTGCTCCTACTACTACCACCGTGGCCATTCCGGTTTCGCTACAGGATTTCATGAGGCTGAGACCTCCAGTATTCACCGGCACCGAGGCAGCGGAGGACCCACAGACGTTCCTTGACAGTTTAGCCAGGATCTGCTGTTCACTGAGACGTTCGGATGATCGCTGGGTAGAGCTTGCGAGTTTCCGACTAGAGGGTCTCGCGCAGACATTGTGGGAGTCAGTCTTGAGAGGTCGAGCTGCAGGTCTACCGCCTATGACTTGGGCCGAGTTTACAGCGGTCTTTCTAGCTCGTTTTCTCCCAAAGAGCGTTCGTGACGCCTGAGCTCGTAGCTTCGAGGCCTTAGTCAAGACACCTGGGATGACGGTGTCTGAGTATGACATCCAGTTTACACAGTTATCCCGATATGCTCCGTATTTGGTGGATACCGAAGAGAAGATGGTGAAGAGGTTCGTACAGGGACTTGATGCCCAGCTATATGTTGCCATTGGCGCCCAGCACTACGACACTTATTCAGCTGCTATGGATACAACATTGCGGATGGAGGCACGCATATCACAGACTTCGGCCGTTTCTGGGCCGAAGAGGATTTGCACCGATGTACCGTCTCAGAGGCAGGGCGCCAGATTCTTTCCGAGAGATAGGCCTGGCAGAGGATTTGGGCGGGGACAGTTATATGGTTCATATTCCCAGGGACAGCAGCCGTCGCCAGGATGTTTTGGGTGCGGGAGTCCGCACCATCTTGTCACAGACTGTCCAGCAAGACGACAGGGAGCAGCGACAGTTCCGCATGTGACCCTACCACCATCACCACCCCCTCCTCAGAGAGCCCTACTTCCTACCACAGGCGATGCTCCACGCCAGTTAGGTGCACCCAGAGGCCGTGGACGCGGCGGTCCTGTTCAGAGAGGAAGAGGAGGCAGAGGCCGAGGTCGAGGTCAGCCCGCTATCGGTGGAGGACAGGCCCGAGTATTTGCTTTGACACCGCAGGATGCGTAGGCATCCAATGCCGTTGTGACAGGTACCTTGCCAGTTTGTTCTTTCGACGCACGGGTATTATTCGACCCAGGTTCCACACATTCGTACGTCTCTACACACTTTGCACCGATGTTGGGCCGTGAGTCGTCGTCGTTAGATCGTCCGCTTATTGTTGTTACTCCGGTAGGCGAGTCGTTTGTCGCTCATTTTGTATTTCGATTGTGTTCCGTTCGTATCGGGGAGAGGGATTCATCAGTTGATTTCATTCTCCTCGATATGTTGGACTTTGATGTGCTTCTGGGCATGGATTGGCTAGCCACTTGTTATGCTTCGGTGGACTGCCGTGAGAAGGCAGTCATATTTAGCTTTCCGGGAGAGCCAGTCCTTGTTATTCAGGGAGACCGCAGCGTCACCCTTCCCAGCTTGATTTCGTCTCTTCACGCTGGTCAGCTCTTGCGGAAGGGATGTCAGGGATTCTTAGCATATATTTGTGATACTCGAGCTGTAGAGGTTCCGTTGGACCGGGTCCCGGTTGTTTGTGAGTTCCCTGATGTTTTCCCTGATGAGCTACCTGGGCTACCACCTGAGCGCGACGTTGAGTTCTGCATCGATTTGATTCCCGGCTCGGGGCCTATTTCTATACCGCCTTATCGGATGGCCCCGGCAGAGCTTCGAGAGCTGAAGGATCAGTTGCAGGATTTGTTAGAGAAGGGGCTTATTCGACCTAGTGTTTCTCCGTGGGGTGCTCCGGTCCTGTTTGTCAAGAAGAAGGATGGAAGTTTGCGCTTATGTATCGACTACCGCCAGCTGAACAAAGTTACCATTCGGAACAGATATCCGTTGCCACGCATTGATGATTTGTTCGACCAGCTCCAGGGCGCGGGTTATTTTTCGAGGATCGACTTACGATCAGGATACCACCAGCTGCGAGTCCGACAGGAGGATATACCGAAGACAGCCTTCCGTACACGCTATGGCCACTATGAGTTTTTGGTGATGTCGTTCGGACTCACTAACGCCCCAGCAGCATTCATGGATTTGATGAACCGTACATTCGGGCCGTACCTTGACTTGTTCATCATCGTGTTTATCGACGATATCTTGGTGTACTCCTGGAGCAGAGAGGAGCATGAGCAGCACTTGCAGATTACGTTACAGACTCTGAGGGAGCACCAGCTGTTCGCAAAGTTCTCTAAGTGTGCATTCTGGCTGGACAGCGTCGGATTCTTGGGTCATGTGGTTACGAGAGACGGCATATGTGTGGACCCGAAGAAGATTGAGGCTGTTCAGCAGTGGCCCCGACCTACATCGGTTACTGAGATCCGTAGTTTTCTAGGCCTGGCGGGATACTATAGGCGCTTTGTTCAGGACTTCTCCCGTATAGCTGCACCTTTGACCGGTTTGACCCGGAAGGGAGTTCCTTTCGTTTGGACAGAGGAGTACGAGCGCAGTTTTCAGCAGCTACGGACTTGTTTGACTACGGCGCCGGTATTATCTTTAGCTTCGGGATCAGGCGGATTTGTGGTCTACTGTGATGCTTCGCGAGTGGGGTTAGGGTGCGTATTGATGCAGCATGGCCGGGTGATCGCTTATGCTTCTCGGCAGTTGAAGAAGCATGAACATAACTACCCCACTCATGATTTGGAGATGGCTGCAGTGGTCTTTGCATAGAAGATTTGGCGACATTACCTATATGGCGAGTCGTGCCAAATATTCACAGACCATAAGAGCTTAAAATACATATTTCAGCAGCGAGACCTGAACCTCAGACAGCGTCGTTGGATGGAGTTGGTGAAAGACTACGACTGCGAGATCTTATATCACCCAGGCAAGGCGAATGTGGTGGCAGATGCTTTGAGCAGGTGGCCCGGGGGTAGTCTATCGAGTTTGCGCGCAGTGCAGAGGCAGTCATCAGCAGATTGGCAGATGTTATGCGACAGCCGAGTTGAGTTCGAGTTCACTCAGACAGGCGGACAGCTCGCGCATATTCGTGCACGCCCACAGTTGCTTGACCGTATATATGAGGCACAGCGCAGTGACGACCGTTGCTAAGAGATCATGGCACAGATGGGACAGGGCAGATTTTCCGAGTTCGTGATTGACGATCAGGGGATTTTACGCTATGGATCTAGACTGTGCATACCAGATGCTGATGGATTGCGGCGCGACATTCTTGAGGAGGCACACCGATCAGTGTATAGTGTCCACCCCGGTTCCACCAAGATGTACCATGATATGAGAGAGACCTACTGGTGGGACGGGATGAAGAGGGACATTACGGAGTTTGTATCGAGATGCCTGACTTGTCAGCAAGTCAAGGCCGAGCACCAGAGGCCCGCAGGAGAGCTACAGCCGTTACCCATTCCGGAGTGGAAATAGGAGCAGATTTCGATGGATTTCATGGTGGGTCTACCCAGGACCAGTCGAGGGTATGAATCCATCTGGGTGATCGTAGATCGATTGACGAAAGCGGCTCACTTCCTGCCAGTGAAGACGACTTTCAGCTTCGCTCAGTATGCCCAGCTTTACATCGACGAGATCGTGCGGTTGCATGGCGTACCGACTTGTATCGTGTCAGATCGAGGCACCCAGTTCACCAGCCGACTTTGGCAGAGACTTCAGGAGGCTTTGGGCACTCGTTTGAGCTTCAGCACAGCGTTTCATCCACAGACCGACGGACAGTCAGAGCGGACCATTCAGACTCTCGAGGACATGCTCAGAGCATGCATTTTAGACTTCGGCGGTAGCTGGGATCATCATTTACCTCTAGTGGAGTTCTCCTACAACAACAGCTTCCAGGATACTATTCAGATGGCACCTTTCGAGGCATTGTATGGGAGGAGATGCAGATCGCCCATCTGTTGGACAGAGCTCAGCGAGAGCCGTATTTTGGGGCCGTAGCTTGTTGAGGAGACGACAGCGAAGATACAGTTGATCCGAGACCGGATGAGAGCGGCACAGAGCAGGCAGAAATCGTATGCGGAAAGGCGCCGTCGCAGATTAGAGTTCGCAGTTGGCGATCATGTTTTTCTGAGGGTCTCTCCGATGAAGGGCGTGTTGCGTTTTGGGCGAAAGGGGAAGCTTAGTCCTAGATTCGTAGGTCCCTTCGAGATCCTCGAGCGTGTCGGCGCTGTTGCATATCGTTTGGCTCTTCCACCCAGCTTTCCCGATGTTCACCCCGTCTTCCATGTTTCGATGCTCCGCAAGTACCTTCACGACCCTTCGCATGCGATTCAGCACCCGACAGTCCAGCTAGAGCGCGACCTTTCTTTTGCAGAGCAGCCGGTGGCTATCCTGGATCGGCAGGTGAAGAAGTTGAGATTGAAAGTTATACCGACCGTCAAGGTCCTTTGGCGTGGCCCGAGCAGTGAGGAGGTCACCTGGGAGACCGAGGGTGAGATGAGGAAGAAATATCCCCATCTCTTTGAAGGTACGCGTAGTTATATTTTTTAAATTCGGGGACCGAATTTCTTTAAGGGGGGAAGATTGTAGCGCCTTGAAAATTCGTTTTGGTGTTTTCCCGAAAATCGGTGAAAATTCGGTATTTTTCCGTAAACCGTCTTTTTGTTATTTTGCAGTTTAGGACTAATTATACCTAATTTGGATAGGTAATTGCTTGTTTTTAGTAGCAAATGAGTTACTTATGAAATTCTGGTCGTTTAAAAATTTTCCCTAATTTTTCAATTTTTAATATTATTTTAAGCCGCTAAGAAAACACATTAAATTAGCGATAAATACAAATTTAAATGGGCTAAATTTAAGCTTTAAAATCATGTTAATTAAAATCTAGTAGTAACATAAATTTTTAGTAATTTATTTTAAGTTTTAACTAATTTTTATTATGGAAAACGAAATTTATTGAATTTAAGCTTAAACTTGCAATTTTGGACTTGTAGGGGGTCTTTTTGCATAAAATTTCTTTTGTAAAACCCCTCTCTCTCTTCCCTCACCCCTAGTCCGGCCCATTTCCAGCAACCCAAGAAAAAAAATTGCTTGCCTCTTTGACTTTTATTCTTGTGCAGAAAAGAGGTGTTTTTTAAAGGGTTTTGACTTTTTATTGGGTATGGGTCTTTAGTGTTTGGTATGGGTTGAACTTGACTTTTCCCACACCCCACACCATTTCCCACTCCCTTGTTCAGCAGAGAAAAGCTGCAGCCCCCCCCCCCCTTCATCATTTTTCTTTGCATCTTGTTAATTTCTTCAAGTTGCTCCAAAATTTCCAAATTAAACCTCACAAATTAAACCCCATCCTTCATCCCATTCTCCTCAGCCTCTCTTGCTTGGATCATGGTGCTATGAAGCCATCTTTGGAGGCCTCTTGTTCTTGCTAGATCCATAGATCTTGAGGTATAATTTCCACCAAGTTAAATTCTTTTGGTTAAGTTTCTTAAATTAAATTGTTTTAGTGTTAATTTAGTGTTAGTTTCATTCTAGTTTTTTTTAAAGTTAATGGTTTGAGATAACTAGGGTTTTAGAAACCATTATTTAGTTAATTAAATTTATGTTGCTATCTAGTGTTTTGCTAACCTAAATCTAAGTGGTTAACTTGCTAATTAGGCTAAAATCTAGTGTTAAATTAAGGTTTTTCATGTATAGTTTGGTTTAAGTTTGTTAATTACAAAAATCAAGAAAAGGGTTGGTTGTGGAAATTAGGTTTTGAGGCATAGTTAATGGTTTAAAATTAGTGTAATGGCTATCTAGTGGGTTAGTTTGGATGTTTGTGTTGAATTGTGTTAACTTTATCGCTAATTGTCGATGTTTGCACCAAATTGCAAATTTCTAGCTTACTAGTTTTGTTATAAAAATATTGTGATGAATTATTTTGATATCTTGATGATTGTTTTGGCTTATCCTATGACATTTAGGATGTGCGAGTGCGGATTTTTGAGTGATCGGGTTTTAGTTTTACCGGGCGACCAAATCGACGTTTTAGTTAGTTTTTGCGATTTTCGCGTGTGTTCCGCGCACCTTATGCACGTTGTACCTAGCTTGTGAACGTTAGTATTTTCGTTTGGGTTTTGCGTCGTTCTTGATATGTAACATTATGTTTGGTATTGATGTAAATTCCAGGTTCGGTCGCGGAGACATCAGACGCGGCACGAAAGGGGAAAGCGGTGATTGGACGTGACTAGCTAGGGATTCCGGTGAGTAGATGTAACATCTACGGGGGACTATCGTTGGATGGCGCAAGTCGCCCGATAGTTTTAGTAACTTAAAAGATTCTTAGTAATGTTAGTAATTAGGGGTGTAATACTTGTATGATTATTTGCTACATTCATGCCTTATATTGACATACATATGCGAACCCATTTTATAGGACACCTGCACCATTGCCAGGGTTTTTATATGTAGCACGAGCACTATTCATGCTTACACTCACGCCCTGGTGATTGCCATGCCACCACACTAGATAACCTTTAAATTGAAACCTTTTACTATAATTGATACTTAAACTTGTGCTATTGTCTTTAATTCCTTAAAATGAAATCGTAGGATTGCTATTCAGGTGCATGTACCTCATCATATTATTTGTTCATGTTTAGTCTATTAATCACACATCGCAACTTGATTATTGATACCATATGCATTCATTATCATTGACATATGCACTTATGAGGGTTTCTTGAGATTTTATGATATTTCTGGATTTCGGGGGAAAGCCGCTAAATTTCTAAACTTATTATATTTTTAAAATATGTAAATTGCGGTTTTCTAGTGATGTAAGTGTCGTCCACCATGATTTTGCTGTGGTTTTCGAGACCCATTTCGAGGAGTTGGATGAACCGTCTCGGGTACATGGTGGGCCCGGTAAGGTACCCCCGGGCAAGAAGCTCGTGGTGCTGACGATGAGCCTGGCAGGGGGCGGATTACCTACCGGTGACTGTTTGGGACGGCGGATATCCAGAGGATACCGACCGTG
Organism: Agapanthus africanus; assembly: GCA_030015575.1. NCBI lineage: Eukaryota > Viridiplantae > Streptophyta > Magnoliopsida > Asparagales > Amaryllidaceae > Agapanthus > Agapanthus africanus. The sequence goes on from CM057343.1 coordinate 393,270,281, forward strand.
GCCGCGAGTTGATGAGATATTGATATTGAGATGGGTCAGCCGGATGGCTGAGGCCAGAGATACTATGACATGGATATATGAGATTTGTCATAGTTTTGAGGTGTCGTTGCTGGACACCGATTCTTGTTAATTCTGTTGGTATTGTGCTGGTATTTTAAAAGAGATTCCTAAAGGAAAAACATGATTCTTATACTTACACATTCAGATCATGAGTTGATTCGCATTGCATTCATACCTGCTAGTATATTCATATTGCAAACATACCTGCTATTATGTCCTGCCTTACCTGTATTTTAGATGCTAGGATGCTTGTGTGCATGCATTCGATAGCCTGTGTAGATGTTATTTATTACTCACGAGTTGGCAACTCACCCCCGTTGTGCCACAGCCTTTTGCAGGTCCGCTCCGTCAGTACAGTAGCGGCGGGTGCACTTTCTTCTTTTGCCTCTTTTGCCTGGACTCGAGGTTTTGCTCTTAGGTGGGTTATATTATTATTTTTGTACCACCTTGTATATTCTTTGTATCTAGTGTACTCCATCTACTGTATCTACCAGTATTGTTGTATATTGACCTAGAGATGAGACTGTGAGATTTGTGGACTTTTGCTGTATTTTGGGGTCGAGCTCACTTGAGTCGACATGCAGTTTTTCTCATGCTCTTTATGATTATTTTGCATGTTGTTGTTTTATATTGCGTGGGTTTTGTGACCGCCTTGCGGTGAAGAGCTAGCTCCCGCTTGGGGATGCCATATTTGTTGGATTCATATATATTCTTGTTGTACCCATTTTGGGGGCCAGTATTTACAAAGGAGACTCTGCCGAAATTTTCGGAAAAATTGATATTGTTTTTAAAAAGGCTTGATGTGACTCATTTGATAAACTCCCTTTCAATTGATTGGTTTTCCTTTATTCTTTTGCTTATTTGGTTTTGGTTTCTGGGCTTTGGCTTACTTATTTCACGGATGTCTTGGGACGTTTCGTAACTTAAGTGCCAGTTACGTTCCGTACCCTGCGGGTCGTGACAAACTTGGTATCAGAGCGATAGGTTTTACCTTTTTGAGTGTAGGATGACCCTTGGTAGATGGAGTAAGTGACTTAAGTAGGGTAACGTAGCGTGTGTATGTCCGCGGCATACTTGCAATACGGTACTCCGCCTAAGTGACTTTAGGATATACTTGTTTGAAATTCTTTCCTCAATTCCGTGTATCCTATGATTCTATTACACTGTTCTTACTATCCGTTTTCCTGTAACAGCCACTATGCCGCCGAAGGCTACAAGGGCACAGAGGGCTGCCGCCCGAGACGAGATTCGAGCTGGCTCTTCCGAGACTAGGACTGAGCAGGGTGGTATGCCTACGCCGTAGGGACAGACCGATCCACCTTCCCCAGGCCGTATGGATAGGCTCGAGACTGGTATGGAGGAGTTGCGACAGATGATGGGGGGCATGCAGGAGCTACGTCAGATGGTAGGATCCCTAGTTGCAGCCAATCGTACACCGAGGCCGGATGACGTACCTACTACATCACAGACGACCATGATACCTGCTCCTACTACTACCACCATGGCCATTTCGGTTTGGCTATAGGATTTCATGAGGCTGAGACCTCCAGTATTCACTGGCACCGAGGCAGCGGAGGACCCACAGATGTTCCTTGATAGTTTAGCCAGGATCTGCCGTTCGCTGAGATGTTCGGATGATCGATGGGTAGAGCTTGCGAGTTTCCGACTAGAGGGTCTCGTGCAGACATGGTGGGAGTCAGTCTTGAGAGGTCGAGCTGCAGGTCTACCGCCTATGACTTGGGCCGAGTTTACAGCGGTCTTTCTAGCTCGTTTTCTCCCAGAGAGCGTTCGTGACGCCAGAGCTCGTAGCATCGAGGCCTTAGTCAAGACACCTGGGATGACGGTGTCTGAGTATGACATCCAGTTTACACAGTTATCCCGATATGCTCCGTATTTGGTGGATACCGAAGAGAAGATGGTGAAGAGGTTCGTACAGGAACTTGATGCCCAGCTATATGTTGCCATTGGCGCCCAGCACTACGACACTTATTCAGCTGCTATGGATACGGCATTGCGTATGGAGGCACGCATATCACAGACTTCGGCCATTTCTGGGCCGAAGAGGATTCGCACCGATGTACCGTCTCAGAGGCAGCGCGCCAGATTCTTTCCGAGAGAAAGGCCTGGCAGAGGATTTGGGCTGGGACAGTTATATGGTTCATATTCCCAGGGACAGCAGCCGTCGCCAGGATGTTTTGGGTGCTGGAGTCGACACCATCTTGTCAGAGACTGTCCGGCGAGACGACAGGGAGCAGCGACAGTTCCGCATGTGACCCTACCACCATCACCACCCCCTCCTCAGAGAGCCCTACTTCCTACCATAGGCGATGCTCCACGCCAGTTAGGTGCACCCAGAGGCCGTGGACACGGCGGTCCTGTTCAGAGAGGACGAGGAGGTAGAGGCCGAGGTCGAGGTCAGCCCGCTATCGGTGGAGGACAGGCCCGAGTATTTTCTTTGACACCGCAGGATGCGCAGGCATCCAATGTCGTTGTGACAGGTACCTTGCCAGTTTGTTCTTTCGACGCACAGGTATTATTCGACCCAGGTTCCACACATTCGTACGTCTCTACACACTTTGCACCGATGTTGGGCCGTGAGACGTCGTCGTTAGGTCGTCCGCTTATTGTTGTTACTTCGGTAGGCGAGTCGTTTGTCGCTCGTTTTGTATTTCGATTGTGTTCCGTTCGTATCGGGGAGAGGGATTCATCAGTTGATTTCATTCTCCTCGATATGTTGGACTTTGATGTGCTTCTGGGCATGGATTGGCTAGCCACTTGTTATGCTTCGGTGGACTGCCGTGAGAAGGCAGTCATATTTAGCTTTCCGGGAGAGCCAGTCCTTGTTATTCAGGGAGACCGCAGCGTCACCCTTCCCAACTTGATTTCGTCTCTTCGCGCTGGTCAGCTCTTGCGGAAGGGATGTCAGGGATTCTTAGCGTATATTTGTGATACTCGAGCTGCAGAGGTTCCGTTGGACCGGGTCCCGGTTGTTTGTGAGTTCCCTGATGTTTTCCCTGATGAGCTACCTGGGCTACCACCTGAGCGCGACGTTGAGTTCTGCATCGATTTGATTCCCGGCTCGGGGCCTATTTCTATACCGCCTTATCGGATGGCCCCGGCAGAGCTTCGAGAGCTGAAGGATCAGTTGCAGGATTTGTTAGAGAAGGGGCTTATTCGACCTAGTGTTTCTCCGTGGGGTGCTCCGGTCCTGTTTGTCAAGAAGAAGGATGGAAGTTTGCGCTTATGTATCAACTACCGCCAGCTGAACAAAGTTACCATTCGGAACAGATATCCGTTGCCACGCATTGATGATTTGTTCGACCAGCTCCAGGGCGCGGGTTATTTTTCGAGGATCGACTTACGATCAGGATACCACCAGCTGCGAGTCCGACAGGAGGATATACCGAAGACAGCCTTCCGTACACGCTATGGCCACTATGAGGTTTTGGTGATGTCGTTCGGACTCACTAACGCCCCAGCAGCATTCATGGATTTGATGAACCGTACATTCGGGCCGTACCTTGACTTGTTCATCATCGTGTTTATCGACGATATCTTGGTGTACTCCCGGAGCAGAGAGGAGCACGAGCAGCACTTGCAGATTACGTTACAGACTCTGAGGGAGCACCAGCTGTTCGCAAAGTTCTCCAAGTGTGCATTCTGGCTGGACAGCGTCGGATTCTTGGGTCACGTGGTTACGAGAGACGGCATATGTGTGGACCCGAAGAAGATTGGGCTGTTCAGCAGTGGCCCCGACCTACATCGGTTACTGAGATCCATAGTTTTCTAGGCCTGGCGGGATACTATAGGCGCTTTGTTCAGGACTTCTCCCGTATAGCTGCACCTTTGACCGGTTTGACCCGGAAGGGAGTTCCTTTCGTTTGGAAAGAGGAGTGCGAGCGCAGTTTTCAGCAGCTACGGACTTGTTTGACTACGGCGCCGGTATTATCTTTGCCTTCGGGATCAGGCGGATTTGTGGTCTACTGTGATGCATTGCGAGTGGGGTTAGGGTGCGTATTGATGCAGCATGGCCGGGTGATCGCTTATGCTTCTCGGCAGTTGAAGAAGCATGAACAGAACTACCCCACTCACGATTTGGAGATGGCTACAGTGGTCTTTGCATAGAAGATTTGGCGACATTACCTATATGGCGAGTCGTGCCAAATATTCACAGACCATAAGAGCTTAAAATACATATTTCAGCAGCGAGACCTGAACCTCAGACAGCGTCATTGGATGGAGTTGGTGAAAGACTACGACTACGAGATCTTATATCACCCAGGCAAGGCGAATGTGGTGGCAGATGCTTTGAGCAAGAGGCCCGGGGGTGGTCTATCGTGTTTGCGCGCAGTGCAGAGGCAGTCGTCAGCAGATTGGCAGATGTTATGCGACAGCCGAGTTGAGTTCGAGTTCACTCAGACAGGGGGACAGCTCGCGAATATTCGTGCACGCCCACAGTTGCTTGACCGTATATATGAAGCACAGCGCAGTGACGACCGTTGCTCAGAGATCATGGCACAGATGGGACAGGGCAGATTTTCCGAGTTCGTGATTGACGATCAGGGGATTTTACGCTATGGATCTAGACTGTGCATACCAGATGCTGATGGATTGCTGTGCGACATTCTTGAGGAGGCACACCGATCAGTGTATAGTGTCCACCCCGGTTCCACCAAGATGTACCATGATATGAGAGAGACCTACTGGTGGGACGGGATGAAGAGGGACATTACGGAGTTTGTATCGAGATGCCTGAATTGTCAGCAAGTCAAGGCCGAGCACCAGAGGCCCGCAGGAGAGCTACAGCCGTTACCCATTTCCGGAGTGGAAATGGGAGCAGATTTCGATGGATTTCATGGTGGGTCTACCCAGGACCAGTCGAGGGTATGACTCCATCTGGGTGATCGTAGATCGATTGACGAAAGCGGCTCACTTCCTGCCAGTGAAGACGACTTTCAGCTTCGCTCAGTATGCCCGGCTTTACATCGACGAGATTGTGCGGTTGCATGGCGTACCGACTTGTATCGTGTCAGATCGAGGCACCCAGTTCACCAGCCGACTTTGGCAGAGACTTCAGGAGGCTTTGGGCACTCGTTTGAGCTTCAGCACAGCGTTTCATCCGCAGACCGACGGACAATCAGAGCGGACCATTCAGACTCTCGAGGACATGCTCAGAGCATGCATTTTAGACTTCGGCGGTAGCTGGCATTGTCATTTACCTCTAGTGGAGTTATCCTACAACAACAGCTTCCAGGATACTATTCAGATGGCACCTTTCGAGGCATAGTATGGAAGGAGATGCAGATCGCCCATCTGTTGGACAGACCTCAGCGAGAACAGTATTTTAGGGCCGCAGCTTGTTGAGGAGACGACAGCGAAGATACAGATGATCCGAGACCAGATGAGAGCGGCTCAGAGCAGGCAGAAATCGTATGCGGACATGCGCCGTCGCAGATTAGAGTTCGCAGTTGGCGATCATGTTTTTCTGAGGGTCTCTCCGATGAAGGGCGTGATGCGTTTTGGGCGAAAGGGGAAGCTTAGCCCTAGATTCGTAGGTCCCTTCGAGATCCTCGAGCGTGTCGGCGCTGTTGCATATCATTTGGCTCTTCCACCCAGCTTTCCCGATGTTCACCCCGTCTTCCATGTTTCGATGCTCCGCAAGTACCTTCACGACCCTTCGCATGCGATTCAGCACCCGACAGTCCAGCTAGAGCGCGACCTTTCTTTTGCAGAGCAGCCGGAGGCCATCCTGGATCGGCAGGTGAACAAGTTGAGATCGAAAGTTATACCGACCGTCAAGGTCCTTTGGCGTGGCCCGAGCAGTGAGGAGGTTACCTGGGAGACCGAGGGCGAGATGTGGAAGAAATATCCCCATTTCTTTGAAGGTAGGCGTATTTATATTTTTTAAATTCGGGGACCGAATTTCTTTAAGGGGGGAAGATTGTAGCTCCTTGAAAATTCGTTTTGGTGTTTTCCCGAAAATCGGTGAAAATTCGGTATTTTTCCGTAAACCGTCTTTTTGTTATTTTGCAGTTTAGGACTAATTATACCTAATTCGGATAGGTAATTGCTTGTTTTTAGTAGCAAATGAGTTACTTATGAAATTCTGGTCGTTTAAAAATTTTCCCTAATTTTTCAATTTTTAATATTATTTTAAGCCGGTAAGAAAATACATTAAATTAGCGATAAATACAAATTTAAATGGGTTAAATTTAAGCTTTAAAATCATCTTAATTAAAATCTAGTTGTAACATAAATTTTTAGTAATTTATTTTAAGTTTTAACTAATTTTTATTATGGAAAACGAAATTTATTGAATTTAAGCTTAAACTTGCAATTTTGGACTTGTAGGGGGTCTTTTTGCATAAAATTTCTTTTGTAAAACCCCTCTCTCTCTTCCCTCACCCCTAGGCCGGCCCATTTCCAGCAACCCAAGAAAAAAAATGCTTGCCTCTTTGACTTTTATTCTTGTGTAGAAAAGAGGTGTTTCTTTTAAAGGGTTTTGACTTTTTATTGGGTATGGGTCTTTAGTGTTTGGTATGGGTTGAACTTGACTTTTCCTACACCCCACACCATTCCCCACTCCCTTGTTCAGCCGAGCAAAGCTGCAGCCCCCCCTTCATCATTTTTCTTTGCATCTTCTTGTTAATTTCTTCAAGTTGCTCCAAAATTTCCAAATTTAACCTCACAAATTAAACCCCATCCTTCATCCCATTCTCCTTAGCCTCTCTTGCTTGGATCATGGTGCTATGAAGCCATCTTTGGAGGCCTCTTGTTCTTGCTAGATCCATAGATCTTGAGGTATAATTTCCACCAAGTTAAATTCTTTTGGTTAAGTTTCTTAAATTAAATTGTTTTAGTGTTAATTTAGTGTTAGTTTCATTCTAGTTTTTTTTAAAGTTAATGGTTTGAGTTAACTAGGGTTTTAGAAACCATTATTTAGTTAATTAAATTTATGTTGCTATCTAGTGTTTTGCTAACCTAAATCTAAGTGGTTAACTTGCTAATTAGGCTAAAATCTAATGTTAAATTAAGGTTTTTCATGTATAGTTTGGTTTAAGTTTGTTAATTACAAAAATCAAGAAAAGGGTTAGTTGTGGAAATTAGGTTTTGAGGCATAGTTAATGGTATAAAATTAGTGTAATGGCTATCTAGTGGGTTAGTTTGAATGTTTGTGTTGAATTGTGTTAACTTTATCGCTAATTGTCGATGTTTGCACCAAATTGCAAATTTCTAGCTTACTAGTTTTGTTATAAAAATATTGTGATGAATTATTTTGATATCTTGATGATTGTTTTGGCTTATCCTATGACATTTAGGATGTGCGAGTGCGGATTTTTGAGTGATCGGGTTTTAGTTTTGCCGGCGACCAAATCGACGTTTTAGTTAGTTTTTGCGATTTTCGCGTGTGTTCCGCGCACCTTGTGCACGTTGTACCTAGCTTGTGAACGTTAGTATTTTCGTTTGGGTTTTGCGTCCTTCTTGATATATAACCTTATGTTTGGTATTGATGTAAATTCCAGGTTCGGTCGCGGAGACGTCAGACGCGGCACGAAAGGGGAAAGCGGTGATTGGACGTGACTAGCTAGGGATTCCGGTGAGTAGATGTAACATCTACGGGGGACTATCGTTGGATGGCGTAAGTCGCCTGATAGTTTTAGTAACTTAAAAGATTCTTAGTAATGTTAGTAATTAGGGGTGTAATACTTGTCTGATTATTTGCTACATTCATGCCTTATATTGACATACATATGCCAACCCATTTTATAGGACACCTGCACCATTGCCAGGGTTTTTATATGCAGCACGAGCACTATTCATGCTTACACCCACGCCCTGGTGATTGCCATGCCACCACACTAGATAACCTTTAAATTGAAACCTTTTACTATAATTGATACTTAAACTTGTGCTATTGCCTTTAATTCCTTAAAATGAAATCGTAGGATTGCTATTCAGGTGCATGTACCTCATCATATTATTTGTTCATGCTTAGTCTATTAATCACACATCGCAACTTGATTATTGATACCATATGCATTCATTATCATTGACATATGCACTTATGAGGGTTTCTTGATATTTTATGATATTTCTGGATTTCGGGAGAAAGCCGCAAAATTTCTAAACTTATTATATTTTTAAAATATCTAAATTGCGGTCTTCTAGTGATGTAAGTGTCGTCCACCATGAGTTTGCTGTGGTTTTCGAAACCCGTTTCGAGGAGTTGGATGAACCGTCTCGGGTACATGGTGGGCCCGGTAAGGTACCCCGGGGCAAGAAGCTCGTGGTGCTGACGATGAGCCTGGCAGGGGGCGGATTACCTACCGGTGACTGTTTGGGACGGCGGATATCCAAAGGATACCGACCGTGGCCGCGAGTTGATGAGATATTGATATTGAGATGGGTCAGCCGGATGGCTGAGGCCAGAGATACTATGACATGGATATATGAGATTTGTGATAGTTTTAAGGTGTCGTTGCTGGACACCGATTCTTGTTGATTCTGTTGGTATTGTGCTGGTATTTCAAAAGAGATTCTTAAAGGAAAAACATGATTTTTATACTTACACATTCAGATCATGAGTTGATTCGCATTGCATTCATACCTGCTAGCATATTCATATTGCATACATACCTGCTATTATGTCCTGCCTTACCTGTATTTTAGATGCTAGGATGCTTGTGTGCATGCATTCGATAGCCTGTGTAGATGTTATTTATTACTCACGAGTTGGCAACTCACCCCCGTTGTGCCACAGCCTTTTGCAGGTCCGCTCCGTCAGTACAGTAGCGGCGGGTGCACTTGCTTCTTTTGCCTCTTTTGCCTGGACTCAAGATTTTGCTCTTAGGTGGGTTATATTATTATTTTTGTACCACCTTGTATATTCTTTGTATCTAGTGTACTCCATCTACTGTATCTACCAGTATTGTTGTATATTGACCTAGAGATGAGACTGTGAGATTTGTGGACTTTTGCAGTATTTTGGGGTCGAGCTCACTTGAGTCGACATGCAGTTTTTCTCATGCTCTTTATGATTATTTTGCATGTTGTTGTTTTATATTGCGTGGGTTTTGTGACCGCCTTGTGGCGAAGAGCTAGCTCCCGCTTGGGGATGCCATATTTGTTGGATTCATATATATTCTTGTTGTACCCATTTTGGGGGCCAGTATTTACAAAGGAGACTCTGCCGAAATTTTCGGAAAAATTGATATTTTTTTTAAAAAGGCTTGATGTGACTCATTTGATAAACTCGCTTTCAATTGATTGGTTTTCCTTCATTCTTTTGCTTATTTGGTTTTGGTTTCTGGGCTTTGGCTTACTTATTTCACGAATGTCTTGAGACGTTTCGTAACTTAAGTGCCAGTCACGTTCCGTACCCTGCGGGTCGTGACAATTTGTATATCAGGTTCGGTATCTAATAACATTTGTTCAGAATCAATGTATTCTGGTAATACAGGGTGATAGTGACCAACAGACTTGGCTGCAACACTTGTACCGTTTTCTATCTCATGAAACTTATCACCCGTTTTCTGTTCTCTACGTGTTTGTAACCCATGTAACGGATTACATTTGTGGGATCCTTATCCGGTATCTAATACCTAGGACGTAGAGGACACTGAGAAACAGTTCTTTATAATGAACACACCCGAAGGAGATGTATCATATGCACTTTTTTCGTTTGGGAGGCATAGGAATTCTGGTATTCCCCCATTTCCTGCTCTGTCTTATAACAATTATAAGTTGGAGCGGGACCAACGTTCCCCAGCTCAGTATAACAAGCGGGTTCGGTCAATACATCCATATTATTATCTTGATTAAGGTATGATATGGTCGCTACCTTGAGAGAGAGAGAAGAAAACACTCTGCGTGCGCTCTTGCAAGATCAGATTGGTTATTATTTAATCTAATCAGGATGCCTCCCACTGTTTTTATCAAATCTTCCTTCAAACCCTAAAAGGAAAGACTAGCCAGGATTAATTACACTCTACAAGTTCGCCAATCTTTCAGCCAGGCCAGTGTCGGTACTTTGAGGGAGGTCCCCCATGCTTTCGCACGAACCTAATTATGGTAAACCTCGTTTTCCCAGAGGCGTAACCCCGTTGACACCTTTCTAGACACCTACTTGATCGGCTAATTGTAATGTGTAAAACTCTCCCAGGAGTAACTCTTACTTGCAGCGGGTATCGGGATCCAACTATCTCATAGAAGGTATGCAATCTCATTGCAAATTTCAACACTTGAAATTCCCGATAATATTTTGCCCCAAACGATCTATGATCTTGACAAGGTCAACAAACCATAGACCGTAAGTCAAGTTCAACCCGTCATTTCTTGATTGAATTAAAACCACACGCACGACCCTTGATAAGGTCAACAAGGCCGTACGACTACCCTAACCCAATCTGCATCATATGCATAAACAGATAAATACTGGTCAGCTACCGCACACTGCGCCTTGACAAGGTCAACAAACGCAGCACGAATACTAAGCAGGATTTATCTGAAATGACGGAGGGCTACGACAGGTTTTTCTGAAAACCTATTGCGTAATGAACTTGATATCGTTGTAGAATCAAATGATTTTAAAATGGAGTGCTTTTTAGGCTTTTCTAGTTTTGCTAAAGGGGTCACTCCCGGTGAAGGGATCGTCGGCCTTTTCCTCGTCGAATGAGGTACAGGATATATCATATATATCACTGTGCAAAGAAAGAACTATAGAAGCAATCAAAAGACAAACCGAGGGTTGTAGCATCTGCCAGTCATTGCTAAAGGGGTCACTCCGGGTGAAGGGATTTCGGCCCTTTCCTCATCGAATAAGGTGCAGGATGTTCTACACGGAACACCGCGATGCAAAGCAAGAACTGTAGCTACCTGTTTTTGAAAATTTGATTCCACAACATCTTTAGGTTTCTTTTTCTTTCATTAATCATATTAATGAAGTCCCATCATTTAAGTACCTAAACATCACAGATAAATACGACGTACACTTATGCCATCCGCATTCTCCTCGATGTCCCCTCGTGCATCGTTAGGTTAGGTAACTAACGGCAGAGCGGGGCAGGGCTAGCGCGGGTGTAAAACATAAGTAACGTCTATATAATATATCATATATACTATATAAAGTATCTATCATAGAACATCAAATGATCACATCACAGATATCGCAGCAGAAAATATCATATATGAAATATTGGATATACTAGGACGTCCGTGTTTTTATTTTGAGCCTGTATAAAACACGGATTCCACGGTCGTGATGAATAGCCAATCCCACACCCCTAGACCCCTACGAGAGCGGCAAGCAACCCAACCAATTCTAGGGTTAGGAGACCCGGACTCGACTCCTCGAGATGGTCTCCCACTGGACCCCAGAACCCGGTTACTTGTGCTCCCCTCCTTAGGTCTATCCTAGTGCGGAAAAGTAAATAATATACATCAACGGTGACATCTTCCGCAACCTGGAAGTGCCCCAATAAAAGAATATTACATACAAGTTTTTACATGAATGAAAATGAAAAACACTCATCTCACATAAAAAAACCCCCGGCTATTCAAACACGACGATCCAATATAACATATCCAGCAACACATAACATCACATGTCATCAACATAAGTAAATATGCCCATCCCAATTGTCGTTGACATATAGCAACTGTTGGAGATAGTGCCCTCAGAGTCAATTATTGGATCGCAGGTACGTGATTGCAATGATTGCGGAGGACCTATACCGGTAGGACAGTCTTACTCGAGATGATAGTATGCTATCTGGTTTGCCTTTATCAGTCGTGTACATGTTCAGGTGACTGATTACATGTTACACTTTGATAGAGCCCTTAGGATCTTGCTTTACTACCAACAGTATGATGGCGATCATATACGTGAGAGTTGGGTAGTTTATATGCATATCCTTAATTATGGTCCCTAGTCGTGGGAGTTTCGAGACAGGGCATCGATACTCCGGAGTAGACTAGTGTATACAGTCGAGACCCCGACGAGGGACGGTGGCCGGTCTCACAAGCCACTGGTGTCAGTTGGATCACCTAAGATGTATACAGGTGCTCATTGGGTTATGAGTACACCGGACAGGACTCGCCGGGAACCTGCTAGTTGGTATTATACATATCGTCAGATAGCAGTTCCCTGGTGACATGTGTACAGGTTAGTTCATCGACCTGAGGTCGTCATTTGTCTCGTGTGAGTTCCTACTGTGCTTTGATTTCTACCCTACCACGGCTCAAAGGAGTCGTGCAAACAGGTAGTTTTTGGGTACAGTCCCGAGCCATATGGAGGCACGTGAGCGGATCTGCAGGGGATTCGTCTCTCCCGGTATTGGGGGCGAGATCGTGCTGTGTCTAGGAGAGCCATTACACAAAGCCCACGGCCGTGGCAGGAGATTTACTGGTAGGTACTCCAGTAGTATCTCAGGGTGTTATTGGGCTACACTCCGACACGACTTATACTGCTATTGGGGGTCTGACGTTACTAGCCCCCTAGGCAGATATGCGATACTCATAGACGAACGGACCGAACTGTATATACATTGTCACTGTTAGGCTCAGTAGGGTTTCCGGATGAGTTCGCTCATCGGCATCCCTTGAGGTCAGTCCATGGGCAGCCGTTACGCATTGCTAGTGCCGCTGACGGTTTGTGGTTAAACCCACTGCCAGGGTACCGACGAGTCATTAGAGTCCCCCACAGACAGTTTCCCAAGTTCGGGAAAAACGTTGTAGAGGCCGTATGGTTTTATGGCAGGGTTCGGAAAATGCACGTGCGTTTACGCACGTGTTATTTTTCGGGCAGATGGTACTGGTCGGCTTTGGTTTAAGCCGGATTCGAGTATTGTATTGAGTAGATATAATATCTTTGTCTCTGTTGCATTTGTATTCGGTTGTAATACAAATGCGGGTATATTTATACAGTTACGGGGTTATCCTGAAAGTCGTTTCAAGATCACTTTTGGAAGTTGCCAGTTTCCAGTTTTCTATCAGCCGTCTTTTAACATTCGGTTAAAGACGGATTTATCTTTTCTTTGGATGAGTGTGGATGCTTCTAGAAGGTTCTAGAAGCGGTGAGGTGTTATTGTTTCATTGGTTGCTTTCTTTGTGTTCACACTGTGTGTTCACACTATGTGTTCACACTAGATATTTATTTGTGTTCACACTAGATATTTGTTTGTGTTCACACATGATATTTTCTCTTTTGGTCACTCTCTTCTCTCCTACACTCCCCCCCCATTCCTATAAGATGGCCGGCCCCCTCCTCTCTCTCTCTCTCACTTGATGATAGAAAAAGATTATGATAGTTTCCGGTGTATGGAATTTCACAGCTCATTTCATTCCATCACCCGATTCCCACGGCAACTTCATTAACCGTTCGTCCATAGCTTTGGACGGAACGAGACAAAGTCTTCTACTCATTCTCTACATCAATCTTGGTCGTCTTTTTTAGCAAACATGACGACCGAGTTGCCTCGAGTCAGAGGCGGAAGCCCGTTTAAAGAATCGTCGATGTGGTGCCACCTGGACGAGCAGATCGGAGATCGAAGAGATCGGAGCAGCCGCAACGGAGCGTGGGATGATGGTTAAAGAATGAAGGACTCGGATCGTTCGGTATAACCTTTCTACACTCTTTACAGTTTGTTGGTTTAGCAATAATGGCAGATCCGGGTTAAAGTATACGATAGCGCCAGTTAAAAAGTTTTTGTTCCGCATTTGGCGTCTGTAGATGGCCGGGGCGCTACCGTAGACTTACAGTGGTATCAAAGCCTCACCATTTTGCTATACTAACTTGTGCTAACGCGTTTAAAATATCGATCGAACCGAAAATCAAAAACTGCAAAATCCAAGTTCACAGTTTCTGTCGATTTTTAAAGGGGTCCTAAAATTATTCTACATATCTCAGAAATCTGTGCAGGGTTTTATTAGAACACCGTACAAATTTGGGATCATGATTCGATAAGACTGCCGCGGAAACGCGGCCAAACCCATGGTTTGGCCGCGGATCCGCGGCCATTCTGTGTCATCATGCCCCCAAATTTGCTCAGTAGGTTCTTCTCTGGAATTTGTGGTTTTTGGTATATATCTTTTGGGCCCAGATTTTTTTACTGTTCACCAGTTGTTCGTGGGGCCCACTTCGTGATATTTAGTCGATCGAAATTTAAACATGTTAGTTTACAGTGCTTACATTATATCTCCGACCGGGAATGTCATTTGATCGGTAAACCGCGTCTGATTGCTATAGTTCTTTTAGACGGGTTTGCGAACGTGACATTCGCGTTGATGTTCTGTGTTGTGCTGTGATGTTGCGGATTTGTCGTGGTGGATAGCAGTGTGCAATGATAGTGCAGTTTGGATTTATTTGTATATTTGATTTTGCGGGGCGAGCGTCCAACATATGGACTGCCGTCACTGCCTGTTGTATAATATTCTTTTGGGGCACGACCAGGTTGCGGTCGATGTACCTGTTGTACTATTTTTATTACTGTACTAGGTTTTGCCCCGCGACGGAGTGTACGGATAGCCGGGTTCTGAGGGGCAACGGGTCCGCATCTCATGGCTTTGAGAGGCAGAGGGGCCTCACTCTAAAATTGGCAGACTATTCGCCGCACTCGTAGGGGGTACAGGATGACCCAAAGAGGGGTGCCCAAGATTACCGGATTCCGTGAAGTGCAGAGTGGTCCATTCACTTTGCTGTAGGGGGCTGCCTCTCTTTAGGTTTTGGCGGGTAACTTGCCGCACCAGTAGGGGTCTAGGTTTCATTGCACAGGCTATCCACACGACAGGGGAACGTCCGGTTTCAGCAGCGGCTCTGTGAAACCCGGGGATCCCAGATTATCTGTATTGTTCTGTGATGCTTATTACTTTTCTGTAATGTTGCATATTATCACGCCTGGAGCGATTATTGTATATTGGTTTATATACTATTAGATGTTGTATATGTTTTACACCCGTGCTAGTCCAGTCCCCGCTCTGTCGTTAGTTAAGTAACCTAACGGATGATGACGGGACCCAGTGACGAATGCGGATGGCATATACGTACATTTTATTTTCGTTCTTTTCTGGTGTGATTGATTGATGGGACTGCGTTGATTCTGATCAATGCAAAGTAAAGCAAACCTGTTTACAGTTGTTGGAACAAATTTAAAAGGTGTTATTGCAAAGACGTTTCCTTTTGTTATGCATAGCGGTATTCAGTGGAATATCCTGCACCTCATTCAATGGGGCAAGGGCCGATATCCCTTCACCGGGACTGACCCCTTGGGCAGAAGTTTGCGTCAGGGTAATAACTTCACTATAGTCGATTACATGTTACTTTGCATCGCGGTATTCAGTGGAATATCCTGCACCTCATTCCACGAGGAAAGAGCCGAGATCCCTTCACCGGGAGTGACCTCTTTAGCAAAAGGTTTTCGCCACTATATTTTAAAAAAGCTATCAGGTTCCTTCAGCTATATCAAGTTCGTTACGTTAAAGGTTTTTCGCCAAAAACCAGCCGTAGCCCTCCGTCACTTCTTTTGGGTATTCAATAGTATTCAAGCTATGCATTTTAGCCAAAGTTAAGGCATAGTGTTTGGTAGCTGCTGGGTATTCATTTGTTGCATAGATAGATGAGTTGGTTTGGGACAGTCGTTCTGCCGATTGGCCAAAGTCAGGGGCATGTGCGGGTGGGTTCAAATTGACAAGATAGTGACGGGTAGAACTTGGCATGTGACTTATGACATTTTGACCAAAGCCAAGGTTATAAGAGCATGGGGCAAAAATCATATCGGGAGTTTCTAAAGAAACTGAAACTTGCCAAGTATGCGCATACCTTCTGGAGTATGAGTAACGTGGATGCATTCCATCACGTTATCATGCGATGAGAGTTGGATCCCGATTCCCACTGATGAGCTGGTTTACTCTTCGGGTGATCCCGATTAATTCTTCTTTCAGGTTTGGAGGAGAATTTGACAGGACAGTGGGAGGTTTCCGAATTAGATAAAGTGATAACCATTCTGATCTAGGTTAGAGTGCACGCAGAGTGTTTCTTTTCTCTCTCTCTTTGGCAGCTACCTTTGACCGACCTTAGACTATGACTCAGTGAACAAGTTGACCGAACCTTCTTAAAATACTGGCTTTTGGATTGTCCGAGTTGCATAAGTCATTGCCACTCCTTCTTTTACCCTTTGCATTTCTCAGAACACCCGTATTACTACGGATATCCACTTCCATTGGATAGATCCATCGTATGGTTATATACGAACTCGAAGGGACTTCTTCGAGGATGGATCCAGGTTCAGGAGAAATAGAATTGGTTTATTCAGTTGTCTTTTATTATCACCTTCTCTCAGGTTGCGAGGGCTCCTTGGTTTAGGAGAGTACACCTATTACGCTTATTGGATAGTCTTATTCCAAACCATAGGCAGGTGCCGAAAGGTAGGGAATAAAGAAAACCAATTAGCCTAAGTAGGGTGTACAGAAGGAAATAACTAAAGACAAAATAAAAGGATTAGAAAGAAGGCAAAGTAAATTGCGACTAATATCATTCACGACCAAACCGCGTACTTCATCGCCACTCCTATTTCACCTTTAAAAGAATAAGGTATTATTCAGTTGTCTTTTATCATCACCTTCTCTCAAGATACGAGTACTCCTTGGTTTAGGAGGGTACACCTATTATGCTTACTGGATAGTCTTCTTCCAAACCATAGGCTGGTGCCGAAGGGTAGGGAAGGAAGAAAACCATTTAGCCTAACGATGGTGTACAGAAGGTAACGACTAAAGACAAATAAAGGGATTTGGAGAAATAGCAATAAAATATACGGTTGAAGTCATGAATTGGATTATGGAAGAGGCATTACTAGGAATACCAGGATACCCCAACAAAACATTTTCATGTTTCAGTGCATTGTTAAACGAAAACTGTTTTCCCGATTAGATACTTACTCCAAGGGTATGTATTTACCAGGTTTCATTCTCATATCTGTATGGTTTTACGGATGATGAGTAGGAGTAAGTTATTGGGAATTAGGTGATTATCCTCATTATATCGGAATTCGTTGTAATTGGTGATATTTGAGGAAATCGCCAGGGTACAGTTTTTCAACCTATGACGCACAGGTTATGAGTTGTTTAACTCAGCGGACTTATACAGAGTATTGTATGTTGTCCAAGTGTCCTTCAGGACAAAGGGGTAGGTCCTCGTACTATGTTCTGTTTACTTATAACTTCTCTAGTTTTTAGACAAGTGTTTCGTAGAAATACAAGGTCTAAGTTTTGAGAAGTTGTGGGTATAAGAATAAAGTAGAGAACCAGGTGTCACAAGTATCGGGATTCTTCAAAGAGATCGAAGATGTAGATTCTTGTGATTGGTATTCAGATGATAGTAATGGTTTTGAGAAACTTATTTCTCTTTCAGGTTACTCATAATTGGAAGGATTCCTAAGTTGAGTAATGCTGATTAGCCTTTTTCCATTAAGGTGATATGCACTGTAGACAGTTGCATGATTTGAATCTGGTTCCAATTAAATAAAGTGCCAAAGTTTCTATATTGGATATAGAATGGATCATACCTTAAAAGATGTTAAGGTAAAGGGAGTTGTCCAGCTTATGCTTAAAACCAGACTCTGGATAACTCAGGGCACGTTTCTGTATTGGCTGTTTGTGGGTTGACCCTGGCTATGACGAGTGTTGATATTCTACCATTTGGAAGATCAATAGTGATATTGTTCTTGACTCGCCACAGTTTTAGTAAAATGAATCTTTTTCAGAAAAACAGTAGTGGGAGTATGGTAGAACTGGAAGCGATTCCAGAACCGCAAACGATTACGGAAAATTTAATAGGACCATATATTCAATCAGGTTTGACATTCCAATAGCCACTCCGCAGATATGGTAGGTAACCTCAGACACCCGAGAGGTACTTCGGTAGCCTCAAGGACGGTGACAGGGAGGTTCTTATCTATCCAGACTTGACACTACTGTTGTTCCAGGCTATGAGACCCGGTAGGAGGGTTGTCGTAGTCAGTGGGAGCATCGGAAGCATAGTGGGCAAGATGCTTATGTCTATTTATAGACTAGAGCAGTTATAGCGGAGATAGATCATCTATTTTTGATGTGACAGTCATGGGTTTGACTTCAATCAGAATAGGGGATGGATCTGTTAAGAAGGTAGTAGGGTGTGATGTCATGGTATCTGGATGACATACACAAAGTAGGAAGTAAAATTCCTATTCTACGATCGGTTGTACTGTGGCCGTCACACAGTTGTTTCTCCAGACAGGATATGGATATAATATTTGACATTCTGGTTTCTGGATCTATGGTTTTAGATCTAGATTTGGGTAGTTTTCCAATGTGGGTACTTTGACAGATATTCTAATGGTTTTTAGAATAGATGACTCCTAGCATGGTGGTGTACCTGCAGGTGATGGAGTCACCCTCTCTAAAGGTGTCTTACAGACTAAAGGGGAGAGGGATGTGCATGATTGGTAGATCACTTGCTTAGGCAATTGAATCAATCATGAGATGTCAAATACCACACCAAATGTTGTTTTTGCACTATCTGCAATAAGTTTGTATTAATCCAATCCTGGAGAAACATAAGGAAGCAGTTTTAGAACATAAGTACATGTTCTACGGATTTGATGACGGCAGCCTCCTTCGGGAGATGGTTATCATTCCAGGCTTCAAAGGTGACATGGTTGACAGAGTGATTGTCAGAGTTATAGTTTTTCCTCTGACGAGGGACAGTATTATGGACAGGTGGTCCAAGAGAATACTGTGGATGATATGGTGCCGGATACTGATTAGGTTCAGTGATCGATACAGTCTAAGAAGTTTGGATTTGGAGTTCATTTATGAACTAGGTCCCATCAGATATCCAGACATATTCTAAGACAGGTATTACTCAATTCGGGAGATGGCTTTCTCCGCGAACTTGAGATAAAGAGAGACATAGAAAGATACTTCTAGGCGGATCCACTCACTGAGGCTATTTCTCGAACACAATAGTTTTACAAACGGGCTTTGTGAAACTGATTAGTAGAGGAGTTGGATGTTCGGTTTCACACGGGCTGTGAGTAGTCGACATCGCAATAATTAGCCTTGAGTGCAAGTGGGAGATTGTTGGAGATAGTGCCCTCAGAGTCAATTATTGGATCGCAGGTACGTGATTGCAATGATTGCGGAGGACCTATACCGGTAGGACAGTCTTACTCGAGATGGTAGTATGCTATCTGGTTTGCCTTTATCAGTCGTGTACATGTTCAGGTGACTGATTACATGTTACATTTTGATAGAGCCCTTAGGATCTTGCTTTACTACCAACAGTATGATGGCGATCATATACGTGAGAGTTGGGTAGTTTATATGCATATCCTTAATTATGGTCCCTAGTCGTGGGAGTTTCGAGACAGGGCATCGATACTCCGGAGTAGACTAGTGTATACAGTCGAGACCCCGACGAGGGGCGGTGGCCGGTCTCACAAGCCACTGGTGTCAGTTGGATCACCTAAGATGTATACAGGTGCTCATTGGGTTATGAGTACACCGGATAGGACTCGCCGGGAACCTGCTAGTTGGTATTATACATATCGTCAGATAGCAGTTCCCTGGTGACATGTGTACAGGTTAGTTCATCGACCTGAGGTCGTCATTTGTCTCGTGTGAGTTCCCACTGTGCTTTGATTTCTACCCTACCATGGCTCAAAGGAGTCGTGCAAACAGGTAGTTTTTGGGTACAGTCCCGAGCCATATGGAGGCACGTGAGCGGATCGGCAGGGGATTCGTCTCTCTCGGTATTAGGGGCGAGATCGTGCTGTGTCTAGGAGAGCCATTACACAAAGCCCACGGCCGTGGCAGGAGATTTACTGGTAGGTACTCCAGTAGTATCTCAGGGTGTTATTGGGCTACACTCCGACACGACTTATACTGCTATTGGGGGTCTGACGTTACTAGCCCCCTAGGCAGATATGCGATACTCATAGACGAATGGACCAGACTGTATATACATTGTCACTGTTAGGCTCAGTAGGGTTTCCGGATGAGTTCGCTCATCGGCATCCCTTGAGGTCAGTCCATGGGCAGGCGTTACGCATTGCTAGTGCCGCTGACGGTTTGTGGTTAAACCCACTGCCAGGGTACTGACGAGTCATTAGAGTCCCCCACAGACAGTTTCCCAAGTTCGGGAAAAACGTTGTAGAGGCCGTATGGTTTTATGGCAGGGTTCGGAAAATGCACGTGCGTTTACGCACGTGTTATTTTTCGGGCAGATGGTACTGGTCGGCTTTGGTTTAAGCCGGATTCGAGTATTGTATTGAGTAGATATAATATCTTTGTCTCTGTTGCATTTGTATTCGGTTGTAATACAAATGCGGGTATATTTATACAGTTACGGGGTTATCCTGAAAGTCATTTCAAGATCACTTTTGGAAGTTGCCAGTTTCCAGTTTTCTATCAGCCGTCTTTTAACATTCGGTTAAAGACTGATTTATCTTTTCTTTGGATGAGTGTGGATGCTTCTAGAAGGTTCTAGAAGCGGTGAGGTGTTATTGTTTCATTGGTTGCTTTCTTAGTGTTCACACTGTGTGTTCACACTGTGTGTTCACACTAGATATTTATTTGTGTTCACACTAGATATTTGTTTGTGTTCACACATGATATTTTCTCTTGTGGTCACTCTCTTCTCTCCTACACTCCCCCCCATTCCTATAAGATGGTCGGCCCCCTCCTCTCTCTCTTTCACTTGATGATAGAAAAAGATTATGATAGTTTTCGGTGTATGGAATTTCACAGCTCATTTCATTCCATCACCCGATTCCCACGGCAACTTCATTAACCGTTCGTCCATAGCTTTGGACGGAACGAGACAAAGTCTTCTACTCATTCTCTACATCAATCTTGGTCGTCTCTTTTAGCAAACTTGACGACTGAGTTGCCTCGAGTCAGAGGCGGGAGCCCGTTTAAAGAATCGTCGATGTGGTGCCACCTGGACGAGCAGATTGGAGATCGAAGAGATCAGAGCAGCCGCAACGGAGCGTGGGATGATGGTTAAAGAACGAAGGACTCGGATCGTTCGGTATAACCTTTCTACACTCTTTACAGTTTGTTAGTTTAGCAATAATGGCAGATCCGGGTTAAAGTATACGATAGCGCCAGTTAAAAAGTTTTTGTTCCGCATTTGGCGTCTGTAGACGGCTGGGGCGCTACCATAGACTTACAGCAACGAAACCGGCGATATCACATATTACACTTACGATCACAGAAAAGAAAGTGTAAAACTACAACAGTTGGAATCCGCAAACTCTTCAGACATCGCATGCCTAATCAAATGAATTTCTTAGACATCACATGCCTAATAATTATAAACCCCGCATTTTAGTCTCAAAATCAAAAACTCTTTTCAATATCAAGTCGGGCAATTCAACAAGATTCCCGACATCCTGATCGAATGCTCATCGCAAACTTTAGTAGGCGGCCGCACCCCCGATACCGTCGACGAAGTGCACCAAGGCGGAATACCGCTACCGCGAGCACCCGAACGGATGCTTTCGGCGACGGGGTTCTCCTACAGTCACTTGGTCGGGGCTATGGGGCGTGTCTATCTATTAAGTTTACCGGCGAGTATCCGCGTACGCTACGTGATTGCGACGGACTTTTGATCGCATCAAAACTCCGTGGCAACCGATCAAATGAGACTAAATTGCTATGTTTATAATATTCATTTAGTTAACTCATAACTACTTGTAGATTCCAAATATTGTATCACATTCCAGATAAATAGAAAATGTTAAACTTTCCGATCGAACAATCAAACACCCAAGTTTTCCCGAAACAGCTCAACACATGAAATAAGTTTAAAAACATCCACTTCATGCCACAATAGCAACGGTCCAGCCGTAGAAGGGTCAAGCCAATGCCTCACATGTGGCACGCCATACTGCCCCAAACCCTAAGGTTCAAAGGGCAGTTCAAGACGGTCACATAATCGAGTTAAGGTTTGTTGTCTTCTAGAGGGTCCATCGCGTTACTTGCACTACTTAGAACGTTATTAAACTACGGAAAAATCCAACACTTGGAAATTTCCCGGCAAAGGAAAAAGTGGGTATTTATATCCGGTCGAACTTTTTAACATGTTCTAAAATACCCGGAAAAACATAGACAAAGTTAAACTTCCCGATCGAATCGACGAACTCCCAATACAACCCAGAAAACTCAACTGTAGATTATAGATTAAAAATCCCATAGAACAGAGGAAACTGCTACGGGCATTACTGTAGAAAATAAAGCGCATAATCATCACATACGGCCGCGGAACCGCCGCCAAAAGTAGGGTTAGGCCGCGGTTCCGCGGCGCAACAGTAGAGTTAGGGGTTCGTTTTCTACAGTTTGCCTTAGAATTTCCTGCTCTATTTTCTGAACATTTTTAATTCACAAAAATCCACGATTTCAAAAAATGTAAAGAGAGGGTCAAGTTTTAGGGTTTCGGGGTTCGATCGGGTTTCTAACTTCGTCTATACTTCCCCTAAGGCTCTAACTAGGCTCTGATACCACTGTAGGGTTCCAAGACACACTCAAGATGTTCCAAAACTGATCAATCATGCCAAAATCAAATTTTACATGTGCCGAGAAACCCTAATGCTAGATCGTTAACTAGAGGTAAGGCGAAAAACATGCAAGTAAACAACTTTATTGCTAAGTGAAAGGGACTACAACCTTTGTAGATCCGCTCCACCACTTCTTTAGCTCTGTGTTGACGTCCCTCCGCTTCGATCATCGAAATCCCGAACTCTAGCGATGGTTTCGTCGGAGAAATAATCGGGCTAGGTCGTTGACTTCGATGCCGAAGATGATCTACGTCGAGGCGACTCTAACTCAAGCTCCATCTTCACTAGGTCATGAACCTTGTGAAGAAAACACCCTATACAACATGGCAAGTGGTAGAGGATGAAGAAATAGGAAGTGGGTTCACATTGGATTTGGATTTCTCACTTGATTTCAACACATGAAATTTTCTGGCAAACTTTCTTCACTTCATGAAGAAGATGAAGAAGAAAGAAAAGAATGAATAAAAATTAACCAAAACAGAAAATCAAGTGATGCTTATCATTTAGCAACCATGGGTGAGTGTAACCAATGTAGAAAATAAACTAGGGTTTAGGTAAATGGTTAGGGTTAAGGATAAAACAAAAATGGTAGAATTTTTCAAAGATGCTAGAAAAGCTTCATGAAGCTTCAAGCATAACAACAAAAAGCCACCATTTAGTTTTGTCATAAATAAATAAATAAAATAAATAAGCTAAAACCCTAACCATTAACCTAAACATGGTTTAAGTGATACACACACCCAAGTTTGCATGTATCATCAAACATGATACAAACAAGTGCAAAAAAATATATCACATATACAACTTGTGCAAATCAAGTGAAAAAATCCATCTTAAGTGAACAATACTAGTAAATGTAAAGTAATATATCTAATATATAATTATACATTAAATCATTAAATCAACACATGATTTAATGATCCGGTCATATTGCATATAACCGACTAGTATCAAGTGTATCAATATATCGAATCAACATTTGATTCGGTAACCCGGCTATATCTTATATAACCGTCCAATAATACAGATCGCGAGAATAGAATACAGTATCACATACTAGTATTATTCTCGGTCCCGCACATATCTCATATGCGCTCCTATTTCGTTTCGCTTGAGCCAGGAAACCTCTATGTAGGACTCTAAAGACTCGTCAATACGCCGGCAGCAGGTGATGATCATATCAAACATCCACAAGCCGCAAGCGGTCTGCTAAACGTAACGGCCACCCGGGTATTGAACGATCAGAAGATCAACGAGCAAGCCCGCTCACACTCCTGTGAATCCAACCAGTAACACTTACCGTACAGTCCGGTCTCGTCGTCTGATATGTCGCATATCTCGCCTAGGCGTGGTAAACGTCAGACCCCAATAGCTCGATAAGTCGTGTCGATATGAGGTCTATAACAGTTCGAGAAACTACTGGTAACACTTACCAGTAAATCTCAGCAACCCAGGCCAGGGATTTCCGGTTATAGCCAATCGAACATAGCACAACATCAACTCCCTATACCGGGAGAGACGAATTCCCTCCTATCGCTCATTGCCTCCATGTGAATCGGGACTGTACCCAAAAACCACCGTTTTGCACGCCCTCTTGGACGTGGTAAGGTGGAAATCAAAGCACAAAGGGAATCACACAAGACTCTATGACGATCTCGGGTCTACAGACTAACCTGTACCAGTGTCACCAGAGAACTGCCATCTGACGTAAGGTATAATACCATCTGGGAGTTCTCGGTGAGTCCGTCCAGTGTACCCAGTCTCCACTGAGCACCCGTATATCATCTCTGATGTCAAACACCAATGGATATGGGATCATTTATCACCCATCTGTATGGGTCGAGAAGGTATACGCTAGTCTACTCTGGTATATCGATGCCCCGTCTCGATACACCCACGACTAGGGACCTTGAAGGATGTACTTATGGACTACCATGTCCCCACTAGTATGATCCGCATCATAGTCCAGGTAGTCAAGTACACATCCTAAGGGCTTTACCAACATGTAACAAAGAGACAATCAGTGTACACGTTAAGGTAAAGAGCAACCAGATAGCATACTATCATGTCGAGCAAGAAAGTCCTCCCTATATATGTCCAAGCATCCACTACAATATACATCCTATATATAGTAATGGCCTCTAGGGTATACATATAACTAACACTTCTCATTCCAGTAGAGCAGATGGTCTGTCCCACAGCCATCAGTACGTCGTACTGGAGATAGTATGAAGGTGCTCGTTAGGTTACGAGTACACTAGACAGGACTCGTTGGGAACTGTTGGTTGGTATAATACCTATCGTCAGTTAACAGTTCCTAGGTGACATGAGTACAGCTTAGTCCGTTGACTTGACACTGTCACTTCGCCTCGAGTGTATTCCCACTGTTCTTAGATTACGACCCTACCATGGCTCTATTGAGTCGTGCAAACAGGTAGCAGTTGGGTGCAGTCCTGAAGCACTTGGAGGCAGTGACGGTTAGACAGGATTCGTCTCTCCCGGTATTGGGAGTTGATATCGCACTGTGTCTAGGAGAGCCATTACATAAAGTCCCTGGCCAGGGCAAGCGAGATTTACTGGTAGTGTTTCCAGTAGTTTCTCAGGGTTTTCTGGGCTACAACCCGATACGACTTGTACCTCTATTAGGGGTCTGACGTTTACCGCACCCTAGGCCCGACATGCGATACTCTTAGACGAACAGACCGGACTGTACGGAGATTGTCACATTCAGGCTCGGTAGGAGTTCGGATGGGTTCACCTCATCGGTCTTCTTATCGACATCTACCTTGGCACCGTTATGTACAGCTAGTACCGCTTGCGGCCTATGGTTAAACCCACTGCCAGCGTAGTGTCGAGCCTTTAGAGTCCCACACAGAGGGTTGTTCGCCTTTGGGCAAAACTGAGTAGAGGTCGTATGGTTTTACGACAGGGCTCGTTCACATATGTATACTTGTGCGTATTCGGTGTTCAGGCAGACATTACTAGTGGGCTTTGGTTTAAGCCATATCCTAGTATTTGTTTTGGGATTGGTCTTGTCTCATTGTATTCGTGTTTCTTCGGAATACGAATGCGGGTATGTACGTGTTGACAGAGGCGGAAAGGGAGACACCTCATTAGGGTTTTTGACCATTGACTTGATCCAAACCCTAATGAGAATGAGATATATGATTAATAATATTAAGTATAATTGTATCATGGTTTGAATTGGTTTGACCATTTGACTTGTTGACTTACTTTGACCTAGATATTTTTCTTTTGCATAAGATGCTTCTTGAAGCATGCTTAGCATTAAATGTGAAATGATAATGGTCAAATCAACTCACTATAACAATTTTCTTAATTATTATTATTATCATATTTTTATCATATGAGAGTTTTGTTCTCTCATTCTCTTATCATCTTTCTCTCTCATGGTTTGCTCTCCCTCTTCCTCTCTCAAGCTTTAATCTTTCATGTGTTGAAAATCAAAAGCTCTTGAGACTAAACCACAAAAGTACTTCTCTACTCACTCTAGGGTTCTTAGTGTAGCAAGCCAAGCACTCTAATTACTTCATTGTTAAGGTAGAAGCTCAAGGTAGAGGCCTTCGGGTGGATCTTTCTTTGGCAAAGAGAAGACGGTGAGGAGG
Organism: Agapanthus africanus; assembly: GCA_030015575.1. Taxonomy (NCBI): domain Eukaryota; kingdom Viridiplantae; phylum Streptophyta; class Magnoliopsida; order Asparagales; family Amaryllidaceae; genus Agapanthus; species Agapanthus africanus. Next base: position 393,296,556 of record CM057343.1, read on the forward strand.
AGCCATGTACACCACTCCAAGGAGCTCACAAGAAGAGGAAGCAACACAAGAAGAGAAGAAGTTCAAGACCAAGGTATAATCATCTAACCTAGTAGTTAAAAACTCAAAGTTAGTTTGTTAGGTTTTGTTTAGCAAAGATCCTTCATGGTTTGTCTATGTTTCCTTGTGATAAAAATTCGATTTTTACCTATTCCGCCTCACCGAAAGTACCGGGGTAGGTATCATAGACCTTTCAGTGGTATCAGAGCCCAGCTAAATAACAACTAACATGTTAGCATAGTCTTTAGAACTTTGATCCCGAAAAAATCGCAAGAAACCGTCGAAAACTTGTGTTTTCTGCCGATTTTAAAACAGGTCTAAAAATATTTTCAGACCTGAAAAATACGTGCAGGTTTTTTTAGGGACACCCAAGAAAAATGAGCTCGTGACTCGGTCAAACTGCCGCGGAAGCGCGGCGAAACTATGCGTTTCGCCGCGGATCCGCGGCCGAGCCAACTCGGAGTCAACTCGTTTTTCTTGAGATTGTCCAGCTTGAGGTTCTGTGATTTTTCAGATACTTTGTTTCCGCCCAGATTCTTTTGAGTACAGTGTTGTATTTGGGACAGTTTTAAATTTGAATATTGATCAAAATTCTATAAACTTTAGCTAATTGGATTATAGCTGTAATGTGATATATGTACTGAACGTCTACTAATCGCTATACGTCGATTAGTGGGGGTTGTACATATCTGTGATCTGTGATGTTGGATTGTGTATATGAACTTATTGGATCGTCGTGGATGAATAGCCGGGGATGTGAGATGAGTGTTTATTTATCTTTCATTTGTTGTAAATTGTAAACTGATGTAATATTATTTCATGGTCCCACATCTGGGTTGAGGTTGTACCCACCATTGTATATTATTTCTTTTACTGTTTTTGCTTCTAGGATAGACCCAAGGTGGAGTGCACAAACTACCGGGTACTTTGAAGTGTTGAGCGGCCTACTCACGTTGTTGAGGGAGGCTGCTTCACTTCGGGTATTTGGCGGGTAGTTTGCCGCACCCGTAGGAGTCTAGGGTGGGGTTTGGCTATTCATCACGACCGTGTAATCCGTCTTTCGTTGCAGGCTTGAACGAAACGCGGATTCCTAGCATATCCAATGTGTTCATCTGTGATCTGGAATGACTATCATTGCGTTTGACGAATGTATATATCTATATATGATATCTAGTAGACGTTGCTTATGTTTTGCATCCGCGCTAGTCCATCCCCCGCTCTGTCGTTAGTTAAGTAACCTAACGGGTCATGATGGGGCCCCGTGGCGAATGCGGATGGCATAAGCGTACGTTATATTTTCGTTGTTTTCTGCAATAGTTCGATTAATTGATGGGATGCATTATATTAATGCAAAGAAAAAACAAACCTAAAAGATGTTGTTGGAACAATTTTCAAAAATCTATTATTGCAAGGACGTTCTCTTTTGTTTTGCACAGAGGTATTCGGTTATGAATATCCAGCACCTCATTCGACTAGGCAAGGGCCGAGATCCCTTCATCGGGCGTGACCCCTTGGACAGAGGTTTGCGTCAGGGTAATAACTTCACTGTAGTCGATTATTTTTGCTTTGCATCATGGTATTCAGTTTGGAATATCCTGCACCTAACTCGACGAGGAAAGAGCCGAGATCCCTTCACAGGGAGTGACCTCTTTAGCAAAAGTTTTCGCCACTATATATTTACAAAGCTGTCAGGTTCCTTCAGCGAAATCAAGTTCATTATGTTAACAGGGTTTTCGCCAAAAACCCAGCCGCAGCCCTCCGTCGTTTCAGATAATTAATACTTAGTATTCGTGTTGCGTTTGTTGGTTATTCGTCAAGGCACAGTGAACGTTAGCTAAGTAATAATTCTTTGTTGCACTGATAGATGCGATTGGTTAGGACGGTCGCATGATTTTGTTGATTATTCGTCAAGGATCATGCGGGTGGGTCTAATGCTATCCTGGATAACGACGGGTTGAACTTGACTAGGACCTTTTGATTTGTTGATTATTCGTCAAGGTCACTTGTATCCTAGGGGAAAAAACCACATCGGGAGTTTCAAATATACAGGAAACTTGCAGATTTAGCATATCTTCTGGAGTGTAGTGACTAGAGTGGATTCCATCTAGGTCATTACACAACGATAGTTAGATCCCGATCCCACTAATGAGTAGGATTACTCTCGGGAGATTATTTCACTTAACAATCAATGCTATAAACCAAGTAGGTGTCTAGAACGGTGTTAGCGGGGCTACGCCTCCAGGGAAAAGAGGTTATGTAATTAAGGAACTTCGTGAAAACGTTGGAAAACCTCCCTCGAAGTACCAACACCAGCCTGGCTGAAAGGTTAAGCAAGTATTGTGACGTGTGATTAAATCCTGACTAGTTCTTCTTTTAGGGTTTGAAGAAGAATTTGAGGAAACAGTGGAAGCCATCCTGGTTAGATAAATTAATAACCAATCTAATCTTACAAGAGCGCACGCTGAGTGTTTCTTTTTCTCTCTCTCCAGGTAGCAACCATTTCATGCCCTAATAAAGATAATAAAATGTATCGATTGACCGATCCGAATTCTTATTCGGGGCTGGGGAACGTCAGTTCGGCTCTAACTTATAAAAACAGTCTTAAGTATGAGCAAGGGAAAGAGGATTGTAAGGATTCCAAGGAGACCCAGTTGAAGAAGAAGCATAGTATTGCATCTACTTCAGGTGTTCTTGTAATTGAGAACTGCTTTTCGGTCAGCCCTACCTCCTGGGTACTTGATACCGGATCAGGATCTCATATCTGTAATTTATTGCAGGGACTGAGAAAAAATAGAAAAGTTGCACCTAGTGATATGTCCCTCAGGGTAGGGAACGGAGCACAAGTTAATGCTGCAGCCGTCGGTGAATATCACCTAGTGTTGCCAAATGGCAATACTATGATTTTGAACAATCATAAACATTTACCTCGATAAGGTACTGGTTGCAGAAGGTACACTGTGTAATGGTATCTATGTTTTAAATCAGAATATAGTTCTCAATATACAAAACACACGCAAGAGGAAGAGTTCAGATACGAATGAATCCTATTTGTGGCATTGTATACTTGGTCATATCGGAGAGAAAAGACTAAGTAAGTTACATAAAGATGGACTCTTGAATACATTCGAATTTTCATCTTATGAAACTTGTTAGTCTTGTCTCAAAGGAAAGATGACCAAATCTCCATTCACCAGATATGGAGAAAGAGCAGCAGAGCTCTTGGGACTCATACACAGTGATGTGTGTAGTCCAATGTCTATACATGCAAGGGGTGGGTTCTCGTACTTCATCACATTCACTGACGATCTCTCTAGATTCAGATATGTGTATCTTATGAAACACAAATCCGAAGCTTTTGAGAAATTCAAAGAATTCCGAAATGAAGCAGAGAACCAGATTGGCAAAAGTATCAAGATCCTCCGATCGGATAGATGAGGGGAGTACTTAAGCACGGAATTCCTAGATTACTTAAAAGAGAATGTAATTCTCTCACAGCTTACTCCTCCGTATACACCACAGCACAACGGTGTATCGGAGCGGAGGAATCGTACCCTATTGGATATGGTTTGCTCCATGATGAGTAATGTTGAGTTGCCTCTTTCATTCTAGGGACATGCGCTTCAGACAGCGGCATACCTTTTGAATCAAGTTCCGTCCAAATCTGTGCCTAAAACTCTGTATGAAATATGGAGTAGTAAGAAACCATGTCTTAAATTTATTAAGATATGGGGTTGTCCGGCCTATGTGAAAACACAGAAACTGGACAAGCTTCAGGCACGTTCAGTTCTATGTAAATTTGTGGGATATCCTAAGGATTCACTAGGATATCTGTTCTACCACATTGAGGAACCGAAGGTGTTTGTATCTCGCCATGCTACCTTTTTAGAAAAGGAGTTTCTTACAAAAGAAACTAGTGGGAGTACGTTAGAACTGGGAGAAATCCATGAACCACAAAATGTAACTGAAGATTTGGAGGAACCACTAGATTCAGTAATCCTAGACGAATCTCAGCCACTCCGCAGATCTGGTAGGATTTCTCATCCGCCCGAGAGATACTACAGTTTTTTCATAGACGGGGATCGAGAGGATTGCATCTTGGAAGAAGATGACCCTACTAGTTTCAGTCAGGCCATTATCAGTAGGGACTCTGATAAATAGCTGGATGCTATGCGATCCGAAATAGAGTCCATGTACACAAATAAAGTGTGGACCTTGGATATTGCTCCATCTGAGGTAAAACCCGTTGGATGCAAATGGATCTACAAAAGAAAACTTGGTGTAGATGGACAGGTGGAAACCTATAAGGCTAGGCTCGTTGCAAAAGGTTTTCGTCAAAGACCTGGTGTAGACTATGACGAAACTTTTTCTCCAGTGGCCATGCTCAAATCCATCCGGATCCTACTTGCCATTGCTGCCTTCCATGACTATGAAATCTGGCAGATTGACGTAAAAACGGCTTTTCTAACCGGCAATTTGGAAGAGTGCGTTTATATGGATCAGCCAGAATGTTTTGTAGACAGTGGGAGCAGCGGGAAGGTGTGCAAGTTGCTTAAATCCATTTATGGATTAAAGCAGGCATCGCGGAGCTGGAACATCTGTTTTGATGAAGCAATCAAGGAATTTGATTTCATCAAGAATGAGGATGAGCATTGTATTTATAAGAAGATTGTAGGACAAACTGTCGTATTCCTAGTTTTGTACGTGGACGACATTCTTTTGATAGGAAATGACATTCCTATGGTACAATCGGTCAAGCTATTCTTATCACAACGGTTCTCCATGAAGGACCTGGGTGATGCCTCGTACATTCTGGGGATCAAGATCTACAGAGATAGATCCAAGAGATTACTGGGACTTTCGCAGTCCAGGTACATAGAGACCATACTAAAGAGATTTAGTATAGAAGATTCCATGCGTGGTAATATACCCGCATTGCACGGAATCACCCTCTCCCAGAAGATGTCTCCCAAGACTGACGAGGAGAGGGTTCGCATGAGCACTATACCCTATGCTTCGGCGGTAGGATCTATAATGTATGTGATGCTATGTATAAGACCAGATGTAGCTTATGCGCTAAGCGTGGTGAGCCGGTATTAGTCAGACCGAGGTGAGAACCGCTGGACAGCAGTGAAGAAAATTCTCAAGTACCTGAGAAGGACTAAGGAGATGTTACTGGTTTACGGTAATGGAGACCTCAGGATCGAGTCCTTTACTGATTCAAGCTTCCAGAGTGACAAGGATGACAGCAAATCTGTCTCGGGTTTTGTGTTTACCCTCAATGGAGGGGAGGTGTGTTGGAGGAGTTCCAAACAAGATACCGTCGCAGACTCGACGATGGAGGCTGAATACATTGCTGCAAGCGATGCCGCAAAAGAGGCGGTCTGGATGAAGAAGTTCATTAGTGAACTTCAGGTGGTTCCATCCATTATTGACCCAATACCTTTGTATTGCGATAACAATGGGGCTATAGCTTTAGCAAAGGAACCAAGGTCCCATCAGAAATCTTGACACATCTTAAGGCGGTATCACCTGATCAGGGAGATCATTGATTGCCAGGAGATCGAGGTACGAAGAGTGGACACAGAAGACAACATGGCGGATCCATTCAAAAAGGCCCACCCTCAAACACAGTTCGAGCGACTTTTTGAGCTATTGGGTATGCGGTACGCCAGCAGCTGGCCATAGAGCAGACGTTGGGTATGCGGTACACCAATTACTGGCCTTTAGTGCAAGTGGGAGATTGTTGAATATATATGCCCTAGAGGCCATTATTGTATAGTACTAGTTTGTATAATACATTTTGGAAGCTTGGGATATATATACGGGTTTACGACAGTCTTGCTCTATATATTAGTATGCTACTTGGTTTTTTTCTATCTTAATATGTGTATATGTTTCTTTTAACATATCGCTAATATATATTAATGGAGCCCTTAGTATCTTTGCTTGACTACCGGTGTTCTGATGGCGATCGCACTAGTGGGGGCTGGGTAGTCTATAAGCACATCCTTATACAGGTACCTGGTCGTAGGATTATCGAGACAGGGCATCGATACTCCAGAGTAGACTGGTGCATACGCTTCTCGTCCCAGCAGGGGAGATGGTCTGTCCCACAGCCATCAGTACGTCGTACTGGAGATAGTATGCAGGTGCTCGTTAGGTTACGAGTACACTGGATTGGACTCGTCGGGAACTGTTGGTTGGTATAATACCTATCGTCAGTTAACAGTTCCCAGGTGACATCAGTACAGCTTAGTCCGTTCACTTGACACTGTCACTTCGTCTCGAGTGTGTTCCCACTGTTCTTAAATTACTTCCCTACCACGGCTCTATTGAGTCGTGCAAACAGGTAGCAGTTGGGTGCAGTCCCGAAGCACTTGGAGGCAGTGACGGTTAGACAGAATTCGTCTCTCCCGGTATTGGGAGTTGATATCGTGCTGTGTCTAGGAGAGCCATTACACAAAGTCCCTGGCCAGGGCAAGCGAGATTTACTGGTAGTGTTTCCAGTAGTTTCTCAGGGTGTTCTGGGCTACACTCCGACATGACTTGTACCGCTATTATGGGTCTGACGTTTACCGCCCCCTAGGCTCGACATGCGATACTCTTAGACGAACAAACCGGACTGTACGGAGATTGTCACATTCAGGCTCAGTAGGAGTTCGGATGGATTCACCTCATCGGTCTTCTTATCGACATATACCTGGGGACCATTATGTACAACTAGTACCGCTTGCGGCCTGTGGTTAAACCCACTGCCAGCGTACTGTCGAGTCTTTAGAGTCCCTCACAGAGGGTTGTTCGCCTGTGGGCAAAACTGAGTAGAGGTCATATGGTTTTACGACAGGGTTCGTTCACATATGCGTACTTGTGCGTATTCGGTGTTCGGGCAGACATTACTAGTGGGCTTTAGTTTAAGCCAGATCCTAGTATTTGTTTTGGGATTGGTCTTGTCTCAATGTATTCATGTTTCTTCGGAATACGAATGCGGGTACGTACATACAGTTGACAGAGGCGGAAAGGGAGACACCTCATTAGGGTTTTTGACCATTGACTTGATCCAAACCCTAATGAGAATGAGATATATGATTAATAATATTAATTAAGTATAATTGTATCATGGTTAGAATTGGTTTGACCATTTGACTTGTTGACTTACTTTGACCTAGATATTTTTCTTTTGCATAAGATGCTTCTTGAAGCATGCTTAGCATTAAATGTGAAATGATAATGGTCAAATCAACTCACCATAACAATTTTCTTAATTATTATTATTATTATCATCATATTTTTATCATATGAGAGTTTTGTTCTCTCATTCTCTTATCATCTTTCTCTCTCATGGTTTGCTCTCCCTCTTCCTCTCTCAAAGTTTTAATCTTTCATGTGTTGAAAATAAAAAGCTCTTGAGACTAAATCACAAAAATACTTCTCTACTCACTCTAGGGTTCTTAGTGTTGCAAGCCAAGCACTCTAATTACTTCATTGTTGCGGTAGGAGCTCAAGGTAGAGGTCTTCGGGTGGATCTTTCTTTGGCAAAGAGAAGACGGTGAGGAGGAGCCATCTACACTACTCCAAGGAGCTCACAAGAAGAGGAAGCAACACAAGAAGAGAAGGAGTTCAAGACCAAGGTATAATCATCTAACCTAATAGTTAAAAACTCTAAGTTAGTTTGTTAGTTTTTGTTTAACAAAGATCCTTCATGGTTTGTCTATGTTTCTTTGTGATAAAAATTTGATTTTTATCTATTCTGCCTCCTCGAAAGTACCGGGGTGGGCAGCATAGACCTTTCAGAGACTATCTCGGAGCCATGGCAGAGTTCTTAGTTCCAAGTCTCGATGGCCACAACTACAGCCTGGAGACCCACAACAGCGTTCCTCCTCATTCCAGCAGGACTCAAACGCGACAATCAACCTCGGAGCCATGACAAAGTCCCTAGATCCAAGTCTTTTCAGCCACATTTACAGCCTGGAGATCCACAATAGCGTTCCTCGTTGTTCCAGTAGGATTCAGACGCGACAATCAATCTCGGAGCCACGGCAGAGTCCCTAGTTCCAAGTCTCAACGGCCATATCTACAGCCTGGAGACCTACAACAGCGTTCCTCCTCATTCCAGCAGGATTCAGATGCAACAATCAATCTCGGAGCCATGGCAAAGTCCCTAGTTCAAAATCTCGACGGTTCACAGAAAACCTAGAGAATACCTCAACATTTGTCTCGTTACAGTAGATGCAACGTCGGCAAAGCGGAGCAGCGGCAAAGTTCCCAGTTCCAGGACTCGGCGGTGCACAGACAACCGAGAGTCAACCCCCCATATGGCTAAAGTCAATCCTGACCCTGTATGGCTAAAGTCAATCCTGACCCCGTATGGCTAATGTCAATCTTGACCCCATATGGCCAAAGTCAGCCCCTGACCCCGTGGAACACGGCTAAAGTCAATCCTGACCCCGTGGAAAATTGCCAAAGTCAACACTCGACCTCCCCGTCAAAGCAATGCTTTGATTCGGAACCAGGTCAACTGATTAATCATTTACGAGTCCTCTCGACTTGTAAGGAAGAAAATCCTCTTATGAGATCCTTACGACTCTCAAGAGAAAACACACTTAGGAATCCTCACGATTCCTAAGGAGAAAATACACCTACGAGATCCTCTCGACTCATAGGGAGAAATCCCTTTATGAGACCCTCACGGCTCATAAAGTTGAAAAGTCTTAGGCGGCAGATCTGAACCTGTTTCCTAAGCCATCGCTACCCTACAAAGAGTCTAAGATGGACAGCTACCTACTATCTACAGGCCACACTTGCTAAAATCACATGGCGACAACACAGCAAAGAGAAGAAAGCAACAGTGGGAGAAGAAAAAAAATTGTGTACCTTTTATTCATTAATTCAATTGAGTACAAGACGAATCATATAAAAGAATAAAAAATGGATACATGTTATTCAAAGATTACAAATGTTTAATTTATACAAAGGCATCTACTGAAAGGAGGCGTTTTCAATAAGTCAGCCAGTTGCTCGCGCGCTCCTCTCAACTCCTTTTCATGACCAGCCACTGCGGCCAGCTCCGCTTCGACTCGAGCCCATTGCTGCAATCTAGACGAAACTTTCTCATCAATTTTCCATTGAGCAACTTCGCAATTCCGCGTAACCTGCTCCAGAAGGTCGAGCTTTTTCCTTATTGCTAGTCCGTCAAAAATGCATTGTCACAAATTGTCAAAGACAGCCCTCAATTGCGCACCGTTTGCTTCAACTTGGGCACGCAGATGGGCGGATTCACTTGAAGCCTCCTTGCATTCCTTTCACCTCAAGGTCGCTTCTTGTTCGAAATGGTGTAAGAAAGAAACGCTCTGCTGAACCCATGCGGCCCCTTGAGAATTCGAAACCAACATTTCTGGTATCTCAATCTTATGCAGACGGGCCTCGATCTTCCTGCAGTAGTTTACCCAAGACTCGACAATACCCTCGCTATGGAAGTTCACGAGCATCGCCAACATGAGGTTAACTTCAGCGGCAAAATCTGCAGCAGATGCAAAGGCCTCGGCATCAAGGTCCTCGACGAACTCGCTTAACATCCGCAGGCTATTCGCAGCACCCCTGGAAGAAGGGCGTTTAGAAAAAGGCCCTGCTGGCATAGGAATTTGAGACTTGAAGGGAGCTGGAGTCGGTTTGATTGCTGCAAAACAAATCATAGTCAGACATCGGTTTAAGAGACAAAGAAGATGCAAGAGCGGTGAAGGCTACTATACCGGCTACGACAGGTGGCAGAGCTGGGAGTACTGGTGGCGCGACAATTCTATCATCCCCTCCTTCAATTTGTAGTGTTGTAATCAGTTTACAGTTAGCAACGGCAGGGTCATCCGTTAAAGAAAAGAAATGACATCGGTTAGAAAAGATACTCACCGGCACCAGCAGAAAGACTAATTTCTGACTGGAAGAAGAAGTGCGGGTTCAGCACTTGATACAAATGATCAAAGAGAACTCCTGCAAGGTTACGATGATACATGGTCAGTACACAAAAGACGCTATCCTCGATTTAAATTAAATCACAAACCCCTACCTTCCAGCATTTGAGAGGACGCAAAAGAAGGCAAAGGGTCGGCGACCGCCAGAGCGGTAACCGGTGATGCTTCTTCGGGTGGCACGACCTCAATGCTCACCACACCTGCATTAGAAACAAAAGAAATTCTATCAGAAGGGATTGAAAGGGATTGCGAAATAAAAAAGGAAAACAATGACTCAATATCTACCTGATGAGTCGCCAATCGAAACTGCGACAAGAGCATGATTAGGCGCAGCGACTCCTTCGCTCTCCTCCATTGGAATGGTTTTGGCACCAGTGGCTTCATCCCCTGACTCTACGAGAGCCGTCGTGATACTCGCAATGTCGGGCGATGGCAGGGAACCGCAAGGGGAAAGAGTAGCAATTAGGGCAGTCCCAGACTCCTGAGAAAGAGTGGCCACTTCAGGATCGATGGTTGCCGTCATCTCACCTGCCACCTCCTTATCAGGACTTGTCCCTGCAGGGTATGATATATGAGAATTTGAAGATCAAACTCTAATAAAAGGACCCAGTGTTACTTTACCTTGGGATGGCCCTTCAATTGCCTCCCTAGCCGCGCGTACCACCTATCTATGAGCGGTAGATAGGGCGGCCGGAGCACCCTCTGGAGAAATAGGGACAGGGGAGGCAGCGCTCGGGCCGGCACCAACAGCCAAGGCGGCGTTACATTCTCTTGCTGCTCGCCTCCTGCGCTTCTTTTCTGCCTGGGCCGTGAGAGCTGATCTTCTTAAGACCTCCGCCAAGGAGACGTCATCGTCCGAGCCAGGAGCTACCTCTGGAGCCATTATGGCGCCCGTCATCGGTTGCTTAAGTGAAGCCTCTTTTGGCAATACTAGGGAAGCTGGGACATCGGTAGCCGACCTTGGAAGCGTCTCCACACCACCATGCGAAATCGGCATTGCACTCGGGATAACTCGGGTCGAAGTAGTCCCTGCGATAACATGAAAAAGGAGGGTCAGTCTACCTATAAAAAAGGGAGGGAAAGAAGGCACAATGAGCCGAAATATACTGAGGCCTAAGGAAATGCGAAGCCTCTCTTCCTCTTCAAAAGTCTTGAGAGAACCCGCGAGAGCCTCTTCTGTGGAGATGCTTGTTGAAAAATAAGTGTTAGTCAAAGCATAATAATAAAAAAATGTGTGTGATGTAACCACACAAAGATACGGCGGAAGTATACCTGACTGTGCGAGGATGATCAGTCCTGCTTTGTTGCTAGCTAGTCGCTCGGAAGCTGTGATTGCAGCTTCCAGATCAGTATCATCTGGCGGCATGAATAAACCCTCGTTGGTCCCGTATTCGCTTAAGCCTTCGCTATAAGAAGCATGGGGCTCCTGGCCGAATACGACGTCTGCAGAAAGAATCGACTTCTTCTTCTTCTGCGAGCGAGTACCGGCCACCTGTAACACGAGCTTGCGTTTAGCAGGCAACTTCGGGCGGCGAGTCCCGAAACTCCGCACCCAAACAGGACTCAGGAGACGCCACAACTGCCATTTCGATGGGAGCACGGGGTAGAGGCAGCTCGGGCATCTCACATGGTACCACAACCGCACCAACCTCTCTCAAAGGAGGACGAACGACGGTCCATTGCTTCAAAGGAATAGCTGGATTACCAGCAGGGGCTGCACCCTTACGATCAAGCAACAACTTCTTTTCCTCCCTGATGACGGCACCCATCATGTGCTGGTACCACGCCACGTACACGTTCAAAACCTTCGGGACACAGCTTGGCTCACTGATAAAGAAGTTAGACCCGGTGTTGAGCCTTATGAAATGGTGTAGCGCGTTGTGGATGCCTTCTGCTGTGGCAATCGGCTCAGCTAGAAAGGCCTCGAGCGGAACACCCTGAATATAGCCAGATTGTTGGGCAAAATGATGCGGGTTGTATCTCATAAACAATGCCGCATCATTCTGCCTAAACACCAGAAAGCCCGGCCTGATTGAATATAGATGAAGAATCTCCTGAGCTTTCAAGATAAAAGCGTCGTCTTTAAAGGTGTCCCGCAGCGGCTGCATCGTCTTTGCGGATTCTTTACCGATATTTAAGACCTTATCAACGAAGGTAATGCCATCCCCGATGGTACACGGGGGAAGGAGTAAGCCCCGATCCTCTCACGGAGTCGGTTCCAAAATGGAAGCGTCAACTAGCCGCAACAGTCGAGGAAAGTTTATCTTTCATAAAAGGGGGGCCTTTTGTGAAATCCAAAGGCGCTAAGAACATGCAACTCGAGCCACAAGGTGAAATAATGCATCGAGAAGTTTACGGGCTGCACCCCCGGTTGGGTAGTATCAGCCGCTAGGCTGATGCCGTGATACAAATGGGCTAACCCAGCACCCCGACGGCCACTTTCACTCCAATAACCATTCGGTGAGCTGGGTAGAAGACGGACGGCCTCATACTGTGAGGATGCATCGGAAGCGCAAACCAACTTAGCCATAGCCCGAGAAACCCCAAAAAGAATGCTTCTTCGTCAATCCCAAGAGCTACAAGCTCTTCAAAAAAGATGACCGGGGTGTCGGGGAGAAAGAAACTCTTCTGATCCGCCTCCACCGTTGCCAGGTTGCCCAAGCCTAAGCGAAAAGGATCGTCGTGTTTGGCGAATTTCGCGGCTTCTTTCGACAGGACTTCCGGACGGAGAAAACGAGCGATGAAGTCTGTGAAATTAACCCCACGGCTCCCAAATTCAAGAAACAAGCTCTCGTAGATATTCAACAACTTAATCAAACTTGGGGATTGATGTTGAATGGCATTTTCCGGGGTAAGGCCCATCATCACCGACTTGGCAGCAAAGACGTACTCATCATGAGGAAGTAGTTCCTTATAATGCTCCCCTCTGATAGGCAAGCCAGAGATCTCCGCGAACTCCTCTAGAGAGATTGAGACTTCCCGATCTAACAAAAGGAAAGTGTGTGTTAGAACGTTCCATTGTTCCAAAAAGGCTTTTACCTACCGTGTAGGAGGCATGGAGTACTGAAAGAGAGAAACGTAAATCGCGGAATACAACCCGAGCCTCAGCAACTGCAACCTCTTGGCGGACAAAATGTACCGGGCCCACTGCAAATATCCGGCTGGGTGACGGGGAGTTAATCCTATGTTATAAGGCTGTCCCCAAGGGCGTGACTCACCTTAACATATACGTCTCCCCAAGATATCCAACACCATTGGAGGCTGTACGGGTATCGCAGCCAAAGAAGGCTGAAGGAGACCATCTGAAGTCTAATTGACCTCCTCCACAGTGTAGTTCACTAGGGGTGGGTCGGCGTAAGAAACCGCTGAAATGGGCTCCGAGGGTGTCGCGTAAGAAAAGCTCCGTCGGCCCCCGATAATTTGATTGTACCATATTCCCCATAGATGAAGATTCGTGTGCTCTGGGTCGTGATCTTTTATCAACGCGAAGACTTCCCTATCCACGGGCACTTCGGGGAATCCGCCTTCCGAATGGACGAACGGGAAAGAAGTGTCGAAAGACATAGTACCTGCGTGGAAAAGAATAAAATTTTCAGCTGTCAATGCTATAGTTTAAGTTCTATCACTAGGTACTTTAAATTCGTACCGCACTGCAATACAGTGAAATGGGACCAAAGGGGACCCACTCAATCTAGATGACAATTCATCATTAATAAAACAGTCTCATCATTTGATGAGACTGTCATTAAATGAGGAAATCCTCAAAGGATTCTCATTTAATGAGAGACCCTCGGGCGAAGGAGTAAATCTCCCATTGAGAGCAGTGCTCTACAACAGAGTGACATCTGTCAACTTAGATGATAAAGGGAATAAAATTCCTCAAAAAAATTCTGAAGAGCCATGCTCTGTAAAGATGATGGAATAATCCATCAGAAAACTTAAAGTAAAGTTTTAATTCTAAGATCTTCAAGATTTATGAACAAACTTTAAGGGTTCCTCATGGAAGATGAACAGTATTCCAGTTCATGGGTTAAAATCACCCTAAAAAAGATTATACTTTTAAGATCTATGATCTAAAGGTGAGCATGACTCTATTAATGGGTAAAACCCTAAAAATATTTTAAGATATGATTTAAAGATGAGCATGGCTCCGTTAATGGGTAAAACCCTAAAAATATTTTTAGATCTATGATCTGAGAAGAGCAAAGCTCTATTAATAAGTTCAGATCTTACCAAAAAAAAATTTGGGCAGGGTTTTGACTCTTAAGAATTCTTAATACAAAGAGCTATACTCTGAAGGAGAATTAATTCTCGGAAAACAAGAAAGAAGATGAACTGAGATCATCTCAAGGGCCAGAGACCCTATTTATAGGCACTGAGAGCCGTTTCAACTTCTAAGTTGATCTAAGGGCGCAGATGCCGCCACCGCTACATTCACGTGTAAGCCACAAGAGCGCAACGGTGAGGGGGCATTTGTTTCCCCCAATCAAAGCAAAGCTCTGTTCAAATTTTCAAAATTTGAGATGAAGCAGCGCTTCATAAAAGCGCCAGCAAGTAGCGCTCACGTGCAAAGCACGGGTGCGCTCGCGCTAAGAGCGCCAGCGCTGGCGCTCTGAAGCAGTGCTCACGTGTAGAGCACGAGTGCGCTAGCACTAAGAGCGCCTACAGTCTGAAGCAGTGCTCACATGCAAAGCACGATTGTGCTAGCGCTAGAACTAAATGTCCCCCACCGTTGGATCAAAGACCCAACGAAGATGATAAATCATCAAGTTCCCAGAATAAAATTCTGTTAAGAAAAAATTCTTCAGAATCTTTCCAAACAAAAAGATTTTGCACTGTAAATCAGAGCACCGTCGGATCAATGATCCAATGATGATTAAAAATCACAATGGTGCAGAATAAATTCCGCTTGAGAAAAGATTTCCTAATCTTGTTTAAAACAAGAAGATCTCCTTCTGTAAAACAGAAGCGCTAGGATCAAAGATCCAATGGTGGGGAAATCCCCAAATCAATTAGAGAAAAGATCTTTTCAACTGATTCAACAAATCAGCTTGCCCTATATAAAGGCCCCAAGACTTCAAGTCCACTGTTAGTGTATATGCCCTAGAGGCCATTACTGTATCATACTAGTTTGTATATTACTTGATGGAAGCTTGGGATATTCACAGTTGTATATACAATCTTGCTCGAAATGGTAGTATGCTACTTGGTTTGTCTCTGCTTTAATATGTGCATGTGTTTCTTTTAGCATATCGCTGTTATACATATTAGTAGAGCCCTTAGGATTTTTGCTTGATTACCAGCGCTGTGATGGCGCTCACACTCGTGGGAGCTGGGTGATCTATAAGCACATCCTTATACAGGTCCCTAGTCGTTGGACTATCGAGACATGGCATCGATACTCCAGAGTAGACTAGCGTATGCGCTTCTCATCCCAGCGTGGGAGACGGTCTGTCCCATAGCCGTCAGTACGTCGTACTTGAGATAGTATGCGGGTGCTCGTTAGGTTACGAGTACACTGGACAGGACTCGTCGGGAACTGTTGCTTGGTATTATACCTATCGTCA
The DNA here is from genome assembly GCA_030015575.1 of Agapanthus africanus. NCBI lineage: Eukaryota > Viridiplantae > Streptophyta > Magnoliopsida > Asparagales > Amaryllidaceae > Agapanthus > Agapanthus africanus. The sequence continues at coordinate 393,312,124 of CM057343.1, forward strand.
GTTATCAGTTCCCAGGTGACATGAGTACAGCTTAGTACGCTGACTTGACACTGTCACTTCGCCTCGAGTGTGTTCCCACTGCACTTTGATTGCTACCCTACCACGGCTCAAAGGAGTCGTGCAAACAGGTAGTTTTTGGGTGCAGTCCCGAAGCACTTGGATGCAGTGACGGTTAGACAGGATTCGTCTCTCCCGGTATTGGGGGTTGACATCGCGCTGTGTCCAGGAGAGCCATTACACGAGTAGTCCATGGCCAGGGCAAGCGAGATATACTGGTAGGTTTCCAGTGTTATCTCAGGGTGTTCTGGGCTACACTCCGACACGACTTGTACCGCTATTAGGGGACTGACGTTCACCGCCCCCTAGGCCCGCCATGTGATGTATCAGACGAACAGACCGGACTGTACGGAGATTGTCACATACAGGCTCAGTAGGAGTTCAGATGGGGTTCACCTCGTCAGTCTTCTTATCGACATCTACCTGGGGACCGTTACGTACAGCTAGTGCCGCTTGCGGTCTGTGGTTAAACCCACTGCCAGCGTAGTGTCGAGTCTTTAGAGTCCCACACAGAGAGCTATTCGCCTTTAGGCAAAATGAGTAAAGGTCGCATGGTTTTGCGACATGATTCGTTCACATCCGCGCACTTGTGCACGTTTGCTGTCCGGACAGCTTATACTAGCGGGCTTTGGTTTAAGCCGGATCCTAGTATATGATTTGGGATTGGTTTTTCTCATTGTATTCGTGTTCCTCGGATCACGAATACGGGTGCGTATGCACAGTTGCTTGAGACAGAGGGAGAAGACTTTGATTAGGGTTAATAACCATTGTCATTTTATTAACCCTAATGATTATGTGTGTGTTATGGTTAATTGATATTAGTTTAATAATTGTGCATGGTTATGGTTGTTGACCATTTGACCTATCTTGACTTGTTGATCTTGTTGACACTTTGACCATCATCATTTCATTTGGAAGATGCTCTTTGATCCTTGCAATTTGCATTAAAAATGAAATGATAATGGTCATGTCTTGATTAAGCCATGACAATTATCTCACAAATTATCTAATTACAATAATTCACACAGATATGTGAGAATGGTTTATTTTATTCTCATTCTATCATTTACTTTCTCTCTCTTGTTCTTCCTCTCCCTCAAGCTCTCCCCTCTCATGTGTTGAGAAACACTTGAGCTTGAGAAAAACCCTCTCTTGATAATCTCTACTCTCATCTAGGGTTCAAGGATTAGCACTTCTTGCACCCTAGTTACTTCTAGCTTGGAGTTGAAGCCAAAGGTCGAGGCTTTCGGGTGGATCTTTCTTCGACGTGAGACGAAGACTAAGGTGACCTCCTTTCACCACTCCAAGGAGCAAGGAGAGAAGGACATAAAGCCCAAGGTATAACCTTTCTAGCACTTAGCTAGTTTCTAGTTAGCTTTAGCTTGTTTTTGTTTAGCAAAGATCCTTCATAGTCTAGTCCATGTTGCCTAAGTTGATAAAAATCTGATTTTTATTCCGTTTTCCGCCTCCCCGCAAGTACCGGGGTGGGCAACGTGGACTTACATCCACTATAGAGGAACCCCCCATAAACTTTGAGAAAGTTCAGAGAGAAGAGCAAAACTCTTAGCAGAAGAAGAATTTCTTCAAGGTAAAATAAAGAGATCAAAGTATCTCATCATAAAAAGAACTTAGTTCTTATGCTAGATCATAGATCTTTAAAACAAACTGTCTCTCACAAATGAGATCATAACATCTTATTATAAAAAAAGTGGGAGAATAATTCAATTCTTTTAGGATCACAAATGCATAAAGGCAAAGCCTTTCACCAAAAACATAAGAGATTAAAACATCTCCTATAAAATAAGAACTTTGTTCTTAGATCCATGAGACAAAGTCTCTTATAAGAAAGAATTTAATTCTCAAAAGGCAGAGCTGCTTAAAAGAGACTTAGCGCTCCAATTAAAAGAATCGCCTCAGCGCTCCAAATCTAGCGCGTAGCGCTGCAGAGCCTTAACGCTCCAATTAAAAGAAGCGCTCTGCGCTCATTGACTAGCGCACAGCGCCAAGCACATTACGTGCTCCTCATGTGTGCGCTACTTCACCAGAAGCGCTCTGCGCTCATGATCTGGTGCTCAGTGCCAAGCGCACCACGTGCTTCTCACGTGTGTGCTACTTTAACAAAAGCGCTCTGCGCTCATTGACTGGCGTACGGCGCCAAGCGCACCACGTGCTCCTCATGTGTGCGCTACCTAAACAGATGCGCTCTGTGCTCATTAGCTGGTGCTCAGCGCAAAGCGTGCCACGTGCTCCTCACGTGTGCGCTAAGAGAACATAAATTGTTCTTTAAATGATTAGATCCCCAGAGCTATAATGAGTGCTCAGTATTCAATAAAAGACAAAAGTTATCAGGACCAATGCTCAGCATTGTTAAAAGAAAAGGGACTGAGCCTTAAATTTCCAACATTTCAAATGAATGGTCCAAACCCAAGTTGGCCACAGATCTCCAATTCAGATTAATTGAGCCCATATGCTCATAAATTTTTGATCTTAGTCCCAAATTGGACTACAGATCTCCTAACCAATATTGGTTCAAGGGTACATCTCTTCACTCCTCTGATATTTGTCGTTGTAATCCTTCAACGTATTCAGAGAGGTGACGGGTCCCGACAACAAGACATTTCACGGACTGTGGGGTCCTTAAACTCATGGACTATGATGTCCTTAAACTTTACAGACTATGATGTCTCTAAACTACTATGGACTATGGGGTCCTTAAACTCATGGACTATGATGTTCTTAAACTTTACAGACTATGACGTCTTTAAGCTGGGCCGCAACGTCCCTAAACAAAAACAATAGAGCCCCAAATGCTCTTTTATTGGATCTAAATGATCCTGTTGAGTAGATCTTAGTCTAAAATTAGACTAACGTATCCTCAACAAACGTTTGAGTTGATCTTAGTCAAAAACAAGACTAACGATCCTTAAACCCAACCCAAACCCAAATCTAAGAAAATACGGATTTGGACTAATCCACGCCCTACGGACGACAACATAAATTAGTCTCCGTATACAATCCACGGGCAACCAAAAATAAAACAAATATACACGACACGAAGTGACCATCTGGAGAAAGAGAAAGTGGTTACCGCGATGCGGTAGCGTAATTAACTGCAGGGGCTTGCACCTGCAGGGAAGAGCGGCCCCACAATCAAAAACCCCTTATAATGATGGGGAATCTGACGAAGTCTGCTACATCGGCCACATCCATCTAAACCTTCGATACATGGTACCATAAATCAACTTGGCATTTTCGGAGAGGTGGACGGATAAAACCAAATAGCATCTACCTCCAAATTCAAGCTAGACGTATGTCTTCCCGGCTTTCGGCGGAGAACAGTGTGCAAGTTGCTTTACGGGATAAAGTAGGCATCGCGGAGTTGGAACATCTGTTTTGATGTGGTAGTCAAAGTGTTTTGACTTCATCAAAATGGTAGATGAACCTTGTATATACTTAAAGGTAATAGAGAGTAAGGTGGTCTTCCTCGTATTATACGTAGGTGACATACTCTTCATAGGGAAGGTATTTCCTATGCTACACTCGGTCAATCTCCTCTTATCACATTGATTCTCCATATAGGATCAAGGTGATACCTCTTAAATCTTGGGTTTTGGATCTATGAGATAGATCTAAATGGATGTTAGGATTCTCACTAGGTGTAGTGAGATGGTATCAAAAGATCCTGGAGAGAATTACTGGATAGCTTCCAGGGTGGTAAAGTCGACTGAATGTCAGTCACAGGAATTGTCTTTACCCTCAGTGGAGAGACGGTATGTTGGAAGAGTTCCAAGCTATATACCGTGGCAAACTAGAAAATAAAGGATGGATACATCGCTACCAACGATACTACCAAAGAGGGAGTCTGGGTGTATATAAGTTCATGAGATGAACTTCGTTCCTACCATTGTGTGACAATGGAGTTGTAGCTTAGGCCTAGGAACCCTATTTCCATCAGTGATTCAAACATATTCTAAGGCGGTATTACCTTATCATGAAGATGGTTGTGTTGGAGATAGTGCCCTCAGAGTCAATTATTGGATCACAGGCACGTGATTGCAATGATTGAGGGAGGACCTATCCCGGTAGAACAGTCTTACTCGAGATGATAGTATGCTATCAGGTTTACCTTTATCATCGTGTACTGCTTTAGGTGACATGACATGTCACTATTGCACGTTGATAGAGCCCCTGGGATTCTTGCTTGACTACCGGCAGTATGAGGGCGATCATATACGTGGGAGCTGGGGTCTACAAGCACATCCTTAAAAGGTCCCTAGTCGTGGGAGTTTCGAGACAGGGCATCGATTCTCCAGAGTAGACTAGTGTATACAGTCGAGACCCCGACGAGGGGCGGTGGCCGGTCTCACAAGCCACTGGTGTCAGTTGGATCACCTAAGATGTATACAGGTGCTCATTGGGTTATGAGTACACCGGACAGGACTCGCCGGGAACATGCTAGTTGGTCTTATACCTGACGTCAGATAGCAGTTCCCAGGTGACATGTGTACAGGTTAGTTCATCGACCTGGGGATCGTCATTTGTCTCGTGTGAGTTCCCACTGTGCTTTGATTACTACCCTACCACGGCTCAAAGGAGTCGTGCAAACAGGTTTTAGTTGGGTACAGTCCCGAGCCACATGGAGGCAGTGAGCGGATCTTCGGGGGTTTCGTCTCTCCCGGTATTGGGGGTGAGGTCGCGCTGTGTCTAGGAGAGCCATTACACGAAGTCCTTGGCCAAGGCAGGAGATTTACTGGTAGGTATTCCAGTAGTATCTCAGGGTGTTCTGGGCTACACTCCGACACGACTTGTACCGCTTTTGGGGGTCTGACTTTTACCAACCCCCTAGGCCCGCCATGCGATGCTCATAGACGAACGGACCGGACTGTACGGATATTGTCACTGACAGGCTCAGTAGGGTGTCAGGATGAGTTCGCTCATCGACGTCCCTTTTAGTCAATAGCTGGTGGCCCGTTATGTATTGGCTTATACCTCTGACGTGCTAGTGGTTAAATCCACAGCCATAGTATTGACGAGTCTTTAGAGTCCACCACACTTTCAGTTACTCAAGCTTTCGGGCGAAACGCTGTAGAGGCCGTATGGAGATATGGCAGGGTCCGATCAGATACGTGCGGTATTGCACGGATCAGGATCGGACGGTTTGTACTAGTAGCCGTATAGGTATATGGCAGGGTTCGATCAGATACGTGCGGTATTGCACGGATCAGGATCGAACGGATTTTACTAGCCGGCTTTGGTTTAAGCCGGTCCTAGTTTAGTACAGTGTAGATTTTGTCTTTTTGTATTTGTATCCGGACGGAATACAGATGCGGGTGTGTATGCACAGTATCGGGGTTTTCCTGTAATTTATTACGGGACCAGTTTTCTGGAGTTGCCAGTTTGCATTCCGTTCCGGCCGGTTTTCCTTTGTTCTTTCCCGCCCGGACTTTTTCGATGGAGGGGGTTATTTGCAAGTTCGCAAATAACACTTTGTGGAGGGTTTTATTGCATATATATTGATTATGATAGCTTTCTTTTCTTTGCACCATGACTTGCTTTGACTTGTGATTTGAGTGGGCATGGTTTTAATAGTGTGAAGTATGGTGTATGTTTGTTTATGGTCACTCTCTTTTCTTCTCCTACCATCACCTCCCTTCATGGATAAATTCATTTTCCTCCACCATTCCAAGTTGCATTGGCCGGCCATTCTTTTGAGAATGGGAGTGAGTTCATTTTGAGATGAGAGGTTGTTTTCATATCATTATAACATGCTACACAAATTCCATCTCCAATTGAAAAGTCTAGTTCATGTTTCCTCCATCCAAAGGCAACCAATACCCCAAAAAGAGACTACGTTTCTACACTACATTTCCTACAGCAAATCTTGGGCACGTCGAGTAGCCGGCTTCGTGCCCGAGTTGCCTCGGCATTGAGGTGGGAGCCCGTAAACGAAGAAGGCGATGTGGTGCACTTCCGGCGACGAGGAGGAGACGGGATTTCTCCGCAGGAGATCGGGACCATGGAGATGAAGACCGGAGGACTTGGATCGTCGGTACATCTCTAACCCGTATTCTAGTTAGCTTAGACTTGTTAATGGTTACGATCCGGAGTTTAGTGCGCGGTGGTGCCGGTTTGCAAAGTCCGCAAAAATTTAATTTGTTCAAATCTCCACCACCATTTCCTTAAAGTGGTATCAGAGCCTCGCCATTAACTTCGTCTAGCTTCGTTTGGTGTGTTTGCATTTCCGATCGACCAAAATTTCCAAAAACCGTATTTTTTGTTCACATCAGTTTCTGTTGAAATATTTTGGTCTCGAAAAATTTTTCAGGTTGTAAAATATTGATGTACTGGAAAATCTAAGAGCTCTGTAAAAATTCGATGAAGTGACTCCACATTTGGAGCGCGTAACCGCCGCGAAAACCCCATTTGTGCGGCCCTTCCGCCGCGCACTATTCACATCACTTCACCATTTTTTTACAGAGGCCTTCTGGGCTTAAAATATGGGCTTTGGAATATTAAAGTTGGGCCAATTGTTTCTGTGAGTGCTACAGTTTTCTTTGGGGCCCACTTGTTAATTGTTTGATCAATCGGAAATTTTTTAAACACATTTTTCACAGTATTTACATTATATCTGCGACCGTGAATGTCACTCGATCGGTAAATCCGGTCTAACTGCTATAGCCCGGTTAGACGGATTTGCGAACGTGACTTTCACGTTGATGTTCTATGTATTTGCTGTGATGTTGCGGATCGGTCGTGGGGGATAGCCTGGATGCAATGCTAGTACAGTGTTGTTGTATTATGTACATTTGATATTGCGGGGCGAGCGTCCGACATGTGGACTGCCGTCACTGCCTGATTGTATTATTCTTTTGGGGCACGACCTGGTTGCGGTCGATGTGCCCGGTGTATGTATATTTTACTTTCTGTACTAGGGTTACCCCGCGGAGGGGTGCACGGATAGCCGGGTTCTGGAGGGCAACGGGCCCGCATCTCAGGGCATTGAGACGGAGGGGCTTCAGTCTGGAATTGGCGGGCTATTCGCCGCACTCGTAGGGGGTACAGGTTGACCCAGGAGGGGTGCCCAAGTTACCGGATTCCGTGAAGTGCTGGGTGGTCCATTCACGGCGCTGAAAGGGGGCTGCCTCGCTTCAGGTTTTGGCGGGTGACTTGCCGCACCCGTAGGGGTCTAGGTTTTCATTGCACAGGCTATCCACACGACCAGGGGAACGTCGGGTTTCAGTAGTGGCTCTGTGAAACCCGGGGATCCCAGATATCTGTATTGTTTTATGATGCTGTACATTTCTGTGATGTTGCATTTTATTCACGCCTTGAGCGAAATACTATATATTGGTATATATATTAGTAGATGTTGTATATGTTTTTCATCCGCGCTAGTCCAGTCCCCGCTCTGCCGTTAGTAAGCTAACCTAACGGGTGATGACGGGACCCAGTGGCGAATGCGGATGGCATATACGTACGTCAGTATATTTTCGTTCTTTGTGGTGTGATCAATTGATGGGACTGCGTTGATTCGGATCAATGCAAGTTAAAACAAACCTATTATGATGTTGTTGGAACACTTTTTCAAAAGCTGTTATTGCAAGGACGTTTACTTTTGTTTTGCATCGTGGTATTCATTAGAATATCCTGCTCCTCAGTCGACGAGGCAAGGGCCGAGATCCCTTCACCGGGAGTGACCCCTTGGACAGAAGTTTGCGTCAGGGCACTAACTTCACTATAGCCGATTACTTTTGCTTTGCACCGTGGTATTCAGTTGGAATATCCTGCACCTCATTCTACGGGGAAAGAGCCGAGATCCCTTCACCGGGAGTGACCTCTTTAGCAACGGTTTTCGTCACTATATTTTCAAAAAGCTATCCGTTCCTTCGACGATATCAAGTTCATTACGTTAAAGGTTTTCGCCAGAAACCATTCGTAGCCCTCCGTCATTTCAGTTAAATATTCGGTAGTATTCAAGCTATGTATTTTGACCTCACGCCAAGGCATAGTGATTGGTAGCTGCCGGGTATTTATCTGTTGCATAGATAGATGCGTTGGTTTGGGACAGTCGTACTACTATTTTGGCCTACGTCAAGGGTATGTACGGGTGGGTTCAGATTAACCTGGATAATGACGGGCAGAACTTGACATGTGACTTATGATATTTTGACCTCACGCCAAGGTCATAAGAGCATGGGGCAGAAATCACATCGGGAGTTTCAAAAGTACTGAAACTTGCCAGATATGCGCATACCTTCTGGAGTGTGATACCGTAAGCGGATTCCGTCACGTTATCATGCGATGAGAGTTGAATCCCGATTCCCACTGATGAGTTGGTTTACTCCTCGGGTGACCCCGACTAATTCTTCTTTCAGGTTTGGAGGAGAATTTGAGGTACAGTGGGAGGTTTCCAGATTAGATAAATTGGTAACCATTCTGATCTAGGTTAGAGTGCACGCTGAGTGTTTCTTTTCTCTCTCTCTTTGGCAGCGACCATTGACCCGACCCTAAGACTTTGACTCAGTGACCAAGTTGACCGAACCTTCTTAAACACCAACCTTTGGATTGTCAGAGTTGCAAACCTCATTGCCACTCCTACTTTTACCCTTTTCTCCAGGACACCCCGTTTTACTACGAACGTCCACTTCCATTGGACAAAACCATCGTATGGTTAGATACGAACTCGAAGGGATTCGAGGATGGTTTCCGGTTCTGGAGAAAACGGATAGGATTATTCAGTTGTCTTTTCTTTTCACCCTCTCTCAGGTTGCGAGTACTCCATAGTTTAGGAGTAGTACACCTATTATGCAAATTGGATAGTCTTCTTCCAAACCATAGGCTGGTGCCGACTGGTAGGGAATAAAGAAAACCAGTTAGCTTAAACGGTGTACAGAAGGTATTAAGTTCAGACAAAGCAAGGGATTAGTAAGAGGGCAAAGTAAATTGCGACTGCTATTCACGACCAAACCAAGTATTTCTTCGCCAATCCTAAATCACCTTTGTATTTCTCCAGGACACTCCGTATCACTACGAAGATCCCATTTTATTGGATAATCCATCGTATGGTTATATACGAACTCGAAAGGAACTTGTTCCAGTTCGGGGATGGATCCTGGTTCAGGAGAAATAGGAATAAAGTACATTCAGGTGTCTTTTATCTTCACCTTCTCTCGCGTTGCGAGTGCTCCTAGGATTAGGACAGTACACCCTTTATGCTTATTGGATAGTCCTCTTCCAAACCATAGGCTGGTGCCGAACGGTAGGGAAGGAAGAAAACCATTTGGCCTAATGGGTGTGCAGAAGGTAATGACTAAAGACATATGAAGGGATTTGGAGAGGTGGCAAAGAACTATACGGTTACAGTCGTGAATCTGGAAGAGGCATTACTAGGAATACCAGAATACCCCATCGGAACATTTCGATGTTTCAGTTTCACTGTGTAATGTTAAAGGAAAACTGATTTCCCGATTAGATACTTACTCCAGGGTATGTATTTACCAGGTACGTTTCTCACATCTGTATAGTTTTACAGATGATGAGTGGGAGTAAGTTATTGGGAATTGGGTGATCATCCTCATTATATCGGGATTCGTTGTAATCGGTGATATTTGAGGAAATCACCTGGGTTGTTTGCCGGTCGGCAAATATTTGGTTTTGAATATCCGCTGTTATGCACCAATTTCAAATTGGTATATCTGTACGTCTATTTTCATAGAGTGAGATATATCTTTCTGAAATTATGTCTACGACATTTACCTATATCAGTGGATGGTTAGGTAAGGAGCATTAAACAGCGGTGTAATTCTTCTTAACCATAAGTACAGTTTTCAACCTACGACACACAGTGAATGAGTTATCAGACTCAAGGGACTTGTACAGAGTATTGTATGTTGTCCAGGGTCCATCAGGACAGAGGGGTTGGTCCTCGTACTATATTCGGTTTACTTATGACTTCTCTGGTTTTTAGACAGGTGTTTCGTGGAAACACAGGGTCCGAATTTGGAGAAGTTATTGGTATTCGAATAGAGTAGAGAACCAGGTATAGCAAGTATCGGGATTCTTCAAAAGAGATCGAAGATGTAGATACTTGTGTATGGTATTCAGTTGATAGTAATGATAAAGAGATCTTGCTTCTCTTTCAGGTTACTCATAATTGGAAGTATTCCTAAGTTGAGTAACGCTGATCGGCCTCCTTCCATTTAGTTGACATGCGCTGGGGACAGCTGCATGATTTGAATCTGGTTCAATTAAATCAGTGCCTCTGTTTCTATATTGGATATAGAACAGTTCATATCTTAACGATGTTAAGGTACGGGGAGTTGTCCGGTTTATGATTAAAACCAGACACTAGACAACTCAAGGCACGTTTCTGTAATGGCTGTTTGTGGGTTGACCCAGGCTATGACGAGGGTTGATTTTCTACCATCTGGATGAACAATAGCGATATTGTTCTAGACTCGCCACAGTTTTATTAAAAATGGATTTTTTCAGAAAAACAGTAGTGGGAGTATGGTAGAACTGGAAGTGATTCCAGAACCACAAACGATTACTGAAGATTTGATAAGGAACCTAAAGATTCAATCCGGTTTGACATTCCATTGGCCACTCCGCAGATAAGGTGGGTAACTTCAGGCACCCGAGAGGTACTCCGGTAGCCTCAAGGACGGTGACAGGGAAGTTCTTGTTTACCCACACTTGCCATTGTTGTTGTTCCAGGCTGCGAGACCCGGCAGGAGGATGAGTATAGCGTCGTTCTAAACTAGCTTTAGAAGTGCACGTCTATATGACTCTGCCAGAGGGTTGTCGTAGTCAGTAGGAGCAGCGGAAGCATTGGTGGACATCAGGCTTATGTCTGTTTATAGACTAAAGCAGATATAGCGGAGATAGATCATCTAATTCTGATGTGACAGTCATGGGTTTGACGTCATCAGAATAGGGGATGGATCTGTTGAGAAGATAGTAGGGTGTGATATCCGGGTTTTGGATGACATACACAAAATAGGAAAAGAAACTCCTATACTACAATCGGTTATTCTTTGGTCGTCACACAGTGGTTTCTCCACAAGGAACTTGGACACAATATCAGACATACTGGTTACTAGATCTATGGTTTTGGATCTAGATTTGGGTGGTTTCCCAATCAGGGTACCTTGACAGCATTCTAAGAGTATTTAGAATGGACGACTCCTGGCACGGTAGTGTACCTGCAGGTAATGGAGTCACCCTCTCTAAAGGTGTCTTATAGACTAAAGTAGAGAGGGATGTGCATGATTGGCAGATCACTTGCTTAGGCAATTGAATCAATCATGAGATGTCAAGTACCACACCAGATGTTGTTCTTGCACTAGATGCAATAAGTTGATATTGATCCAATCCTGGAGGAACAGTCGGAAGCAGTTTTAGAACATAAGTGGCTGTTCTAGGGATATGATAACGAAAGCCCTATTCGGGAAACAGTTATCATTCCAGGCTTCCAAGGTGACCTGGACGGCAAGGAGGTTGTCAGAGTTACAGTTTTCCTTCTGACGAGGGGCAGTATTTTGGACAGGTGATCCAAGGCAATACTGAGGGAGGCATGGTGCAGGATACTGATTAAGTTCAGTTGACGATACAGTCTAAGAAGTTTGGATTTGGAGTTCATTTATGAGCTGAGTCCCATCAGACATCCAGACACTCTAAGACAGGTATTGCTCATTTCGGGAGATGGCATTCTCCGCGAACTTGAGATATAGAGAGATATAGAAAGAAACTTCAGAGCGGATCCACTCACTAAGGCTATTCCTCGAACGCAATAGTTTCGCAAACAGGTTTTGTGCGACTGACTAGTAGAGGAGTTGGGTGTTCGGTATCACACGGGCTGTGAGTATGCGACATCGCAATAATTAGCCTTGAGTGCAAGTGGGAGATTGTTGGAGATAGTGCCCTCAGAGTCAATTATTGGATCACAGGCACGTGATTGCAATGATTGAGGGAGGACCTATCCCGGTAGAACAGTCTTACTCGAGATGATAGTATGCTATCAGGTTTACCTTTATCATCGTGTACTGCTTTAGGTGACATGACATGTCACTATTGCACGTTGATAGAGCCCCTGGGATTCTTGCTTGACTACCGGCAGTATGAGGGCGATCATATACGTGGGAGCTGGGGTCTACAAGCACATCCTTAAAAGGTCCCTAGTCGTGGGAGTTTCGAGACAGGGCATCGATTCTCCAGAGTAGACTAGTGTATACAGTCGAGACCCCGACGAGGGGCGGTGGCCGGTCTCACAAGCCACTGGTGTCAGTTGGATCACCTAAGATGTATACAGGTGCTCATTGGGTTATGAGTACACCGGACAGGACTCGCCGGGAACATGCTAGTTGGTCTTATACCTGACGTCAGATAGCAGTTCCCAGGTGACATGTGTACAGGTTAGTTCATCGACCTGGGGATCGTCATTTGTCTCGTGTGAGTTCCCACTGTGCTTTGATTACTACCCTACCACGGCTCAAAGGAGTCGTGCAAACAGGTTTTAGTTGGGTACAGTCCCGAGCTACATGGAGGCAGTGAGCGGATCTTCGGGGGTTTCGTCTCTCCCGGTATTAGGGGTGAGGTCGCGCTGTGTCTAGGAGAGCCATTACACGAAGTCCTTGGCCAAGGCAGGAGATTTACTGGTAGGTATTCCAGTAGTATCTCAGGGTGTTCTGGGCTACACTCCGACACGACTTGTACCGCTTTTGGGGGTCTGACTTTTACCAACCCCCTAGGCCCGCCATGCGATGCTCATAGACGAACGGACCGGACTGTACGGATATTGTCACTGACAGGCTCAGTAGGGTGTCAGGATGAGTTCGCTCATCGACGTCCCTTTTAGTCAATAGCTGGTGGCCCGTTATGTATTGGCTTATACCTCTGACGTGCTAGTGGTTAAATCCACAGCCATAGTATTGACGAGTCTTTAGAGTCCACCACACTTTCAGTTACTCAAGCTTTCGGGCGAAACGCTGTAGAGGCCGTATGGAGATATGGCAGGGTCCGATCAGATACGTGCGGTATTGCACGGATCAGGATCGGACGGTTTGTACTAGTAGCCGTATAGGTATATGGCAGGGTTCGATCAGATACGTGCGGTATTGCACGGATCAGGATCGAACGGATTTTACTAGCCGGCTTTGGTTTAAGCCGGTCCTAGTTTAGTACAGTGTAGATTTTGTCTTTTTGCATTTGTATCCGGACGGAATACAGATGCGGGTGTGTATGCACAGTATCGGGGTTTTCCTGTAATTTATTACGGGACCAGTTTTCTGGAGTTGCCAGTTTGCATTCCGTTCCGGCCGGTTTTCCTTTGTTCTTTCCCGGCCGGACTTTTTCGATGGAGGGGGTTATTTGCAAGTTCGCAAATAACACTTTGTGGAGGGTTTTATTGCATATATATTGATTATGATAGCTTTCTTTTCTTTGCACCATGACTTGCTTTGACTTGTGATTTGAGTGGGCATGGTTTTAATAGTGTGAAGTATGGTGTATGTTTGTTTATGGTCACTCTCTTTTCTTCTCCTACCATCACCTCCCTTCATGGATAAATTCATTTTCCTCCACCATTCCAAGTTGCATTGGCCGGCCATTCTTTTGAGAATGGGAGTGAGTTCATTTTGAGATGAGAGGTTGTTTTCATATCATTATAACATGCTACACAAATTCCATCTCCAATTGAAAAGTCTAGTTCATGTTTCCTCCATCCAAAGGCAACCAATACCCCAAAAAGAGACTACGTTTCTACACTACATTTCCTACAGCAAATCTTGGGCACGTCGAGTAGCCGGCTTCGTGCCCGAGTTGCCTCGGCATTGAGGTGGGAGCCCGTAAACGAAGAAGGCGATGTGGTGCACTTCCGGCGACGAGGAGGAGACGGGATTTCTCCGCAGGAGATCGGGACCATGGAGATGAAGACCGGAGGACTTGGATCGTCGGTACATCTCTAACCCGTATTCTAGTTAGCTTAGACTTGTTAATGGTTACGATCCGGAGTTTAGTGCGCGGTGGTGCCGGTTTGCAAAGTCCGCAAAAATTTAAGTTGTTCACCGCTTCCGCATTCCGGCGTCGGATTGACGGCCGGGGCGCCGCCGTGCACTTACAGGTTGATCTCCAGGGAGATCGAGGTTAGGAGAGTAGACACAGAGGACAACACGGCGGATCCACTCACAAAAGCCTTTTCCCAAGAGAGACTTTTATGGGATGATTGTGTATGGGATACTGCAACCACTTTTATATGATGGCCCTAGTGCAAGTAGGAGATTGTTAGTTATATGTATGCCGTAGAGGACATTATTGTACATATGATGTATATTATAGTGGATGCTTGGACACATAGGGAGGACTTTCTTGCTCAACATGATAGTATGCTATCTGGTTACTCTTTATTTTAACATGTACACTGATTGCCTCTCTGTTACATGTTGGTAAAGCACTTAGGATGTATACTTGACTACCTGGATTATGATGCGGATCATACTAGTGGGACAAAGGTAGTCCGTGAGTACATCCTTTAATGTTCCTAGTCATGGGTGTATTGAGACAGGGCATCGATATACCAGAGCAGACTAGCGTATAGCTTCTCGACCCATGTAAATGGGCGATGGATGATCCAATATCCATTGGTGTATGACATCAGAGATGGTATACGGGTGCTCAGTGGAGACTGGGTACACTGGATGGACTCGCCGAGAACTCCAAGATGGTATTATACATCACGTCAGATGGCAGTTATCTGGTGACACTGGTACAGGTTAGTCTGTCGACCCGAGACCATCATAGAGTCTTGTGTGATTCCCACTGTACTTTGATTTCCACCTTACCACGTTCAAGAGAACGTGCAAAATGGTGGTTTTTGGGTACAATCCCGAGTCACATGGAGGCAATGAACGATAGGAAGGGATTCGTCTCTCCCGGTATAGGGAGTTTATGTTGCGTTGTGCTCGATTAGCTATAACAGGAAGTCCCTGGCCAGGGCTAATTCGGAGATATACTGGTATGTGTTTTCAGTAGTTTCTCGACCCGTTATGAGCCTCATATCACTTATCGAGTTAGTGGGGTCTGATGTTTTACCACCCCTAGACGAGATATGCGACATATTAGACGAAGAGACCGGACTGTACGGTAGTGTTACTGATTAGATTCGTAGGAGTATGAGCAGACTTGCTTGTTGATCTTCTGATCGCTCATTACCCGGGTAGCCATTACATTTAGCAGACCTCTTGCGGCTTGTGGGTGTCTGAAATGATACTGCCGGCGTATTGACGAGTCTTTAGAGTCCTACACGGAGGTTTCCTGGTGCATGCGAAACAGAGTAGGAGCACATATGAGATATGTACGGGACCGAGATTAATGCGCGTATGTGATACCGCATTGTAATCTCGCGATATATGTATCGATTGGTTGTATGTGATATAGCCGGGTTATCGGATCAAGTGTTGATTCGATGAAAAGGTATATTTGATATTAGTCGGTTATATATGATATAGCCGGATTATTAAATCAAGTGTTGATTTAATAATTTAATGTATAATTATATATTTGATATATTACATTTCATTAACTAATATTAGATCACTTAAGTATTGATTTTTCTCACTTTTGTTACACTTAAATGTTAGTTATATGTATGCCCTAGAGGCCATTACTGTACATAGGATGTATATTGTAGTGGATGCAGGGACATATATAGGTAGGACTTTCTTGCTCGACATGATAGTACGCTATCTGGTTGCTCTTTATCTTAACATGTATACTTTCTGTCTCTCTGTTACATGTTGATAAAGCCCTTAGGACGTGTACTCGAGTTCCAGGACTATGATGCAGATCATACAAGTGGGGCCTGGGTAGTCCTTGAGTACATCCTTCAATGTTCCTAGTCGAGGGAATATCGAGACGGGGCATCGATATTCCAGAGTAGACTAGCGTATATCTTCTTGACCCATATGATGGGCGATGGATGATCCCATATCCATTGGTGTTTGACATCAGAGATGGTATGCAGGTGCTCAGTGGAGACTGGGTACACTGAACGGACTCGCCGAGAACTCCCAGATGGTATTATACCTCACGACAGATGGCAGTTCTCTGGTGAGACTGGTACAGCTTAGTCTGTTGACCCGAGATCGTCATAGAGTCTTGTGTGTCTCCCACTGTGCTTTGATTTCCACCCTACCACGGCTCTACTGAGTCGTGCAAACAGGTGGTTTTTGGGTACAGTCCCGATTCACATGGAGGCAATGAGCGATAGGAGGGGATTCGTCTCTCCCGGTATTGGGGGTTGATGTTGCGCTATGCTCGACTGGCCATAACTGGAAATCCCTGGCCAGGGTTGCACTGATTTACTGGTAAGTGTTATTAGTAGTTTCATGCTTGTTATGGACCTTACATCGGCATGACTTATCAAGCTATTGGGGTCTGATGTTTACCACCCCTAGGCGAGATATGCGACATATCAGATGAACAGACCGGACTATACGGTAAGTGTTACTGGTTGGATTCACAGGAGTGTGAGCGGACTTGCTTTTTGATCATTTGATCGCTCAATACCCGGGTGGCCGTTACATTTAGCAGACCGCTTGCGGCTTGTGGGTGTTTGATATGATCATCACCTACTGCCGGCGTATTGACGAGTCTTTAGAGTCCTACACAGAGGTTTCCTGGCTCAAGCGAAATGAAATAGGAGCGCATTTGAGATATGTGCGGGACCGAGAATAATACCAGTATGTGATACTGTATTCTATTCTCGCGATTTGTATCATTGGACGGTTATATATGATATAGCCGGGTTACCGAATCAAATGTTGATTCGATATATTGATACACTTGATATTAGTCGGTTATATGCAGTATGACCGGATCATTAAATCAAGTGTTGATTTAATGATTTAATGTATAATTATATATTTGATATATTACTTTACATTAACTAGTATTTGTTCACTTAAGATTGATTTTCTCACTTGATGTGCACAAGTTGTATATGTGATGTATTTTTGTGCACTTGTTTGTATCATGTTTGATGATACATGCAAACTTGGGTGTGTGTATTCTTTAAACCATGTTTAGGTTAATGGTTAGGGTTTTGTTATCTTTACTTATTTTCTTTATTCATTTTTGGCAAAAATGAAATGGTGGCTAACTTTGTTTTTTGCTTAAGCTTCATGAAGCTTCTTAGCATTATCTACCATTTTGTTTTTTCCTTAACCTAACCATTCACCTAAACCCTAGTTTAGTCTCTACACTAGTTACACTCACCCATGGTTGCTAAAATGATAAGAATCACTTGAATTATTATTTTTTAAAGATAATTCATTTTCTTTCTTCTTCTTCATCTTCTTCTTCAAGAAAAGAAAAGCTTTCTTGAAAATTCCAAGTGATGAAATCAAGTGAGAAATCCAATTCTAAAGTGAACCCACTTCCTATTTCTTCATCCTCTACCACTTGCCATGTAGTAGAGTGTGTTATCTTCACAAGTTCCATGACCTAGTGAAGGTGGAGCTTGAGTTTGAGTCGCCTCGACGTAGATCATCTTCGGCATCGAAGTCAACGACCCAGCCCACCCATTTCTCCGATGAAACCGACGCTAGGGTCCGGGATTCCGATGATCGCAGCGGAGGGACGTCAAAACGGAGCTAAAGAAGTGGAGGACCGGATCTACAAAGGTTGTAGTCACTTTCACTTAGCAGTAAAGTAGTTTACTAGCTTCTAGTTTTGCCTATCCTCTAGTTAACGATCTAGTTTAGGGTTTCTCGGCACATAAAAATTTGAACTGGACATGGTTGATCAATTGTAGAACATCATAGGTGTGCCTAGGAACCCTACAGTGGTATCAGAGCCTAGCTAAAGCCTTAGGCGAAGTGTAGACGAAGTTAGAAACCCGATCGAACCCTGAAACCCTATTTGCAACCCCTCTCTGTACATTTTTGTAAACAGTGGATTTTTCCAAATTAAAAATATCCAAAAAATTCAGCAGGGAATTGTAGGAGTTACTGTGCAGCACGTGACCATAACTCGACCGAAGCACCGTGGAACCGCGGCCCGACCCTGGCTTGCGCGGCGGTTCCGCGGCCATATTGGTGAGTTAGGCCACGTGGTTTGCACAGTAATTTATTTCTGGAATTGCTGTGTTTTCTGGGAATTTTTAAATTTTACTCAAGAGTTGAGTTTCCTGGGTTGTATTGGGGATTCGATGTTACGATCGGATTGTTTAATTTTGTCTATGTGTTTTTCCGGGTAATTTTAGAACATGTTGAATAGTTCGACCGGATATAAATACCCAATTTTTTCCCTGTCGGGAAATTTCCAATTGTTGGATTTTTCCGTAGTTTAATAACGTTCTAAGTAGTGCAAGTAACGCGATGGACCCTCTAGAAGACAACAAACCTTAACTCGATTATGTGACCGTCTTGAACTGCCCTTTGAACCTTAGGGTTTGGAGCAGTACGGCGTGCCACACGTGAGGCGTTGGCTTGACCCTTCTACGGCTGGACCGTTGGTACTGTGGAATGAGGTGAATGTGTTTAAACTTATTTCAAGTGTTGAGCTGTTTCGGGAAAACATGGGTGTTTGATTGTTCGATCGGAAAGTTTAACATTTTCTATTCATCTGGAATGTGATACAATATTTGGAATCCACAAGTAGTTATGAGATGACTGTTTTGGATGTTATAAACATAGCAGTTTAGTCTCACTTGATCGGTTGCCACGGAATTTTGATGTGATCAAAAGTCCGTCGCAATCACGTTGTGTACGCGGATACCCGCCGGGCAAACTTAATAGACAGCTACACCCCATAGCCCCGACCAAGTGACTGTAGGAGAACCCCGTCGCCGAAAGCATCCGTTCGGGTGCTCGCGGTAGCGGTATTCCGCCTTGGTGCACTTCGTCGACGATATCGGGGGTGCGGCCGCCTACTAAAGTTTGCGACGAGCATTCGATCAGGATGTCGGGAATCTTGTTGAATTACCCGACTTGATATTGAAAAGTGTTTTCGATAAGGAGACTAAAATGCGGGGTTTATAATTGTTAGGCATGCGATGTCTAAGGAATTCATTTGGTTAGGCATGCGATGTCTAAAGAGTTTGCGGATTCCAACTGTTGTAGTTTTACACTTTCTTTTCTGTGACCGTAAGTGTAATATATGATATCGCATATTTCGTTGCTATATGTCAACGATAATTGGGATGGGCATATTTACTTACGTTGATGACATGTGATGTTATGTGTTGCTGGATATGTTATATTGGATCGTCGTGTTTGAATAGCCGGGGTTTTTTATGTGAGATGAGTGTTTTTCATTTTCATTCATGTAAAAACTTGTATGTAATATTCTTTTATTGGGGCACTTCCAGGTTGCGGAAGATGTCACCGTTGATGTATATTATTTACTTTTCCGCATTAGGATAGACCCAAGGAGGGGAGCACAAGTAATCAGGTTCTAGGGTCCAGTGGGAGACCATCTCGAGGAGTCGAGTCCGGGTCTCCTAACCCTAGAATTGGTAGGGTTGCTTGCCGCTCTCGTAGGGGTCTAGGGGTGTGGGATTGGCTATTCATCATGACCGTGGAATCCGTGTTTTATTCAGGCTCAAAATAAAACACGGACGTCCTAGTATATCCAATATTTCATATGATATTTTCTGCTGCGTTATCTGTTATGTGATCATGTGATTTGTTCAGATAGATATTGTATATAGTATATATGATATATTATATAGACGTTGCTTATGTTTTACACCCGCGCTAGCCCTGCCCCGCTCTGCCGTTAGTTACCTAACCTAATGGTGCAGACGGGACATCGAGGCGAATGCGGATGGCATAAGCGTACGTTATATTTATCTGTGATGTTTAGGTGGACTTAAATGATGGGACATTCATTAATGTGATTAATGAAAGAAAATAAACTTAAAAGATGTTGTGGAATCGAATTTCAAAAAATAAAACAGGTAGCTACAGTTCTTGCTTTGCACAGCTATATATATGATATATCCTGCACCTTATTCGATGAGGAAAAGGCCGACGATCCCTTCACCGGAAGTGACCCCTTTAGCAATAACTGGCAGATGCTACAACCCTTGGTTTGTCTTTTGATTGCCTCTATAGTTTTTGCTTTGCACAGCGTTATATGTTATATATCCTGCACCTTATTCGATGAGGAAAGGGCCGACGATCCCATTACCGGGAGTGACCCCTTTAGCAAAACTAGAAAAGCCTAAAAAACACTCCATTTAAAAACCATTTGATTCCGCAACGAGATAAAGTTCAAAGCGTTAAAGGTTTTCTTAAAAACCATCCGCAACCCTCCGTCATTTTAGGAAGTAGAGTACTTAGTATTCGTGATGTGTTTGTTGACCTTAGTTAAGGCACAGTGTACGGTAGCTAAGTGATGTCTTCCTACACCGCATATGATGCGATTAGTTAGGACAGTCGCGTGACTTTGTTGACCTTAGTTAAGGGTCATGTGGGTGGGTCTAATTAATCACGAAATGGCGGGTAGAACTTGACTAGTGCTTATGATTTGTTGACTATAGTTAAGGTCATAAGTGCTAGGGGTAAAAACTATTATCGGGAGTTTCAAGTGTTGAAATTTGCAATGAGATTGCATACCTTCTATATGATAGTTGGATCCCGATACCCACTGCGAGTAATTTTTACTCCTGGGAGAGTTTTGCACTTTGCAATTAGCCGATCAAGTAGGTGTCTAGAAAGGTGTCAACGGGGTTACGCCCCTGGGAAAACGAGGTTTACTTTAATTAGGTCCGTGCGAAAGCACGGGGAACCTCCCTCAAAGTACCGACACTGGCCTGACTGAAAGATTGGCGAACTTGTAGAGTGTAATTAATCCCGGCTAGTCTTTCCTTTTAAGGTTTGAAGAAAGATTTGATAAAAACAGTGGGAGCCATCCTGATTAGATAAAATAAATAACCAATCTAATCTTGCAAGAGCGCACGCAGAGTGTTTTCTTCTCTCTCTCTCTCCAGGTAGCGACCATATCATGCCTTAATCAAGATAACAATATGGAAGTATTGACCGAACCCGCTTGTTATACTGAGCTGGGGAACGTTGGTCCCGCTCCAACTTATAATTGTTATAAGACCGAGCAGGAAATAGGGGAATACCAGAATTCCTATTGTTAGTGTTTATGCCCTAGAAGGCCATTACTGTATCATACTAGTTTGTATATTACTTAATGGAAGCTTGGGATATTCACATGTATATAACAATCTTGCTAAACATGGTAGTATGCTACTTGGTTTTTCTATCTTAATATGTGAGTGTACGTATTGATAGAGCTCTTAGGATCTTGCTTGTCTACCAGCGTTGTGATGGCAGTCACACTAGTGGGGGCTGGGTAGTCTACAAGCACATCCTTATTCAGGTCCCTGGTCGTTGGATTATCGAGACAGAGCATCGATACTCCGGAGTAGACTAGTGTGTACGCTTCTCATCCCAGTTGGGGAGATGGTCTGTCCCACAGCCGTCAGTACGTCGTACTGGAGATAGTATGCAGGTGCTCATTAGGTTACGGGTACACCGGACAGGACTCACAGGGAACTGTTGGTTGGTTTTATACCAGTCGTCAGTGAATAGTTCCCAGGTGACATGAGTACAGCATAGTCCTCAGACTTGACACTGCTACTTCGCCTCGAGTGTGTCCCACTGTTCTTAGATTGCTGCCCTACCACGGCTCAAAGGAGTCGTGCAAACAGGTAGCAGTTGGGTGCAGTCCCGAGCACTTGGAGGCAGTGGCGGTTAGACAGGATTCGTCTCTCCCGGTATTGGGAGTTGATATCGCGCTGTGTCAGAGAGCCATTACGCAAAGTCCCTGGCCAGGGCAAGCGAGATTTGCTGGTAGGTTCCAGTAGTTTCTCAGGGTGTAATGGGCTTCGCTCCGACACGACTTATACCGCTATTAGGGGACTGACGCTTGCCGCCCCCTTAGGCCCGATATGCGATAGCCTAAGACGAACGGACCGGACTGTATGGAGATTGTCACAGCAGACTCAGTAGGAGTTCTGATGGGTTTCCTCATCGGCCTTCTTATCGACAACTACCTGGGGACCGTTACGTACAGCTAGTGCCGCTTGCGGTCTGTGGTTAAACCCACTGCCAGCGTAGTAGTCGAGTCTCTAGAGTCCCACACAGAGAGTTTCCTACTCCAGGCGAAACGATATAGAGGTCGTATGGTTTTAAGACAAAGGGTTCAGACGCATATGTATGTTTACACACTTATGTCGTTTGGACAGTTTTTACCAGTCGGCTTTGGTTTAAGCCAGTTACTGGTATCCGGTTATTGGATTTATACAGTCTAAAGTTTTTCCGTATTTTTACGGATCGGAGGGGCGTTCTCGTAATTACGCGAGAAGCTTCTAGAAGATGGTGACTAAGGAGGTTTAGGTGGCATATACATTGAATGAGATTAGTGAGTCATGAGAGTGATTCATCATGGTCATTAATGCATCATAAATGCTTAATGACTCATGACAATGAATCACCATTAGATATTTTATGAAGCATGATTATTCATCACTTATTTTCTTTTCTTGATAAATGTAAATGCTTCATATATATTATGATAACTTACTATTCTCATTTCATAATATCATTCACATTCTCTCTCCTCAAGCTCACTCTCTTCAAACCCTAATCCTCACCTCTCATGTGTTGAGAACAAGGATTAGTTAGACTAAACAATCCATAACCCTCACTCTATCTCATCTATCTTCTTTGATTAGCAATCCAAGAAGGTTAGTTGCCTCAAGTTTAGAGGCTAAGCTTGGAGTTTTGCTCTCGGGTGGATCATCTACTACATCGAGAAGGCCGAGGAGGACGAGGAGATCGTAAAGCCGAAGGACTTGGTTCGATAGGTATAATCCCTAAGCATAGTAGTTTAGAACAACTATGTGTTTGGTTAGTTATCGTTTAGCTTCGATTTAAGCGGTTAGTCGATGTTTGTTCACTAAACAAGTTCGTTTTTGAAAATTCCGCCTCCCCACAAGTACTGGGGTGTTGTACATCGACTTACAGTGGTATCAGAGCCTCGCTAAACAATAAATAACTTTATTGCAAATTTGTACGAATTTCGAACGGAAAAAACGAAACCGGAAAACCCCGAACTGTCAAGTTTCTGTCGAAATTTAAATGAAGTCCAAAAATTTTTCAGGGATGTTCAGAAAGCTTAAAATGATAGTAGTAGAACACACAAAAAATTTGGTGCCCTGAATCGCCTTCAGAGCCGCGGATCCGCGGCGGATAGCACTGATCTCGCCGCGGATCCGCCGCCGTTTTGACGATTCAGGGACCCATTTTTCTTGTGGTGGTTCTCTGTGATATTTGGGATTCTTTGGTATTTTTTAATTTTGCTCAGGTTTCAAGTTTACAGAGCAGTATTGGAGCAATATTAAATGCGTTTAATCGATCGAAATTGTACAGTATTTGCATATTGGATTATATCTGTGATTGTATAATGTGTTCGTAAACCTCCCCTAACTGCTACTATGTCGGTTGGCAGGGGGTTGCACATTTCTGTAATGGTTTTTACTGTTTGTGGATATGAACTGTGTTGGAATGTTGTGATGTATAGCCGGGGTTAAGTGATGGATTATTATTTAATTCATTTGATGTAAATGTAATTTGTTGTAATATTATTTTGCGGGGCACATCCAGATTGCGGTTGTAGCCACCGTTGTATTATTTCATTTTACTGTTTTTGCTCCTAGGACAGACCCAAGGTGGGGTGCACAAACTGCCGGGTGGGTAGTTTGCCGCACCCGTAGGGGTCAAGGGTGGGGTAATGGCTATTCATCACAACTGTGTAATCCGTCTTTTGTTGCAGGCTCGAAACAAACACGGATTACTTGCAAATCCAATAAAGTTCATCTGTGATCTGGAATGCCTATTATTGCGTCTGACTAATGTACAATATCTATATATGATAGCTATTTAGACGTCACTTATGTTTTACACCCGCGCTAGCCCAGCCCCCGCTCTGTCGTTAGTTAAGTAACCTAACGGGTGATGACGGGACCCCGTGGCGAATGCGGATGGCATAAGAGGACGTTGTATTTTCATTGTTTTCTGCAATGATAGGTTAATGATGGGACGCATTATCTATAATGCAAAGAAAAACAAACCAAAGTTTAAATCGTTGGAACAATTTAAAAGAAACCACTCGGTTAATTATAAAAAATAGATATTTTTAAATGCGGAGCTTTAACCACTCCTTTTAAAAGCTATCAGGTTCCTTCGGTTATATCAAGTTCACTACGTTCACGGTTTCGCCAAAACCATTCGTAGCCCTCCGTCATTTCATTTGGGTATTCAGTAGTATTCAAGCTATGCATTTTGGCCAAAGTCAAGGCATAGTGTTTGGTAGCTGCTGGGTTTTCATTTGTTGCATAAGATAGATGAGTTAGTTTGGGACAGTCGTATTATCATTTGACCAAAGTCAGGGGTATATATGGATGGGTTCAAATTGACAAGATAATGACGGGTAGAACTTGACATGTGACTTATGACATTTTGACCAAAGCCAAGGTCATAAGAACATGGGGCAAAAATCAATATCGGGAATTTCTAAAGAAACTGAAATTTGCAAAGAGATGCATACCATTTGGAGTTTGATGAATGTTGGTAGGATTCCTTCAACATTATCATACGATGATATTTGGATCCCGATCCTACTGTGAGTATATGCTACTTATCAGGATATTCGTCACTTAACGATCAATGCTATAAACCAAGTAGGTGTCCAGAAAAGTGTCAGCGGGGTTACGCCCCCAGAGAAAAGAGGTTATTTAATTAAGGAACTTCGCGAAAGCGTTGGAAAACCTCCCTCGAAGTATGGACACTGGCCTGGCTGAACGGTTAAGCAAGTATTGTACGGTGAGAATAGTCCTGGCTAATTTTTCTTTTATGGTTTGAGGAAGGATTCGAGAAACAGTGGGAGCCATCCAGTTTAGATAAACTAAAAACCACTCTAAACTTGCAAAAGCATCATGCTAAAGAGTTTTCTTCTCTCTCTCCTAATTGCAGCGACCCTGAAAATGACTGGACTCAAGTTACTTTTAGAGAAAAATATACTGAGAGGGCCAAACTATAATGATTGGCTGCGGAATGTCAAAATGGCTTTGACCTATGACAAATTGGAGTACATCCTCACCGCTACGGCACCTGCTGTCCCTGGTCCCAAATCCAGCAATACGGATAAGGAAATCCACAAAACCTGGGATTTAGATTGCGCGAAAGCCAAGTGCATCGTGCTTGCCTCAATGAACAATGAACATCAGAGGAGGCACGAGGATATGACCCTAGATGGCATATTTCTCCATACAAAGGAACTTTATGGAGAGCAATCTCGTATAGCAAGATACGAAACCTCTAAGAACTTGTTTCGAGCGAGGTTGGCTGTCGGGTCATCAGTAGGAGAACATGTCCTAAAGATGATCGGCTATATTGAAGAGCTCGCAGACCTTGGGACGACTTTGGATAATGAGCTATATACAGACCTCATTCTCCAGAAGGATATAATTTTGTATTGTTGAATATTGTTTTGAACATTTAAAAAGTTGATCGGTTCAGGCACGTTATCTAAAAGCATTGACGTTCTAAATCAAACTACAGTTCCTAGTATACAGAACACACACAAGAAAAAGAGTTCAGAAATGAACGATTCCTTCTTGAGGTATTGTAGACTAGGTCATATCAATGTAACCCGACTAGCTAAAGTTACATTTTAGATGCATATTTAAATCAGTTTGAATTTACATCTTGTGAAACTTGCCAGTTATGTCACAAAGATTAGATGACCATAACTCTGTTTATTGGAAACAGAGAAAGAGTTAGTAAACTCTTGGGATTGATACATGTTGATGTATGTAAGGTCCCCTGTCTACACATGCCAGACCGGTTCTTTGTACTTCATTACATTCTCTGATAATCTCTCAAGATTCAGTCGTATGTTCCTGTTGAAACATAAGTCCGAAGCTTTTGAGATATTCACAGAATATAAGTTAGAAGTAAAGAACCAAAAACCGGGTATAAGTATTATGTCCTATGATGAGATCAGGGAGGAGAATACTTGTGCATGGAATTCTTGGACTATTCTAAAGGAGAATGAGATTCTCTCTCGGTATTACTCCTCTGTATACACCACAGCACAACGGTGTATCGGGGCGGAGCAGTCGCACCCTATATGATATGGTGCGCTATATGATGAGTATTACTAAGTTACCTATTTCCTTTTGGGGTTGTGCACTTGAGAAGTTGCATACCTATTGAATTAGGTACGAATCAAATCAATGCCTACCATTCCATATAAGATATGGTATGGGAAGAGCCTATCTTTTAAGAAAGTTAAGATTTGGGGTTGTCCGGCCTATGTCAAAAGCAAAATCCGGACAAGATCGAGGCAAGATCAGTTCTGTAGAACTGGAAAGGTTCCAGCTATACAAAACTACAGCTGATGATTTGACAGAACCAAAGGATTCAATAGTCCCCGACGAACCTCAGTCTTTCCGCCGATCTGGTAGGGTTCCTCATCCGCCTGAGAGATACTTCGGTTTCTCGATAACAGTGGGAGCGAGGATTGCATCATGAGATGATGACCCAACTATCGAGCAGGCCATCGAGAGTAGGGACTCTGTAAGAATGGCTGGATGCTTAGCGATCTGAGATGGAATCCATGTACACCAACAAAGTATGGACTTTGGTTGCTATATCTGATGGGTTAAATCCCCATCAGGAGCAAGTATATCTTGAGAAGATTACTTGGTGTAGATGGAAAAGTTGAGACTTTCAAAGCTAGACTTGTTAAAGGTTTTCGTCATCGACCAGGCGTAGATAATGATGAAACCTTTTCCAGTGTCTATGCTTAAGTCCATCCGGATCCTACTTGCCACGGCTACATACCATGACTACGATATCTGGTGGTTGGGTGTCATGACTGCTTTTCTAAATACTGATTTAGAAGAGAACGTCTATAAGTACACAGCCAGAGGGCTTCATAAACAGTGGGAGTAGCGGAAACATGTGCAAGATGCTTTACAGAATAAAGCAGGCATCACGGAGTTGCAACGTCTGTTTTGATGTGATAGTCAAAGAGTTTGACTTCATCAAAATGGTAGATGAACCTTGTACATACAAGAAGGTGGTAGAGAGTATGGTGGTGATCCTCGTAGAATACGTGGATGACATACTCTTGATAGGGAAAGAGTTTCCTATGCTACGCTCGGTCAATCTCCGCTTATCACAAGGATTCTCCAATAGGGTAAAGATGATACCTCCTAAATCCTGTGATTTGGATTTATGAGATAGATGTAAATGGATATTAGGGTTCTCACTAGGTTTAGTAAGTTGGTATCAATCGATCCTGGGGAGAATCACTGGGAATGTCCCAGACTGATATGGACGACAGAATGTCAGTCGCAAGCATTGTCTTTACCCTCAGTAGAGGGACGGTATGTTGGAAGAGTTCCAGGCTAGATACCGTGGCAAACTAGACGATAGAGGCTGGTAACATCGCTATTAAAGATACTACCTAAGAGACAGTTTGGGTGTATATTGGTTCATGAGATGAACTAGGTTCCTACCATTATGTGACAATGGAAGTGTGGCATTGGCCTAGGGACCCTAGTCCCATCAGTGACCCAGACATATTCTGAGGCAGCATCACCTGATCATGGAGATAGTTGATCTCCAGGCTGATTGAAGTTAGGAGAGTAGACTCAGAAGACAACACCGCGGATCCACTCACAAAGGCCTTTTCCCAAAGAGAGACTTTTATGGGATGGTTGAGTATTTAATAATGCAACCACTGCTACAGATGGCCCTAGTGCAAGTGGGAGATTGTTAGTTATATGTATGCCCTAGAGGCCATTACTGTACATAGGATGTATATTGTAGTGGATGCTGGGACATATATAGGTAGGACTTTCTTGCTCGACATGATAGTACGCTATCTGGTTGCTCTTTATCTTAACATGTATACTTTCTGTCTCTCTGTTACATGTTGATAAAGCCCTTAGGATGTGTACTCGACTTCCAGGACTATGATGCAGATCATACTAGTGGGGACTGGGAAGTCCATGAGTACATCCTTCAATGTTCCTAGTCGAGGGAATATCGAGACGGGGCATCGATATTCCAGAGTAGACTAGCGTATATCTTCTCGACCCATGTGATGGGCGATGGATGATCCTATATCCATTGGTGTTTGACATCAGAGATGGTATACGGGTGCTCAGTGGAGACTGGGTACACTGAACGGACTCGCCGAGAACTCCCAGATGGTATTATACCTCACGTCAGATGGCAGTTCTCTGGTGACACTGGTACAGCTTAGTCTATTGACCCGAGATCGTCATAGAGTCTTGTGTGTCTCCCACTGTGCTTTGATTTCCACCCTACCACGGCTCTACTGAGTCGTGCAAACAGGTGGTTTTTGGGTACAGTCCCGATTCACATAGAGGCAAAGAGCGAAAGGAGGGGATTCGTCTCTCCCGGTATTGGGGATTGATGTTGCGCTATGCTCGACTGGCCATAACTGGAAATCCCTGGCCAGGGTTGCAGTGATTTACTGGTAAGTGTTATCAGTAGTTTCATGCTTGTTATGGACCATACATCGGCACGACTTATCAAGCTATTGAGGTTTGACGTTTACCACCCCTAGGCGAGATATACGACATATCAGACGAACAGACCAGACTGTACGGTAAGTGTTACTGGTTGGATTTACAGGAGTGTGAGCAGGCTTGCTCGTTGATCTTCTGATCGCTCAATACCCGGGTGGCCGTTATGTTTAGCAGACCGCTTGCGACTTGTGGGTGTTTGATATGATCATCACCTACTGCCGGCGTATTGACGAGTCTTTAGAGTCCTACACAGAGGTTTCCTGGCTCAAGCGAAACGAAATAGGAGCGCATATGAGATATGTGCGGGACCGAGAATAATACCAGTATGTGATACTGTATTCTATTCTCGCGATTTGTATCATTGGACGGTTATATAAGATATAGCCGGGTTACCGAATCAAATGTTGATTCGATATATTGATACACTTGATATTAGTCGGTTATATGCAGTATGACCGGATCATTAAATCAAGTATTGATTTAATGATTTAATGTATAATTATATATTTGATATATTACTTTACATTAACTAGTATTTGTTCACTTAAGATTGATTTTCTCACTTGATGTGCACAAGTTGTATATGTGATATATTTTTGTGCACTTGTTTGTATCATGTTTGATGATACATGCAAACTTGGGTGTGTGTATTCTTTAAACCATGTTTAGGTTAATGGTTAGGGTTTTGTTATCTTTACTTATTTTCTTTATTCATTTTTGGCAAAAATGAAATGGTGGCTAACTTTGTTTTTTTGCTTAAGCTTCATGAAGCTTCTTAGCATTATCTACCATTTTGTTTTTTCCTTAACCTAACCATTCACCTAAACCCTAGTTTAGTCTCTACACTAGTTACACTCACCCATGGTTGCTAAAATGATAAGAATCACTTGAATTATTATTTTTTAAAGATAATTCATTTTCTTTCTTCTTCTTCATCTTCTTCTTCAAGAAAAGAAAAGCTTTCTTGAAAATTCCAAGTGATGAAATCAAGTGAGAAATCCAATTCTAAAGTGAACCCACTTCCTATTTCTTCATCCTCTACCACTTGCCATGTAGTAGAGTGTGTTATCTTCGCAAGTTCCATGACCTAGTGAAGGTGGAGCTTGAGTTTGAGTCGCCTCGACGTAGATCATCTTCGGCATTGAAGTCAACGACCTAGCCCGCCCATTTCTCCGATGAAACCGACGCTAGGGTCCGGGATTCCGATGATCGCAGCGGAGAGACGTCAAAACGGAGCTAAAGATGTGGAAGACCGGATCTACAAAGGTTGTGGTCACTTTCACTTAGCAGTAAAGTAGTTTAATAGCTTCTAGTTTCACCTATCCTCTAGTTAACGATCTAGTTTAGGGTTTCTCGGCACATAAAAATTTGAATTGGACATGGTTGATCAGTTGTAGAACCTCATGGGTGTGCCTAGGAACCCTACACTTAACATATATATGATATATGTTAATTGTATTCTTTTTGCACACTAATATATATATATGATATATATCATTGTAACATGCTAGGTTATACATGCAACAAGGGTGTATAAGACTCACACCATGCCAGGTTTAGTGGAAGGTTTTTATTTATTTAAAGTTAAACAAATTAGATGGAAAAGGATTAATGATTAAAGCTTGGATGGAAGCTAGTAGAACCATTGACTTAGTCCATTTGTTTGTCTTGCTTAAGATATTTATTAACCTAACCACAACACATAGCCATGGTTTAGTCTCTACAAGGGTTAGGCATGACATTAACTCACCATGGTTGCATTTCTAACCTCACATGAATTATTCATTCATCACTTCACTTCATCTTCTTCTTCCTCATGAGTTTGCTCTCTAGCTTTTGATGAAGTGATGATATATTATGAGAAAATAAAATCTAAAGTGAGCTCATTTCCTACTTCATCATCCTCTACTATTAGCCATTTAGTTTAAGGTGTTTGCTTCACTAATTCACCATTAATGAAGAGGTAGCATAAGCTTGAGTCTCCTCGACGTGGATCATCTTCGGCTTCGAAGGCATTGAGCAAGCTTGTTCATTTCTTCATATGAACCCTCTCAAGAGTCCGGCTCTTCACAACTTGCAGCGAAGGGACTACGACATGGAGCTTTAGAAGTGAAAGACCGGTCTACAAAGGTTGTATTCCCTCATTCACTTAGATGTAAAGTGTTTACAATTGAGTTTCGTATGATTTTCTAGTAAAGATTTTAAGGTTAGGGTTAGCTAGAACGACAAATTTTTGAAATTGGTATGGACGATGTCTCCAAAACCTTGCTGCCATGCTAGACAATCCTGCTCCTTTCAGTCTTGTATCAAAAGTAAAATGACCAAAACACCATTTACTGGACATGGAGAAAGAGCAGATGAACTCTTAGGCCTCATACATAGTGATGTATGCGGGCCAATGTCTACACATGCGAGAGGCGGTTTTTCTTACTTCATAACTTTTACTGATGATTTCTCAAGATTCGATCATGTGTTTTTATTAAAACATAAGTCTGAAGCTTTCGAGAAATTCAAGGAGTACAAACATGAAGTAGAAAACAAACTGGAATGAGCATCAAGATACTTCGATCGGATCGAGGTGGAGTGAAGGGTTCCTAGGCACTCTAATGAAGTCTCACAAGGCATCGATCATGCCCATTTAAAATTTTATGGGTGCCGAGAAACCCTAATACGGATCGTCGGCTAGATTTCTAGGCGAAAAGATAATCTAGTTAACTACTTAACTAAAAGTTAGATGCTACAACCTTTGTATATCCGGATATCCACTTCCTTAGCTCCATGTAGTTGTCCTCTCGCTGTCCTTTTCGAATCCTAGACTCATTCGTCGGCTTCATCGGGAAAACGAGCGGGCAATGTCGTCGGCTTCGTGCCGAAGATGATCTACGTCGAGGTTGCACAAGTTCAAGCTCCAACTTCACCAAGTTGTGAAACTTGTGAAGAAAACACCCAAAACAACTTGGCAAGAGGTAGAGGGTGAAGAAATAAGAGGTGGGTTCACTTTAGAATTGGATTTCACTCACTTTTGCTCAAGTTGACATTGATGGCATCTAGTTTTCTCTCTTGAAGAAGAAGGAGAAGATGAAGCTAGAATATGATAAGTGTTATGATAAGAATAAAATAAATCAATACTTATCATATCTTAACCAAGGTTAAGTGTAGAGAAAAGACCATGGTAAATGAGAAGGGTTAGGGTTAAGCTAGAAGACAAAATGGTTTCTTTAGTCAAAGCTTCATGAAGCTTCAACAAGCTTCATGATAAAAAGAAACCATTATGTTTTCATTTATCCATTTAAATAAATAAAGAATGGATAAATAAATGAGAGAATAAATCAAAACCCTAATTATCTTCTTAACCATGGTTTAATTCTTTACACTTAACCATGTGAGCAAGTATCATCAAACATGATACATATATGTGCACAAAAGTATATCACATATACAACTTGCACATCAAGTGAGAAAATCCGTATAAAGTGAACCAATACTAGTTAATGCAAAGTAATATATCAAATATATAATTATACATTAAATCATTAAATCAACATTTGATTCAATGATCCGGTCATGTCGCACATAACCGACTAGTATTCAATGTATCGATTTATCGAATCAATGATTCGATAACTAGGTCATATCGAATATAACCAATCGAAACATTTATCGCGAGAATGAAATGCGGTATCACATACACGCATTATTCTCGCTCCCGCACATATCTCATATGCGCTCCTATTTCGTTTCGCTTGAGCCAGGAAACCTTTGTGTAGGACTCTAAAGACTCGTCAATACGCCGGTAGCAGATGATGATCATATCAAGCACCCACAAGCCGCAAGCGGTCTGCTAAACGTAACGGCCATCCGGGTATTGAGCGATCAGAAGATCGACGAGCTAGCCCGCTCACACTCCTGTGAATCCAACCAGCAACACTTACCGTACAGTCCGGTCTGTTCGTCTGATATGTCGCATATCAAGTCTAGGGGTGGTAAACGTCAGACCCCAATAACCGATAAGTCGTGCCGATGTGAGGCTCATAACGGGTCGAGAAACTACTGGTAACACTTACCAGCAAATCTCTGATCAGCCCTGGCCAGGGACTTCCCTATTACGGCCAATCGAGCACAGCGCAACATCCACCCCCAATACCGGGAGAGACGAAACCCCTCCTATCGCTCATTGCCTCCATGTGACTCGGGACTGTACCCAAAGACCACCGTTTTGCACGCCCTCATGGACGTGGTAAGGTGGAGATCAAACCACAGTGGGAATCACACAAGACTCTATGACGATCTCGGGTCTACAGGCTAACCTGTACAAGTGTCACCTGAGAACTGCCATCTGACGTGAGGTATAATACCATCTGGGAGTTCTCGGCGAGTCCGTCCAGTGTACCCAGTCTCCACTGAGCACCTGTATACCATCTCTGATGTCAAACACCAATGGATATGGGATCATCCATCGCCCATCACATGGGTCGAGAAGCGTATATGCTAGTCTACACTGGTATATCGATGCCCCGTCTCGATACACCCACGACTAGGGACGTTGAAGGATGTACTTATGGACTACCATGTCCCCACTAGTATGATCTGCATCATAGTCCAGGTAGTCAAGTACACATCCTAAGGGCTTTACCAACATGTAACTATAAGACAGTATAAAGAGACTAGTGTACATGTTAAGATAAAGAGCAACCAGATAGCATACTATCATGTCGAGCAAGAAAGTCATCTCTATATATGTCCAAGCATCCAATATAATATACATCATCTGTACAATACTGGCCTCTAGGGCATACATACAACTAACAATCTCCCACTTGCACTAGGGCCAGCTGCTGTAGTATCGCATACCGAGCATCCCGAAGAGTCTCTCAAACTGTATCTGGGGAATGGCCTTCGTGAGTGGATCCGCCGTGTTGTTCTTCGTGTCAACCCTCCTGACCTCGATCTCCCGGCGATCAACTATCTCCCGGATCAGGTGATACCGCCTCAGAATATGCCTGGATCGCTGATGGGACCTGGGTTCCTTGGCCAAAGCCACCGCTCCATTGTTATCGCAATACAAAGGTATTGGATGCTCAGTGGATGGAACCACACCAAGTTCAGTAATGAACTTCTTGATCCAAACAGCTTCTTTAGCAGCATCGTTGGCAGCGATGTATTCAGCCTCCATCGTCGAGTCTGCCACGGTTTCCTGCTTGGAACTCTTCCAGCTAACCGCCCCTCCGTAAAGGGTAAAGACAAAACCCGACTGCGACTTAGAGTCGTCCTTATCACTCTGGAAGCTCGAATCGGTAAAGGACTCCACTTGGAGTTCTCCGTTACCATACACCAAGAACATATCTCTAGTCCTTCGCAAGTACTTGAGAATGTTCTTCACAGCTGTCCAGTGACTCTCTCCAGGATCTGCTTGATACCGACTCACTACACTTAGTGAGTATGCAACATCGGGTCTGGTACATAGCATCGCATACATGATAGAGCCTACTGCCGAAGCATAGGGTATCCCTTGCATGCGAGCTCTCTCTAAATCAGTCTTGGGAGACATCTCTTTGGAGAGAGTGAGTCCAGAGATCGTGGGCAAGTTCCCACGCTTGGATTCTTCCATACTAAACCTCTTTAGTATGGTGTCAATGTACCTGGATTGGGACAATCCCAATATCCGTTTGGATCTATCTCTATAGATCCTAATTCCCAATATGCAGGAGGCATCACCAAGATCTTTCATTGAGAATCTTTGTGATAAGAAGAGCTTGACCGATTGCAGCATAGGAATATCATTTCCTATCAAGAGTATGTCGTCCACATACAATACGAGGAAGACAACCTTACTCTCTGCCACCTTCTTGTAGATACAAGGTTCATCTGGATTTTTGACGAAATCAAACTCTTTGATAACGACGTCAAAGCAGATGTTCCAACTCCGCGATGCTTTCTTTAATCCATAAATGGATTTAAGCAGCTTGCACACCTTCTCGCTGCTCCCACTGTCTACGAAGCCCTCTGGCTGAGTCTTGTACACGCACTCTTCTAAATCACCATTTAGAAAGGCGGTCTTAACATCCATTTGCCAGATTTCGTAGTCATGATTTGCAGCGATGGCAAGCATGATCCGGATGGATTTAAGCATAACCACTGGAGAAAAGGTCTCGTCATAGTCCACACCTGGTCTTTGACGAAAACCCTTTGCTACAAGTCTAGCTTTGAAAGTCTCCACTTTCCCATCTACACCAAGTTTTTTCTTGAAGATCCACTTGCTCCCAATGGGTTTTACCCCTTCAGGAGCAACTTCCAAAGTCCATACTTTGTTGGTGTGCATGGATTCCATCTCGGACCGCATAGCATCGAGCCATTTCACTGAGTCCCCACTCGTGATGGCCTGCTCGAAGCTAGTTGGGTCATCATCCTCCATGATGCAATCTTCACTGCCACCATCAATGAGAAAACCATAGTATCTCTCAGGTGGAAGAGAAACCCTACTAGATCGGCGGAGAGGCTGGGGTACGTCGGGCACCACTGAATCCTCTGGTTCTACTAAATCGTTAGTTGCAGTTTGTGGTGCTGGAACCTCTTCCAGCTCTACCTCTTTGCCATTAATTTCTTTTGCAAGAAATTCCCTTTCCAAAAAGGTGGCATGTTGAGCAACAAACACTCTTTGTTCCTCAGCTTGGTAGAAAAAATATCCTTGAGAATTCTTAGGATATCCCACAAACTTGCAAAGGACTGATCGTGCCTCGAGTTTGTCCGGATTTTGTTTTTTGACATAGGCCGGACAACCCCATATCTTAATTCGTTTAAAATATGGTCTCTTCCCACTCCATATCTTATATGGTGTGGTAGGTACAGATTTAGACGGAACCAGATTCAATAGGTATATGGCTGTCTCAAGCGCATACCCCCAAAAGGAAATAGGTAACTCAGCATTACTCATCATTGAACGCACCATATCTAATAGGGTGTGATTCCTTCGTTCCGATACACAGTTGTGCTGTGGTGTATAAGGAGGAGTAAGCTGAGAGAGAATCCCATTCTCTTTTAGATAATCCAGGAATTCACTGCTTAAGTATTCACCTCCTCGATCAGATCGAAGAACCTTAATACTTTTGCCCGTTTGGTTCTCTACCTCGTGCTTATATTCTTTGAATTTCTCAAAAGCTTCAGACTTGTGTTTCAACAGGAACACATGCCCGTATCTAGAGAGATCGTCAGTGAATGTAATGAAGTAGGAAGAACCATTTCTGGCGTGTGTAGACATTGGATCGCATACATCACTATGCACCAGTCCCAAGAGTTCAGTAACTCTTTCTCCGTGTCCCGTAAAAGGAGTTTTGGTCATTTTTCCTCTGAGACATGAATGGCAAGTGTCATAAGATGATAATTCGAATGAATTCAAATATCCAGACTTATGCAACTTAGCTAGTCGTGTCTCATTGATATGGCCAAGTCTACAGTGCCACAAGAAGGATTCGTTCATTTCTGAGCTTTTCCTTTTGTGTGTGTTTTGTATATTGAAGACTGTATTTTGATTGAGAATGAATATGCCATTATGTAGCGAGCCTGATGCAATCAACCTTTGATCCAGGAATATGTTCATAACATTATCCTTTACTACAAAATTATATCCTTCTTTACTTAATAAAGAAACTGATATAATGTTGCACATCATGTTCGGTATATAATAGCACTCATTCAGGACTAGTGTATTACCATTTGGTAATACCAGGTGATATATGCCAACTGCTTTGGCTGCAACATTTGCCCCATTCCCTACTTGAACGGAATGATCACCTTTTCCTAGTTCTCTACCTTTCCGTAGCCCATGTAACTGCTTACATATGTGGGATCCTGATCCGGTATCTAATACCCAGGACGTAGGGTGAACTGAGAAACAGTTCTCAATGACAAACACACCCGAAGATGATGCATCAACATGCATGTTCTCCTTTTGGGCGGTGTGAGAATCCAGATATTCTCATGTTTCCTGTTTATTCTTATAACACTTATAAGATAGAACGGGTTCAACGTTCCCCTGCACAGTATAACATGCGGGTTCGGTCAATACATCCATATTATTATCTTGATTAATGCATGAAATGGTCGCTACCTGGAGAGAGAGAGAAGAAAATACATTAGCGTATGCTCGTGCAAGATCAGATTGGTTATTATCTTATCTAATCAGGATGGCTCCCACTGCTTTTTATCAAATCTTCCTTCAAACCTTAAAAGGAAAGACTAGCCGGGATTAATTACACACTACAAGTTCGCCAATCTTTCAGCCAGGCCAGTGTCGGTACTTTGAGGGAGGTCCCCCGTGCTTTCGCACGAACCTAATTAATGTAAACCTCGTTTTCCCAGAGGCGTAACCTCGTTAACACCTTTCTAGTCACCTACTTGATCGGCTAATTATAATGTGTAAAACTCTCCCAGGAGTAACTCTTACTCGCAGTGGGTATCGGGATCCAACTATCTCATAGCAGGTATGCAATCTCATTGCAAATTTCAACACTTGAAATTCCCGATAATGCTTTTGCCCCTAGCGATCTATGACCTTGACTAAGTCAACAAACCATAAATCGCAAGTCAAGTTCAACCCGTACATTTCCCGATTGAATTAAACCCACCCGTACGACCCTTGACTGAGTCAACAAGGCCGTGCGAATGCTCTAATCCAATCACATCTTATGTTGTTACAGATAAACATAATTTAGCTACCATACACTATGCCTTGACTAAGTCAACAAACATAGCATGAATACTAAATAATATCTATCTGAAATGACGGAGGGCTACGCGGGTTCTTTCAGAAAAAACCATGAGCGTAATGAACTTGATATCGTTGTAGAATCGAATGAAGTTTTGAAATGGAGTGATTTTGAGGCTTTTCTAGTATTGCTAAAGGGGTCACTCCCGGTGAAGGGATCGTCGGCCCTTTCCTCGTCGAATGAGGTGCGGGATATATCATATATATCACTATGCAAAGAAAAAACTCTTAAAAGCAATCAAAGCCAAACCGAGTGTGTAGCATCTGCCAGTTATTGCTAAAGGAGTCACTCCCGGTGAAGGGATCTCGGTCCTTTCCTCACCGAATAAGGTGCAGGGTATATCATATATACCGCTATGCAAAGCAAGAACTGTAGCTACCTGTTTTGTTTAAAATTTGATTCTACAATATCTTAGGTTTCTTTTCTTTCATTAATCACATTAATGAAGTCCCATCATTTAATTACCTAAACATCACAGATAGATATGACGTACACTTATGCCATCCGCATTCGCCTCGATGTCCCCTCGTGCACCGTTAGGTTAGGTAACTACGACAGAGCAGGGCAGGGCTAGTGCGGGTGCAAAACATAAGTAACGTCTATATAATATATCATATATACTATATAAAGTATCTATCACAGAACATCACATGATCACATCACAGATATTGCAGCAGAAGAAACATATGAAACATTGGATATACTAGGACGTCCGTGTTTTCAATACGAGCCAGTATAAAACACGGATTCCACGGTCGTGATGAATAGCCAATCCCACACCCCTAGACCCCTACGAGAGCGGCAAGCAACCCTGCCAATTCTAGGGTTAGGAGACCCGGACTCGACTCCTCGAGTTGGTCTCCCACTGGACCCCAGAACCCGGTTACTTGTGCTCCCCTCCTTGGGTCTATCCTAATGCGGAAAAGTAAATAATATACAAAAGGTGACAACTTCCGCAACCTGGAAGTGCCCCAAATAAAAGAATATTACATACAAGTTTTTACATGAATGATAATGAAAAACACTCATCTCACATAAAAACCCCCGGCTATTCGAACACGACGATCCAATATAACATATCCAGCAACACATAACATCACATGTCATCAACGTAAGTAAATATACGCATCCCAATTGTCGTTGACATATAGCAACGAAACCGGCGATATCACATATTACACTTACGGTCACAGAAAAGAAAGTGTAAAACTACAACAATTGGAATCCTCAACTTCTTTAGACATCGCATGCCTAATCAAATGAAATACTTAGACATCACATGCCTAACAGATATAAATCCCGCATTTTAGTCTCATTATCGAAAACTCTTTTCAATATCATGTGGGACTAAACTGCTAGATTTATAACATTCATTCAGTTATCTCATAACTGTTTGTGAATTCCAATTATTGTATCACATTCCAGATAAACAGAAAATGTTAAACTTTCCGATCGAACAGTCGAATACCCAAGTTTTCCCGATACAGCTCAACACATGAAATAAGTCTAACAACATTCAGTTCGTGCCTCAGTACCAACGGTCCAGCCGTAGAAGGGTCAAGCCAACGCCTCACATGTGGCACGCCGTACTGCCCCAAACCCGAAGGTTCAAAGGGCAGTTCAAGACGGTCACATAATCGAGTTAAGGTTTGTTGTCTTCTAGAGGGTCCATCGCGTTACTTGCACTACTTAGAACGTCGTTAAACTACGGAAAAATCCAACACTTGGAAATTTCCCGACAGGGGAAAAAATGGGTATTTATATTCGGTCGAACTTTTTAACATATTCTAAAAATTATCCGGAAAAACACAAAGACGAAATTTGATAATCCGATCGAAACTACGAAGCTCCAAAACACCCCAGAAAATTCAACTCTTGAATAAAAATTAAAAATTCCCATAAAACTCAGCAGCAGAAAAGAAGAATTACTGTGCAAACAATATTGCGCAATGTGAACAGTAGGCGGCGGAACCGCGGCAGAAGCCATGCTTCTGCCGCGTTTCCGCGGCTCTTTAGATGAATCATGAGCTCGTGTTTCACCATAATTCTTAGATCTTCCTGCTGAATTTTTTAGGCATTTTTAATCTGGAAAAATCCCAGATTTTAGAAAATGTACAGAGAGCATTTTGTGAGTAAGGGTTTCGGTTCGTTCGGACTTCAAACTCCGTCTAGACTTCGCCTAAGGCTCTAGCTAGGCTCTGATACCAGTGAAGGGTTCCTAGGCACTCTAATGAAGTCTCACAAGGCATCGATCATGCCAATTTAAAATTTTATGGGTGCCGAGAAACCCTAATACGGATCGTCGGCTAGATTTCTAGGCGAAAAGATAATCTAGTTAACTACTTAACTAAAAGTTAGATGCTACAACCTTTGTAGATCCGAATATCCACTTCCTTAGCTCTACGTAGTCGTCCTCTCGCTGTCCTTTTTGAATCCTAGACTCATTCGTCGGCTTCATCGGGAAAACGAGCGGGCAATGTCGTCGGCTTCGTGCCGAAGATGATCTACGTCGAGGTTGCACAAGTTCAAGCTCCAACTTCACCAAGTTGTGAAACTTGTGAAGAAAACACCCAAAACAACTTGGCAAGAGGTAGAGGGTGAAGAAATAGGAGGTGGGTTCACTTTAGAATTGGATTTCACTCACTTTTGCTCAAGTTGCCATTGATGGCATCTAGTTTTCTCTCTTGAAGAAGAAGGAGAAGATGAAGCTAGAATATGATAAGTGTTATGATAAGAATAAAATAAATCAATACTTATCATATCTTAACCAAGGTTAAGTGTAGAGAAAAGACCATGGTAAATGAGAAGGGTTAGGGTTAAGCTAGAAGACAAAATGTTTTCTTTAGTCAAAGCTTCATGAAGCTTTGACAAGCTTCATGATAAAAAGAAACCATTATGTTTTCATTTATCCATTTAAATAAATAAAGAATGGATAAATAAATGAGAGAATAAATCAAAACCCTAATTATCTTCTTAACCATGGTTTAATTCTTTACACTTAACCATGTGAGCAAGTATCATCAAACATGATACATATATGTGCATAAAAGTATATCACATATACAACTTGCACATCAAGTGAGAAAATCCGTATAAAGTGAACCAATACTAGTTAATGCAAAGTAATATATCAAATATATAATTATACATTAAATCATTAAATCAGCATTTGATTCAATGATCCGGTCATGTCGCACATAACCGACTAGTATTCAATGTATCGATTTATCGAATCAATGATTCGATAACTAGGTCATATCGAATATAACCAATCGAAACATTTATCGCGAGAATGAAATGCGGTATCACATACACGCATTATTCTCGCTCCCGCACATATCTCATATGCGCTCCTATTTCGTTTCGCTTGAGCCAGGAAACCTCTGTGTAGGACTCTAAAGACTCGTCAATACGCCGGTAGCAGATGATGATCATATCAAGCACCCACAAGCCGCAAGCGGTCTGCTAAACGTAACGGCCATCCGGGTATTGAGCGATCAGAAGATCGACGAGATAGCCCGCTCACACTCCTGTGAATCCAACCAGTAACACTTACCGTACAGTCCGGTCTGTTCGTCTGATATGTCGCATATCAAGTCTAGGGGTGGTAAACGTCAGACCCCAATAACCGATAAGTCGTGCCGATGTGAGGCTCATAACGGGTCGAGAAACTACTGGTAACACTTACCAGCAAATCTCTGATCAGCCCTGGCCAGGGACTTCCCTGTTACGGCCAATCGGGCACAGCGCAACATCCACCCCCAATACCGGGAGAGACGAAACCCCTCCTACCGCTCATTGCCTCCATGTGACTCGGGACTGTACCCAAAGACCACCGTTTTGCACGCCCTCATGGACGTGGTAAGGTGGAGATCAAAGCACAGTGGGAATCACACAAGACTCTATGACGATCTCGGGTCTACAGACTAACCTGTACAAGTGTCACCTGAGAACTGCCATCTGACGTGAGGTATAATACCATCTGGGAGTTCTCGGCGAGTCCGTCCAGTGTACCCAGTCTCCACTGAGCACCCGTATACCATCTCTGATGTCAA
Organism: Agapanthus africanus; assembly: GCA_030015575.1. Lineage (NCBI taxonomy): Eukaryota > Viridiplantae > Streptophyta > Magnoliopsida > Asparagales > Amaryllidaceae > Agapanthus > Agapanthus africanus. Next base: position 393,353,640 of record CM057343.1, read on the forward strand.
ACACCAATGGATATGTGATCATCCATCGCCCATCACATGGGTCGAGAAGCGTATACGCTAGTCTACACTGGTATATCGATGCCCCGTCTCGATACACCCACGACTAGGGACATTGAAGGATGTACTTATGGACTACCATGTCCCCACTAGTATGATCTGCATCATAGTCCAGGTAGTCAAGTACACATCCTAAGGGCTTTACCTACATGTAACTATAAGACAGTATAAAGAGACTAGTGTACATGTTAAGATAAAGAGCAACCAGATAGCATACTATCATGTCGAGCAAGAAATTCATCTCTATATATGTCCAAGCATCCAATATAATATACATCATCTGTACAATACTGTCCTCTAGGGCATACATACAAGTAACATGGAGAGCATCTTAGTACAGAGTTTTCAAACTTCCTAAAAGAGAATGGGATTCACTTTCAACTCACTCCTCCTTACACACCACAACACAACTTGCTGCTCAAGGGAAATCAATTCCAAATTGTGCATATGAATGCTACGTTCGTCTGGTGCACACGGAAATCGAAACCCATTAATATGCCATACCTGTGCACAGAAACAACATCTAAGTGCATCGGGTGTGTACGAAACATCTGTCAAGGGCAACGGGTGTGCCTGACAACAATATCAGGCGCATCTGATATGCACAAAGAATCTCGATTTAGTGCATCTGGTGTGCACCAGAATCGCATCTCATATCAAGCGCCCAAAATGCGTGAAAATCCAAATTAGGTGCATCCATCCTGCACGAAAATATCTAAATCGTGTGCATCCAACATGCACGAAATCATGAAATCCAATATCAAGCGCCGAACATGCGCAAAAGTCCAATCCAAGCACGTCAAATATGCGCAAGAATCCAATCAGGTGCACAAGGTGCACAAAACAAATATCGGGTATCACAATCGAAATCGACGATATACAACACATTTCAATCCAAATCCAAATCAGGTATACCGTGGTATATAATCTCACAACCATGTGCATCCGCGTGCACAAAAACAAATCAAAATACTAAAAGTGCATGAAAACTATGCCGAAAGTATAAGTCAAATCATATGCATGCCCTAGGCATGAAATCACAATCAATATCTCAAATGACATCAAAATGAAGTCAAGTGCAACTGTGGTGCACAAAATACGTATCAATGCACTGCAAGCATATGTGAACTATACCGAGTGCAAAAACCAAATCGAATGCGTACCATATGCACAAAATCAGCCCAACTGTATGAAATCCATGAAATCATAAACATGTGCAGCCAAGGCACAAAACGATATCAAGTGCGATACTGTGCATAAATCATAAATCAACACAACGGTGTATAAAGCATATCTCAAGTGTAACAACTATGCACAAAATATAAATACCCAGTAGGTGCGGCCATGGTGCACGAAAACAAATATCATGAAACTCGGTCATCAAAACTAAATCATGCGAATAGATCGCCCAAAATACCGAAATCCAAGGTGACGGATACGTGATAATCGAATCACCAAATCACAAATCATAAATACCGTCGTCGATATTTCCTCCTTCAAAGTCAAGAAGGTGTAGGTGCATCCAAAGCTAGCAGAGCAAGATATCTACTTGCTTCCTATTCATGGTCTAGCGCCTGGTGCCTTTAGGCTCTTGTCTCTCACTGCGAATTACTAGATATAGCTCCTCGGCTCAACGGCCCAATATGGAATGACGACGGAAACAATCCCGCTCTGGCAGATCCGCTAAAGATCTCTGGCCAATTATCTCGTCGTCAATGCTGAACTCTGGCCTGCTGGGTGTGCACAATATGACCTCTCCTTGGTCCAAGTCTTCTCGTATAGTATTCCAGAAAGGTTCTGTCAAAGTGTAACGTTTTAAAAATGATTAAATAAATAATTAAATGAATAAAAGTGTTTAAGTGAATTTTAGGATTTTCGGTAAAGTAAAATGTATTTTTCGTAAAACCAAACCGTGATTATTTTTCATTATAATTTTAAAAATATCTATTTTAATTATGAAATTACTAGTAAATGGTGTTTATTTAGCCACTTATAAATTTTTAGTTTAATAAAATATTTTTCCTAAATTAATTATTTTAAATATTAACATAAGCTTTATTTTTACACTAAATTAGTGTAAATTACAAATTTGAATGGTTTTAATTTGTAAAAATGAACCATGGCATATTAGAATTTAGTGTGTATCATGCAAAAATTATTTGCAAAATTTTCCTATTTTCTAGAGCTTTCTTGAGTTGCTATAGTAAATAAATAAATAAATAAAGCATGAAAAGACTTTTATTGATGTTTCTTCTCTTGAAACTTCTACACACTTTTCCCACTCTCTTCTTTCTCTCCCTCACCTCTCTAGGGATGGCCACAAACCCCCCATGGCTGCCCCCCCCATTTTCCACCTCATTTTTATTCAAAATTCATCAAAAACACATCAAAAATTCAATTAAAATTCCACAAAATCCTATTTATTTCATACTCTTTATTCCTTGCTCATTTTTATATGAAATTTGGAGATGGAAAGCATACATTTTGGAGGCTCAATTCTTGTTTGGATTTCACATTTTGAAGGTATAATTTTCTTTCTTTTGATTTATTGTTATTAGATGTTCATACTAAACTTAATTAGATTTAATGAATTAATTTATGTTCTTTTTTTTAAAATGCAAGCTAGGGTTCTAAATTCATGTTATGATTTTTAATAATTAATTAGGGTTATAGTAGTTAGTTTAACACTTTTAGTATTAAGAAATCTTGCATGGTTATTGTTTAACAAATTGTTATTCAAAAATTGTTTTAAATTAGGAATTTAGTTAACTAGGTTTTTGCAAAATGTGGTTGTGGTTAATATAAAATTCTAATTTGGGTTGTTATCATTGGATTATAGTTTTAGTGGAAATATTAGCATGTTAATGGAAAGAAAAACTTAGTTTGATTGCTAGTTTCTATGGTTAATTGATAAATTGTGATAAAAATTGCTAATTTTGTAAACTAGATTTTAGAATTTTCTATATAAATGAGATTAAAAATATAATTATGGTTTCATTATATCATTATCATCATGAATTGTGGTTTAAGTCATTAATTTATGCAAAATCATGTTTTGTGGTGGAATTGTGGTGCGTTGCTTGAAAAATGTTGAAATTTGTTAAATGTTGCAAACTAGAAATTTCAAATTAATATAAATTTGTGTAATAAAAATATAGTAATGGTTTGTATAGTCTAGTTATGCTATAAAATGAGTTTTATAACTATTGGTTTCATTTAAATGTCAAGTTTTGATGAAAAACGGTAAATTGGCAATTTCGGTTTTTACGAAATTGGGCGGTTTGATGGATTTTAGGGTTTCGATGGATTTAATCGTGTTTTATGGTATAAGTAATGTGTTTTAAAACTACAAGTTATTTGATGATGTTATCTCGATCCATCGGAGTTTGTACGCCGATATCGAGCGATATTTGGTTCTTTTGCATGGACGGGACATAGGTTTTAACCTATGCTTGTTCCTTACGTCGTATTGACTTTTGTATGTGATTCAGTTTACGATACTATTATTATGTTTGCGTTTAGGTACCCCTCACGTGGACTGCGGGCGATGAAGAGGAGGATGGCGACACCGTCTTCGGCAGACATGGACCAGGTGAGTAGATGTATATCTACGGAGGGAAGTCGGGTGGATGGCGTTTAGCACCCCCGCAACGTAGAATAGGAATGGTACTTATTAACATTAGGAAACCAGATGTGACCCTAGTAGGACCCTAGTATTGACCCTAGGCTGGACTAGACTGATTTAGGAAAACCATATCAGAGGATGAGTACCTTGGAAGAGGTTCGTAAGTTTTAGATAGGAACACACCTACGCACACACTGAAACTCGACATGGGGTATACGTGTATGTGTATGTATATAGAACTAGGTATAGGTATATACATACATATACAACACGTATATGTGATTCATTGATGTGATATGATATCCGAGGTATGATGAAATAGTGTAACTGGGCTTGATGCCGTGATTCTTGGCTATATAGTCGTATTAAGTGTGAGCGGATCATTAGAGAATGAGATAATGAACATGTAAACTAAAATTATAAGGGGTAGTGATGATATTGAGGTACATGTGACTCTAAATTAGTACCCGGACTATGACTTGTGATTGATCGCGATATGGGATATGTATGACTTGATTACGATATGATACATATGACATGATGTTTCTGAGGATAAACTAATAATACTTATTATGATGGCGATGATATATGATTGATGTATGCGATCACAGTTTAACACCTTGATCATGAGATGTGCTGATGATGACATTATACGAATGAGGAGACACCTAGGAGATACTTGACCGTACCCCGATATTGGGATGCCGTACGATGAATTTTACCGTACGAGGCTTAGATTTGATGATTGATCCGCACTCTTGATTCGAGGAAGCCGTACTACGTACGTGACGCTATTAAGGCGGGATCGCCGACTATTAGAGATATTGATTCAGACCTTAGGTAGACTCTAGTTTCTTACTGACTATTCTATTAGGTTTAGTTCCTTAGGATGTTAGATGGACACCGGTTTAGGTTCGACTCACATAGTGGTAGTTGTACTCGTATCTCGCAGAGGAGTGGATAATCCACATCTGTATTTACATTCATACTGTAATTATCATGGTGCATGTTCTTTTATATGTTGCTATAATCAGTATAAACTTTACCTGTTAGGACACCAGCACTATTGCCGATGATGCGCATATTCCACGCACACTTATTTGCCGGCTCACACACATCATCATCGGTAATTGATATGTCACGTACACTTTAGATCATATTGACTTTTATGGATAGAATCAGTTAACAACTAGACCGCTATAATATTGTGATTATTCTCTGACATTAGTACAGACATGATATTTATTGCTTAGACATTCATGCATTCATATTTTCATGTTATCATGCAGTATTATGGGCATATGCCGACACTTATCATATACTTACTCATGATTTTGAGATTGGATTTCTATGAGATTTCTGGATTTTTGGGGAAAACCGCAAAAATATATAAAAACTTCTCTTTCTCTCTCCTCTTCTCTTTTTAAAATAAGATGCGGTTTTCTCGTGATGTATGTGTCGTCCACCATGAGATTTCATGTTTTCTATTGGATTTCGAGACCCGATTCGAGGAGTAGATGAACCGTCTCGGGTACATGGTGGGCCCGGTATGGTACCCCGGGGCAAGAAGATCGAGTTGTAGACGATGAGCCTGGCAGGGGAAGGCTACCTACCGGTGATGTCTGGCGCGGCGGATATCCGGAGGATACCGACCGTTGTCGTGAGATTTGATGATATGGGCCGATCCGGATTGACGGAGCCCGAGATATTGAGATTTCAGATTCTTATACACATTCTACTATGATAACAGCTAAAGATTTCTTATACATATATATCTGGATTTCAGGATTTGTTACTTTACATTCATGGTGCATGCATTTCATTCATAGGACATAGTATTATATGAGGTACTGACACGACACGGAGTAGTTGCACTTACACGTAGTATTACCCTGCTATTACTAGATGTTTGGGATATAGTAGTGTATTATTATGACCTAGGATAGCGTCGTGCATTCGATTTCTTTTCGTAGATGTCTTCTACTCACGAGTTGGCAACTCACCCCCGTTGTGCCAAATTCTTTACAGGTTCGTTGTACAGGTTTCCGTGGCAGCTTGTTGGCACATCTTTTCTTCAGGGTGATTTGCACGGTAGGTTGGTTCGCTTGTATCCGAACCACCATTGTACTTTTATTCATTCATTTGTATCTAGTAAGCTCCATCAACCATATTTGTATTACTTGATAAGTTATTGGACCAGTCTTTTATTTCGACCTTAGAGTCGCGCATGTATTATTCTGATCTGGTGGTTTTGTTTTCTTTTGAGTTTTGAGCCTCGCCCTTTGGCGTTGTATATTATTGTGATTGTTGTGGTTGTCTCCGCCTGTTGGCGTTGAGCTAGCACCCGTTTGGGGATGCTTTTTATTGTTTATGTATATTATACTTGTTGTACCCGTTTGGGGCCAGTTTTTACAGAGGAGACTCTGCCGAAATTTTTGGTAAAATCTGCTGATGTTTTTATACTTGTTTTCTTTTCTTTTCTTCTTTTTTCTTCTTTTATGGTTTAGATTTCTGGGCTTCGGCTTACTTAGGTTACGTGGCGCCTCTAAACGCTTCGTAATCTAAGTGACGGTCACGTTCCGTACTTTCGGGTCGTGACACGAAGTCTCTCCCAAATCTCATTTCTGATGAACTGCCCGGAAGTTATCATCTTTTACTAAATCTGTATCTTGTTCCGGAACGGCTGGATACTCATCGCGACTCCTTCTGGAAGATACATCCATAAACAACACCTCTGCATGCGTATCGCATCGCTGATGTCAGCGGAGTGGAACGTCATCTCGTCGAAATCTCGTGCGAACTCTTTACTCCACTTTTTCTCTAATGTCGACTGCTTCGGACTCATCTCTTCGTGGCTGCATGGACTGTGCTCCAATGACTATACTCGTATCTGGAGTCTCCCAAGCAATGCATCCTATCATATGATATCCGAAAGATGTCGAACCATTCGATCGATTCGTCAAAACCTCATAATCTCCCAAGAGCTCAACATCTTGAGTACAGTTTAATAATATCGAGTACATGCCACAGCACCTATGGACCAACCGTCGAAGGGCAAACCCAAGCCTCATTAATGGTACCGCTAAACTGCTGCAAACCCTAAGGTTTCAAAGCGTTCTCATGGTCATTATATCGAGTTAGGGCTTCATTCTTCTAGAGGGTCCACGGAATTACTTGCATGTTTCTCCGAATACTTTAAACTTGGAAATAGGTTTCTAACATTCGATCGTCTTCCCTCGACTCCCAACGTACCTGCATGAAGTCGTCTCTAGCTGGAATCAATCAATCTAATGACCTCGCATCGGGGTTGGCAATGATTCACATGTCCTAGTCCTTCCTCCTTGGGTGACTAGCGATCTTCTATCATATCTCTAAGTGTAACTCGTGCGGCAATAGCTCCAAACATCTGGGGCGATATCTTATCATTCGCAGCAATAACTGGTTCATTCGTCCGCACGCTGAACAGTGCCTAAATCATCAAGAATAATCTGTGCATTGACGGTCATCACATTCTGGCTGGCCTCTAGCAGTAGCCTGATCCTCTGGTGCTGATCTACACATCTGAGAAATCTCGTAAAAGCGATCCATCAAACGCTCATGGCGCGAAAACACCATAAAATGACGCCTCTATGCAATCGTATGTCCTTGGAATCATGCCATGGTCAGTCCTCGTCCGTGACGAGCTCGTGATGATCGCAACTCTAGCCGTGGCTCACTCTGCCCGTGTAATCGTGGCAGCAAAACCATAAACCAATACCGATGATGATAGATCATAGGAATGAATATAATACTGTGCAAGGACATGTACATCCTAAGGCTCCCTAAGTGGAGTAGCGTATCGTAAGTATACCGCGGAACATACACACGGTATGTCACTCTCCTTAAGTCACATACTCCATCAACCAAGATCAACCTACACGACGAAAGTTTGGGTCTAATACTCCCTCGACTAAGTCTAAGTTCCGTAGGGTCAAGCCTAAGTTCCGAATATATACAAACGCTCTAGGCTCCGCATAGTCAAACTTAGACTCGAACCAAGGTTAACCTAGTGCTTTGATACCAACTTTGTCACGACCCGAAATGGCACGCGACCGGTACTTGAATCATATGAAGTCTATAGGACCCCATCTAATTCAAGTAAGCCAAGAAACCCCAGAAATCTAAACCATTTAAAGAAAGAAGTGAAGAAAACCTGTTTTAAAACAAGGGGTTTTTAAATAACATAAGCCGAATATGCATTTTTAAATCTCAAGTCTTTTCTAAAAATTTCGGCAGAGTTTCCTTTGTAAATACTGGCCCCAAATGGGGTACAACATGAATAATATATGCACAATGATAAAAGGCATCCCCAAGCAGGAGCTAGCTCTTCGTCAATCGACTGTCACAACCACGCAAGCAATATAATATACAACGCTGAAGGGCGAGGGTCAAAATTCAAAAGGAAACTCAAAATATCAAGAAAACTATAATAATACAACACGCGACTCTAAGATCGAAAGAATATACAATTGGTTTTATAAGTCCGAAATAAATGTACAAGTCTGGTTGATGGAGTTTCTAAATACAACTGAAATAAATGGAGTACAATGGTGGTCATGATACAAGTGAACCCACCTACCAAGCAATCACCCGAAAAAGGACAGTATGCCAGCAAAGCCGCAACGAACCTGTATGAAACTGTGGCACAACGGGGATGAGTTGCCAGCTCGTGAGTAGAAGACATCACAGAGCAGAAATCGTATGTATGACTCAACTGTAGGTCAATACGATCAGTAATATATATCCTTATAATGATAAAGTCTGAAGCATGATAAGGTGGCAAGGGTAAACATCTACACATAAGTGTAATAGCAAGTGCTCGTGTCAGTGCCTCAGGTAGCAACATATCATAAATATGAGGTGTGATCAATATAATCATCATGAAATCAGTGTCAACTATGTCATTAAGTCTATAAGTATGTGGATATCATCCAACTATGAAATCAATGCCTGTATGTATGTGGATCTCGTCCATGTGTCAACCAATGACACAACAATATCATGCATGTAAAAGTCATAAAAGCATATGCATGAAAGTATGAGGATATAAATTAACGTGTGTCCCTCACGACACATCAAAATCATGGAACCTGAGTATCCAGCATCGATACTCGAAACATCATGAAAACCGTGCCTAGTATCGATACGTAAATCCTCATATATCTTAGGTGCCGCATCCTCAGATCGGCCCTTAGGCACCGCATAATCTGGTCGGCCCTCATATCCATCTCACTACTCCGGTCGGTATCCTCCGGATAACCGCCGAGTCTAAATACTATCACCGGTAGGTAGTGCTCCCCCTCCAAGCTCACCGTCTAACATATACGAGTCTTCTTGCACCGGGGTATCTCACCGGGTCCACCATGTACCCGCAGACGGTGCTTACCGCTCCTCGAATCGGGTTTTACATACCACTCTCAGAACCGAGAAAACACATGGTGGACGCACTGAAATATCATATCAAGGGTAACCGGATTTTTTTTATAAAAAAAGCATACTCTCTTTTGAAATAACCACGGTTCCCAAATCCAGAAATCTCATGAAAACCACATATCTCAATGCGTATAATCATAAAGCATGATGTATGCGACATATAACAGAAATGTAAGCATATCCGTATATCATGCAACGTGGAACAGTAATATGCATATATCGAGGGAAAACCGCTCTTTTAAAATGAATCCAGTTTTAAAATATATCTTGTGGTTCCGAAATCTCCAAAATCAAGCCAGAATCATCTATGTATGTGCAAATACGTATGTATGCAAGTATGGGTGTACAATATGTGTGTACACAAGTATGAGTGTATAATATGTCTGTACACAAGTATGAGTGTACCATATGTATGTGTGCCAATATGGATGTACAAGTAGTATATACGCAAGTATGAGTGTACAATATGCCTGTGCACCAATATGGATGTACAAGTAGGTATACACACAAGTATGAGTGTACAATGTGCCTGTGCGCCAATATAGATGTACAAGTTGGTATATATGTATATATTAGTGTACAATATGTATGTGCGCAAGTATCATGTACAATATGTATGTACGCAAGTATATCATGCAAGGAGTCATATCCTGATGCAGCAATCCTACTGTGTAGTGACATGGCAATTATCGATGATGAAGTGTGTGTACCGGCAAGCAGGTGTAGTGGAACATACGCATCATCGATAATGGTGCTGGTGTCCTGACAGTTTGGGTTTAATATAACAATAAACACATTTAAACATACAATGCGATGCGAATAGCAAGAATAGGCGGAAAATGAACAATAAATGCAACAGTGATGAATCTACATCAATATATATATGTCATACAGTTCTGCCATTTGAGATAACACGAATCGTGGTGTTTAGAAAAATAAGGGCTACGGTGTTTTAAGAAAAGATGCGTCTTTTGAAAATATCCGTAGAATCCCTTAGCCTGTCTTTAAAATACTCACAATTCGTTAGTTTTGAAATAGGTATGACTCGAGTCTAGTCTAACATCTATAAGTAAACTATAGGACTAATCGAAAGGTAAGGAAACCACCTAAATCTGAGTCGATACATATAAATATAATAGTCGGTGATCCCGCCTCAATAGTATCACATACAATACAATATATAACATGACATCCTCGAGTCAAGAGTGCGGATCTATCATCAATATAAAGCTCGTACGTAAATCCGTCGTACGGCGTCCTAAATCTGGGTACGGGTCAAATATCACATTCATCACATTATTCATCTGGAATCCATTATCATCATATCTCATGAACTGGGGGGTACTGATCTAAGTCTAGTACAAACTGATACCATCTATATAATTATATGCGTGTATGAAAACACACGCCTAAAGGCCCGCTATAATCTCATGTCGTATCTTACAATACGAAACAAAACATATCACCGATCTCATAGCATCATGCCCAATCTCATCGACACATCTCCAAATACCATATACAATCCTCATTATCCATGTGTAGGTATACGTATAAATATATATATATATATATATACACACACACATAGTCCTATACCTATGTGTGTGTATATATACATATCCTCACGCACCAGTAAAACAAGGTAATCATGTGTGAGCGTATGGGTGTAAACCTTATTCTCGGGCTCGCGACTAAACTAACTAGCGAAACCATCATCCAATGATACTAAAATTATCCATGACTCCCAAAGTCCATCTAAATAATCATAGCCTCACAATAACATATAAATACATCCATATAGTATATATACCATACACTATACTACAAACAGAGGGGGTGTTATACGCCATCCACCCGACTTCCCCCGTAGATATATATCTACTCACCTGCTCTTCGCTTGCCTTTGCCGATGTCGCCACGTGCTTGCTTGTTGTCTCGAAGTCCTCATGGGGGTACCTACACATCATAACGTATCGTGCCGCATTAAACCCCTATTCAAAACCAAAACGACACGTTAAAAGCCTATAAATTAGAACCTACGGACTACACCTTACAAACCACCAAACAACCCTCGATAGTACAAACGTCAAGTGATCGAGGTAAAATGCAAATACTAAAATCCAGAATCCAAAATACAAAAATATAACCCCGAATCAAAACAGCAACTCATGAATTTAGTCCCAGATTTTACCCTAAATAAAATTAGCCAATTTTGCATATATGGATGGTCATTTTACTGGAGATAAAGCCACAGAACCAATACGGACCAATATGAACCAGGTCTGGCCGCAAATTATGGCCAGAACAAATATATTTGCGGCCATGGAGAGGGTGTTAGGGCTAGGGTTTCATTGGTGGCTCCTAGGTTGCCTGCATGTATCACTGTGATCGCTAAATAATTTTCCAGGACCCCGGGTGTTAGCAGATTTCATTTTCCCTACACAATTTCCACAAAATACGATATCGAGGATTTCTAAGTTTGCTAAATGGGGTTCTAGTCTTAGGTTTAGGTCTAAAATACAATCATTACAGGGGTTTAAGGTCACTATAAGCCTCAATTACATATCACAACTCAAGAATTCCTCCAACCCTAACTAGAAATTTCCAACCCTCACCAAACGACACTAAATCGGTTCTAATCAAACATGGATGTAAAAGCAATGGAAATACTGTTAGTGTATATGCCCTAGAGGCCATTACTGTATCATACTAGCTTGTATATAACTTAATGGAAACTTGGGATATTCACAGTTGTATATACAATCTTGCTCAAAATGGTAGTATGCTACTTGGTTTGTCTCTACTTCAATATGTGCATGTGTTTCTATTAGCATATCGCTTATATACATATTAGTAGAGCCCTTAGGATCTTTGCTTGATTACCAGCGTTGTGATGGCGCTCACACTCGTGGGGGCTGGGTAATCCATAAGCACATCCTTATACAGGTCCCTAGTCGTTGGACTATCGAGACAGGGCATCGATACTCCGGAGTAGACTAGCGTATGCGTTTCTCGTCCCAGCGTGGGAGACGGTCTGTCCCACAGCCGTCAGTATGTCGTACTTGAGATAGTATGAGGGTGCTCGTTAGGTTACGAGTACACTGGACAGGACTCGTCGGGAACTGTTGGTTGGTATTATACCTATCGTCGGTTATCAGTTCCCAGGTGACATGAGTACAGCTTAGTCCGCTGACTTGACACTGTCACTTCGCCTCGAGTGTGTTCCCACTATACTTTGATTACTACCCTACCACGGCTCAAAGGAGTCGTGCAAACAGGTAGTAGTTGGGTGCAGTCCCGAAGCACTTGGAGGCAGTGACGGTTAGACAGGATTCGTCTCTCCCGGTATTGGAGGTTGACATCGCGCTGTGTCTAGGAGAGCCATTACACGAGTATTCCCTGGCCAGGGCAAGCGAGATATACTGGTAGGTTTCCAGTGTTATCTCAGGGTGTTCTGGGCTACATTCCGACACGACTTGTACCGCTATTAGGGGACTGACGTTTACCGCCCCCCTAGGCCCGCCATGCGATGTATCAGACGAACAAACTGGACTGTACGGAGACAGTCACATACAGGCTCAGTAGGAGTTCAGATGGGGTCATCTCGTCAGTCTCCTTATCGGCATCTACCTGGGGACCGTTACGTACAGCTAGTGCCGCTTGCGGTCTGTGGTTAAACCCACTGCCAGCGTAGTGTCGAGTCTTTAGAGTCCCACACAGAGAGCTATTCGCCTTTAGGCAAAATGAGTAAAGGTCGCATGGTTTTGCGACAGGGTTCGTTCACATCCGTGCACTTGTGCACGTTTGCTGTCCGGACAGCTTATACTAGCAGGCTTTGGTTTAAGCCAGATCCTAATATATGATTTGGGATTGGTTTTATCTCTTTATTCGTGTTCCTCGGATCATGAATACGGGTGCGTATGCACAGTTGATTGAGACAGAGGGAGAGGACTTTGATTAGGGTTAATGACCATTGTCATTTTGCTAACCCTAATGCTTATGTATATATTATGGTTAATTGATATTAGTTATATATAATTGTGCATGGTTAGGGTTGATGACTATTTGACCACCCTTGACTTGTTGACCTAGGTTGACACTTTGACCATCATCATTCCATATAAAAGATGCTCTTTGATCCTTGCAATTAGCATTAAATATGAAATGATAATGGTCATGTCTTGATTAAGCCATGACAATTATCTCACTAATTATCAATTTACAATAATTCACACATATATGTGAGAATGCTTCATTATTCTCTCATTCTATTATATTCATTCTCTCTCCTCCTCTTCCTCTCTCTCAAGCTCTCCCCTCTCATGTGTTGAGAAACACTTGAGCTTGAGAAAACCTCTTCTAGATAATCTCTACTCTCATCTAGGGTTCTAGGATTAGCACTTCTAGCACCTTAGTTACTTCTAGCTTGAAGTTGAATCCAAAGGTTGAGGCTCTCGGGTGGATCCTTTTTCGACTAGAGAAGGCGACAAGGTGATCCCTTTCTACCACTCTAAGGAGCAAGGAGAGAAGGACATAAAGCCCAAGGTATAACCTTTCTACCTTATAGCTAAATCTAGTTAGCTTTTAGTTAGTTTTTGTTTAGCAAAGATCCTCCTTTGTCTAGTCCATGTTGCCTAGCATGATAAAAATCCGATTTTTATTCCGTTTTTCGCCTCCCCGCAAGCACCGGGGTGGGCAACGTGGACTTACAGTGGTATCAGAGCCTAACTAAACATAAACTAGCTAGGTAGTAAAGTGTATGGAAGTTTGATCGAAAAAATCGCAAAACCTAAACATCAAAACCCTAAGTTTCTGTTGAAATTGTTTCTGCTCTAAAAATAAAAAATCATACGTCAAAAATCATCTCAGGGTTTTTTGGTAAGAAACTCACCAAACCCGGTCCAGTGAATCGTTCATAGCGCCGCGGTTCCGCGGCAATAGCAAGCTATTGCCGCATAACTGCGGCTGAGTTGACTCGGTTCTGGATCGAGTTTGGTGCAGTGTTCTTCTGACATGGTTTTAGGATTTTTAAGATGGTTTATTTGTGCCCAGGTTTTCCAGAAAAGAAATTTGTTTTTGGGGGCCTATAAATCCGTATTTTTGATCGAACTTCACTACACCTTGACTAAAGGGTTATATCTGTGATGTTTATATGTATTGAACTTCTGCTAATCGCTATACGTCGATTAGTGGGGGTTATACATATCTGTGATCTGTATTTGTTGATGGTATGTGTATATGAATGCGTTGGATTGTCGCGGGTGAATAGCCGGGGTGGATGTGAGATGAGTGTTTCTTTTTCTTTCATTCATGTAATATGTAAATTGATGTATTATTATTTGTTTGGCCGCACAACCGGGTCTGGGTTGTAGCCGTCATTGTATAATTTTTTTTACTGTTTTTGCTCCTAGGATAGACCCATGGAGGGGGTGCACAAACTACCGGGTATCTCGAAGTGCCGAGTGGCCTACTCACGGTGTTGAGGGAGGTTGCTTCGCTTCGGGTACTTGGCGGGTAGTTTGTCGCACCCGTAGGGGTCTTGGGTGGGGTATTAGCTACTCACCGCGACCGCGTAATCCGTTTTTCGTTGCAGGCTCGAACGGATTGCGGGTTCCTAGTATATCCAATGTATTCATCTGTGATCTTTAATGTCTATCATTACTATATATTTATATATGATAACTATTTAGGTGTTGCTTATGTTTTACAGCCGCGCTAGCCCAGCCCCCGCTTTGTCGTTAGTTAAGTAACCTAACGGGTGATGACGGGGCCTTGTGGCGAATGCGAATGGCATAAGCGTACGTCATATTTTGGTTGTTTTCTGCAATGGTAGGATTAAATGATGGGACGCATTAAAAGAACTAATGCAAGAAAATAAACCAAGTAAAAGTCGATTGGAACACTTTGAAAACCACTCGGTTCTTTTCAAAACCAAACTTTTAAATGCAGAGCTTGAACCACTCCTTTTAAAATCTATCTTGTTCCATCGATTATATCAAGTTCACTACGTTCACGGTTTTGCCAAAACCATCCGTAGCCCTCCGTCGTTTCATATGAATATTCAACAGTATTCAAGCTGTGTTTGTTGGCCCTAGTCAAGGCACAGTGTTTGGTAGCTGGTGGGTATTCATATGTTGCATAGATAGAATGCGTTGGTTTGGGACAGTCGTATTGATTTGTTGGCTATAGTCAAGGGTATATACGGGTGGGTTCAAATCAACCTGGACAACGACGGGTAGAACTTGACATGCGACTTATGATTTGTTGGCCTTAGTCAAGGTCATAAGAGCATGGGACAAAAATCCACATCGGGAGTTTCATAAGTACTAAAACTTGCTAGCACTGCATACCATTTGGAGTGTGATGATTCTGGTAGGATTCCTTCGGTTTTATCACGCGATGATATTTGGATCCCGATCCTACTGTGAGTATATGCTACTCCTCGGGAAAACTCTCACTTAACGATCAATGCTATAAACCTAGTAGGTGTATAGAAAGGTGTTAGCGGGGCTACGCCCACAGGGAAAAGAGGTTACTTAATTAAGGAACTTCGCGAAAGCGTTGGAAAACCTCCCTCGAAGTACCGACACTGGCCTGGCTGAACGGTTAAGCAAGTATTGTACGGTGAGATTGATCCTGACTAATTCTTCCTTTATGGTTTGAGGAGGGATTCGAGAGACAGTGGGAGCCATCCTGTTTAGATAAATTAAAAACCAATCTAAACTTGCAAGAGCATCATGCTAAGTGTTTTCTTCTCTCTCTCTTAATTGCAGCGACCCAATGACCGCACCTAGTTTACATCTAGATAATAAAATGACTGAATCTGACTGTTATGACTGGCAAAGGTCTGTCCAGATGTCCATTGCCCATGACAAGCTGGGACACCTCTTGACTGATCCAACCCCTGCCGTCTCAGGTCTAGTTTCCCCTGTTACGGATATTGATATCCGTAGGACATCGGAAGAAGACTGTGCGAAAGCCAAGTGCATCGTGTTAGCTTCAGTTGATGGTATATACCAGAGGCAGCACGAGAAGATGGACTCAGCTTCTATCTTCCTCCATAACAAAGTTTTATATGGAGAGCAATCTCGTATCGCAAGATATGAGACCTCGAACGAATTGCTTCCAGCGAGGTTGGCTATCGGGTCATCTGTAGGGGACAACGTCCTTACAGTGACCAGCTCTTTTGAGCTCTCGGACCTGAAGACCACGTTGAAGAACGGGTTAGATGCTGACTTAGTTCAACAGTCCCTACCTACTACCCTGAAGGAAACCAGGGAAGTAGAAAGAAAGGGAAGGGCAGAAGTTTCGGGACTGGATATAGTAAAAGAGGGATGTTCCTTTTGTAACGGGAATGAACATGGGCAGAAGGATTGCAGGGCTTGCAAAGCCAGTAGCCAGAATTCGAAGTATGTTGTGGCTTCGGCTTCGGGTGTGTTTGTAATTGAGAACTGTATGTCAGTTAACCCTACTTCCTGGGTATTGGATACCGGATCAGGATCTCATATCTGTAATTCGTTACAGGCTCTGAGAAACCGTAGGGTTATCAGGAAAGGTGATATGACTCTCAGGGTTGCTAACGGAATGAGCATGTATGCTGTA
This sequence comes from Agapanthus africanus, assembly GCA_030015575.1. Classification (NCBI taxonomy): domain Eukaryota; kingdom Viridiplantae; phylum Streptophyta; class Magnoliopsida; order Asparagales; family Amaryllidaceae; genus Agapanthus; species Agapanthus africanus. The sequence goes on from CM057343.1 coordinate 393,370,396, forward strand.
TCCGTAGGGGAATATCATCTAGGACTGACAACTGGGCAGATATTGATTCTGCGTGACTGTTTTTATGTACCAGGTGCGACTTGTAACATCATATATGTATCCTTACTTTCTAAGGAAGGATATGATTTTACTTTTGTAAGTGATGTAGTAAACATCCACCTAAATCAAGTACTGATTGGGTTAGGTACATTGAAATACGGTATATACGTTTTGAATCAAGCTCAGGTCTTCAGTGTCCAGAACACACTTAAAAGAAAGTCTCCGGAATTAAATCAGGCTTTCTTATGGCATTGTAGACTGTGTCACATTAATGAGACACGGTTAACAAAGTTACATAAAGAAGGATACTTGGATCCGTTCGAGTATCAGTCTTATGCCACTTGTGAATCTTGTCTCATGGGAAAGATGACAAAGACTCCGTTCACTGGACACGGAGAAAGAGCAAGCGAGCTCTTGGGACTCATACACAGTGATGTGTGTGGTCCAATGTCTACACATGTGCGAAGTGGTTATTCATATTTCATTACTTTCACAAATGATTTCTCTAGGTATGGGCATGTCTTCTTGATGAAGCACAAATCCGAGGCTTTTGAGAAATTTCAGGAATATAAGAATGAAGTTGAAAAACAAACAGGCAAAAGTATTAAGACACTGAGATCTGATCGAGGTGGTGAATACTTGAGTGCCGAGTTTCTGGGCTTCTTAAAAGAGAATGGAATTCTCTCTTAGCTTACTCCTCCATACACACCACAACACAACGGTGTATCGGAAAGGAGGAATCGAACCCTATTGGATATGGTTCGTTCCATGATGAGTAAGGCTGAGTTTCCGCGATACTTCTGGAGTTATGCGCTAGAAACAGCTGCATATCTTTTGAACCAAGTTCCTACTAAGTCAGTGCCTACCACACCATATCAGATGTGGAGTGGGAAGAAACCCAGTCTTAAACACTTTAAGACATAGGGATGTCCAGCTTTTGTAAAAAAGCAGCATGCGGACAAACTCGAGGCACGTTCAGTACAGTGCAAGTTTGTGGGATACCCAAAGAACTCCAAGGGGTATCTTTTCTATTACGCAGAGGAACAAAAGGTTTTTGTTTCTCGTCATGCCCGCTTCTTGGAAACTGAGTTTTTGGAAAATCAGATAAGTGGGAACGCAATAGTGTAAGTCCATGCTACCTTTCCCGGTACTTTCGGGAATGCGGAATTTGGTAAAAAATGATTTTTACGGAGGTGGTAACATGGACCTAAAACCCGGATCTTGGTTAAACATCTATCTAACAACCTAACTATGAGTTTCTAGCTACTCGGTTAGGGGGTTATACCTTGCTTGTCTTGAACTCCTTCGTCTTCAAGCTCCGGTGGTGGTCCGATTGGCTTCTTCTCGTCGTCTCCGTACGCCGAAGATAGATCCACCTGAAAGCTCCAACCTTTAGCTCCTTCTTCGTTCTTCGAAGAAACTAGTTCACTTGGTTTGCTAAACCTAGTGAACTAGAATGAGTAGAGAATACTTTGTGTGGGATTTTATCTATGGTTCTTGATTCTCAACTCATGAGACAAGAGAACCATAGATTAAAGAGAGGGAGCAAGAGCAAAAGGGTGAGAGCAAAAGGAGAGCTCAAGAACAAGAGAGAGAATGAGCAAGAAAGAATGAGGCTCTCTTTTGTCTTTCACCCTCTCATAATCCAAAGTCATCATAACTCATCATACTAACAAAAGTCTTATGTGATGGTTGAAGCAACCATAACCATATCATTTCATGCACTCATTTTACACAAATGAGCAAGCAAGTAAAAGTCTTTGCCATGAAATGATGGCTATGGTTATCATGATGGTCAACTAGTCAAGCCTAGTCAACCGGTCAACAAAGTCAACAAGTCAACAAAAGTCAACAAGTCAACAAAGTCAACAAAAGTCAACAACCATGTCACCATAATACTTAATTAATATAATAGTTAATCACATATCATATTCTCATTAGGGTTGATCAAAAGGTCAATAGTCAACGGTCAACTGTCAACAACCCTAATGAGAATCCACTGCCTCTGTCTCCCTGTCAACTGTGCATACACACCCGCATCCGCGTTCCGAGGAACACGAATGCAAAGTGGATAAATCCAATCCCATAAGGTACACTAGGATCTGGCTTAAACCAAAGCCCGCTAGTGTAAACTGTCCGGACACTGTACGCGCACAAGTGCACGGATGTGACCGAACCCTGTCGCAAAACCATGCGACCTGTCGCAATACCATGCGACCTCTACTCTTTTGCCTAAAGACGAAAAGCTTTCTGTGTGGGACTCTAAAGACTCGACACTACGCTGGCAGTGGGTTTAACCACAGACCGCAAGCGGCACTAGCTGTGCGTAACGGTCCCCAGGTAATGCCGACAAGAAGACCGACGAGGCGAAACCCATCTGAACTCCTACTGAGCCTGAGTGTGACATTCTCCGTACAGTCCGGTCTGTTCGTCTGATACATCGCATGGCGGGCCTAGGGGGCGGTAAACGTCAGTCCCCCAATAGCGGTACAAGTCGTGCCGGAGCGAAGCCCAAAACACCCTGAGATAACACTGGAAACCTACCAGTATATCTCGTTTGCCCTGGCCAGGGACTACTCGTGTAATGGCTCTCCTAGACACAGCGCGATGTCAACCCCCAATACCGGGAGAGACGAATCCTGTCTCGATAGTCCTGCGACCAGGGACCTGCATAAGGATGTGCTTATAGATTACCCAGCCCCACTAGTGTGACGGCCATCACATCACTGGTAATCAAGCAAAGATCCTAAGGGCTCTACTAATGTGTATAGGCGATATACAAAAATAAACACATGTACACATTGAAGTAGAAACAAACCAAGTAGCATACTACTATTTTGAGTAAGATTGTATATACAAGGTGAATATCCCAAGCATCCATTAAGTAATATACAAACCAGTATGATACAGTAATGGCCTCTAGGGCATATACACTAACAATCTCCCACTTGCACTAAGGCCATGTACTGGCGTATCGAAGACCTATCATCTCGATCAGCCGCTCGAACTGAGTCTGGGGTAGGGCCTTGGTGAATGGATCTGCAGTGTTATCTTCTGAAGCGACTCTCCGAACATCGATCTCCTGGCGATCCACGATCTCCCTGATCAGGTGATACCGCCTCAAGATGTGCCTGGATCTCTGATGGGACCTGGGTTCCTTCGCTAAAGCTATAGCCCCGTTGTTGTCGCAATACAGAGGTATTGGATCAACAACGGACGGAACCACCTGAAGTTCTTTCAAGAACTTCCTCATCCAGACAGCTTCTTTTGCGGCATCAGATGCAGCGATGTATTCCGCTTCCATCGTCGTGTCTGCAACGGTTTCCTGTTTGGAACTCTTCCAACACACCGCCCCTCCATTGAGGGTAAAGACAAAACCCGACATGGACTTGGAATCATCCTTGTCACTCTGGAAGCTGGAGTCAGCAAAGGCCTCGATCTGGAGGTCTTTTCCGCCATACACCAAGAACATCTCCTTAGTCCTTCTCAGGTACTTGAGAATGTTCTTTACCGCTATCCAGTGTTTCTCCCCAGGGTTTGACTGATACCGGCTTACCACACTCAGTGCATAAGCTACATCCGGTCTGGTACACAACATCGCATACATTATAGAGCCTACCGCAGAAGCGTAGGGTATAATAGACATGCGATCCCTCTCCAAATCAGTCTTGGGAGACATCTCTTTAGAGAGGGTGATCCCGTGACAAGCCGGTAAGTTACCGCGCTTGGAATCTTCCATACTGAATCTTTTCAGCACGGTGTCGATGTACCTGGACTGAGAAAGTCCTAATATCCTCTTGGATCTGTCACGGTAGATCCGGATACCCAGAATGTATGAGGCATCACCCAGGTCTTTCATGGAGAACCTGTGTGACAAGAACCCCTTGACAGATTGTAGCATAGGAATGTCATTTCCTATTAAGAGAATGTCATCCACGTATAAAACGAGGAATACTACAGTTCTCGCTACAAATCTACTATAGATGCATGGTTCATCTGGATTTTTGATAAAGCCAAATTCTTTGACCGTCTCATCAAAGCAGATGTTCCAACTCCGCGATGCCTGCTTTAGTCCATAGATGGACTTAAGCAACTTGCACACCTTTCCGCTGCTCCCACTCTGAATGAAACCCTCTGGTTGGTCCATATAGACACACTCCTCTAAATTTCCATTTAGAAAAGCGGTCTTTACGTCCATTTGCCAGATCTCATAATCGTGGAAGGCACAATGGCAAGAAGGATCCGAATGGATTTCAGCATGGCTACTGGAGAAAAGGTTTCGTCATAGTCCAAGCCAGGTCTTTGACGGAAACCTTTTGCTACCAGCCTAGCTTTATAGGTCTCAACCTGTCCATCTACACCAATCTTCCTTTTGAAGATCCACTTGCATCCTACGGGTTTTACCCCGTCTGGAGCAATGTCCAACGTCCATACCTTGTTGGTGTACATGGACTCCATTTCGGTCCGCATTGCATCCAGCCATTTCACTGAGTCAACGCTCTGAACGGCCTGCTGGAAGCTAGTAGGCTCATCATAATTTATGATGCAATCCTCTCTATCCCCGTCTATGAGAAAACCGTAGTATCTCTCGGGCGGATGAGTCTGCCTACTACTCCTGCGGAGCGGCGTAGGAATGTCCTGTTCTTCCGAACCCTCTGGTTCCACTAAACTTTCAGTAATAGTCCGTGGTTCTGGAATTTCTTCCAGTTCTACTGTGCTCCCACTTATCTGGGTTTCCAAAAACTCAGTTTCCAAGAAGTAGGCATGACGAGAAACAAGAACTTTTTGTTCCTCTTCACAGTAGAAGAAATATCCTTTGGAGTTCTTCGGATACCCCACAAACTTGCACTGTACCGAGCGTGCCTCGAGCTTGTCCGCATGCTGCTTTTTGACAAAAGCTGGACATCCCCATGTCTTAATGTGCTTAAGATAGGGTCTCTTCCCACACCACATCTCATATGGTGTAGTAGGCACGGTCTTAGTAGGAACTCGGTTCAAAAGGTATGCTGCTGATTCTAGCGCATATCCCCAGAATGATCGCGGTAACTCAGCGTTACTCATCATGGACCGCACCATATCCAATAGGGTGCGGTTCCGTCTCTCCGATACACCGTTATGTTGCGGGGTGTATGGAGGAGTAAGCTGAGAGAGAATTCCGTTCTCTTTTAAATAGTCCAGGAACTCGGCACTTAAGTATTCTCCACCTCGATCCGATCTTAGAATCTTAATACTTTTGCCGGTCTGTTTCTCTACTTCATTCTTATACTCCTGGAATTTTCCAAAGGCTTCGGACTTATGTTTCATTAAGAAGACATAACCGTACCTTGAGAAGTCATCCGTAAAAGTAATGAAGTAAGAATGTCCGCTTCGGGCATGTGTAGACATTGGACCGTATACGTCACTGTGTACGAGTCCCAAGAGCTCGCTCGCTCTTACTCCATGTCCAGTAAACGGAGTCTTTGTCATCTTTCCTTTGAGACAGGATTGACAAGTGGCATACGACTGATATTCGAACGCATTCAAATACCCTTCTGTATGTAACTTCGTCAACCTTCTCTCATTGATGTGACCCAGTCTACAATGCCACAAGAAAGTCTGATTTATTTCTGGAGACTTTCTTTTATGTGTATTCTGGACATTGAAAATCTGTGGTTGGTTCAATACGTATATACCATTACTCAATGTACCTGACCTAATCAAAACTTGATTAAGGTGAATGTTTACAACATTACTTACAAACGCAAATTCATAACCTTCTTTAGAAACTAAAGATACAGAAATGATATTACAAGTTGCGTTGGGTACAAAAAAGCAATTACGCAAAACCAAAACATGTCCATCTGACATTCCCAGGTGATAGTCCCCCACGGCTTTAGCATCCATGCTAGCTCCGTTCGCAACTCTGAGGGTCATGTCACCTGCCTTCAAAACCCTACGGTTTCTCAACGCCTGCAAAGAATTACAGATATGAGATCCTGATCCGGTATCCAATACCCAGGAAGTAGAGTTTATTGAAAGACAGTTTTCAATAACATACACACCTGAAGCTGAAGCTGCAACCTGCTTCAATTCCTGTGTTCTGGCCTTCCAGGCCCTGCAATCATTCTTCCAGTGTCCTTTCTTATGACAATAGAAGCATTCTTCCTTATCCACAAGCTTCCCCGCTATCTTTGTTGCTTTACCTTTTCCCTTCGTATCCACTTTACTAACACCGCCCCTTGGTTTGGCGGGGGCCTTCTTCTTCTTTCCCTTGGCTTTCGCCTTGGACCTAGAAGAAGATGATCCTCCTACAAACAAAGTGGATGTATCCCTACCTTTCTGTAGGGTGCCCTCTGCGCTCCTCAGCATGTTGAGGAGCTCTGAAAGTTCAACCTCTTTTTCTTGTAAGTTGAAGTTCAGTATAAACTGGGCGTAAGTGGAAGGAAGGGACTGGAGAACTATATCCGTATATAGCTCACTCTCCAATGTGATCCCTAGGTCCGCGAGCTCCTCAATGTAGCCGATCATCTTTAGCACGTGCTCGGCTACTGATGATCCGACGGCCATTCTTGTCGAAAATAACTTTTTCGACGCTTCGTATCTTGCGATACGAGATTGCTCTCCATACAGTTCTTTTGTATGAAGCAATATGGATTCCATGTCCATATTCTCGTGCCTCCTCTGATGTTCGTTGTCCATCGAGGCAAGCAGGAGGCATTTGGCCTTCGCGCTATCAATCTCCCAAGTCTTGCGGATTTCCTTATCCGCGACGCTGGAAGTTGGACCAGGGACAGGGGGAGCTTTGGTGGTAAGAAGATACCCCAGCTTGTCGTAAGTGATTGCTATCTTGACATTCCTGAGCCAATCTTTGTAGTTTGGCCCTGTCAGTTTGTTTTTATCTAGGAGTAACTTAAGTCCAGTCATGTTGATTGGTCGCTGCAATTAGGAGAGAGAAAAAGAAACACTCAGCATGATGCTCTTGCAAGTTTAGAGTGGTTTTTAGTTTGTCTAAACAGGATGGCTCCCACTGTTTCTCGAATCCCTCCTCAAACCATAAAGGAAGAATTAGTCAGGATCAATCCCACCGTATAATACTTGCTTAACCGTTCAGCCAGGCCGGTGTCGGTACTTCGAGGGAGGTTTTCCAACGCTTTCGCGAAGTTCCTTAATTAAAGAACCTCTTTTCCCTGGGGGCGTAGCCCCGCTAACACCTTTCTAGGCACCTACTAGGTTTATAGCATTGATCGTTTAGTGAGAAATTTCCCGAGGAGTAGCATATACTCACAGTAGGATCGGGATCCAAATATCATTGCGTGACGAAACTGAAGGAATCCTACCAGAATCATCACACTCCAAATGGTATGCAAATCTACCAAGTTTCAGTACTTATGAAACTCCCGATGTGGATTTTTGCCCCATGCTCTTATGACCTTGGCGTGAGGTCAAAATGTCATAAGTCACATGTCAAGTTCGTCCCATCATTATCCAGGTTAATTTGAACCCACCCGTACATACCCTTGACGTAGGCCAAAATGGCAGTACGACTGTCTCAAACCAACGCATTCTATCTATGCAACAGATAAATATCCGGCAGCTACCAATCACTATGCCTTGGCGTGAGGTCAAAATACATAGCTTGAATACTACCGAATATTTAACTGAAATGATGGAGGGCTACGGATGGTTTTGGCAAAACCGTGAACGTAGTGAACTTGATTTGGTCGATGGAACGAGATAGCTTTTAAATGGAGTGGCTCAAACTCCGTATTTTAAAAGTTTGTTTTGAAAAGAACCGAGTGGTTTTTCGAAAGTGTTCCAACGACTTTAACTTGGTTTATTATCTTGCATTAGTTCTTTTAATGCGTGATATTCTTGCATTAGTTCTTTTAATGCGTCCCATCATTTAATCCTACCATTGCAGAAAACAACCAAAATATGACGTACGCTTATGCCATTCGCATTCGCCACGGGGCCACGTCATTACCCGTTAGGTTACTTAACTAACGACAGAGCGGGGGCTGGGCTAGCGCGGCTGTAAAACATAAGCAACGCCTAAATAATATCATATATAGATATACTGCAATGATAAACATTTCAGATCACAGATGAATACATTGGATATACTAGGAATCTGTAATTCGCACGAGCCTGTAACGACAAACAGATTACACGGTCGCGGTGAATAGCCAAATACCCCACCCAAGACCCCTACGGGTGCGACAAACTACCCGCCAAGTACCCGAAGCGTAGTAACCTCCCTCATCTCCATGAGTAGGCCACTCGACACTTCGGCATACCCGGTAGTTTGTGCACCCCCTCCATAGGTCTATCCTAGGAGCAAAAACAGTAAAAAGAAATTATACAATGACGGCTACAACCCCAACCCGGTTGTGCGGCCATACAAATAATTATTACATCAATTTACAAATTTACATGAATTGAAAGAAAAGAAAACTCTCGTCTCACAACCCCCGGCTATTCACCCGCGACAATCCAACATATTCATATCCACATTCCAGCAACATTACAGATCACAGATTTGCATAACCCCCACTAATCGACATATAGCGATTAGTAGACGTTCAATACAAATATCACATTACAGAAAACCCGTTAGCTTAAGTCTTTTAGAAGTTCGATCAAAAATACGGATTTTCGGGACCCCAAAATAAAATTTTCGTTCTGGAAAATCTGGGTTGAAAATATATATACCAAAAATCCCAAAATACCCCAAACAGTAAACTGCAAAAAAGAAAACCCTTGACCGAGTCAACTCGGCCGCGTTTCCGCGGCGGGAGCGTGCTCCCGCCGCGGAAACGCGGCTCTTTGATCGAGTCAGGGGCCTAAATTTTTGCATTTTCTTTAAAAAAGCCTGAGTCGATTTTAGGTGTGTTCCAAAAAGTTTTTCCAGAACTTTTGAAATCGACAGAAAGTTGAAAATTCATGGGTTCATTTTTGGGACTTTTTCTTTGATCGATCTTCTAGTTACTTGCTAACATGTTAGATAGAGTTTAACTAGGCTCTGAAACCACTGTAAGTCCATGCTACCTCTCCCGGTACTTTCGGGAATGCGGAATTTGGTAAAAAATGATTTTTACGGAGGTGGTAACATGGACCTAAAACCCGGATCTTGGTTAAACATCTATCTAACAACCTAACTATGAGTTTCTAGCTACTCGGTTAGAGGGTTATACCTTGCTTGTCTTGAACTCCTTCGTCTTCAAGCTCCGGCGGTGGTCCGATTGGCTTCTTCTCGTCGTCTCCGTACGCCGAAGATAGATCCACCTGAAAGCTCCAACCTTTAGCTCCTTCTTCGTTCTTTGAAGAAACTAGTTCACTTGGTTTGCTAAACCTAGTGAACTAGAATGAGTAGAGAATACTTTGTGTGGGATTTTATCTATGGTTCTTGATTCTCAACTCATGAGATAAGAGAACCATAGATTAAAGAGAGGGAGCAAGAGCAAAAGGGTGAGAGCAAAAGGAGAGCTCAAGAACAAGAGAGAGAATGAGCAAGAAAGAATGAGGCTCTCTTTTGTCTTTCACCCTCTCATAATCCAAAGTCATCATAACTCATCATACTAACAAAAGTCTTATGTGATGGTTGAAGCAACCATAACCATATCATTTCATGCACTCATTTTACACAAATGAGCAAGCAAGTAAAAGTCTTTGCCATGAAATGATGGCTATGGTTATCATGATGGTCAACTAGTCAAGCCTAGTCAACCGGTCAACAAAGTCAACAAGTCAACAAAAGTCAACAAGTCAACAAAGTCAACAAAAGTCAACAACCATGTCACCATAATACTTAATTAATATAATAGTTAATCACATATCATATTCTCATTAGGGTTGATCAAAAGGTCAATAGTCAACGGTCAACTGTCAACAACCCTAATGAGAATCCACTGCCTCTGTCTCCCTGTCAACTGTGCATACACACCCGCATCCGCGTTCCGAGGAACACGAATGCAAACTGGATAAATCCAATCCCATAAGGTACACTAGGATCTGGCTTAAACCAAAGCCCGCTAGTGTAAACTGTCCGGACACTGTACGCGCACAAGTGCACGGATGTGACCGAACCCTGTCGCAAAACCATGCGACCTGTCGCAATACCATGCGACCTCTACTCTTTTGCCTAAAGGCGAAAAGCTTTCTGTGTGGGACTCTAAAGACTCGACACTACGCTGGCAGTGGGTTTAACCACAGACCGCAAGCGGCACTAGCTGTGCGTAACGGTCCCCAGGTAATGCCGACAAGAAGACCGACGAGGCGAAACCCATCTGAACTCCTACTGAGCCTGAGTGTGACATTCTCCGTACAGTCCGGTTTGTTCGTCTGATACATCGCATGGCGGGCCTAGGGGGCGGTAAACGTCAGTCCCCCAATAGCGGTACAAGTCGTGCCGGAGCAAAGCCCAAAACACCCTGAGATAACACTGGAAACCTACCAGTATATCTCGTTTGCCCTGGCCAGGGACTACTCGTGTAATGGCTCTCCTAGACACAGCGCGATGTCAACCCCCAATACCGGGAGAGACGAATCCTGTCTAACCGTCACTGCCTCCAAGTGCTTCGGGACTGCACCCAACCACTACCTGTTTGCACGACTCCTTTGAGCCGTGGTAGGGTAGTGATCAAAGTACAGTGGGAACACACTCGAGGCGGAGTGACAGTGTCAAGTCAGCGGACTAAGCTGTACTCATGTCACCTGGGAACTGATAACTGACGATAGGTATAATACCAACTAGTCAGTTCCCGACGAGTCCTGTCCAGTGTACCCATAACCTAACGAGCACCCGCATACTATCTCAAGTACGACGTACTGACGGCTGTGGGACAGACCGTCTCCCACACTGGGATGAGAAGCGCATGCGCTGGTCTACTCCGGAGTATCGATGCCCTGTCTCGATAGTCCTGCGACCAGGGACCTGCATAAGGATGTGCTTATAGATTACCCAGCCCCACTAGTGTGACGGCCATCACATCCCTGGTAATCAAGCAAAGATCCTAAGGGCTCTACTAATGTGTATAGGCGATATACAAAAATAAACACATGTACACATTGAAGTAGAAACAAACCAAGTAGCATACTACTATTTTGAGCAAGATTGTATATACAAGGTGAATATCCCAAGCATCCATTAAGTAATATACAAACCAGTATGATACAGTAATGGCCTCTAGGGCATATACACTAACAAATAGAACTGGAAGAAATTCCAGAACCACGAGCTATTACTGAAAGCTTAGTAGAACCAGAGGGTTCGAAAGAACAGGACATTCCTACGCCACTCCGCAGGAGTAGTAGGCAGTCTCATCCGCCCGATAGATACTACGGTTTTCTCATAGACGGGGATAGAGAGGATTGCACTATGGATTATGGTGAGCCTACTTGCTTCCAGCAAGCCATTCAGAGCGGCAACTTGGTAAAATGGCTGGATGCAATCCGGGCCGAAATGGAGTCCATGTACACCAACAAAGTTTGGACTTTGGACTTTGCTCCAGAAGGGGTAAAACCCGTAGGATGCAAATGGATCTTCAGAAAGAAGATTCATGTAGATGGACAGGTTGAGACCTATAAAGCTAGACTTGTTGCAAAGGGTTTTCGTCAAAGACCTGGTTTGGACTATGACGAGACCTTTTCTCCAGTGGCTATGCTGAAATCCATTCGGATCCTTCTTGCCATTGCTGCCTTCCACGATTATGAAATCTGGCAGATGGACGTAAAGACGGCTTTCCTAAATGGAAATTTGGAAGAGTGCGTCTATATGGATCAGCCAGAAGGATTCATTCAGAGTGGGAGCAGCGGTAAAGTGTGCAAGTTGCTAAAGTCCATCTATGAACTTAAGCAGGCATCGCGGAGTTGGAACATCTGCTTTGATGATACTGTCAAAGAATTCGACATTATCAAAAACTCAGATGAACCATGCATTTACAGTAAGATTGTAGGGAGAACTGTAGTATTCCTCGTCTTGTACGTGGATGACATTCTCCTAATAGGAAATGATATTCTTATGGTATAGTCAGTCAAAGGATTCTTGTCGCAGAGGTTCTCCATGAATGACCTGGGCGATGCCAATTGCATTCTGGGGATCCAGATCTATCGTGATAGATCTAAGAGGATGTTGGGACTTTCACAGTCAAGGTACATTGACACCATACTGAAAAGATTCAGTATGGAAGATTCCAAGCGCGGTAATTTACCGGCTTGTCACGGGATCACCCTCTCCAAAGAGATGTCTCACAAGACTGATTTGGAAAGGGATCGCATGTCTATTGTACCCTACGCTTCTGCGGTAGGCTCTATAATATATGCGATGTTATGTACCAGACCAGATGTAGCATACGCATTGAGCGTTGTAAGCCGGTATCAGTCAAACCCAGGGGAGAAACACTGGATAGCGGTAAAGAACATTCTCAAGTACCTGAGAAGGACTAAGGAGATGTTCTTGGTGTATGGCGGAAAAGACCTCCAGCTCGAGGCCTTTGCTGACTCCAGCTTCCAGAGTGACAAGGATGACTCCAAGTCCATTTCGGGTTATGTCTTTACCCTCAATGGAGGGGCGGTTTGCTGGAAGAGTTCCAAGCAGGAGACCGTTGCAGACTCAACTATGGAAGCGGAGTACACAGCTGCTTGCGATGCCGCAAAGGAAGCTGTCTGGATGAAGAAGTTCCTCACAGAGCTTTAGGTGGTTCCTACCATTGTTGATCCAATACCACTGTATTGCGACAACAACGGCGCTATAGCTTTAGCGAAGGAACCCAGGTCCCATCAGAAGTCCGGGCACATTTTGAGGCGGTACCACCTGATCAGGGAGATCATAGATCGCCAGGAGATCGAGGTGAAGAGAGTAAATACGGAGAATAACACTGCAGATCCACTCACGAAGGCCCTACCCCAGACTCAGTTCGAGCGGCTGATCGAGATGATAGGTCTTCGATATGCCGGTACATGGCCTTAGTGCAAGTGGGAGATTGTTAGTGTATATGCCCTAGAGGCCATTACTGTATCATACTAGCTTGTATATTACTTAATGGAAGCTTCGGATATTCACAGTTGTATATACAATCTTGCTCAAAATAGTAGTATGCTACTTGGTTTGTCTCTACATCAATTTGTGCATGTGTTTCTTTTAGCATATCGCTTATATACATATTAGTAGAGCCCTTAGGATCTTTGTTTGATTACCAGCGTTGTGATGGCGCTTACACTCGTGGGGGCTGGGTAATCCATAAGCACATCCTTATACAGGTCCCTAGTCGTTGGACTATCGAGACAGGGCATCGATACTCCGGAGTAGACTAGCGTATGCGTTTCTCATCCCAACGTGGGAGACGGTCTGTCGCACAGCCGTCAGTACGTCGTACTTGAGATAGTATGCGGGTGCTCGTTAGGTTACGAGTACACTGGACAGGACTCGTCGGGAACTGTTGGTTGGTATTATACCTATCGTCGGTTATCAGTTCCCAGGTGACATGAGTACAGCTTAGTCCGCTGACTTGACACTGTCACTTCGCCTCGAGTGTGTTCCCACTGTACATTGATTACTACCCTACCACGGCTCAAAGGAGTCGTGCAAACAGGTAGTAGTTGGGTGCAGTCCCGAAGCACTTGGAGGCAGTGACGGTTAGACAGGATTCGTCTCTCCCGGTATTGGAGGTTGACATCGCGCTGTGTCTAGGAGAGCCATTACACGAGTAGTCCCTGGCCAGGGCAAGCGAGATATACTGGTAGGTTTCCAGTGTTATCTCAGGGTGTTCAGGGCTACACTCCGACACGACTTGTACCGCTATTAGGGGACTGACATTTACCGCCCCCTAGGCCCGCCATACGATGTATCAGACGAACAGACCGAACTGTACGGAGACTGTCACATACAAGCTCAGTAGGAGTTCAGATGGGGTCACCTCGTCAGTCTTCTTATCGGCATCTACCTGGGGACCGTTACATACAGCTAGTGCCGCTTGCGGTCTGTGGTTAAACCCACTGTCAGCGTAGTGTCGAGTGTTTAGAGTCCCACACAGAGAGCTATTCGCCTTTAGGCAAAATGAGTAGAGGTCGCATGGTTTTGCGACAGGGTTCGTTCACATCCGTGCACTTGTGCACGTTTGCTGTCCGGACAGCTTATACTAGCGGGCTTTAGTTTAAGCCAGATCCTAGTATATGATTTTGGATTGGTTTTATCTCTTTATTCGTGTTCCTCGGATCACGAATACGGGTGCGTATGCACAGTTGATTGAGACAGAGGGAGAGGACTTTGATTAGGGTTAATGACCATTGTCATTTTGCTAACCCTAATACTTATGTGTGTATTATGGTTGATTGATATTAGTTATATATAATTGTGCATGGTTAGGGTTGATGACTATTTGACCACCCTTGACTTGTTGACCTAGGTTGACACTTTGACCGTCATCATTTCATATAAAAGATGCTCTTTGATCCTTGCAATAGTATTAAATATGAAATGATAATGGTCATGTCTTGATTAAGCCATGACAATTATCTCACTAATTATCAATTTACAATAATTCACACATATATGTGAGAATGCTTCATTATTCTCTCATTCTATTATATTCATTCTCTCTCCTCCTCTTCCTCTCTATCAAGCTCTCCCCTCTCATGTGTTGAGAAACACTTGAGCTTGAGAAAACCTCTTCTAGATAATCTCTACTCTCATCTAGGGTTCTAGGATTAGCATTTCTAGCACCTTAGTTACTTCTAGCTTGAAGTTGAAGCCAAAGGTTGAGGCTCTCGGGTGGATCCATCTTCGACTAGAGAAGGCGACAAGGTGATCCCTTTCTACCACTCCAAGGAGTAAGGAGAGAAGGACATAAAGCCCAAGGTATAACCTTTCTACCCTATAGCTAAATCTAGTTAGCTTTTAGTTAGTTTTTGTTTAGCAAAGATCATCCTTTGTCTAGTCCATATTGCCTAGCATGATAAAAATCCGATTTTTATTCCATTTTCCGTCTCCCCGCAAGCACCGGGATGGCAACGTGGACTTACAAATACTATGCTAATGGTTATAAGAATACCTTATTTGGCAACTCAAGAATTTTCTTGAGTTGCCCTAAGTGTCCAAAATCCTTGCTTTTTTAGTCTAAAGTGTAGCTTGTGAGCTTATGCACATTTTTAATGAAGTGGGGATGAGGTTTTGAGTTGTTTTTTATGGAGTTGTGAGGAGGTAGAGGGGAGAGGGAGATGCGGCAGCAGCCATGAGGGAATGAAGGGAGGAAAATGATGAAGGAATGAAGAAGGAATGGGATCCTTGGTCCAAGATTTGACCCCTCACCCTCTCTCTTCTCTTCTCTTTCTTGCCCATCCATCATAATTCTATTCCTTTTCTTTTCTTTTTCTTATCTTATCTTTTTCATTTCTAAAACAAAACCATGCATAGAAAAAGAAAAAGACATGGTAGGAAAATGTAAAAATGCAAAATATGACATGGTGCATGTCATGTGCACAAAACTAGCTTAATACACAATTAGCAATATTTAATCGCGATTAGCATTAAATTAGTGTATAATAAATCATAAAATTTTATAATTTGCATAAATCACATAAAACACTCTCTTTCTAGTAATTTCTATAATTTTCCAATTTTTTCCCAATTTATCGTTATTTAATTATACCGCAATATTAAAATATTCAATATATTATTATTTAATTATAAAAAAATCCCCAAAAATAATATTTTATTTTTCTGAAATGTTACAATCTTCCCCCTTAAAGAAATTCGGTCCCCGAATTTAAATTTAAACCCCTCAAATACTAAAACATTTCAGTAAAAAGTCTAAGTCGTCGGGGCTCCGAAATCATCAATACATAAGACGCATCATAGCGCAATGCATGCGCATGAATAATGAGCAGATAAGTCAAAAAAAAACTCCGTCAAGCATCCCGCAATTATTGGAGTCATGGTGAAGACACAAATGTCAAATCCAAAACAAAACCAATATGATATACATCAAAACTATACATATAAACATCAAATCTATATATGTAAACATCTGAAAGAAATGCATGCCAAACCTTTCGTGTTGCTGTGCGATGTGCGTATCGCGGCACAGTGGCGGACGTCTATTGCAAGAAAATAACTATATATATACTTATCCTTTGTTTAATATGTACGTCCCGCCGTTTTTGAAAATAATTTAGAAGGGTTTTCTTATTTTAAACGTTTCGTGTCATATCAGACACGTAGGTAAATACTGAGACTATAGCTTCCTTTTCTGGAAATCTCTTCGATAACTATCAATGCATGCAAAATATATTCAGGTACTGTCCTCGAACTAGTCCTACTCAGCTACTATATTAAATAGTAAATATCATAAAACATGCTACTGAAGGGAAATCAATTCCAAAATGTGTATATGAATGCTACGTGCGTCTGGTGCACACGGAAATCGAAACCCATGAATGTGCCATACCTGTACACAAAAACAACATCTAAGTGTATCGTGTGTGCACGAAACAACTATCAAGGGCAACGGGTGTGCCTGACAGCAATATCAGTTGCATCTGATATGCACGAAGAATCTCGATTTAGTGCATCTGGTGTGCACCAGAATCGCATCTCATATCATGCGCCCAACATGCGCGAAAATCCAAATCAGGTGCATCCATCCCGCGCGAAAAAATCTAAATCATGTGCATCCAACATGCACAAAATCACGAAATCCAATATCAAGCGCCGAACATGCGTAAAAGTCCAATCCAAGCGCGTCAAATATGCGCAAGAATCCAATCAGGTGCACAAGGTACACAAAACAAATATCGAGTATCATAATCGAAATCGACGGTATACAACACATTTCAATCCAAATCCAAATCAGGTATACCGTGGTATATAATCTCACAACCATGTGCATCCGCATGCACAAAAACAAATCAAAATACTAAAAGTGCATGAAAACTATGCCGAAAGCATAAGTCAAATCATATGCATGCCCTAGGCATGAAATCACAATCAATATCTCAAATGACATCAAAAAAAAGTCAGGTGCAACTGTAGTGCACAAAATATGTATCAATGCACTGCAAGCATATGTGAACTATACCGAGTGCAAAAACCAAATCGAATGCGTACCATATGCACAAAATCAGCCCAACAGTGTGAAATCCATGAAATCATAAGCATGTGCAACCAAGGCACAAAATGATACCAAGTGCGATACTGTGCAAAAATCATAAATCAACACAATGGTGTATAAAGCATATCTCAAGTAATAACTATGCACAAAATAAAACTACCCAGTAGGCGCGGCCATAGTGCACGAAAACAAATATCATGAAACTCGGTCATCAAAACTAAATCATGCGAATAGATCGCCCAAAATACCGAAATCCAAGGTGACGGATATGTGATAATCGAATCACCAAATCACAAATCATAAATACGGTCGTCGATATTTCCTCCTTCAAAGTCGAGAAGGTATAGGTGCATCCAAAGCTAGCAGAGCAAGATGTCTACTTACCTCCTGTTCAAGGTCTGGCGCCTGGTGCCTTTAGGCTCTTGTCTCTCACTGTGAATTGCTAGATATATAGCTCCTCGGCTCAACGGCCCAATATGGAATGACGAAGGAAATAATCCCGCTCTAGCACATCCGCTAAAGATCTCTGGCCAACTATCCCGTCGACGATGCCGAACTCTGGCCTGCTGGGTGTGCATAATATGACCTCTCCTGGGTCCAAGTCTTCTCATATAGTATTCCAGAAAGGTTCTGTCGAAATCTCTCCTAAATCTCGTTTCTGATGAACTGCCCAGAAGTTATCATCTTTTACTAAATCTGTATCTTGTTCCAGAACGGCTGTATACTCATCGCGACTCCTTCTGGAAGATACATCCATAAACAATGCCTCTGCATGCGTATCGCATCGCTGATGTCAACGGAGTGTAACGTCATCTCGTGCGAACTCTTTACTCCACTTTTTCTCTAATGTCAACTGCTTCGGACTCGTCTCTTCGTGGCTGCATGGACTGTGCTCCAACGGCTATACTCATATCTGGAGTCTCCCAAGCAATGCATCCCATCACATGATATCCGAAAGATGTCGAATCATTCGATCGATTCATCAAAACCTCATAATTGCCCAAGATCTCAACATCTTGAGTACAGTTTAATAATATCGAGTACATGCCACAGCACCTATGGACCAACCATAGAAGGGCAAACCCAAGCCTCGTTAATGGTACCGCTGAACTGCTGCAAACCCTAAGGTTTCAAAGCATTCTCATGGTCATTATATCGAGTTAGGGTTTCATTCTTCTAGAGAGTCCACGGAATTACTTTCATGTTTCTCCGAATACTTTAAACCTGGAAATGGGTTTCTGACATTCGATCGTCTTCCTTCGACTCCCAACGTACCTGTGTGAAGTCGTCTCTAGCTGGAATCAATCAATCTAATGACCTCGCATCGGGGTAGGCAATGAATCACATGTCCTAGTCCTTCCTCCTTGGGTGACTAGCAATCTTCTATCATATCTCTAAGTACAACTCGTGCGGCAATAGCTCCAAACATCTGGGGTGATATCTCATCATTCGCAGTAATAACTGGTTCATTCGTCCGCACGTTGAACAGTGCCTAAATCATCAAGAATAATCTGTGCAATGACAGTCATCACATTCTAGCTGGCCTTTAGCAGTAGCCTGATCCTCTGGTGCTGATCTGCATGTCCAAGAAATCTCATAAAAGCGAATCATCAAACACTCATGGCGCGAAAACACCATAAAACGATGCCTCTATGCAATCGTATGTCCCTGGAATCACGTCCTGGTCAGTCCTCGTCCGTGGCGAGGTCGTGCTGATCGAAACTCTAGCCGTAGCTCTCTCTGCCCGTGTAATCATGGCAGCAAAATCATAAACCAATACCGATGAGGATAGATCATAAGAATGAATATAATACTGTGCAAGGAAATGTACATCCTAAGGCTCCCTAAGTGGAGTAGCGTATCGTAAGTATGCCGCGAAACATACACACGGTATGTCACTCTCCTTAAGTCACCTACTCCATCAACCAAGGTCAACCTACGCGATGAAAGTTCGGGTCTAATACCCCCTCGACTAAGTCTATGTTCCGTAAGGTCAAGCCTAAGTTCCGAATATATACAAACGCTCTAGGCTCTGCATAGTCAAACTTAGACTCGAACCAAGGTTAACCTAGCGCTTTGATACCCACTTTGCCATGACCCGAAATGGCACGTGACTCGCACTTGAATCATATGAAGTCTATAGGACCCCATCTAATTCAAATAAGCCAAGAAATCCCAGAAATCTAAAACATTTAAAGAAAGAAGTGAAGAAAACCTGTTTTAAAACAAGGGGTTTTTAAATAACATAAGCCGAATATGCATTTTTAAATCTCAAGTCTTTTCTAAAAATTTCGGCAGAGTTTTCTTTGTAAATACTGGCCCCAAACGGGGTACAACATGAATAATATATGCATAATGATAAAAGGCATCCCCAAGCGGGAGCTAGCTCTTCATCAATCGACGGTCGCAACCACGCAAGCAATATAATATACAACGCTGAAGGGCGATGATCAAAACTTAAAAGGAAACTCAAAATATCAAGAAAACCATAATAATACAAAGCGTGACTCTAAGGTCAAAAGTGTATACAATTGGTTTTCTAAGTCTGAAATAAATGTACAAGTCTGGTTGATGGAGTTTCTAGATACAACTGAAATAAATGGAGTACAATGGTGGTCACGATACAAGTGAACCCACCTACGAAGCAATCACCCGAAAAAGGACAGTGTGCCAGCAAAGCCGCAATGAACCTGTACGGCAAAACCTGCAAGAAACTGTGGCACAATGGAGGTTAGTTGCCAACTCGTGGGTAGAAGACATCACAGAACAGAAATCGTATGTATGACTCAATCCTAAGTCAATACGATCAGTAATATATATCCACAAAATGATAAAGTCTGAAGCATGATAAGGTGGCAAGGGTAAAAATCTACACACAAGTGTAATACCAAGTGCTCGTGTCAATACCTCAAGTAGCAACATATCATAAATATGAGGTGTGATCAATATAATTATCATGAAATCAGTGTCAAGTATGTCATGAAGTCTATAAGTATGTGGATATCATCCAACTATGAAATCAATGCTTGTATGTATGTGGATCTCGTCCATGTATCAACCAATGACACAACAATATCATGCATGTAAAAGTCATAAAAGCATATGCATGAAAGTATGAGGATATAAATCAACGTGTATCCCTCGCAACACATCAAAATCATGGAACCTGAGTATCCAGCATCGATACTCGAAATATCATTAAATCCGTGCCTAGCATCGACACGAAAATCCTCATATATCTCAGGCGCCAGATCCTCAGATCGGCCCTTAGACGCCGCATAATCTGGTCGGCCCTCATACCCATCTCACTACTCCGGTCAGTATCCTCCGGATAACCGCCGAGTCCAAATACTATCACCGGTAGGTAGTGTTCCCCCGCCAGGCTCACCGTCTAACATATACGAGTCTTCTTGCCCCGGGGTACCTCACCGGGTCCACCATGTACCCGCAGACGGTGCTTACCACTCCTCGAATCGGGTTTCACATGCCACTCTCAGAACCGAGAAAACACATGGTGGACGCACTGAAATATCATATCAAGGGAAACCGAGGTTTTTTTTAAAATAAGACATACTCTCTTTTGAAATAACGACGGTTACCAAATCCAGAAATCTCATGAAAACTACATATCTCAATGCGTATAATCATAAAACATGATGTATACGACATATAACATAAATGTAAGCATATTTGTATATCATGCAACATGGAACAGTAATAAGCACATATCGAGGGAAAATCGCTCTTTTAAAATGAATCCAGTTTTGAAATATATCTTGCGGTTCCCAAATCTCCAAAATCAAGCCAGAACCATCTATGTATGTGCAAATACGTATGTATGCAAGTATGGGTGTACAATATGTGTGTACGCAAGTATGAGTGTACAATATGTCTGTACGCAAGTATGAGTGTACCATATGTATGTGTGCTAATATGGATGTACAAGTAGTATATACGCAAGTATGAGTGTACAATATGCCTGTGCGCCAATATGGATGTAAAAGTAGGTAGATACGCAAGTATGAGTGTACAATGTGCCTGTGCGCCAATATGAATGTACAAGTAGGTATATACGCAAGTATGAGTGTACAATATGTATGTGCGCAAGTATGGTGTACAATATGTATGTACGCAAGTATATCATGCAAGGAGTTATATCCTGATGCAGAAATCCTACAGTGTAGCGATGCCACGACCTGAAATAGCACGTGACTAGCACTTGAATCGTATGAAGTCTATAGGACCACATCTAATTCAAGTAAGCCAAATGCCCAGAAATCTAAAACCATTTTAAATAGTAAGTGAAGGAAAACTGGTTTTAAAGAAGTGATTTTAATAGCACAAGCCGAATTATGCGTTTTTAAAACATCGAGTCTTTTCTGAAAATTTCGGCAGAGTTTCCTTTGTAAATACTGGCCCCGAACAGGGTACAACATGAATATTATATGCACAATGATAAAAGGCATCCCCAAGCGGGAGCTATCTCTTCGTCAATTGACGGTCACAACCATTAGAGAACATAGTGGGTGTTTCCCTTGCCTTCTGCAAGGTGCCCTCTGCACTCCTCAGCATGTTAAAAAGTTCTGGAAGTTCAACTTCTTTACCTTGAATGTTGAAATTCAAGATAAACTGGGCATAGGTGGAAAGAAGGGACTGGAGAATCAAGTCTGTATACAGCTCGTTCTCTAATGTTGTCCCGAGGTCTGCGAGCTCTTCAATATAGCCAATCATCTTAAGGACATGTTCCCCTACAGATGATTCGACGGCCATCCTCGACTGAAACAAGTTCTTCGAGGTCTTGTATCTAGCTATACGAGATTGCTCTCCATACAGTTCCTTGGTGTGGAGAAATATGGACTCTAGATCCATATTCTCGTGCCTCCTTTGATGTTCATTATTCATAGAGGCAAGCACGATGCACTTGGCCTTCGCGCAGTCTAACTCCCAGGTCTTGCGGATTTCCTTATCCGCGACACTGGATTCAGGACCTGGGACGGCAAGGGCCTTTGTAGTAAGGACATACCCCAATTTGTCATAGGTAATAACCATCTTAACATTCCGGAACCTTTCTTTATAGTTCGGCCCTATCAAAATATTTTTATCTAATAATAACTTAAGGCCTGTCATGTTCTGGGTCGCTGTAATGAGAGAGAGAGGGAACACTTTAGCATGATACTCTTGCAAGTTTAGAGTGGTTTTTTAGTTTATCTAAATAGGATGGCTCCCACTGTTTCTCGAATCCCTCCTCAAACCAAAAAGGAAGAACTGGTCAGGACTATTCTCACCGTACAATACTTGCTTAACCGTTCAGCCATACCGGTGTTGGTACTTCGAGAGAGGTTTTACGACGCTTTCACGAAGTTCCTTAATTAAATAACCTCTTTTCTCTGGGGGCGTAGCTCCGCTGACACCTTTCTCGACACCTACTTGGTTTATAGCATTGATCGTTAAGTGACGAATCTCCTGATGAGTAGCGGATACTCATAATAGGATCGGGATCTAAATATCATCGTGTAATAAAGCTGAAGGAATCCTACCAAAATTATCACACTCCAAATGGTATGCAACTCTTTAGCAAATTTCAGTTTCTTTAGAAATTCCCGATATAAATTTCTGCCCCATGCTCTTATGACCTTGGCGTTGGTCAAAATGTTATAAGTCACATGTCAAGTTCTATCCATCATTATCTTGTTAATTTGAACCCATCCGTGCATACCCTGACGTTGGCCAAATGATTGTACGACTGTCCCAAACTAACTCATCTATCTATACAACAAATGAATACCCAGCAGCTACCAAACACTATGCCTTGGCGTTGGTCAAAATACATAGCTTGAATACTACTGAATACCCAAATGAAATGACGGAGGGCTACGAATGGTTTTAGCGAAACCGTGAACGTAGTGAACTTGATATGATCGAAGGAACCTGATAGCTTTTTAAAAGGAGTGGTTTAAGCTCCGCAATTAAAAAAATATCTTATGTTTTAAAATAACCGAGTGGTTTCTTTTAAATTGTTCCAACGATTCAACTTTGGTTTATTTTCTTTGCATTAATATAATGCGTCCCATCAATTAACCTATCATTTCAGAAAATAACGAAAATACAACGTCCTCTAATGCCATCTGTATTCGCCACTGGGCCCCGTCATTCACCCGTTAGGTTACTTAACTAACGACAGAGCGGGGGCTAGGCTAGCGCAGGTGCAAAACATAAGTGACGCCTATTAGATATCATATATAGATATTGTACATTCATCAGACGCAATAATAGGCATTCCAGATCACAGATGAACATATTGGATTTTCTAGGAATCTGCATTCTTTTTTAGCCTGCAAAGAAAGACGGATTACACAGTCGTGATAAATAGCCAAAACCCCACCCTAGACCCCTATGGGTACGGCAAACTATCTGCCTAGTACCCGAAGTGAAGCGGTCTCCCTCAACGACGTGAGTAGGCCACTAAACAATTCAAAGTACCCGATAGTTTGTGCACCCCACCTTGGGTCTATCCTAGGAGCAGAAAACAGAAAATGAAATAATACAACGGTGGCTACAACCTTAACCCAGATGTGCCCCGCAAAAGGATATTACAACAAATTACAATTTGCATTTGAATGAAAGAAACACTCGTCTCACATCCCCGGCTATCCATTCACGACAATCCAACAAGTCCACAATCACAAACCAGTAAAAACCGTTACAGAAATGTGCTACCCCCTACTAACCGACATACTAGTAGTTAAGGGAGGTTTACGAATACATTAAACACAACACAGATATAATCAAATTAGCCAAACATCTTAGAATTTCGATCAAGCAACACAAATGAATCTACTCCAAACAATTCTCTGTGCACATAAAACCAGAGCAGAAATAAATCATCCCAGAAAACACAACATCAACACAGAAGAATAACTGAGCAAATTTGGGTTGACTCGGAGTCAACTCGGCCACGGATCCGCTGCGGATTGCTTAGATCGGCGGCGGTTCCGCGGTGATATGGTCGAGTCACGATCTTAAATTTCTTCACAATTCTTAAAAAATCCTTCTTGTATTTTTAAGGGTCCCTGAAAAATTTTTAGACCCCGTTTTAAAATCGGCAGAAACTATGTGAAAATGTCGTATTTTCGGGTTCGTTTTGCGATCGAATTTCTAAGGACTTTGCTAACATGTTAGTTATGGTTTAGCTAGTCTCTGATACCACTGTAAGTCGACATTAGACACCCCACATGATGCGGGGAGGCGAAATAGGTAAAACAATCATTTTGTTTAAGTTAACATCGACTAACTTTACGGATCTTTTCTAAACCCTAACTAACAACTATATAGAAGTGATTAGCTACTATGATAGATGATTATACCTAAAGATTCAAGTCCTTCTTGTTCTTTTAGTTCACCTCCTCGTCGGCCTCCTCGATGTGATAGAAAATCCACCCGAGAGATCCTTCTCCAGGCTTTAACATCTCACTTGAGGTAACTAGGTGGCTATGAGTGCTAATCAAAGTAACCTAGAGGATATAGAAGAGGATTAGGGATCTATTAGTCTTGCTAACCCTACGATCTCAACACATGAGAGGATTAGGGTTAGGTCTTTGAAGAGAGAAAGAGCTTGAGGAGAGAGAATGTGAAAGTGAGAATGAATATAAATCTTAAGTCATTTGGATAAATAATGAAGCATGAAAATATCTAAGTAATAATATATAAAATTATCAACCATGCTTCATTAATTACTTTGAGGTGAATCACCTCATGACTCATGATGTAATTAATGCAAATTTCACATCATCTCCTCCACCTCATTAAGCTTAATTCATAAATGAATTAAACCATAATGAGCCACCTTTCTTCTAGAAGCTTCTCGAGTAATTACGAGAATGCCCCTCCCATCCGTAAAACACGGAAAATCTGAGACTGTATAAATCCAATAATCCAATACCAGAATCTGGCTTAAACTAAAGCCCGCTAGTAAAAACTTTCCGAATATCGTACGTGCATAAATACACGTATGTCTCCGAACCCAGTCGTAAAACAATACGACCTCTATATCGTTTCGCCTGAAGCAGTGAAACTCTCTGTGTGGAACTCTAAAGACTCGACACTACGCTGGCAATAGGTTTAACCACAGGCCGCAAGCGGTACTAGCTGTACGTAACGGTCCCCAGGTAGATGTCGATAAGAAGGCCGATGAGGAAACCCATCCGAACTCCTACTGAGCCTGATGTGACAATCTCCGTACAGTTCGGTCTGTTCGTCTAAGACTATCGCATATCGGGCCTAGGGGGGCGGCAAGCGTCACTCCCCTAAAAGTTGTATAAGTCGTGTCGGAGTAAAGCCCATTACACCTTGAGAAGCTACTGGAAATCCTACCAGTAAATCTCGTTTGCCCTGGCCAAGGACTTTGCGTAATGGCTTTCCAAACACAGCGCGATATCAACTCCCAATACAGGGAGAGACGAATCCTATCTAACCGCCACTACCTCCAAGTTCTTCAGGACTGCACCCAACTGCTACCTGTTTGCACGACTCTTTTGAGCCGTGGTAGGGTAGAAATCTAAGAACAGTGGGAACACACTCGAGACGAAGCAGCAGTGTCAAGTCTGCGGACTATACTATACTCATGTCACCTGGGAACTGTTAACTAACGACGGGTATCATACCAACCAACAGTTCCCTACGAGTCCTGTCCGGTGTACCTGTAACCCAATGAGCACCTGTATACTATCTCCAGTTCAACGTACTGATAGCTGTGGGACAGACCATCTCCCCAACTGGGATGAGAAGCGTACACACTAGTCTACTCCGGAGTGTCGATGCCCTGTCTCGATAATCCTATAACTAGGGACCTGAAAAAGGATGTGCTTGTAGACTACCCAGTCCCCACTAGTGTGACTGTCATCACAATGCTGGTAGTCAAGCAAGATCCTAAGGGCTCTATCAATATGTATTCGCGATATGCTAACATATACACATATTAAGATATACCTAAACCAAGTAGCATACTACTATGTTGAGCGAGACTGTTAATATAACTATGAATATTCCAAGCTTCCATTAAGTAATATACAAACTAGTATGATACAATAATGGACCCTAGGGCATATACACTAACAATATCGGGCTCCGTCAGTCCGGATCAGCCCATATCATCTCTCGGCTCCGGTCGGTATCCTCCGGATATCCGCCGAGCCCAAACACAATCACCGGTTGGTAGTAGTCGCTCTGCCAGGCTCACCGTCTGTATACACAGCATCACTTTCTTGCCCCGGGGTACCATATCGGGCCCCACTATGTACTCGCATACGGCCTACGGCTCCTCCTCGCATGGGGTATATATATATCTGTGAGTCCATATTGCGACCCCCGGTGCTTACGGGGAGGCGGAAACGGTATAAAAGTCGAATTTTTATCGCAAGAGGCAACATGGACTAAACTAGGTCGGGATCGTTGTCTAAACTAAAACTAGTTTACAAGCTAAAGAGAGTTAGCTACTATGGAAGATGGTTATACCTAAACTTGAACTCCTTCTTCTTCAAACCTTGTAGAGGTTGATGGTTCTCTTTTCCTCGCCTTCTCCCGTCGAAGATAGATCCACCTCGAAGGTTCGACTTTGGGCTCTTCCTCGATCTTTGAGTGAACTAGGGTTTCCGGCTTGCTAAACCTTCATCCTAGAATGAGTAGAGAGTGATTAGGGTTTGCTTTTCTATCTAAAGAGAATGATTCTCAACACATGAGAAGGTTTCTCTTTTCAAGAGGAGGAAGAAGATGAAAATGAGGAGAGAGAGAGGTTATGATAGAATGAGCTCAATTATTTCTTTCTTGCAACCATATTGCAAAAGAAATGAATTATCTAAATGATAATAATTGAAATAAGAATAGTTGATGGTAATTTTGGAATGACCACTATCATGCTTCTTTAAATGAAGTGTAAGCATGAATCAAGGAAGACTTTCAAGGCATGAAAGTGGTCAATGGTCAACAAGTCAACCAAGGTCAACAAGTCAACAAAAAACAACCATAACATAATTCTTATTTAATTACTATTATTAATAGATAATATATAAATCCATTAGGGTTTGGAAAATGAAGACTGTCAACTGTGCATACGCACCCGATCCGAAACCCTAATGAAAAACCTCATTCTCCGCCTCAAGCAACTGTGCATACACACCTGCATTCTCGTTCCGAGGAACAAGAATACCAAGATATAAAAGCAACCCCCAAAACATATACCAGTATCTGGCTCAAACCAGAGCCTGCCAGTATAATCCGTCCGGACTCCAAACGTGCACCAGTGCGCGGATGAGAACGAACCCTGTCGCAAAACCATGCGACCTCTACTCTGTTTTGCCCAGAGGCGAATACCCTCTGTGTGGGACTCTAAAGACTCGACACTACGCTGGCAGTGGGTTTAACCACAGACCGCAAGCGGCACTAGCTGTGCGTAACAGTCCCCAGGTAGATGCCGACAAGAAGGCTGACGAGGTGAAACCCCATCTGAACTCCTACTGAGTCTGAATGTGACATTCTCCGTACAGTCCGGTCTGTTCGTCTGATACATCGCATGGCGGGCCTAGGGGGCGGTAAAACGTCAGTCCCCCAATAGCGGTACAAGTCGTGTCGAAGTGAAGCCCAAAACACCCTGAGATAACACTGGAAACCTACCAGTATATCTCGCTTGCCCTGGCCAGGGACTACTCGTGTAATGGCTCTCCTAGACACAGCGCGATGTCAACCCCCAATACCGGGAGAGACGAATCCTGTCTAACCGTCACTGCCTCCAAGTGCTTCGGGACTGCACCCAACCACCACCTGTTTGCACGACTCCTTTGAGCCGTGGTAGGGTAGTGATCAAAGTGCAGTGGGAACACACTCGAGGCGAAGTGTCAGTGTCAAGTCAGCGGACTAAGCTGTACTCATGTCACCTGGGAACTGATAACTGACGATAGGTATAATACCAACCTGTCAGTTCCCGACGAGTCCTGTCCAGTGTACTCGTAACCCAACGAGCACCCGTATACTATCTCCAGTACGACGTACTGATGGCTGTGGGACAGACCATCTCCCACACTGGGATGAGAAGCGCATACGCTAGTCTACTCCAGAGTATCGATGCCCAGTCTCGATAGTCCTACGACTAGGGACCTGTATAAGGATGTGCCTATAGATTACCCAGCCCCCACTAGTGTGACTGCCATCACAACGCTGGTAATCAAGCAAAGATCCTAAGGGCTCCACTAATGCGTATAAGTGATATACTGAAATAAACACAAGTACACATTGAAGTAGAAACAAACCAAGTAGCATACTACTATATTGAGCAAGACTGTTTATACAAGGTGAATATCCCAAGCTTCCATTAAGTAATATACAAACTAGTATGATACAGTAATGGCCTCTAGGGCATATACACTAACAATCTCCCACTTGCACTAAGGCCATGTACTGGCGTATCGAAGACCTATCATCTCGATCAGCCGCTCGAACTGAGTCTGGGGTAGGGCCTTGGTGAATGGATCTGCAGTGTTCTCTTCTGAAGCAACCCTCCGAACCTCGATCTCCTTGCGATCCACGATCTCCCTGATCAGGTGATACCGCCTCAAGATGTGCCTGGATCTCTGATGGGACCTGGGTTCCTTTGCTAAAGCTATAGCCCCGTTGTTGTCGCAATACAGAGGTACTGGGTCAACAATGGACGGAACCACCTGAAGTTCTTTTAAGAACTTCCTTATCCAGACAGCTTCTTTTGCGGCATCAGATGCAGCGATGTATTCCGCTTCCATAGTCGAGTCTGCAACGGTTTCCTGTTTGGAACTCTTCCAACACACCGCCCCTCCATTGAGGGTAAAGACAAAACCCGACATGGACTTGGAATCATCCTTGTCACTCTGGAAGCTGGAGTCAGCAAAGGCCTCAATCTGGAGGTCTTTTCCGCCATACACCAAGAACATCTCCTTAGTCCTCCTCAGGTACTTGAGAATGTTCTTTACCGCTATCCAATGTTTCTCCCCAGGGTTTGACTGATACCGGCTTACTACACTCAGTGCATAAGCTACATCCGGTCTGGTACACAACATCGCATACATTATAGAGCCTACCGCAGAAGCGTAGGGTATAATAGACATGCGATCCCTCTCCAAATCAGTCTTGGGAGACATCTCTTTAGAGAGGGTGATCCCGTGACAAGCCGATAAGTTACCGCGCTTGGAATCTTCCATACTGAATCTTTTCAGTACGGTGTCGATGTACCTGGACTGTGAAAGTCCTAATATCCTCTTGGATCTATCACGATGGATCCGGATCCCCAGGATGTAAGAGGCATCACCCAGGTCTTTCATGGAGAACCTGTGTGACAAGAAACCCTTGACAGATTGTAGCATAGGAATGTCATTTCCTATTAAGAGAATGTCATCCACGTATAAAACAAGGAATACTACAGTTCTCGCTACAAATCTACTATAGATGCACGGTTCATCTGGATTTTTGATAAAGTCAAATTCCTTGACCGTCTCATCAAAACAGATGTTCCAACTCCGCGATGCCTGCTTTAGTCCATAGATGGACTTAAGCAACTTGCACACCTTTCCGCTGCTCCCACTCTGAATGAAACCCTCTGGCTGATCCATATAGACACACTCCTCTAAATTTCCATTTAGAAAAGCGGTTTTTACGTCCATCTGCCAAATCTCATAATCGTGGAAGGCAGCAATGGCAAGAAGGATCCGAATGGATTTCAGCATAGCCACTGGAGAAAAGGTTTCGTCGTAGTCCAAGCCAGGTCTTTGACGGAAACCCTTTGCTACAAGTCTAGCTTTATAGGTCTCAACCTGTCCATCTACACCAATCTTCCTTTTGAAGATCCACTTGCATCCTACGGGTTTTACCCCGTCTGGAGCAATGTCCAACGTCCATACTTTGTTGGTGTACATGGACTCCATTTCGGTCCGCATTGCATCCAGCCATTTTACCGAGTCAATGCTCTGAACGGCCTGCTGGAAGCTAGTAGGCTCATCATAATCTATGATGCAATCCTCTCGATCCACGTCTATGAGAAAACCGTAGTATCTCTCGGGCGGATGAGACTGCCTACTACTCCTGCGGAGCGGCGTAGGAATGTCCTGTTCATTTGAACCCTCTGGTTCCATTAAGCTTTCAGTAATAGTCTGTGGTTCTGGAATTTCTTCCAGTTCTACTGCGCTCCCACTTAATTCTTTTTCTAAGAACTGATGTTCTAGAAAGTGGGCATGACGAGAAACAAGAACTTTTTGTTCCTCTTCGTAGTAGAAAAGATATCCCTTGGAATTCTTTGGATATCCCACAAACTTACACAGTACTGAGCGCGCCTCGAGCTTGTCCGCATGCTGCTTTTTAACAAAAGCTGGACTTCCCCAAGTCTTAATGTGACTGAGATGGGGTCTCTTCCCACACCACATCTCATATGGTGTAGTAGGCACAGTCTTAGTAGGAACTCGGTTCAAAAGGTACGCAGCTGATTCTAGTGCATACCCCCAGAATGATCGCGGTAACTCAGCGTTACTCATCATGGACCGTACCATATCCAATAGGGTTCGGTTCCGTCTCTCCGATATACCGTTATGTTGCGGAGTGTATGGAGGAGTAAGCTGAGAGAGAATCCCATTCTCTTTTAAGTAATTCAGGAACTCGGCACTTAAGTATTCTCCACCTCGATCCGATCTTAGAATCTTGATACTTTTGCCGGTCTGTTTTTCTACTTCATTCTTAAATTCCTGGAACTTTTCAAAAGATTCTGACTTATGTTTCATTAAGAAGACATAACCGTATCTTGAAAAATCATCCGTAAAAGTAATGAAGTAAGAATAACCGCTTCGTGCATGTGTAGACATTGGACCGCACACGTCGCTGTGTACGAGTCCCAAGAGCTCGCTCGCTCTTACTCCGTGTCCAGTGAACGGAGTCTTTGTCATCTTTCCTTTGAGACAGGATTGACAAGTGGCATATGATTGATATTCGAACGGATCCAAATATCCTTCTGTATGTAACTTAGTCAACCTTCTCTCATTGATGTGACCCAGTCTACAATGCCATAAGAAAGTCTGATTAATATCTGGTGACTTTCTTTTGTGTGTATTCTGGACATTGAAAATCTGTGGTTGGTTTAATACGTATATACCATTGCTCAATGTACCTGACCCAATCAGAACTTGATTAAGGTGAATGTTAACAACATTACTTACAAACGCAAATTCATAACCTTCTTTAGAAACCAAAGATACAGAAATGATATTACAAGTTGCGTTGGGTACAAAAAAGCAATTACGCAAAACCAAAACATGTCCATCTGACATTCCTAGGTGATAGTCCCCCACGGCTTTAGCATCCATGCTAGCTCCGTTCGCAACTCTGAGGGTCATGTCACCTTCCTTCAAAAACCTACGGTTTCTCAACGCCTGCAAAGAATTACAGATATGAGATCCTGATCCGGTATCCAATACCCAGGAAGTAGAGTTTATAGAAAGACAGTTTTGAATAACATACACACCTGAAGCTGAAGCTGCAACCTGCTTCAGTTCCTGTGTCCTGGCTTTCCAAGCCCTGCAATCTTTCTTCCAGTGTCCACTCTTGTGACAATAGAAGCATTCCTCTTTACCAACAAGCTTCCCCGCTATCTTTGTTGCCTTTTCCTTTCCCTTCGCACCCACTTTACTAACACCGCCCCTTGGTTTGGCGGGGGCTTTCCTCTTCTTTCCCTTGGCTTTCGCCTTGGACCTAGAAGAAGAAGATCCTCCTACAAACAAAGTGGATGTATCCCTACCCTTCTGTAGGGTGCCCTCTGCGCTCCTCAGCAGGTTGAGGAGTTCTGAAAGTTCAACTTCGTTTTCTTGCAAGTTGAAATTCAGTATGAACTGGGCGTAAGTGGATGGAAGGGACTGGAGAATTATATCTGTGTAGAGTTCACTATCCAACGTGGTCCCAAGTTCCGCGAGCTCCTCAGTGTAGCCAATCATCTTAAGCACGTGGTCCGCTACCGATGATCCGACGGCCAACTTAGTCGAAAATAACTTCTTCGACACTTCGTATCTTGCGATACGAGACTGCTCTCCATACAGTTCTTTTGTATGAAGAAATATGGATTCCAAATCCATATTCTCGTGCCTCCTCTGATGGTCATTGTCCATCGAGGCAAGTACGAGGCATCTGGCCTTCGCGCTGTCAATCTCCCAAGTCTTACGGATTTCCTTATCCGCGACGCTGGAGGTGGGACCTAGGACGGGGGGAGCTTTGGTGGTAAGAAGATACCCCAGCTTGTCGTAAGAGATTGCCAATTTGACATTCCTGAGCCAATCTTTGTAGTTTGGCCCTGTCAGTATGTTTTTATCTAGAAGTAACTTAAGTCCAGTCATTTCGATTTGGTCGCTGCAGGGGGAGAGAAGAAACACTTAGCACGATGCTCTTGCAAGTTTAGAATGGTTTTTAATTTGTCTAAACAGGATGGCTCCCACTGTCTCTCGAATCCCTCCTCAAACCACAAAGGAAGAATTAGCCGGGATCAATCCCACCGTACAATACTTGCTTAACCGTTCAGCCAGGCCAGTGTCGGTACTTCGAGGGAGGTTTTCCAACGCTTTCGCGAAGTTCCTTAATTTAAGAACCTCTTTTCCCTGGGGGCGTAGCCCCGCTAACACCTTTCTAGGCACCTACTAGGTTTATAGCATTGATCGTTTAGTGAGAAATTTCCCGAGGAGTAGCATATACTCACAGTAGGATCGGGATCCAAATATCATCGCGTGACGAAAATGAAGGAATCCTACCATAATCATCACACTCCAAATGGTATGCAAATCTAGCAAGTTTCAGTACTTATGAAACTCCCGATGTGGATTTTTGCCCCATGCTCTTATGACCTTGACTTTGGCCAAAATATCATAAGTCACATGTCAAGTTCTTCCCGTCACTTTCCAGGTTAATTTGGATCCATCCGTACATACCCTTGACTTTGGCCAAAATGGCAGCACGACTGTCCCAAACCAACGCATCTATCTATGCTACACATGAACACCCAATAGCTACCAATCACTGTGCCTTGACTTTGGCCAAAATACACAGCTTGAATACTATTGCCTATTCATGCGAAACGACGGAGGGCTACGAATGGTTTTGGTAAAACCGTGAACGTAGTGAACTTGATATAATCGATGGAACGAGATAGCTTTTAGAAGGAGTGGCTCAAGCTCCGCATTTAAAAGTTAGTTTTGAAAAGAACCGAGTGGTTTTTCGAAAGTGTTCCATCGACTTAAACTTGGTTTATTATCTTGCATTAGTTCTTTTAATGCGTGATATTCTTGCATTAGTTCTTTTAATGCGTCCCATCATTTAATCCTACCATTGCAGAAAACAACCAAAATATGACGTACGCTTATGCCATTCGCATTCGCCACGGGGTCCCGTCATCACTCGTTAGGTTACTTAACTAACGACAGAGCGGGGGCTGGGCTAGCGCGGCTGTAAAACATAAGCAACGTCTAAATAGAAAGCAATGATAGACATTACAGATCACAGATGAATACATTGGATATACTAGCAATCCGCATTTCTTTCGAGCCTGAAACGAAAAGCGGATAACACGGTCGCGGTGAATAGCAAATACCCCACCCAAGACCCCTACGGGTGCGGCAAACTACCCGCCAAGTTCCCGGTAGTTTGTGCACCCCACCATGGGTCTATCCTAGGAGCAAAAACAGTAAAAAGAATTATACAATGACGGCTACAACCCCGACCCGGTTGTGCGGCCAAACAAATAATATTATTACATCAATTTACATTTACAATGAATGAAAGAAAAACAAAAGCTCATCTCACATCCACCCCGGCTATTCACCCGCGACAGTCCAACACATTCATATACACATTCCAGCACATTACAGATCATGTATAACCCCGACTAATCGACTTATAGCGATTAGCCGACGTTCAATACATGCAAACATCACAGATATAACCAACATAGTCAAAGTGCAGTGAAGTTCGGAAAAAATACGGAATTATAGGACCCTAAAAGGAAATTTCTGTTCTGGAAAATCTGGGTACATATAATATATTTTAAAAATCCCAAAACCAACACATAAACACTCTGCACGAAAATCGATGAACAGAAGAAGACAAAGCGCGGCGCTTCCGCCGCAGATGCCTACCTCGTGCGGCGGAAGCGCGGCTGTTTTAAGGAATTAGGTCATCGTTTTTCATGGGTGCTCTTAGAAAACCCTGAGACGATTTTACAAGTATAAAGTTTTTCATTTTGAGCCAAAAAAAAAATTCAACAGAAACTCAGGTTTTCGTTTTTCCGGTTTTGTGATTTTTTCGGTTCCGAACTTCGTTACACTTCACTACCAAGCTAGTTTAAGTTTAGTTAGTCTCTGATACCACTGTAAGTCCATATTGCGACCCCCGGTGCTTACGGGGAGGCGGAAACGGTATAAAAGTCGAATTTTTATCGCAAGAGGCAACATGGACTAAACTAGGTCGGGATCGTTGTCTAAACTAAAACTAGTTTACAAGCTAAAGAGAGTTAGCTACTATGGAAGATGGTTATACCTAAACTTGAACTCCTTCTTCTTCAAACCTTGTAGAGGTTGATGGTTCTCTTTTCCTCGCCTTCTCCCGTCGAAGATAGATCCACCTCGAAGGTTCGACTTTGGGCTCTTCCTCGATCTTTGAGTGAACTAGGGTTTCCGGCTTGCTAAACCTTCATCCTAGAATGAGTAGAGAGTGATTAGGGTTTGCTTTTCTATCTAAAGAGAATGATTCTCAACACATGAGAAGGTTTCTCTTTTCAAGAGGAGGAAGAAGATGAAAATGAGGAGAGAGAGAGGTTATGATAGAATGAGCTCAATTATTTCTTTCTTGCAACCATATTGCAAAAGAAATGAATTATCTAAATGATAATAATTGAAATAAGAATAGTTGATGGTAATTTTGGAATGACCACTATCATGCTTCTTTAAATGAAGTGTAAGCATGAATCAAGGAAGACTTTCAAGGCATGAAAGTGGTCAATGGTCAACAAGTCAACCAAGGTCAACAAGTCAACAAAAAACAACCATAACATAATTCTTATTTAATTACTATTATTAATAGATAATATATAAATCCATTAGGGTTTGGAAAATGAAGACTGTCAACTGTGCATACGCACCCGATCCGAAACCCTAATGAAAAACCTCATTCTCCGCCTCAAGCAACTGTGCATACACACCTGCATTCTCGTTCCGAGGAACAAGAATACCAAGATATAAAAGCAACCCCCAAAACATATACCAGTATCTGGCTCAAACCAGAGCCTGCCAGTATAATCCGTCCGGACTCCAAACGTGCACCAGTGCGCGGATGAGAACGAACCCTGTCGCAAAACCATGCGACCTCTACTCTGTTTTGCCCAGAGGCGAATACCCTCTGTGTGGGACTCTAAAGACTCGACACTACGCTGGCAGTGGGTTTAACCACAGACCGCAAGCGGCACTAGCTGTGCGTAACGGTCCCCAGGTAGATGCCGACAAGAAGGCTGACGAGGTGAAACCCCATCTGAACTCCTACTGAGTCTGAATGTGACATTCTCCGTACAGTCCGGTCTGTTCGTCTGATACATCGCATGGCGGGCCTAGGGGGCGGTAAAACGTCAGTCCCCCAATAGCGGTACAAGTCGTGTCGGAGTGAAGCCCAAAACACCCTGAGATAACACTGGAAACCTACCAGTATATCTCGCTTGCCCTGGCCAGGGACTACTCGTGTAATGGCTCTCCTAGACACAGCGCGATGTCAACCCCCAATACCGGGAGAGACGAATCCTGTCTAACCGTCACTGCCTCCAAGTGCTTCGGGACTGCACCCAACCACCACCTGTTTGCACGACTCCTTTGAGCCGTGGTAGGGTAGTGATCAAAGTGCAGTGGGAACACACTCGAGGCGAAGTGTCAGTGTCAAGTCAGCGGACTAAGCTGTACTCATGTCACCTGGGAACTGATAACTGACGATAGGTATAATACCAACCTGTCAGTTCCCGACGAGTCCTGTCCAGTGTACTCGTAACCCAACGAGCACCCGTATACTATCTCCAGTACGACGTACTGATGGCTGTGGGACAGACCATCTCCCACACTGGGATGAGAAGCGCATACGCTAGTCTACTCCGGAGTATCGATGCCCAGTCTCGATAGTCCTACGACTAGGGACCTGTATAAGGATGTGCCTATAGATTACCCAGCCCCCACTAGTGTGACTGCCATCACAACGCTGGTAATCAAGCAAAGATCCTAAGGGCTCCACTAATGCGTATAAGTGATATACTGAAATAAACACAAGTACACATTGAAGTAGAAACAAACCAAGTAGCATACTACTATATTGAGCAAGACTGTTTATACAAGGTGAATATCCCAAGCTTCCATTAAGTAATATACAAACTAGTATGATACAGTAATGGCCTCTAGGGCATATACACTAACAATATCAGAACCAATAAAACTCATGGTGGCAGCTGAAATATCATATCAAGAGAAACCGGGTTTTTAAAACAGTACATACTTTCTTTTGAAATACCCACGGTTCTCAAATCCAGAAATATCATGGAAACAACATATCTCAATGCGTATAATCATAAGCATGATGTATGCGACATTTAACAGAAATGTAAGCATATCCGTATATCATGCAATATGGAACAGTAATATGCACATATCGAGGGAAAAACCGCTCTTTTAAAATGAATCAAGTTTTAAAATATATCTTGTGGTTCCCAAATATCCAAAATCAAGTCATAAACATCTATGTATGTGCAAATACGTATGTATGCAAGTATGGGTGTACAATATGTCTGTACGCCAATATGGAGGTACAAGTAGGTATATACGCAAGTATGAGTGTACAATATGCCTGTGCGCCAATATGGATGTGCAAGTAGGTATATACGCAAGTATGAGTGTACAATAGGCCTGTGTGCCAATATGGATGTACAAATAGGTATATACGCAAGTATAAGTGTACAATATGCATGTGGTCCAATATGTTATACAAGGAGTCATATCTTGATGCAACAATCCTACTGTGTAGTGACATGGCAATTATCGATGATGAAGTGTGTGAGCCAGCATGCAGGTGTACGTGGAACATACGCATCATCGATAATGGTGCTGGTGTCCTGACAGCTTGGGTTTAATATAACAATAAACACATTTAAACATGCAATGCGATGCGAATAGCAAGAATATGCGGAAATTGAATAATAAACGTACATCAATATATATATGTCATACGGTTTTGCCATTTGAAATAACACGTATCATGGTGTTTAGAAAAATAAGGGCTACGGTGTTTTTAAGAAAAGATGCGTCTTTTAAAAAATATCCGTAGAATCCCTTGGCCTGTCTTTGAAAATACTCACGATTCGTTAGTTTTGAAATAGGTATGACTCGAGTCTAGTCTAACATCTTTAAGTAAACTACAGGACTAATCGAAAGGTAAAAAAACCACCTAAATCTGAGTCGATACATATAAATATAATAGTTGGTGATCCCGCCTCAATAGTATCACATACGATACAATATATAACATGACATCCTCAAGTCAAGAGTGTGGATCAATCATCAATATAAAGCTCGTACGGTAAATCCATCGTACGGCATCCCAATCTGGGTACGGGTCGAATATCATATATATCTCATCAATTATCCGGTATCCTTATCATCAATTCTCATGAACCGGGGTATTGATCTAAGTCTAGTACAAACTGATACCATCTGCATATGTATATGCGTATATGAAAACGCACGCCTAAAGGCCCGCTAAAATCTCATGTCGTATATCATAATACGAATCAAAACATATCACTGATCTCATGGCATCATGCCCAATCTCATCGACTCATCTCCAAATACCATAACAATCCTCATCATCCATGTATAAGTATACGTATATATATATATACATAGTCCCATACCTATGTGTGTGTGTGTGTGTATACATATCCCCATAAACGCACAAGTAAAACAAAGTAAGCATGTGTGTGTGCGTGTAGGTGTAAACCTTATTCTAAGGTTCGCAACTAAACTAACTAACGACACCATCATCCAATGATACTAAAATTATCCATGACTCCCAAAGTCTATCTAGATACTCATAATCTCATAATAAACATATGAATATATCCATATAAAATGAACCCTACACTACACTACGAACTGCGGGGGTGCTATACGCTATCCACCCGACTTCCCCCGTAGATATATATCTACTCACCTTGACCTTCGCTTGCTGGAGTCGATGACGCCATGCTCATCCTCGTCGTCTCGAAGTCCCCATGGGGTACCTACATATCATATATAGCATCGTAAACAAAATCACGCATGAAAACCAAAATGTCGCACGAATCACCCATAGGTTAAAACCTATAGTTTACGCATGCAAGAATAACCAAATAACTCTCGACGATCGACGTATAAACGTGAATCGACCGAGGTAAAACACAAATATCAAACATAAATTCAAAAACATCACGAAATACAAGGCAACAACTTAAGAAAATGGTCCCAGATTTTACCCTAACTGAAATCAGCCAATTCTGCATATTTGGAGGGTCTATTTTACTGAAGATAAAGCCTTGGAATCAACATGGACCATTTTGACCCTACCCTGGCCGCAAATTGCGGCGAGATTGATTAAATCTATGGCCTAGCTCAAGGTATAGGGGCTGGGGTCTTGGGAGTAGGTTCCAGGTTGCCTGCACACTCCTCTGTGTTTGCGAAATATTTTTGAGGTGTCCCGGGTGATAGCAGATACCAAAATACATCACAATTTCCATAAAATCTGCCAATGTCGGGGTTTTTAAGTTTGGGTTTGGGGTTCTATTCTCTGGTTTCAGTCCATTTTACAATCCCTAAAGGGGTTTAAGGTCACTATTAAGCCTCAATTTCACCTTTGGATTCAATTCAAAACCTTAAGCCTTTCTAGAAATTTCCAAACCTCACTAAACGACACTAAATCAGTTCTAATCAAACATGGATGTAAAAGAAATGAAAATACTATACTAATGGTTAAGAGAATACCTCATTTGGCACTCATGAATCCCCTAGAGCACCAAAATGCAAACTTTCTTGGTCCAAAGTGTAGCTAGAGGGCTTGTGCACATTTTTTGTGAAATGGAGATGATGTTTTGAGTTGATTTGGGGTGTGGTTGTGAGGATGAAGAGGGAGAAGGAGATGGGCAGCAGCAATGGTGAGAGACGAGTGGAAAACAATGAAGAAAATGAAGAGGGAGACAAGGACCATGATCTAGGTTTGATCCCTCACCTCTTTCTCTCTCATGCCCATCCCTCAATTTTCTATGTTTTCCTTTTTCTTTTATTTTATTTTCTATTCTTTTCTCTTCTCTTTCTAAAATCAAAACCATGCATGATAAAGAGAAAAATCCATGATAAAAATGTAACAAGTGTTAAAATGACATGGTGCATATTTTGCACAAAACAAGCTTAATGCGCGATTAGCGATATTTAATCTCGATTAGCACTAAAATAGTGTATAATAAATCATAAAATTTCATAATTTGCTTAAATCCAATAAAGCACCCTCATTTCAGAAATTTTTCAAATTTTTCCCAATTTATCGGTATTTAATTACACCGAAATATTAAAATATTCAATATTTTTATTATTTAATTATAAAAATTCCAAAAAATAATATTTTATTTTTCTAAAATGTTACAATCTTCCCCCCTTAAAGAAATTAGGTCCCCGAATTTAAATTTAAATCCCTCAAATACTAAAACATTTCAGTAAAAAGTCCAAGTCGTCGGGACTCCGAAATCATCAATACATAAAACGCATCGTAGCACAATGCATGCGCATGAAAAATGAGCAGATAACTCCAAATCAAAACTCTGTCAAGCATCTCGCAATTATCGGAGTCATGGTGAAGACACAAATGTCCAATCCAATACGAAAACAAATATGATATACATCAAAACTATACATGTAAACTTTTGAAGGAAATGCATGCCAAACCTTTCATATTGCTATGCGATGCGCGTATCGCGGCACAGTGGCGGACGTCTATTGTAAGAAAATAACTATATATATACTTATCATTTGTTTAATATGTACGTCCCGCCGTTTTTGAAAATAATTTAGAAGGGTTTCCTTGATAAAATGTTTCGTGTCATCTCAGACACGTAGGTAAATGCTGAGGCTATAGCTCCCTTTTTAGAAATCCCTTCGATAGCTATCAATGCATGCAAAATATATCCAGGTACTGTCCTCTGACTAGTCCTGCTCAATACGAAAACAAATAGCAAATA
Organism: Agapanthus africanus; assembly: GCA_030015575.1. Taxonomy (NCBI): domain Eukaryota; kingdom Viridiplantae; phylum Streptophyta; class Magnoliopsida; order Asparagales; family Amaryllidaceae; genus Agapanthus; species Agapanthus africanus. The sequence continues at coordinate 393,410,839 of CM057343.1, forward strand.
TCATAAAAACATACTGCTCCATAAGAAATCAATCCCAAAATGTGCATAAGAATGCCGCGTGCGTCTGGTGCGCACGGAATTTGAAATCAACAAATATGCCATACATGTGTACAGAAACAAAATCTAAGTGCAACGAGTATGCACGAAACATCTGTCAAGGGCAACGGGTGTGCCTGACAACAATATCAAGTGCAACTGATATGCACCAAGAATCCCGATTTAGTGCATCTGGTATGCACCAAAATTGCATCTCATATCGCCCAACATGCGCGAAAATCCAAATCAGGTGCATCCCTCATGCATGAATAAAATCTAAATCATATGCATCCAACATGCACGAAATCACGAAATCCAATATGAAGCGCCGAACATGCGCAAAATCCAATCCAAGCACGTCAAATATGCGCAAGAATTCAATCAGGTGCACAAAGTGCACAAAACAACTATCGAGTATCACAATCGAAATCGACGGTGTACAACACATTTCAATCCAAATCCAAATCAGGTATATATAATCTTACAACCATGTGCATCAGCATGCACAAACGCAAATCAAAATACTAATACTGCATGAAACTATGCCGAAAGCATAAGCCAAATCATATGCATGCCCTAGCCATGAAATTAATGTCTCGAATGACATCAAAACGAAGTCAGGTGCAACCGTGGTGCACAAAATACGTATCAATGCACTGCAAGCATATATGAACTATACCGAGTGAAAAAACCAAATCGTGTGCGTACCATATGCACAAAATCAACCCAACTGTATGAAATCCATGAAATCATAAACATATGCAGCTAAGGCACAAAAACGATATTAAGTGCAATAACTGTGCACAAATCATAAATCAACACAACGGTGTATAAAGCATATCTCAAGTGTAATAACTATGAGCAAGATATGAATACCCAGTAGGTGCAACCGTGGTGCACGAAAACAAATATCATGAAACTCAGTCATCAAAACTCAATCATGCGAATAGATCGCCCAAAATACCGAAATCCAAAAAAGACGAATGCATGATATTCGAATCACCAAATCCCAGATCGTAAACACTGTCATCGATATGTCCTTTCTTCAAAGTCGAGAAGGTGCCGGCACATCCAATGCTAGCAGAGCAAGATATCTACTTGCCTACTGTTCATGGCCTGTCGTATGGTGCCCGTAGATTCTCGTCTCTCACTGCAGATTGCTAAGTGCATAGCTCCTCAGCTCAACGGTCCAATATAGTAACGATAATAGAAGCAGTCCGCTCTGGCACATCCTCTAAAGATCTCTGGCCAACTATCATGGTCACTCATAACATGTCTCGTCGACGATGCCGAACTCTGGCCTGCTGAGTGTGCGCAATATGACCGCTCCTGGGTCCAAGTATTTTCGTATAGTATTTTGTTCCGGAACGGATGCATTCTCATCGCGACTCCTTCTGGAAGATATATCAATAATCAATGCCTCTGCATGCGTATCGCATCTCTGATGTCAGCGGAGTGGAACGTCATCTCGTCGAAATCTCGCGCGAACTCTTTACTCTACTTTTTCTCTAATGTCGACTGCTTTGGACTCGTCTCTTCGTGGCTGCATGGACTGTGCTCCAACGGCTATACTCGTATCTGGAGTCTCCCAAGTAATGCATCCCATCACATGAAATTCGAAAGATGTCGAACCATTCGATCGATTCGTCAAAACCTCATAATCCCCCAAGAGCTCAACATCTTGAGTACAGTTTAATAATATCGAGTACATGGCACAACACCTATAGACCAACCGTAGAAGGGCAAACCCAAGCCTCACTAATGGCACCGCTGAACTGCCGCGAACCCTAAGGTTTCAAAGCGTTCTCATGGTCATTATTTCGAGTTAGGGTTTCATTCTTCTAGAGGGTCCATAGCATTACTTGCATTTGCCTCTGAATACTTTAAACATGGAAAATGGGCTTCTGACATTCGATCGCCCCTATCGACTCTCAACGTACCTGCGTGAAGTCGTCTCTAGCTGGAATCAATCAATCTGATGACCTCGCATCGGGATAAGCAACGAATCACTTGTTTTAGTCCTTCCTCCATGGGTGAATAGCGATCTTCTATCACATCTCTAAGTGCAACTCGTGCGGCAACAGCTCCAAACATCTGGGGCGATATCTCGTCAGTCGCAGCAACAACTGGTTCATTTGTTCGCACGCTGAACAGTGCCTCAATCATCAGGAATAATCCGTGCATTGACGGTCATCAAAATCTGGCTGGCCTCTATCAGTGACTCAATCCTTTGGTGCTGATCTGCACGTCCGAGAAATCTCGTAAAAGAGATCCATCAAACTCTCATGGCGTGAAAACACAATAAAACGACACCTCTATGCAATCGTATATCGCTGGAATCACGCCCTAGTCAGTCCTCGTCCGCGACGAGCTCATGCTGACGCAACTCTAGCCGTAGCTCTCTCTGCTATGTAATCTGTTAGTTATATGTATGCCCTAGAGGCCAGTATTGTACAGATGATGTATATTATATTGGATGCCTGGACATATATAGAGAGGACTTTCTTGCTCGATATGATAGTATGCTATCTGGTTGCTCTTTACTTTAACATGTATACATGTCTCTTTATACCGTCTTACAGTTACATGTTGGTAAAGCCATTAGGATGTGTACTTGACTACCTGGACTATGATGCGGATCATACTAATGGGGACATGGTAGTCCATAAGTACATCCTTCAAGGTCCCTAGTCGTGGGTGTATCGAGACGGGGCATCGATATACCAGAGTAGACTAGCGTATACGCTTCTCGACCCATGAGATGGGCGATGGATGATCCCATATCCATTAGTGTTTGACATCAGAGATGGTATACGGGTGCTCAGTGGAGACTGGGTACACTGGACGGACTCGCCGAGAACTCCCAGATAGTATTATACCTCACGTCAGATAGCAGTTCTCTGGTGACACTTGTGTAGGTTAGTCTGTTGACCCGAGATCGTCATAGAGTCTTGTGTGATTCCCATTGTGCTTTGATTTCCACCTTACCACGTCCATGAGGGCGTGCAAAATGGTGGTTTTTGGGTACAGTCCCGAGTCACATGGAGGTAATGAGCGATAGGAGGGGTTTCGTCTCTCCCGGTATTGGGGGTTGATGTTGCGCTGTGCTCGATTGGCCGTAACAGGGAAGTCCCTGGCCAGGGCTGATTCAGAGATTTTCTGGTAAGTGTTACCAATAGTTTCTCGACCCGTTATGAGCCTCATATCGGCACGACTTATCGGTTATTGGGGTCTGACGTTTACCACCCCTAGACTTGATATGCGACATATCAGACGAGGAGACTGGACTGTACAGGAAGTGTTACCGGCAGGCTTTTACAGGAGTTGGAGCGGGCTTGCTTGCTGATCTTCTGATCGCTCAATACCTGGGTAGCCGTTACGTCCAGCTAGTACCGCTGACGGCATGTGGGTGCTTGATGTGATCATCACCTACTGCCGGCGTATTGACGAGTCTTTAGAGTCCTACATAGAGGTTTTACTGGCTCAGGCAAAACGAAATAGGAGCGCATATGTGATATGTGCAGGACCGAGAATAATGCATGTATGTGATACCGTATTCTATTCTCGTGACTTTTTGTATCGATCGGTTGTATATGATATAGCCGGGTTATTGAATCAAGTGTTGATTCGATAAGTCGATATAACGGATGTTAGTCGGTTATATGAGATATGACCGGATTATTAAGTCAAGTGTTGATTTAATAATTAAGTGTATAATTGTATATTAGATATACTAGTTTACATTTACTAACACATGTTCACTTAGGGTTTTTTCTCACATGTACACATATTTACTATATATATGATATATATTAAAATGTGTTGTATTTTTGTATCATGGTTGATGATACATCATCCATGGGTGTATGAGACTTACACTATGCTAATTTTTATTTTGGGTTTTTAATATCTAAAGTAATTACAAAATCTAGTGGAGGATTAGAAAATGCATGAAGCTTGTGGAAGCTTGTGGATGCATTGATTAATTCAACTTGGTTTTGTTTTTACTATGGATATTTCTTAACCCAACCATAAAGATTAGCCTAGGGTTAAGTCTCTACAAGAGTTAGTATATGATACTCACTCACCATAGTTAGTCTATACACTTGATCATTATCCTCATTTGCTTTTCTTTTGTTCATCGTCTTCTTCTTCATTGAGCAAGAGAAAAAGCTTGCTAGGGTTTTGAAAAAAGTGTGAAACTTTGTGAGAAATAAAAATCCAAAAAGAACACACTTCCTATTTCTCCATCCTCTATTAGACTAGCACTTTAGTATAGGGTGTTTGCTTCACTAATTCTCTAGTTAGTGAAGTAGAAGCTTGAGTCGGAATGCGCTCTACGTAGATCATCTTCGGCCTCGGAGACTTCAAGCAAGGTCGTACCTTTCGCCTCGTGAAGCCATGCAAGGGTCTGGGAGAACCACGATCGCAGCGAAGGGACTTCATCAAGGAGCTAAAGATGTGAAGGACCGATCTACAAAGGCAGTATTTCGTATCCCTTTAGAGTAAAGTTGTTTACTTGCTTTTAGTATCGCCTAAATTCTAGTATACGATCTTGCTTAGGGTTGTTCGGCACATAAAAATTTAATTTTGGCATGGACGATGCCTTGTAGAGCCTTGTTAGTGTGCCTAGTAACCCTACAGTGGTATCAGAGCCTAGCTAGAACATTAGGTGATGTGTTAACGAAGTTAAAACTCCGAACGAACCCGAACATGTCAAAATTAACCCCTCTCTGGACATTTTTTCAAAACAGTGATTTTTCTTAATTAAAAATACCTGAAAAATACAGCAGGCAATTTTAAGCATTACTGTGCAAAACGAGCACCTAATACCCAATTTCCACCGTGGAACCGCGGCCATACTCCTCTTGGGCCGCGGATCCGAGGCCACACTGTAGCCATGGGCTTTTAAATTTGCACAGTAATATTTAATTCTGTTGGTGCTTGTTTCTGGGTATGTTTTTATCTGACTCAAGTGTTGAGAATTTTGAAATCGTCGATTCGATCGGAGAATTTAATTTTGTTATGTTATTCCGAATAATTTAGAAAGTATAAAATGTTCGAACGGATATCATTAACTCAATTTTTCCCGGCACGAAAAACATTCAAGTGTTGAATTTTTCTCGGGTTTAAATCTTTCGGAAAAACGTGCAAGAAATGTGACGGACCCTCTAGAAGACAACAAACCTTAACTCGATTATGTGACCGTCTTGAACTGCCTTTTGAACCTTAGGGTTTGAGGCAGTACGGCGTGCCACATGTGAGGCGTTGGCTTGACCCTTCTACGGCTGGACCGTTGCTATTGTGACGTATTCTGGAATTTTTGAACTCCGCTCAAGTGTTGAGCTATTTTGGAAATCTCGGGTATTTGATTATTCTTTTGGAAAGTTTAATACAGTCTGTTTATCTGGAATGTGATACAATATGTGGAATTCATACAGTTAGGCATGAAATGCGAAATATGTGATATTTCGGATTTACGATGTCTAAAGAGATTGTGGATTCCAAATGTTGTAGTTTTACACTTTCTTTTCTGTGACCGTAAGTGTAATATGCGATATCGCCCGTTTCGTTGCTATATGTCAACGACAATTAGGATGCGCATATTTACTTACGTTGATGACATGTTATGTTATGTGTTGCTGGATATGTTATATTGGATCGTCGCGTTCTAAATAGCCAGGGGGTTTTATGTGAGATGAGAGTTTTTATTTTCATTCATGTAAAATTTAAATGTGTGTAATATTCTTTTATTGGGGAACTTCCGGGATGAGGTCGATGTCACCATTTGTATATTATTTACTTTTCCGCACTAGGATAGACCCAAGGAGGCGAGCACAAGTAACCGGGTTCTGGAGTCCAGTGGGAGACCAACTCGAGGAGTCGAGTCCGGGTCTCCTAACTCTAGAATTGGTAGGGTTGCTTGTCGCTCTCGTAGGGGTCTAGGGGTGTGGGTTTGGCTATTCATCGCGACCGTGGAATCCGTGTTTTATAGAGGCTCAAAATAAAACACGGACGTCCTAGTATATCCAATGTTTCATATGTTTCTTCTGCTGCGATATCTGTGATGTGATCATTTGATGTTCTGTGATAAATACTGTATATAGAATATATGATATATTATATAGACGTTACTTATGTTTTACACCCGCGCTAGCCCTGCCCTGCTCTGCCGTTAGTTACCTAACCTAACGGTGCACGAGGGGACATCGAGGCGAATGCGGATGGCATAAGTGTACGTCGTATTTATCTATGATGTTTAGGTGATTTAAATGATTGGACTTCATTAATGTGATTAATGAAAGAAAAGAAACCTAAAAGATGTTGTAGAATCAAATTTTTCAAAAAGGGTAGCTACAGTTTTGCTTTGCATAGCGATATATATGATATATCCCGCACCTTATTCGATGAGGAAAGAGCCGAGATCCCTTCACCGGGAGTGACCTCTTTAGCAAAACCGGCAGATGCTACAACACTCGGTTTGTTTTTTATTGCTTTTGGAGTTTTTCTTTGCATAGTGATGTATATGATATATCCTGCACCTTATTCTATAAGGAAAGAGCCGAGATCCCTTCACCGGGGGTGACCTCTTTAGCAAAACTAATGAAAGCCTCAAAATCATTTCATTTCAAAATTCACATGATTCTACAACGATATCAAGTTCATTATGCAATAGGTTTTCAGAAAAACCCGTCGTAGCCCTCCGTCATTTCAGATAAGTCCTACATAGTATTCATAATACGTTTGTTGGCCTGCGTCAAGGCGTAGTGTGCGGTAGCTAACTAGTATTTATCTGCTTATGCATATGATGCAGATTGGATTAAGGTAGTCGTGCAACTTTGTTGGCCTGCGTCAAGGGTCGTTCGGGTGGGTTTAATTCAATCAAGAAATGACGGGTTGAACTTGATTAGCGCACTATGGTTTGTTGGCCTGCGTCAAGGTCATGGAACGCTAGGGGCAAAATATTATCGGGAATTTCAAGTGTTGAAATTTGCAATGCGATTGCATACCTTCTATGAGATAGTTGGATCCCGATACCCACTGCGAGTAATTGTTACTCCTGGGAGAGTTTTACACAGGACAATTAGCCGATCAAGTAGGTGTCTAGAAAGGTGTCAATGGGGTTACGCCTCTGGGAAAACGAGGTTTACTTTAATTAGGTCCGTGCGAAAGCACGGGGAACCTCCCTCAAAGTACCGACACTGGCCTGGCTGAAAGATTGGCGAAGTTGTACGATGTAATTAATCCTGGCTAGTCTTTCCTTTTAGGGTTTGAAGGAAGATTTGATAAAAACAGTAGGAGCCATCCTGATTAGATAAAATAATAACCAATCTGATCTTGCAAGAGCATACGCTAAAGTGTTTTCTTCTCTCTCTCTCCAGGTAGCGACCATATCATGCCTTAATCAAGATAATAATATGGATGTATTAACCGAACCCGCATATTATACTGTGCCGGGGAACGTTGGTTCCGTTCTTTCTTATAAGAGTTATAAGACTGAACAGGATATAGGGGAATACCAGGATTCCCATGCCACCCGAATGAAGAAAGTACATGTTGATGCATTTTCTTCGGGTGTGTTCGTTACTGAGAACTGTTTCTCTATTTCCTCTACGTCCTGGGTATTAGATACAGGGTCAGGATCCCATATATGTAATCAGTTAAATGGGCTTAGGAAAGGTAGAGAACTTGGAGAAGGTGATAAAGACATAAGGGTTGGAAATGGTGCAATTGTTGCAGCTAAAACCTTCGGGGAATATCACCTTGTATTACCAACTGGTAATACATTGATTCTGAACGAATGCTATTTCATGCCGAACCTGATATGCAACATTATATCGGTTTCTTTGTTGAGTAAAGAAGGATATAATTTTGTATTACAGGATAATGTTATGAACATTTTTCTAAACCAAAAGTTGGTTGGATCAGGCACGATGTGCAATGGCATTTATGTTCTAAATCAATCAACGGTTCTGAGCATAACAAACACACACAAGAGGAAGAGTTCAGAAATGAACGAATCCTTCTTGTGGCATTGTAGACTGGGTCACATCAATGCGACACGACTAGCTAAGTTGCATAAGGATGGATATTTGAATCCGTTTGAATTTTCATCTTATGACACTTGCCAGTCATGTCTCAAAGGCAAGATGACCAAAACTCCGTTTACGGGACACGGAGAGAGAGTTACGGAACTCTTAGGACTGGTACATAGTGATGTATGCGGCCCCATGTCTACACATGCCAAGAATGGTTCTTCGTACTTCATTACATTCACTGACGATCTCTCTAGATTCGGATATATGTTCCTGATGAAACACAAATCAGAAGCTTTTAAGAAATTTAGAGAATATAAACAAGAAGTCGAGAACCAAACCGGGAAAAGTATTAAAATCCTTCGATCTGATCGAGGAGGTGAATACTTGAGCAATGAATTCCTGGACTTCCTAAAAGAGAATGGGATTCTCTCTCAGCTGACTCCTCCATATACACCAAAGCACAACGGTGTATCAAAACGGAGGAACCGCACCCTATTAGATATGGTGCGCTCTATGATGAGCACAGCTGAGTTACCTATTTCCTTCTGGGGGTATGCACTGGAAACAGCTGCAGACCTATTGAATATGGTTCCCACCAAATCTGTGCCAACCACTCCATATGAGATATGGAAAGGAAAGAGACCATGTCTTAATTATGTTAAGATATAGGGTTGTCCGGCCTATGTAAAAACGCAAGATCCGGACAAACTCGCGGCAAGGTCCATTCTATGTAAGTTTATTGGATATCCCAAACATTCGCGCGGGTATATCGTCTACCAAACCGAGGAACAAAAAGTGTTTGTTTCTCGACATGCCACCTTTTTAGAAAAGGAATTTCTTGAAAAAGAGATTAGTGGCATGGAGGTAGAACTGGAAGAGGTTCCAGCAATACAGACTACGACAGAAGATTTGGTTGAACCGGAGGATTCGATAGTTCCCGATGAACCCCAGCCACTCCGCCGATCTAGTAGGGTTCCTTTCCCACCTGAGAGATACTATATTTTTCTTATGAATGGTGGGAGCGAGGATTGCATCATGGTTGATGATGACCCAACTAGCTTCGAGCAGGCCATCACGAGTGGGGACTCAGTGAAATGGATGGATGCAATGCGGTCCGAGATGGAATCCATGTACACCAACAAAATATGGACTTTGGAAGATGCTCCTGAAGGGGTAAAACCCATTGGGAGCAAGTGGATCTTCAAGAAAAAACTTGGTGTAGATGGGAAAGTGGAGACTTTCAAAGCTAGACTTGTTGCAAAAGGTTTTCGTCAAAGACCAGGTGTGGACTATGACGAAACCTTTTCTCCAGTGGCTATGCTTAAATCCATCCGGATCATGCTTGCCATCGCTGCATATCATGACTACGAAATCTGGCAAATGGATGTTAAGACCGCCTTTCTAAACGGTGATTTAGAAGAGTGCGTGTACATGACTCAGCCAGAGGGCTTCGTAGATAGTGGGAGCAGCGGGAAGGTGTGCAAGCTGCTTAAATCCATTTATGGATTAAAACAAGCATCGCGGAGTTTGAACATCTGCTTTGACGTCGTTATCAAAGAGTTTGATTTCGTCAAAAACGTGGATGAACCTTGTATCTAAAAGAAGGTGGCAGAAAGTAAGGTTGTCTTCCTCGTATTGTACGTGGATGACATACTCTTGATAGGAAATGACATTCCTATGCTGCAATCGGTCAAGCTCTTCTTATCACAAAGATTCTCAATGAAAGATCTTGGTGATGCCTCCTGCATATTGGGAATTAGGATCTATAGAGATAAATCTAAAAGGATATTGGGATTGTCCCAATCCAGGTACATTGACACCATACTAAAGAGATTTAGTATAGAAGAGTCCAAACGTGGGTTTTTACCCACGATCTCAGGGCTCACTCTCTCCAAAGAGATGTCTCCCAAGACTGATTTGGAGAGAGCTCGAATGCAAGGGATACCCTATGCTTCGGCTGTAGGCTCTATCATGTACGCGATGCTATGTACCAGACCTGATGTAGCATACTCACTAAGTGTAGTGAGTAGGTATCAAGCTGATCCTGAAGACAGTCACTGGACAGCTGTGATGAGCATTCTCAAGTACTTGCGAAGGACTAAGGAGATGCTCTTGGTGTATGGTAACGGAGAACTCCAAGTGGAGTCCTTTACCGATTCGAGCTTCCAGAGTGATAAGGACGACTCTAAGTCGCAGTCGGGATTTGTCTTTACCCTTTACGGAGGGGCAGTTAGCTGGAAGAGTTCCAAGCAGGAAACCGTGGCAGACTCGACGATGGAGGCTGAATACATCGCTGCCAACGATGCTGCCAAAGAGGCTGTCTGGATCAAGAAGTTCGTTACTGAACTTGGAGTGGTTCCATCCATTGAGAATCCAATACCTTTGTATTGCGATAACAATGGAGCGGTGGGTTTGGCCAAGGAACCCAGGTCCCATCAGCGATCCAGGCATATTCTGAGGTGGTATCACCTGATCCGGGAGATAGTTGATCGCCGGGAGATCGGGGTCAGGAGGGTTGACACGAAGAACAACACAGCGGATCCACTCACGAAGGCCATTCCCCAGATACAGTTTGAGAGACTCTTCGGGATGCTCGGTATGCGATACTGCAGCAGCTGGCCCTAGTGCAAGTGGGAGATTGTTAGTTGTATGTATACCCTAAAGGCCAGTATTTTACAGATGATGTATATTATATTGGATGCTTGGACATATATAGAGAGGACTTTCTTGCTCGATATGATAGTATGCTATCTGGTTGCTCTTTACTTTAACATGTATACTTGTCTCTTTATACTGTCTTACAGTTACATGTTGGTAAAGCTCTAAGGATGTGTACTTGACTACCTGGACTATGATGCGGATCATACTAGTGGGGACATGGTAGTCTATAAGTACATCCTTCAAGGTCCCTAGTCGTGGGTGTATCGAGACGGGGCATCGATATACCAGAGTAGACTAGCGTATATGCTTCTCGACCCATGAGATAGGCGATGGATGATCCCATATCCATTAGTGTTTGACATCAGAGATGGTATACGGGTGCTCAGTGGAGACTGGGTACACTGGACGGACTCGCCGAGAACTCCCAGATGGTATTATACCTCACGTCAGATGGCAGTTCTCTGGTGACACTTGTGCAGGTTAGTCTGTTGACCCGAGATCGTAATAGAGTCTTGTGTGATTCCCACTGTGCTTTGATTTTGTAACATTTCAAAAAATAAAATATTATTTTTGGGAATTTTCATAATTTAATATTAATTTTTAATGAATATTTTAATAGTTCGGTATAATTAAATACCAATAAATGGTGAAAATCCGGAGAAGAATTATGGGAATTCTAAAATAAGTCAATTTGTGGAAATATGCCATTTTAAAGTTTTTATGGGTAAGTATATGCCATTTTAGTGTTAATCGCGATTAAAAATCGCTAATTGGATTTTTGGACTTTTGTGCAAAATGTGCACATATCATTTTCTACACTTGTCATACCTGTTTCATGTTTTGGACCCATGTTAAGTCTAGGGTTGGACCATGCTTAGATGACCATGGTGGATTGAACCATTTGATTAGATTAATTGGGGTTACTTAAGGGTTTAGCTTGGTTAAGAATTGGTTAAGATTAGGGTGACTTGTGTAGGGAGAGAGTGAGCCATGATGGCTTGTGTATGCTAGCATTTAGAGAGAGAGATAATGGTGGCTTAAGCAAGTGTCACACCCCTTCCTAACACCAGCAGCAGCTGCATCAGCAGCCCAAACCTATCCTAAGCAACAGCCCCAATATCCACAGCCCAACACACAAAAACAGCCACCAAACTGCTTCTACAGCAACTGAAAAGATAAATCAGCCAATCCTACATCAGCTCCCATATCAACCCATCAGCTGATACACCACATCAGCCCCTATTTTCTCACATCAAGAGCTACATCAGCTGCTGAAACCATGCATCAGCCCAACACATTTCAGCCACCATCAGCAACAACAGTAACATCAGCCAAGACAGCAGCACAACTTCAGCCCAATTTTCATCACATCATCTGCAACACCATCAGCCCATATCAACACATCAGCAGCTACATCCCTCACAACTCACACCACACCATAATAAACACACCAACACAACACCAATAAAACAGTATCAGCACATTTTCAGCCATATTTTTATCAGCCACAGCAGCAACAACTTTATTCCAACCAACACCCCACAACACCATCATCAAACTACAACTACAACACTTCATCTCACCACAAAAACAACCCCAGCCCCTACAGTAGCTGCTGCAAACATCAACTAAGAAAAAGAGAGAGTAACAAGCAGCAGCAGCAGCAGGAAACAACATCAGCTCCAGGAATAAAGGAAAACAGCTTCAGCAACAGGAGTAACCCAGCAGCAGCAACCCACTTCCCCACCTCCTCCTCCTTCCCTTCTCCTTCATTCTAGGACACTTGAGGTATAATCTTGCAACCCAAACTCATATCTTGCAAGTTATGGGTAGTAGACTGAATGTAGTGTTATATTTGTGATCTAGTGCTAGTTTTAGTGAATTTGAGTGAGGTTTGGGCAAGAGATGGTTTTGATTGTTAGGGTAACCTTATTAGGTGTGTTTGAGACCAGTTAACCCCAGAATACCCCAGATTTCCAGTAGGTTACCTGAAAGTTTCGAATTGGCGTATTTTAGCGATTTTGTCGACTTATTGACCTTTCTAAGATCTGCTTTCACCCCGGGAACCCTAAAATGAAATTGATTTGGCAGTAAGCTGTGCAGGCACACTGGAACCATCCCACAAAACCCTAGCCCCCACCTCAATTTCTTGGCCGCCGATATATTCCCTCTGGCCGCAATTTGCGGCCAGAGCAGTAGGGAACCCCTTCGTTTTGCGTGCACGGCTCTTTTACCTGTAAACTTGACCCTAGGTATGTCTAGTTTTGTCTGGTTCCAACCAGGGTAGAATCTGTGTTGATTTTCTTGAGTTGGTGCATGATTTACGACTGGTTTTCATGTGGATTTTGGTATTCGATGATTCGTATCTGTCGGGTAGCGTTTGAACGCCTACGGCAGAGGGATATTGGATGTGATTACACGCGAGGCCACAGGTTTTTACCTATGGGCATAGCGTGCACCATTTTGGTTTCCGACATAGTTTTCATGTGTTTTAGCGTGTGATATCCTTGTAGGTACCCCACGTGGCGTCGAGGCGTTGGAGATGCAAATGGCGACATCGGCACCGGCATACATAAGCAAGGTGAGTAGATTTATATCTACGGGGAGAAGTCGGGTGGATGGCGTATAGCACCCCCGCGGTCCGTGGTGATGTATACGGATGCGTATACACACCTACAATTATTATATGTTGTTTGGGAAATTATTGATGCTTTGGATGGATAATTGGTGGACTTGGATGATTTAGTGTCGCGAAAACCTAGAATAGTGGGTGCACTACCCATACACACTCCCACACATACATACTTGCATACATCCTTACTTCATATGTGCATAGACGGGATTCTATATAGATATGTGTTCACATGGATATGGGACTATGTGTTCACATACGGACTTGAGGATGATACATGGGTTTGAGATGAGTCGATGAGTTTGATTTTAGGTTATGATATCGGTGATATGGTAAAGTTCATAGTTGAGAAACGTCGTGATGCTTTAGCGGATTTTGGGATGATGATGCCATAGGAATAGTGACATATATATATAAAATGATCGACATGTGATTATGATACGAGATTGGATATGATACGATATGACAGGATATTTATGATAGGCCGCCTTGGGCGTTGTGTACTCCTTGAGAGGATATGTGCTGATGATATCGATTCATACGAGACTGTTGATCAGTATTCAGATCATAATGATAGTGATGATGTTAGTTTTGTACTAGACGTAGGTCAGTACCCAGATCATGATATTTGATATAGAGAATACTAGATGAATGATATGACGAATATGATATTGACCCGTACCCAGAGGCGGGATCACCGACTATATATGTGTATATATATATATATATATATATATATATGTATCGACTCAGAGGTTAGGCGGTTTCCCTTACCTACTGTTAGCTTTAGCTCAGCCTTATAGCGGTGTAGCTATATGACTCTTGTGACATTAGATGTTGTTCAGCTTTCATGCTGTTTAGCATTCAGCTCCCTCATATGATTATTGTTGCTCCGCATTGCATACTATTATGATCCATATTCTATTATTGATATCATGCTGTTAGGACACCAGCACCATTACCGATGATGTGTATGTACCACGTACACTTATTTGCCGGCTCACACACATCTTCATCAGTAATTGCCATGTCACGAACACTTAGAAAATATTATTGCTTGATTTAGCTTGTTAGCTAGTAGTGACATGATATTAGTATGCTTGCCTTATATGTTAGCTTGACATTGTAGCTATTACTTATCACTTCATGCATACTGTTATTCATTATATGCTGCATTCATGGATTCTCATGCTTATATTCATGATTTCACATGCGATTGATCATTTGGATTCGGGTTTCCATGAGATTTTCTGGATTTGGAGGAAAACCGCAAAACATATATAAACTGCTTTCTCTTTTTAATAAAAAGGCGGTTTTCCCATGATGTATGAGTCGTCCACCATGAGTTTTGCTGACGGATTTCGAAACCCGATTCGAGGAGATGGATGAACCGTTTCGGGTACATGGTGGGCCCAGTGCAGTATCCTGGGGCAAGAAGATCGCAGGAGATGGCGTTGAGCCTGTGCAGGGGAGCACGACCGATCGGTGATTTTACCCGACGCGTCGGATATTCGGAGGATACCGTCGTGGTCTTGAGATGGATGGTAGGGGCCGGTGTGGACTGACGGCGCCCTAGATATTGTGATTGAGACATTGAGATTTCGAGATATTGAGGTACAGAGATTGTGATACAGAGATATCGAGATATTGAGATTTATGTTTTGTGCCGATGCTAAGCACTGTTTTATGCTGATTTCATTATGATACCTCATTTTAAAAATACAGAAATCTCACTAATTTATGATAGCAGTTTTCTTCAGTACATGCATTCTGTTTTATACATTCATACATCATCCATATGATATATCGCTACCTGAGGCACTGTCACAGGCATATGGGTTTATACTTGGGTTAGATATTTAACCTAGTCATTGTTAGGCTGCTGGTTATATCTATTTGCGGATTATATATTATGATCGTATGACCAAGGATTGCATCATACATGCAATTTTCTGTTCGTAGATATTTTTCTACTCACGAGTTGGCAACCCACCCCCGTTGTGCCCTAGTTTCTTGCAGGTGTTACCGTACGAGTTTCATTACGGCTTTGCGGGCACAGCTTCTTTCAGGTGACTTGCTATAGGTGGGTTATTTGTATCGTACCCATCATATTACATTGTATATTATATTCAGTTGTATCTAGAAGTTCCATCAACCAAACATGTACTCATTTGAGATAGAGTCTAGTGATGTTTATTCTTTCGACCTTAGAGTCACACGTTATATTTCTGTGGATTTCATGCTGTTGGAGTTTCTTTTCTGTTGTGATCCTCACCTTTAGGCGTTGTATATTATGTTGCAAACTGGTTGATTTACATATGGTTCTTCCTACACTCTACTACTTTTCTTGGTTTGGATTTCTGGGTTCGGCTTACTTAGAGTACGTACGCCTCGAGACGTTCGTAGTCTAAGTGCCGGTCATATTCCGTAATTTCGGGAAGTGACAAAGTTGGTATCAGAGCGTTAGATTTTACCTTCGGAGCATAAGATGACCCTTGGTTGATGGAATAGGTGACTAAACTAGAGTGACGTACCGTGGGTATGTTCCGCGGCATATTTACGACTCGCCACTCCACTTAAGGAGCCTTAGGATGTACATTTCCTTGTTCAGTATTATATCCCTTCCTGATCTAGCCTCATCGGTACTTGTTATGCTTTTGCTGCCACGATTACGGGCAGGGAGAGCTACGGCTAGTGTTGCGGTCAGCATGAGCTCGTTACGAACGAGGACTGACCAGGGCGTAATTCCGGCGACTCGCGATTGCAGAGATGTGTCTTTTTATAATGTTTTCACGCCATGATCATGGGATGGATCGCTGTATGAGATTACTCAGGCGTGCATATTAGCGCCAGAGGATTGAAACACTGATAGAGGCCAGCCAGACTTAATGACCGTCGAAGTATTGCTTATTCATGATGATCGAGGCACTGTTCAGCGTGCAGAAGAGTGAGCCAGTTATTGCTGCGAACGACGAGATATCGCCCCAGATGTGGAGCTATTGTAGTACAAGATTGTACTAAGAGATTATAGAAGGTCGCTAGTCACCGAGGATGAATGACTAGGACATGTGGATCGTTCGCTACCCCGATGCGAGGTCATCAGATAGATTGATTCCAGCTGGAGACGACTTCACGTGAAGACGTTGAGAGTCGACAGAGACGATCGAATGACAGTAACCTATTATTCCAAGTTTAAAGTAGTCAGAAAGACATGTAGGCAATTCTATGGTCCCTCTAGAAGAATGAAACCCTAACTCGACATAATGACCGTGTGAAAGCCTTTGAACCTTAGGGTTTGCGGCAGTTCTGCGGCGCCATTAGTGAGGCTTGGGTTTGCCCTTCTACGGCTGGACCACTGATGCTGTGGTATGTACTCGATACTATTATACTGTACCCAAGATGTTGAGCTCTTGGGGGATTAGAGGTTTTGACGAATCGATCGAATGGCTCGACTTAATTCGGATGCTAGGTGGCGAGATGCGCTTCTTGGGAGACTCCAGATACGAGGATAGCCGTTGGAGCTCATTTCATGCAGCCACGACGAGACGAGTCCGAAGCAGTCGACATTAGAGAAAAAGTGGAGTAAGAGGTTCGCACAAGATCTGGATATGATGACGTTCCACTCCGCCGACATCAGAGATGCGATGCGCATGCCGAGACATAGTACTTGGATATACCTTCCAGAAGGAGTCGCGATGAGTATACAGCCGCTTCGGAACAAGAAGCAGATATAGTAAAGGACGATGGCTTCCGGACAGTTAGGCAGAGACGAGACTTGGGAGAGACCTTGAGCAGGATTCCTTCCAGGATACTGCTGCAATGATATTTGCACCCAGGATCAGATGTGTCACGTGCATTCAGAGAGCCGGAGGCCGACGCCAGTGACATGTTGCTTTACGAGTGGTCGCGATGATTAACCGAGAGATGACCAGAGGAGCGCCAGAATGGAATCTTCCCCGTTAGCACACCTGACAGGACCGATGAGTCGAGGGATCGTGAGATTGGTAATCCACAGAGAAGACTTGGACCCAGGAGTGGTCATTGATACGCACACCAGTAGGCCAGAGTTCAGGATCGTCGACGAGACATGCTATGAGTAATCACGACAGTTGGTCAGAGATTCATGGAGGATGCGCTTGAGCGGGACTATTCCGCCATACTTGATTTTGGTATTTTGAGCGATTTATTCGCATTATTTGGTTTTGATGATTGAGTATTTACGATTTTTGCACAGTTGTTGCACTTGATATCATTTTCGTGTCTTGGTTTCACATGTTTGTGATTTTATGGATTTTAGACAGTGGAGTTGATTTCGTGCGTATGTACGCACACGATTTAGTATTTGCACTCGGTATAGTTCACATATGCTTACAGTGCAGAGATTAGCATTTTGTGCACTTAGTTGCACTGGACTTCGATTTCGATGGTGATGCTCGATATTTGTTTTGTGCACTTTATGCACCTGATTGGATTTGGCGCGTGTTCGGCGCTTGATATTGGATTTCATGATTTCATGCATGATGGATGCACCGGATTTGGATTTTTAGCGCATGTTGGGCGCATGTTATGAGGGGCGATTTGGTGCACACCAGATGCACTAAATCGAGATTTTTCGTGCATGTCAGATGCACCTGATTTTGCGGTCAGGCACACACGTCGCCTATGACCGATGTTGTGTGCACAACTGTTGCACCTTGATGTTGTTTCTGTGCACCTACTTTGTACATGTATGGATTTTGATTTCCGTGCGCACCGGACGCACAGGGTTTTCATATGCACTTTTTGGGACTGATTTCTTATGGAGCAGTACATTTTTATGATATTGCGATTTGTTTTCGTACTGAGCAGGACTAGTCAAATGACAGTACCTGAATGTGTTTTGCATGCTTTGATAGATTTCGAAGGGATTTCCAAAAGCGAGCTATAGTCTCATTATTTACATACGTGTCCGATATGACACGAAACATTTAAAACAGGGAACCCTTCTAAATTGATTTCAAAATGGCGGATCGTGCATACTAAACAAAGGGTATATACGTATATGGCTAATTTTTTAAGACGTCCGCCACTGTGCAGTGTTATGCGCATTGCACATCGACTTTAAAGAGCTTGGCATACATTTCCCTCAGATATTTACATGTTTGGTTCCGATTTATAGCATATCGGTTTTGCTAGGGTTTGGCATTCGTGTTTTCGCTTTGACTCCGATGATTGCGGGATACTTGACGGAGTTTTGATTTTGAGTTATCTGCTCGTTACTCATGCGCATGTATTGCGCTAGGAGGCGTTTTATGTATTGATGATTTCGGAGCCCCGTTGACTTGGTCATTTTATTGAAATGTTTTAGAAATTGGGGGTTTAAATTTAAATTCGGGGACCGAATTTCTTTAAGGGGGAAGACTGTAACATTTCAAAAAATAAAATATTATTTTTGGGAATTTTCAAAATTTAATATTAATTTTTAATGAATATTTTAATAGATCGGTATAATTAAATACAGATAAATGGTGAAAATCCGGAGAAGAATTATGGGAATTCTAAAATAAGTTAATTTGTGGAAATATGCCATTTTTAAGTTTTTATGGGTAAGTATATGCCATTTTAGTGTTAATCGCGTTTAAAAACCGCTAATTGGATTTTTGGACTTTTGTGCAAAATGTGCACATATCATTTTCTACACTTGTCATACTTGTTTCATGTTTTGGACCCATGTTAAGTCTAGGGTTGGACCATGCTTAGATGACCATGGTGGATTGAACCATTTGATTAGGTTAATTGGGGTTACTTAAGGGTTTAGCTTGGTTAAGAATTGGTTAAGATTAGGGTGACTTGTGTAGGGAGAGAGTGAGCCATGATGGCTTGTGTGTGCTAGCATTTAGAGAGAGAGATAATGGTGGCTTAAGCAAGTGTCACATCCCTTCCTAACACCAGCAGCAGCTGCATCAGCAGCCCAAACCTATCCTAAGCAACAGCCCCAATATCCACAGCCCAACACACAAAAACAGCCACCAAACTGCTTCAACAGCAGCTGAATAAATAAATCAGCCAATCCTACATCAGCCCCCATATCAACCCATCAGCTGATACACCACATCAGCCCTTATTTCCTCACATCAACAGCTACATCAGCTGCTAAAACCATGCATCATCCCAACACATTTCAGCCACCATCAGCAGAAACAGTAACATCAGCCAAGACAGCAGCACAACTTCAGCCCAATTTTCATCACATCAGCTGCAACACCATCAGCCCATATCAACACATCAGCAGCTACATCCCTCACAACTCACACCACACCATCATAAACACACCAACACAACACCAATAAAACAGTATCAGCACATTTTCAGCCATATTTTTATCAGCCACAGCAGCAACAACTTTATTCCAACCAACACCCCACAACACATTCATCAAACCACAACTACAACATTTCATCTCACCACAAAAACAACCCCAGCCCCTGCAGTAGCTGCTGCAAACAGCAACTAAGAAAAAAAGAGAGTAACAAGCAGCAGCAGGAAACAACATCGGCTCCAGGAACAAAGGAAAACAGCTTCAGCAACAGGAGTAACCCAGCAGCAGCAACCCACTTCCCCACCTCCTCCTCCTTCCCTTCTCCTTCATTCTATGACCCTTGAGGTATAATCTTGCAACCCAAACTCCTATCTTGCAAGTTATGGGTAGTAGACTGAATGTAGTGTTATATTTGTGATCTAGTCCTAGTTTTAGTGAATTTGAGTGAGGTTTGGGCAAGAGATGGTTTTGATTGTTAGGGTAACCTTATTAGGTGTGTTTGAGACCAGTTAATCCCAGAATACCCCAGATTTCCAGTAGGTTACCTGAATATTTCGACTTGGCGTATTTTAGCGATTTTGTCGACTTATTGACCTTTCTAAGATCTGCTTTCACCCCGGGAACCCTAAAATGAAATTGACTTGGCAGTAAGCTGTGCAGGCACCCTGGAACCATCCCACAAAATCCTAACCCCCATCTCAATTTCTTGGCCGCAGATATGTTCCCTCTGGCTGCAATTTACGGCCAGAGCCGTAGGGAACCCCCTCGTTTTGCGAGCACAGCTCTTTTACCTGTAAACTTGACCCTAGGTATGTCTAGTTTTGTCTGGTTCCAACCAGGGTAGAATCTGGGTTGATTTTCTAGAGTTGGCGCATGATTTACGACTTGTTTTCGTGTGGATTTTGGTATTCGATAATTTGTTTCCGTCGGGTGGCGTTTGAACGCCTACGGCAGAGGGATATTGGCTGTGATTGCACGCGAGGCCACCGGTTTTACCTATGGGCATAGCGTGCACCATTTTGGTTTCCGACATGGTTTTCATGTGTTTTAGCGTGTGATATCCTTGTAGTTACCCCACGTGGCGTCGAGGCATTGGAGATGCAAATGGCGACATCGGCACCGGCACACATAAGCAAGGTGAGTAGATTTATATCTACGGGGAGAGGTCGGGTGGATGGCGTATAGCACCGCCGCAGTCCATGGTGATGTATACGGATGCGTATACATACCTACAATTATTTTATGTTGTTTGGGAAATTATTGATGTTTAGGATGGATAATTGGTGGACTTGGATGATTTAGTGTCGCGAAAACCTAGAATAGTGGGTGCACTACCCATATACACTCCCACACATACATACTTGCATACATCCTTACTTCATATGTGCATAGACGGGATTCTATATAGATATGTGTTCACATGGGTATGGGACTATGTGTTCACATACGGACTTGAGGATGATACATGGGTTTGAGATGAGTCGATGAGTTTGATCTGAGGTTATGATATCGGTGATATGGTAAAGTTCATAATTGAGATACGTCGTGATGCTTTAGCGAATTTTGGGATGATGATGCCATAGGAAGAGTGACATATATATATAAAATGATCGACATGTGATTATGATACGAGATTGGATATGATACGATATGACAGGATATTTATGATAGGCCGCCTTGGGCGTTGTGTACTCCTTGAGAGGATATGTGCTGATGATATCAATTCATACGAGACTGTTGATCAGTATTCAAATCATGATGATAGTGATGATGTTAGCTTTGTACTAGACGTAGGTCAGTACCCAGATCATGATATTTGATATAGAGAATACCAGATGAATGACATGACGAATATGATATTGACCCGTACCCAGATTTGGGGATGCCGTACGACGGATTTACGTACGAGCTATGTTTTGATGTTTGATCCGCACTCTTGATTTGGGAATAACTGATTATAGAGAGATGGTATCGGATGTGATATAATCGAGGCGTGATCACCGACTATATATGTGTATATATATATATATATATATATATATATATATATATATATATATATATGTATCGACTCAGAGGTTAGGCGGTTTC
The DNA here is from genome assembly GCA_030015575.1 of Agapanthus africanus. NCBI lineage: Eukaryota > Viridiplantae > Streptophyta > Magnoliopsida > Asparagales > Amaryllidaceae > Agapanthus > Agapanthus africanus. The sequence continues at coordinate 393,432,596 of CM057343.1, forward strand.
CCTTACCTACTGTTAGCTTTAGCTCAGCCTTATAGCGGTGTAGCTATATGACTCTTGTGACATTAGATGTTGTTCAGCTTTCATGGTGCTTAGCATTCAGCTCCCGCATATGATTATTGTTGCTCCGCATTGCATACTGTTATGATCCATATTCCATTATTGATATCATGCTGTTAGGACACCAGCACCATTACCGATGATGCGTATGTACCACGTACACTTATTTGCCGGCTCACACACATCTTCATCGGTAATTGCCATGTCACGAACACTTAGAAAATATTATCGCTTGATTTAGCTTGTTAGCTAGTAGTGACATGATATTAGTATGCTTGCCTTATATGTTAGCTTGACATTGTAGCTATTACTTGTCACTTCATGCATACGGTTATTCATTATATGCTGCATTCATGGATTCTCATGCTTATATTCATGATTTCACATGCTATTGATAATTTGGATTCGGGTTTCCATGAGATTTTCTGGATTTGGAGGAAAACCTCAAAACATATATAGACTGCTTTCTCTTTTTAATAAAAAGGCGGTTTTCCCATGATGTATGAGTCGTCCACCATGAGTTTTGCTGACGGATTTCGAGACCCGATTCGAGGAGGTGGATGAACCGTTTCGGGTACATGGTGAGCCCGGTGCGGTACCCCGGGGAAAGAAGATCGCAGGAGATGGCGTTGAGCTTGTGCAGGGGAGCACGACCGATCGGTGATTTTACCCGACGCATCGGATATCCGGAGGATACCGTCGTGGTCTTGAGATGGATATTAGGGGCCGGTCTGGACTGACGGCGCCCTTGATATTGTGATTGAGACATTGAGATTTGGAGATATTGAGGTACAGAGATTATGATACAGAGATATCGAGATATGGAGATTTATGTTTTGTGCCGATGCTAGGCACTGTTTTATGCTGATTTCATTATGATACCTCATTTAAAAAAATACAGAAATCTCACTAATTTATGATAGCAGTTTTCTTCAGTACATACATTCTGTTTCAGGCATTCATACATCATCCATATGATATATCGCTACCTGAGGCACTGTCACGGGCATATGGATTTACACTTGGGTTATATATTTACCCTAGTCATTGTTAGGCTGCTGGTTATATCTATTTGCGGATTATATATTATGATTGTATGACCTAGGATTGCGTCATACATGCGATTTTCTGTTCGTAGATCTTTTTCTACTCACGAGTTGGCAACTCACCCCCGTTGTGCCCCAGTTTCTTGCAGGTGTTGCCGTACGAGTTTCATTACGGCTTTGCGGGCACAGCTTCTTTCAGGTGACTTGCTATAGGTGGGTTATTTGTATCGTACCCATCATATTACATTGTATATTATATTCAGTTGTATCTAGAAGTTCCATCAACCAAACATGTACTCATTTGAGATAGAGTCTAGTGATGTTTATTCTTTCGACCTTAGAGTCGCACGTTATATTTCTGTGGATTTCATGCTGTTGGAGTTTCTTTTCTATTGTGATCCTCGCCATTAGGCGTTGTATATTATGTTGCAAACTGGTTGATTTACATATGGTTCTTCCTACACTCTACTACTTTTCTTGGTTTGGATTTCTGGGTTCGGCTTACTTAGAGTACGTACGCCTCAAAACGTTCATAGTCTATGTGCCGGTCATATTCCGTAATTTCGGGACGTGACAGATTTCCACCTTACCACGTCCATGAGGGCGTGCAAAATGGTGGTTTTTGGGTACAGTCCCGAGTCACATGGAAGCAATGAGAGATAGGAGAGGTTTCGTCTCTCCCAGTATTGGGGGTTGATGTTGCGCTGTGCTCGATTGGCCGTAACAGGGGAGTCCCTGGCCAGGGCTGATTCAGAGATTTACTGGTAAGTGTTTGTAAGGTTAGTCTAGCACCCTATGAAGAGTTTTGAAGCATCACATGACCCAAAGTTTAAATTTTTATGGTGCTAAACGAACATGCAAAGGAATCGATCCTAGAAAATTAGGGTTTCGAAATATAAAGCGAACTAATCTAGGGTTTCGAGACTACAACCTTTGTAGCTCCCTTTCGCTGGACTCCTTGGTCTCTAGGGTATTGAACGGAGGTCCTCTTGAAGTCCTCTTGTGTCCACGACGATCCACCACGGAGATCTCCGTCCAAGCTCGCAACTTCGTAAAACCGAAGAGAACACTCTAAACAAAACGGCTAAGCTTGTGTAGAATGATGTTGTGGTTAAGTTTCTCACTTCAAAAACCTATCTTTAAGTGGTATTTGCTCACTAGAAAAAACTAGAGAGCAAAAGAGAAAGAGGAAGAAGATGGTGGCAATATTTTTAACAAGAGGTAAAAAGATAACTCATAAGAAGAAAAAGAAATATATCAATATATATTTTATTCCTTCTTACTATGAACCATGGTTAAAGTGATGGAGATATTATTTAACTTGAGTTTTGAATGATAAAGAGAAGGATAACCATAGGTTAGTGGTAGTTGAGCATGGTTAGGTCAAAGGAAGAATGTAGAATCAAGAATGATTATCCTTTCCTTTTCATTTTCTTTTAAATCCAAAATCAAATAATAATCCATTATATAATCCATGGTGTGAGTCTTATATTGCCACCATTTCCATATGTTAACAACCATGATGGATGAGTGTATGTATGTGTGCATGTATGCACATCCACATGTGCATGAAACTAGCATGAAAGAAAGAAAGAAAAGCACACATGCATGCACACATCCATCATCCAAGAAAAGGTTTTAAGTGAGAAAACTAATGGTTAAATGATAAACCAACACTTGATTTATCAACCCGGTCATATCTCATATGACCCCACCAAAAGCAGTTCACCCGATCAATGTTCGGTATCATATACGCACATTTCAATCGGGTGCATGCGCATATTGCATACGCGCACCACAACGTTTCGCCTGGACTGGGTAACTCCTTTGTGGGACTCTAAGACTCGTCAATACGCCGGCAGAGGGTGATGATCATATCAAGTACCCTCAAGCCGCAAGCGGTCAGCTAAACGTAACGGCCACCCGGGTATTGAGCGATCAGAAGACAACAAGCGAACCTGCTACAACTCCCGTCGAGCCATCCGGCAACACTACCGTACAGTCCGGTATCTTCGTCAGATATGCTGCATATCGAGCCTAGGGATGGTCACGTCGACCTCAATAACTCAATAAGTCGTGCCGGTGAATGGTCTATAACAGATCGAGAAACTACTGATAACACTTATCAGCAAATCTCAGCAGCCCTGGCCAGGGACTTGCTGTTATAACCAGTCGGGCACAGCACAGCATCAACTCCCAATACCGGGAGAGACGAAACCCCTCCTATCGCTCATCGTCTTCGTGTGTCTCGGGACTGTAACCAACGGCCACCTGTTTGCACGACTCAGTAGAGCCGTGGTAGGGTGGCAATCAAAGTACAGTGGGAGAACACACAAGACTCCATGACGATCTCGGGTCTACAGACTAACCTATACCAGTGTCACCTGAGAACTGCTATCCGACGATAGATATAATTCCATATAGGAGTTCTCGGTGAGTCCGTCCAGTGTACCCAGTCAGCACTGAGCACCCGTATATGATCTTTATATCAAACATCGATGAATGTGGGAACATCCATCGCCCATCACATGGGTCTAGTATCATATACGCTAGTCTACTCTGGTATATCGATGCCCCGTCTCGATACACCTCCGACTAGGGACATTTCAGGATATGCTTATAGACTACAGATGTCCCACTAGTATGATCTCCATCATAATCAGAGTAGTCAAGCCGATATCCTCAGGGCTTTATCAGCATGTATGAATGAATAAAAGCGTGATCAAATCAACATGTCAGATAAAGAATAACCAGATAGCATACTATCATGTCGAGCAAGAATGCATACTGAATATATATACATGTATAGATACATCCACTATCATATAATGGCATCTAGGGCATACATATATCCAACAATCTCCCACTTGCACTAAGGCCAGTTATTGGCGTATCTCATACCCAACATCTCAAAAAGTCGCTCATGCTGCGGCTGAGGGAGGGCCTTGGTGAATGGATCCGCGGCGTTGTTCTTTGTGTCTACTCTCTTAATCTCGATCTCGCGGCGATCTACAATCTCCCGGATCAAATGAAAGCGCCTCAGGATATGTCTGGACCGCTGATGGGATCTGGGCTCCTTGGCTAACGCCATCGCCCCATTATTGTCACAATACAAAGGTATTGGATCAATAATGGTTGGAACTACTCCTAGCTCCGAGACGAACTTCTTCATCCAGACGGCTTCCTTGGCAGCATCATTTGCAGCAATGTACTCAGCTTCCATCGTAGAGTCTGCAACGGTATCTTGTTTGGAACTCTTCCAACTTACCACCCCTCCATTGAGGGTAAATACAAACCCTGAGATAGATTTGCTGTCATCCTTATCGCTCTTGAAGCTCGAATCGGTAAAGGCCTCCATTTGGAGATCTGTATTACCATACACCAAGAACAATTCTTTAGTCCTTCGTAAGTACTTAAGAATGTTCTTCACAGCTGTCCAGTGGTTCTCCCCTGGGTTGGATTGATACCTGCTTACAACACTAAGTGCATAAGCTACATCTGGGCGTGTACATAACATCGCATACATTATAGATCCTACTGCCGAAGCATAAGGTATAATGCTCATGTGAGCTCTCTCTTCATCGGTCTTTGGACAAGAATCCTTGGAGAGAGTGACTCCATGGAAAGCGGGTAAGGCACCCCGCTTGGAGTCTTCCATACTAAACCTCTTTAGGATGGTGTTGATGTACCTGGTTTGGGACAATCCCAATAACTTTTTGGATCTATCCCTATAGATCCTTATGCCCAGGATGTATGTGGCATCACCCAGGTCCTTCATGGAGAACCTTAGTGACAAGAATGATTTGACCGACTGTAGCATAGGAATATCATTTCTTATCAGAAGAATGTCATCCACGTACAATACGAGGAATGTGACAGCTCTTCCTACAGCCTTCTTATAAACAAAAGGTTTATCTGGATTTTTTATGAAATCAAACTCTTTGATAACATCATCGAAACAGATGTTCCAACTCCGAGATGCCTGCTTTAACCCATATATGGATTTAAGCAATCTACATGCTTTCTCGCTGCTCCCACTGTCAATGAAGCCCTCTGGCTGATCCATATAAACGCATTCTTCTAAATCTCCATTTAGAAATGCTGTTTTAACGTCCATCTGCCAGATTTCATAGTCTTAGTGAGCAGCAATAGCAAGTAGGATCCGAATGGATTTAAGCATGGCTAAGGGCGAAAAAGTTTCGTCATAGTCCAAATCTGGTCATTGACGAAAACCTTTCGCTACAAGTCTTGCCTTATAGGTCTCTACCTGCCCATCCACACCAATCTTTCTTTTAAAGATCCATTTGCACCCTACAGGTTTTACCCCAGGGGGTACAACGTCCAAAGTCCATACTTTGTTGGTGTACATAGACTCCATTTCGGATCTCATGGCATCCAGCCACTTCACAGAGTCACCACTCGTGATAGCTTGCTGAAAACTGGTAGGATCATCATCATCTATGATGCAATCTTCTCCGTTACCATCAATGAGGAAACCGTAGTACCTCTCCGGTGGGCGAGAAGTCCTACCAGACCTATGGAGTGGCCGAGGTTCTTCAGTTTCTGCTGCAACAGCCGGTTCAACCAAATCGTCATTTGTAGTTTGTGTCTCTAGAACCTCTTCTAGATCCACCACCTTGCCATCATCTTTGTCTGTGAAAAACTCTTTTTCCAAGAATGTGGCATGTTGAGAAACAAACACTTTTTGTTCCTCTTTGTGGTAGAATAGATATCCATAAGAATTCTTTGGATATCCCACAAAGTTACACATGACTGACCGTGTCTCGAGTTTGTCCGGATTCTGCTTTTTAACATAGGCCGGGCAACCCCAAATCTTAATTCTCTTAAGAGATGGCCTCTTCCCATACCATGTCTCATATGGTGTGGTGGACACGGCTTTGGTTGGAACCCTGTTCAGTAGAAACGCTGCAGTCTCTAATGCATGCCCCCAAAACGAGACGGGTAACTCAGCATCACTCATCATGGACCGGACCATATCTAATAGGGTCCTATTCCTTCGTTCTGACACACCGTTGTGCTGTGGTATGTAAGGAGGAGTGAGCTGAGAGAGAATCCCATTCTCTTTCAAGAAGTTTGCAAATTCTGTACTGAGATACTCACCACCTCGATCTGATCGAAGCATCTTGATACTCAAGCCGGTTTGTTTTTCTACTTCTTGTTTATATTCAATGAATTTCTCAAAAGCTTCGGACTTGTGTTTTAATAAAAATACATGACCGAATCTTGAGAAATCATCAGTGAATGTAATGAAGTATGAAAAACTGCCTCTAGCCTGTGTAGACATAGGCCCACATACATCACTATGTATGAGGCCCAGGAGCTGAGTAGCTCTTTCTCCGTGTCCGGTAAACGGAGTTTTGGTCATTTTACCCTTGATACAAGACTGGCAAGTCGCATAAGATTTATATTCAAAAGAATTTAAATATCCATCTTTGTGTAACTTGTTTAGTCTTGTTTCGTTAATATGACCAAGTATACAGTGCCAAAGAAAAGCTTCATTTAATTCTGAAAGTTTTCTTTTATTAGTGTGTTGTATACTGAAAACTGTGTGTTGATTTAGGACATATATTCCATTATTAAGCGTACCATACCCAACCAACATTTGATTTAGGTGAATGTTCATAACATTGTTCTGCAACACAAAATTATATCCTTCATTGTGTAGGGTTCCTTGGCACTCCCAAGAGGTCTCACAAGGCATCAACCATACCAATTTCAAAATTTACAAGTGCCGAGAAACCCTAATACGGATCGTTAACTAGAATTTTAGGCGACAAATGAAACTAGTTAACAACTTAACTACAAGAATGGAAATACAACCTTTGTAAATGCGGTCCTCCACCTCCACGGCTCCGTGATGAAGTCCTCTCCGCTGTCCAAATCAAAATCCGGGCTCTAGCGTCGGCTTCATCGGAGAAATGGGCGGGCAAGGTCGTCGGCTTCGTGCCGAAGATGATCTACGTCGAGGCATCGCTAGATCAAGCGCCAACTTCACCAAGTCATGAAACTTGTGAAGAAAACACACTCTACTACTTGGCAAGAGGTAGAGGATGAAGAAATAGGAAGTGGGTAGACTTTAGAATTGGATTTCTCACTCATTTTCATCAATCACCATTGATGAAGTCAAGGTTTCTTCAAGTAGAAGATGAAGAAGAAGAAGATATATGATAAGTTATTCTCTAAAAAGAAAATAATAAGAATACTTATCATCTCCTAACCCTAGTTAAGTGTAGAGAGTAGACCATGGTTTGTTTAAATGGTTAGGGTTAACCATGAAGACAAAATGGTTACAAAGTCAAACCTTCATGAAGATTCAACTACAAAACAAATCAAGCCACCATTTTATTTTCATGCCATTTATTTTCCAAAAAGAATAAACAAATAAATAAATTAATAAATAAGTAATGGATAAACAAAACCATAATCATTAGTTTAACCATGGTTTATTCTTTACACTTAACCAAGTAAACATGCATCATCAAACATGATACAATCATTTGCACAAAAAGTATATCACATATACAACTTGTACATCCAAGTGATAAAATCCATTTAAAGTGAACCAATACTAGTTAATGCAAAGTAATATATCAAATATATAATTATACATTAAATCATTAAATCAACACTTGATTTAACGATCCGGTCATATCGCATATAACCGACTAGTATCCTATGTATCGGCTTATCGAATCAACCCTTGATTCGATAACTAGGTTATATCGCATACAACCAATCGATACATTCATCGCGAGAATAGAATACGGTATCACATACACGCATTATTCTCGGTCCCGCACATATCTCATATGCGCTCCTATTTCGTTTCGCTTGAGCCAGGAAACCTCTGTGTAGGACTCTAAAGACTCGTCAATACGCCGGCAGCAGATGGTGATCATATCAAACACCCACAAGCCGCAAGCGGTCTGCTAAACGTAACGGCCACCCGGGTATTGAGCGATCAGAAGATCGACGAGCAAGCCCGCTCACACTTGTAAGTGCACGGCGGCGTCCCGGCCGTCAATCCGACGGCCAAATGCGGAAGCGGTGATAAACTTTAATTTTTCTTGAACTGGCAAACCGCCGCGCACTAATACCCGGATCGAACCATTAATTAGTCCTAGCTACCAACAAGAAAGGGAAGAGAGATATACCGACGATCCAAGTCCTCCGGTCTTCTCATCATCATCCCGATCTCCTGCGGAATGTCCCGTCTCCTCCTCGTCGCCGGAAGTGCACCACATCGCCTACTTCTTTTACGGGCTCCCACCTCAATGCCGAGGCAACTCGGGCACGAAGCCGGCTACTCGACGTGCCCAAGATTTGCTGTAGAATGAGTGGTGTAGAGATCCATGTCTCATTTTGGGGTTAAGGAGGTGCCATTTGGTGGAGGGATGAAACAAGAACAAAATGTGGAGGAGCTTGGGGTATTTTGGAGCATGATATGAACAAAAATACCTCCCCAAGAAAATTGGACAGCCCACCCCAATTGCTTGGCCGGCCATGCACTAGAGGAATGGAGAGAATGAGATTGAAGCCAAAAGAATGAGTGGGAAAACTCTATCATGCAAGAGAGAGAAAGAGGAATGGCTATCAAAATCAACTATCATCACTAAAACAATCCCAACACTCAAAGCAACCATCATCTCATGCATGATGGCTTCAAAAAGTCAAGCCATCATGAGAAGAAGAAATCAAGTGATGGTGCACATCATGAAAACCATCATGATACCAATATAAGCAAAGACCCCCCTCCACAAAAGCCTATTTGCAATAATGCAAATAAACCCTCCTCCACCAAACATCGGCCAATGAACGATACAAAGGAAAATTGGCCGAAACGGAAAGCAAACTGGCAACTCCAGAAAACTGGTCCCGTAATAAATTACAGGAAAACCCCGATACTGTGCATACACACCTGTATCTGTATTTCGACCGAAATACAAATGCAATGAGACAAAATCTACACTGTACTATACTAGGATCCGGCTTAAACCAAAGCCGGCTAGTAATATCCGTTCGATCCTGATCCGTGCAATACCGCACGTATCTGATCGAACCCTGCCATATAACCATACGGCCTATAGTACAAACTGTCCGATCCTGATCCATGCAATACCGCACGTATCTGATCGGACCTTGTCATATCTCCATACGGCCTCTACAACCTTTCGCCCGAAAGCTGAGTAACTGAATGTGGGGGACTCTAAAGACTCATCAACACCTTGGTTGTGGATTTAACCACTAGCACGTTAGAGGTATAAGCCAATACATAACGGGCTACCAGGTATTGACCAAAAGGGACGTCTGTGAGCGAACTCAGCCTGACTCCCTACTGAGCCTGTCAGTGACAATATCCGTACAGTCCGGTCCGTTCGTCTATGAGCATCGCATGGCGGGCCTAGGGGGTTGGTAAAAGTCAGACCCCCAAAAGCGGTACAAGTCGTGTCGGAGTGTAGCCCAGAACACCCTGAGATACTACTGGAATACCTACCAGTAAATCTCCTTGCCTTGGCCACGGACTTTGTGTAATGGCTCTCCTAGACACAGCACGACCTCACCCCCAATACCGGGAGAGACGAACCCCTGAAGATACGCTCACTGCCTCCATGTGGCTCGGGACTGTACCCAACTAAAACCTGTTTGCACGACTCCTTTGAGCCGTGGTAGGGTAGTAATCAAAGTACAGTGGGAACTCACACGAGACAAATGACGATCCCCAGGTCGATGAACTAACCTGCACACATGTCACCAGGGAACTGCCATCTGACGTCTGGTATATGACCAACTAGCATGTTCCCGGCGAATCCTGTCCGGTGTACTCATAACCCAATGAGCACCTGTATACATCTTAGGTGATCCAACTGACACCAGTGGCTTGTGAGACCGGCCACCGCCCCTCGTCGGGGTCTCGACTGTATACACTAGTCTACTAATGGAGTATCGATGCCCAGTCTCGAAACTCCCACGACTAGGGACCTTTTAAGGATAAGCTTATAGACCCCAGCTCCCACTTATATGATCGCCCTCATACTGCTGGTGGTCAAGCAAGAATCCTAGGGGCTCTATCAACGTGTAATAGCGACGTGTCAGGTCACCTAAAGCAGTACACGATGATAAAGGTAAACCAGATAGCATACTATCATCTCGAGTAAGACTGTCCTACCGGGATAGGTCCTCCCTCAATCATTACAATCACGTACCTGTGACCTAATAATTGACTCTGAGGGCACTATCTCCAACAATCTCCCACTTGCACTCAAGGCTAATTATTGCGATGTCGCATACTCACAGCCCGTGTGATACCGAACATCCAACTCCTCTACTAGTCAGTCTCACAAAGCTCGTTTGCGGAACTATTGCGTTCGAGGAATAGCCTCAGTGAGTGGATCCACTTAGTTGTTTCTTTCTATGTCTCTCTATATCTCAAGTTCGCGGAGAAAGCCATCTCCCGAAAAGAGCAATACCTGTCTCAGAATATGTCTGGATGTCTGATGGGACCTAGCTCATAAATGAACTCCAAATCCAAACTTCTTAGACTGTATCGTCAACTGAACTTAATCAGTATCCTGCGCGCCATGCCTCCCTCAGTATTGCCTTGGACCACCTGTCCAAAATACTGCCCCTCATCAGAAGGAAAACTATAACTCTGACAACCTCCTTGTCGTCCATGTCACCTTAGAAGCCTGGAATGATAACTGTCTCCTGAATGAGGCTGTCGTTATCATCTCCCTAGAACATCCACTTATGTTCTAAAACTGCTTCCAACTGTTTCTCCAGGATTGGATTAATGTCAGCTTATTGCATCTAGTGCAAGAACAATATCTGGTGTGGTACTTGACATCTCATGATTGACTCAATTGCCTAAGCAAGTGATCTGCCAATCATGCACATCCCTCTCCCCTTTAGTCTGTAAGACACCTTTAGAGAGGGTGACTCCATTACCTGCAGGTACACTACCGTGCCAGGAGTCGTCCATCCTAAATACTCTTAGAATGCTGTCAAGTACCCTGATTGGGAAACCACCCAAATCTAGATCTAATACCATAGATCCAGTAACCAGTATGTCTGATATAATGTCCAAGTCCTGTGTGGAGAAACCACTGTGTGACGACCAAAGTATAACCGATCGTAGTATAGGAGTTTCCTTTCCTACTTTGTGTATGTCATCCAAATACCAGGATATCACACCCTACTACCTTCTCAACAGATCCATCCCCTATTCTGATGAAGTCAAACCTATGACTGTCACGTCAGAAATAGATGATCTATCTCCGCTACTGGTGCTTCAGTCTGTAAATAGACATAAGCTACCTGTCCACCAATGCTTCCGCTGCTCCCACTGACTACGACAACCCTCTGGCAGAGTCATATAGACGTGCACTTCTAAAACTAGTTTAGAACGACGCTATACTCATCCTCCCGCCGGGTCTCGCAGCCTGGAACAACAGCAATGGTAATTGTGGGTAAACAAGAACTTCCCTGTCACCGTCCTTGAGGCTACCGTAGTACCTCTCGGGTGCCTGAAGTTACCCACCTTATCTGCGGAGTGGCCAATGGAATGTCAATCCAGATTGAATCTTTAGGTTCCTTATCAAATCTTCAGTAATCGTTTGTGGTTCTGGAATCACTTCCAGTTCTACCATACTCCCACTACTGTTTTTCTGAAAAAATCCATTTTTATTAAAACTGTGGCGAGTCTAGAACAATATTGCTATTGTTCATCCAGATGGTAGAAAATCAACCCGCGTCATAGCCTGGGTCAACCCACAAACAGCCATTACAGAAACGTGCCTTGAGTTGTCCAGTGTCTGGTTTTAAGCATAAGCCGGACAACTCCCCGTACCTTAACATCGTTAAGATATGAACTGTTCTATATCCCATATAGGACCAGAGGCACTGATTTAATTGAACCAGATTCAAATCATGCAACTGTCTCCAGTGCATGTCAACTAAATGGAAGGAGGCCGATCAGCGTTACTCAACTTAGGAATGCTTCCATTTATGAGTAACCTGAAAGAGAAGCAATTTCTCTTAATCACTACTATCAACTGAATACCATACACAAGTATCTACATCTTCGATCACCTTGAAGAATCCCGATACTTGCAACACTTGGTTCTATACTTTATTCAAATACCAATAACTTCTCAAAATTCGGACCCTGTGTTTCCACGAAACACTTGTCTAAATACTAGAGAAGTCATAAGTAAACCGAATATAGTATGAGAACCAAACCCTCTGTCCTAATGGACACTGGACAACATACAATACACTGCATAAGTCCCTTGAGTCTGACAACTCATTCCCTGTGTGTTGTAGGTTGAAAACTGTACCTTTGGTTATGAAGAATTACACCGCTGTTTAATGCTCCTTACCTAACCATCCGCTGATATAGGTAAATTTCATAGACATAATTTCAAAAATGTATATCTCACTCTATGAAAATAGACGTACAGATACATCGATTTGAAATTGGTGCATAACGGCGGATATTCAAAACCAAATACTTGCCGTCCGGCAAATAACCCAGGTGACTTCCTCAAATATCACCGATTACAACGAATCCCGATATAATGAGGACAATCACCTAATTCCCAATAGCTTACTCCCACTCATCATCTGTAAAACCATACAGATGTGAGAATCATACTTGGTAAATACATACCCTGGAGCAAGTGTCTAATCGGGAAATCAGTTTTCCTTTAACTGTACACAGTGAAACTGAAACATTGAAATGTTTCGTGGGGTATCCCGGTATTCATAGTAATGCCTCTTCCATTTTCACGACTGTAACCGTATAGTTCTTTGCCACCTCTCCAAATCCCTTCATATGTCTTTAGTCTTTACCTTCTGCACACCCTTTTAGGCCAAATGGTTTTCTTCCTTCCCTACCGTTCGGCACCAGCCTATGGTTTGGAAGAAGACTATCCAATAAGCATAATGGGTGTACTGTCCCAATCCTAGGAACACTCGCAATGAGAGAGGGTGAAGATAAAAGACAACCGAATAAACCTTATTCCTATTTCTCCTGAACCAGAATCCATCCCCGAACTGGAACAAGTTCCATTCGAGTTCGTATATAACCATACGATGGAGTATCCAAATAAACTGTGGATCTTCATAGTGATACGGAGTGTCCTGGAGAAATACAAAGGTGATGTGGGAGTGGTAACGAAATATTTGGTTTGTTCGTGAATGGCAGTCGCAATTTACTTTGCCCTCCTTCTAATCCCTTGCTTTTTCTGAACTTAATACCTTCTGCACACCATCGTTATGCTAATTGGTTTTCTTCATTCCCTACCGGTCGGCACCTGCCTATGGTTTGGAAGAAGACTATCCAATTTGCGTAATAGGTGTACTATCTCCTAAACCAAGGAGTACTCACAACTTGAGAGAAGGTAAAAGGAAAAGACAACTGAATAATCCTATCCGTTTTCTCCAGAACCGGAAACCATCCTCGAATAAATTCTTTCGAGTTCGTATCTAACCATACGATGGTTTTGTCCAATGGAAGTGGACGTTCGTAGTAAAACGGGGTGTCCTCGAGAAAAGGGTAAAAGTAGGAGTGGCAATGAGGTTTGCAACTCTGACAATCCAAAAGCCAGTGTTTAAGAAGGTTCGGTCAACTTGGTCACTGAGTCATAGTCTTAGGGTCGGGTCAATGGTCGCTGCCAAAGAGAGAGAGAAAAGAAACACTCAGCGTGCACTCTAACCTAGATCAGAACGGTTACCAATTTATCTAATCTGGAAACCTCCCACTGTACCTCAAATTCTCCTCCGAACCTGAAAGAAGAATTAGTCGGGGTTACCCGAGGAGTAAATTAACTCATCAGTGGGAATCGGGATCCAACTATCATCGCATGACAACGTGACGGAATCCGCTCACGGTATCACACTCCAGAAGGTATGCGCATATCTGGCAAGTTTCAGTTCTTTTGAAACTCCCGATGTGATTTCTGCCCCATGCTCTTATGACCTTGACTTTGGCCAACAAATCATAAGTCACATGTCAAGTTCTACCCGTCATTCTCCAGGTTGTTTTGAATCCACCCGTACATACCCTTGACTTTGGCCAACAAGGCAGTACGACTGTTCCAAACCAACGCATCTATCTATGCTGCATATGAATAACCAACAGCTACCAAACACTGTGCCTTGACTTTGGCCAACAAACACAGCTTGAATACTATTGACTATCCATATGAAACGACGGAGGGCTACGAATGGTTTCTGGCGAAAACCTTTAACGTAATGAACTTGATATCGTTGAAGGAACGGATAGCTTTTAAAAATATAGTGACGAAAACCGTTGCTAAAGAGGTCACTCCCGGTGAAGGGATCTCGGCTCTTTCCCCATAGAATGGGGTGCAGGATATTCTAACTGAATACCACGGTGCAAAGCAAAAGTAATCGGCTATAGTGAAGTCATTGCCCTGACGCAAACTTTTGTCCAAGGGGTCACTCCCGGTGAAGGGATCTCGGCCCTTGCCTCGTCGACTGAGGAGCAGGATATTCTAAATGAATACCGCGATGCAAAACAAAAGTGAACGTCCTTGCAATAACAGCTTTTTGAAAAGTGTTCCAAAAACATCAGATTAGGTTTGTTTTTAACTTGCATTGATCCGAATCAATGCAGTCCCATCAATTGATCACACCAAAAAGAACGAAAATATACTGATGTGCGTATATGCCATCCGCATTCGCCACTGGGTCCCGTCATTACCCGTTAGGTTAGCTTACTAACGACAGAGCGGGGACTGGACTAGCGCGGATGCAAAACATATACAACATCTACTAATATATATACCAATATATTATATTTCGCTCAAGGCGTGAATAAAATGCAACATCACAGAAATGTACAGCATCACAGAAACAATACAGATATCTGGGATCCCCGGGTTTCACAGAGCCACTACTGAAACCCGACGTTCCCCTGGTCGTGTGGATAGCCTGTGCAATGAAATCCTATACCCCCTACGAGTGCGGCGAATAGCCAGCCAATCCTGGAGTGAAGCCCCCTCCGTCCCAATACCATGAGATGCGGGCTTGTTGCCTTCTAGAACCAGGCTATCCGTGCACCCCTCCGCGGGGTAATCCTAGTACAGAAAGTAAAATATACATACACCGGGTACATCGACCGCAACCTGATCGTGCCCCAAAATAATAATACAAACAGGCAGTGACGGCAGTCCACATGTCGGACGCTCGCCCCGCAATATCAAATGTACATAATACAACAAAACTGTACTAGCATTGCATCCAGGCTATCCCCCACGACCGATCCGCAACATCACAGCAAAAACAAAACATCAACGTGAAAGTCACGTTCGCAAATCCGTCTAACCGGGCTATAGCAGTTAGACCGGATTTACCGATCAAGTGACATTTACAGTCGCAGATATAATGTAAATACTGTGAAATAATGTGTTTAAAATATCCGATCGATCAAAAAATAACAAGTGGGCCCCCAATCAAAACTGTAGCACTCACAGGAAACCTGGGCCCAATTTTAATATTCCAAAACCCATATTTTAAGCCCAGAAAGCCTCTGAAAAAAAATTGGTGAAGTGATCTCCACAGTGTGCGGCGGAAGAGCGGCGGAATGGGGGTATATGCGGCGGTTCCGCGCTCCCACTGTGGATTCACTTCATCGAAATTTTACAGAGTTCTTAGATTTTCCAGTAAATCAATATTTTACAACCTGAAAAATTTTTCGACACCAAAAAAAACCAACAGAAAACTGATGCTAACAAAAATGTAGTTTTGGAACATTCGATCGATCGAAACAGAAAAACACACTACACCAAGCTAGACTAAGTTAATGGCGAGGCTCTGATACCACTGTAAGTGCACGGCGGCGTCCCGGCCGTCAATCCGACGGCCAAATGCGGAAGCGGTGATAAACTTTAATTTTTCTTGAACTGGCAAACCGCCGCGCACTAATACCCGGATCGAACCATTAATTAGTCCTAGCTACCAACAAGAAAGGGAAGAGAGATATACCGACGATCCAAGTCCTCCGGTCTTCTCATCATCGTCCCGATCTCCTGCGGAATGTCCCGTCTCCTCCTCGTCGCCGGAAGTGCACCACATCGCCTACTTCTTTTACGGGCTCCCACCTCAATGCCGAGGCAACTCGGGCACGAAGCCGGCTACTCGACGTGCCCAAGATTTGCTGTAGAATGAGTGGTGTAGAGATCCATGTCTCATTTTGGGGTTAAGGAGGTGCCATTTGGTGGAGGGATGAAACAAGAACAAAATGTGGAGGAGCTTGGGGTATTTTGGAGCATGATATGAACAAAAATACCTCCCCAAGAAAATTGGACAGCCCACCCCAATTGCTTGGCCGGCCATGCACTAGAGGAATGGAGAGAATGAGATTGAAGCCAAAAGAATGAGTGGGAAAACTCTATCATGCAAGAGAGAGAAAGAGGAATGGCTATCAAAATCAACCATCATCACTAAAACAATCCCAACACTCAAAGCAACCATCATCTCATGCATGATGGCTTCAAAAAGTCAAGCCATCATGAGAAGAAGAAATCAAGTGATGGTGCACATCATGAAAACCATCATGATACCAATATAAGCAAAGACCCCCCTCCACAAAAGCCTATTTGCAACAATGCAAATAAACCCTCCTCCACCAAACATCGGCCAATGAACGATACAAAGGAAAATTGGCCGAAACGGAAAACAAACTGGAAACTCCAGAAAACTGGTCCCGTAATAAATTACAGGAAAATCCCGATACTGTGCATACACACCTGTATCTGTATTTCGACCGAAATACAAATGCAATGAGACAAAATCTACACTGTACTATACTAGGATCCGGCTTAAACCAAAGCCGGCTAGTAATATCCGTTCGATCCTGATCCGTGCAATACCGCACGTATCTGATCGAACCCTGCCATATAACCATACGGCCTATAATACAAACTGTCCGATCCTGATCCGTGCAATACCGCACGTATCTGATCGGACCTTGCCATATCTCCATACGGCCTCTACAACCTTTCGCCCGAAAGCTGAGTAACTGAATGTGGGGGACTCTAAAGACTCATCAACACCTTGGTTGTGGATTTAACCACTAGCACGTTAGAGGTATAAGCCAATACATAACGGGCTACCAGGTATTGACCAAAAGGGACGTCTGTGAGCGAACTCAGCCTGACTCCCTACTGAGCCTGTCAGTGACAATATCCGTACAGTCCGGTCCGTTCGTCTATGAGCATCGCATGGCGGGCCTAGGGGGTTGGTAAAAGTCAGACCCCCAAAAGCGGTACAAGTCGTGTCGGAGTGTAGCCCAGAACACCCTGAGATACTACTGGAATACCTACCAGTAAATCTCCTTGCCTTGGCCAACGACTTTGTGTAATGGCTCTCCTAGACACAGCACGACCTCACCCCCAATACCGGGAGAGACGAACCCCTGAAGATACGCTCACTGCCTCCATGTGGCTCGGGACTGTACCCAACTAAAACCTGTTTGCACGACTCCTTTGAGCCGTGGTAGGGTAGTAATCAAAGTACAGTGGGAACTCACACGAGACAAATGACGATCCCCAGGTCGATGAACTAACCTGCACACATGTCACCAGGGAACTGCCATCTGACGTCTGGTATATGACCAACTAGCATGTTCCCGGCGAGTCCTGTCCGGTGTACTCATAACCCAATGAGCACCTGTATACATCTTAGGTGATCCAACTGACACCAGTGGCTTGTGAGACCGGCCACCGCCCCTCGTCGGGGTCTCGACTGTATACACTAGTCTACTAATGGAGTATCGATGCCCAGTCTCGAAACTCCCACGACTAGGGACCTTTTAAGGATAAGCTTATAGACCCCAGCTCCCACTTATATGATCGCCCTCATACTGCTGGTGGTCAAGCAAGAATCCTAGGGGCTCTATCAACGTGTAATAGCGACGTGTCAGGTCACCTAAAGCAGTACACGATGATAAAGGTAAACCAGATAGCATACTATCATCTCGAGTAAGACTGTCCTACCGGGATAGGTCCTCCCTCAATCATTACAATCACGTACCTGTGACCTAATAATTGACTCTGAGGGCACTATCTCCAACAACACTCCTGTGAATCCAACCAGTAACACTTACCGTACAGTCCGGTCTGATCGTCTGATATGTCGCATATCTCGCTTAGGGGTGGTAAACGTCAGACCCCAATAGCTCGATAAGTCGTGTCGATATGAGGTCTATAACAGTTCGAGATACTACTGGTAACACTTACCAGTAAATCTCAGCAACCCTGGCCAGGGATTTCTGGTTATAGCCAATCGAACACAGCGCAACATCGACTCCCTATACCGGGAGAGACGAATCCCCTCCTATCGCTCATTGCCTCCATGTGATTCGGGACTGTACCCAAAAACCACCGTTTTACACGCCCTCTTGGACGTGGTAAGATGGAAATCAAAGCACAGTGGGAACCACACAAGACTCTATGACGATCTCGGGTCAACAGACTACTCTGTACCAGTATCACCAGAGAACTGCCATCTGACGTAAGGTATAATACCATCTGGGAGTTCTCGGCGAGTCCGTCTAGTGTACCCAGTCTCCACTGAGCACCCGTATATCATCTCTGATGTCAAACACCAATGGATATGGGATCATCCATCGCCCATCTGTATGGGTCGAGAAGGTATACGCTAGTCTACTCTGGTATATCGATGCCCCGTCTCGATATACCCATGACTAGGGATCTTGAAGGATGTACTTATGGACCACCCTGTCCCCACTAGTATGATCTGCATCATAGTCCAGGTAGTCAAATACACATCCTAAGGGCTTTACCAACATGTAACAGAGAGACAATCAGTGTACACGTTAAGGTAAAGATCAACCAGATAGCATACTATCATGTCGAGCAAGAAAGTCCTCCCTATATATGTCCAAGCATCCACTACAATATACATCCTATGTATAGTAATGGCCTCTAGGGCATACATATAACTAACACATTGTCCAACAAAGAAACGGATATTATATTACATAGCATACTTGGTACAAAATAACATGGATTCAAAATCAAAATACATCCAGATGGAAACCCCAAGTGATACTCTCCCACTGCGACTGTATGTACATTGGAACCATTTCCAACGCGGAGAGTATAGTCACCTGTCTTCAAAACATTGCTATTTCTCAGCCCCTGCATAGAATTGCAAATGTGAGAACCTAAACCGGTATCCAATACCCAGGAAGCAGAGTTTATAGAAAAACAGTTTTCAGTCACAAACGCACCTGAAGCAGAAGCATCACCATGCTTCTTCTTGAGACTTAAGTATTCCGTGCAATTGCGCTTCCAGTGTCCCGTCTTGTGGCAATGGAAACATTCGCCCTTCCCCGAGTCTCCAGCCTTGGACTTTCCCTTTCCCTTCACCTTTTTAACTCCTCCCTTAGGATTAGTGGGTTTCTTCTTTTTCTTTCCCTTGGCCTTGGCTTTCGGGCGAGAAGAGGAAGACTGTCCAATAGTCATAACGGGAGTTTTTGCTAACTTCATAGTGCTCTCTGCACTCCTTAACATATTAAGGAGTTCAGGGAGATCCTTCTCCATGCCATGCATGTTGAAGTTCACTATGAACTGAGCAAAGGTGGAGGGGAGGGACTGCAGAATAATATCTATATATTGTTCATTGTCCATCGTCCATCCAAGGTCCTCAAGCTCTTCTATAAGAGCTATCATCTTCAGAACATGGTCTCCTACTGGTGTGCCAGGGGCCATTCGCCTCTGAAACAATTTCTTTGATGCTTTGTATCGTAATACGCGGGATTGCTCCCCATACAACTCCTTTATATGGAGCAATATACCGTGAATGTCAATGTCCTCGTGCTGCTTTTGATGTGTGTTATCCATCGATGCAAACGCGAGGCATGTAGCCGTGGCACAGTCAGCGTCCCATGTCTTGCGGACTTCAATGTCCGCAACTGAGGATTTTGGACCAGGGACGGGCGGGGCTGAAGCCGTGAGGACATATGATACTTTATCATAAGTCAAGGCGATTTTCAGATTCCTCAGCCAGTCTTTATAGTTGGTCCCATTCAGTTTGTTTTTATCTAGTAGAAGCTTAAGTCCAGTCATTGGTATCTGCCATTAAGAGAGAGAAAAGAATACACTCAGCGAAAGCTCTTGCATAGATTAGATTGGTTATTATCTTGTCTAATCGATGTTTCCCACTGCTTTTATCGAGTTTTTCTTTCAAACCTTAAAAAGAAAAACTAGCCAGGATTAATTACAGTCTACAACTTCGCTAACCGTTCAGCCAGGCCAGTGTCGGTACTTGAGGGAGGTTCCCCGTGCTTTCGCACGGACCTAATTAGAGTAAACCTCGTTTTCCCAGAGGCGAAGCCCCATTAACACCTTTCTAGACACCTAATGAGTTAGCTAATTGTAAACTGTAAAACTCTCCTAGGAGCAACTATTGCCCACAGTGGGATCGGGATCCAACCATCATATGGAAGGTATGCAATCTCATTGCAAATTTCAACTATTGAAATTCCCGATGTGGTTTTTACCCCTAATACTCGTGACCTTGGCTAAGGTCAACAAATCACGAGCACTAGTCAAGCTCAACCCGTCATTTCTTGATTAATTAGACCCGTTCACATGACCCTTGGCTAAGGTCAACAAAGTCATATGCCCGTCCAAATTAATCTGCATCATATGCGTTTGTAGGAAGACATCACTTAGCTACCGTACACTACGCCTTGGCTAAGGTCAACAAACGTAGCACGAATACTAAGTACTCTACTTCCTAAAATGACGGAGGGTTGCGAATGATTTTTAAGAAAATCTTTAACGCTTTGAACTTGATATCGTTGTAGAATCAAAAGGTTTTCAAAAGGAGTGGCTTAAGCTCCGCAGTTTTGAAATATAGCTTTTTCATAAATAGCCGAGTGGTTTTCAAATCCGATTCTACAACATCTTTTTAGGTTTATTTTCTTTACATTAATCACATTAATGTAATCCCATCATTTAAGTCCTTAAGCCAATCACAGAAAAGAAACGAAAATAACACGTACGCTTATGCCATCCGCATTCGCCGCAATGTTTCGTTATGCACCGTTAGGTTACTTAACTAACGGCATACCGGGACGGGACTAGCGTGGGTGTAAAACATAAGCAACGTCTATTATATATCATATATATAATATGTCATTCGTCTCAGATATCACAGAACACAGGCAGCAGAAACATAGATATAACGTGGGATATCCTAGGACGTCCGTATTTAGTATTTAGCCAGAATAGAAAATACGGATTCCACAGTCGCGATGAATAGCCAAGCCCACACCCTGGACCCCTACGAGAGCGGCAAGTGACCCTACCAATCCTGGAGTTTAGGAGACCCGGTCTCGACTCCTCGAGATGGCCTCCCACTGAAACCCCAGAACCCGGTCACCTGTGCTCCCCTCCTTGGGTCCATCCTAATGCGGAAAAGTAAATAATATACAACACTGGTGACACAACCTCAACCTGGAAGTGCCCCAAATAAAAGAATATTACATTACATTTGAATTTACATGAATGAAAATGAAAATATAAAACTCTCATCTCACAAAACCCCCCCAGCTATTCGATCGCGACAATCCTGCACATCATATCTCAACAACACATAATATCACATATCATCAACGTAAGTAAGTATGCGTACCCCGATTGTCGTTGATGTATAGCAACGAAACCGGCAATATCGTACATACTACACTTACGGTCACAGAAAAGAAAGTGTAAAACTACAATATTTGGAATCCAGATTCTCTTTAGACATCATAAATGCGAAATATCACATATTTCGTATTTCATGCCTAAACTATATGAATTCCACATATTGTATCACATTCCAGACAAACAGACAGTATTAAAGTTTTCGAACGAACGATCAAGCACCCAAGATTCACTAAAGCTCAACACTTGAGCAGGGTTCAAAAATCCGGAGTGTGACACAGTAGTAGCGGTCCAGCCGTAGAAGGGTCAAGCCAACGCCTCACATGTGGCACGCCGTACTGCCCCAAACCCTAGGGTTCAAAGGGCAGTTCGAAACGGTCACATAATCGAGTTAAGGTTTGTTGTCTTCTAGAGGGACCACCGCAAAAAGACTTGCACGTATCTCCAAAGTATTTAAACCCCGTGAATAGTGAGTAAATGATACTCGTTCAAACACTTCAATACTTTCTAATTTACCCGGAAAAGCTAAGAAATAAAAATCCCGATCGAAATGACGAGTCCAAAACCATCTCCAGAATTTTTCAAAACCAAATACAGATTAAAAATATCCAAAAAATTATACAAGCAGATTCATGAATTACTGTACAAAAAGTATTCATCAATTCATATATACGGCCGCGGAACCGCGGCCTAAGCAAGCTTAGGCAGCGTTTGCGCGGCGAGAATCACTGTTCATGGAATAATTTTTGTACCGTAACCCTTATTTTTTCCTGCTGTATTTTTTACATATTTTTAATTCTGAAAAAAGTCAATTTTTAGAAAATTTCCAGAGAGCACCCTAAAAAGTCGTATTTCGGTTCGATCGGAGTTTAACTTCGTAAAAAGGTCGCCTAATGTTCTAGGTCGGCTCTGATACCAATGTAAGGTTAGTCTAGCACCCTATGAAGAGTTTTGAAGCATCACATGACCCAAAGTTTAAATTTTTATGGTGCTAAACGAACATGCAAAGGAATCGATCCTAGAAAATTAGGGTTTCGAAATATAAAGCGAACTAATCTAGGGTTTCGAGACTACAACCTTTGTAGCTCCCTTTCGCTGGACTCCTTGGTCTCTAGGGTATTGAACGGAGGTCCTCTTGAAGTCCTCTTGTGTCCACGACGATCCACCACGGAGATCTCCGTCCAAGCTCGCAACTTCGTAAAACCGAAGAGAACACTCTAAACAAAACGGCTAAGCTTGTGTAGAATGATGTTGTGGTTAAGTTTCTCACTTCAAAAACCTATCTTTAAGTGGTATTTGCTCACTAGAAAAACTAGAGAGCAAAAGAGAAAGAGGAAGAAGATGGTGGCAATATTTTTAACAAGAGGTAAAAAGATAACTCATAAGAAGAAAAAGAAATATATCAATATATATTTTATTCCTTCTTACTATGAACCATGGTTAAAGTGATGGAGACATTATATAACTTGAGTTTTGAATGATAAAGAGAAGGATAACCATAGGTTAGTGGTAGTTGAGCATGGTTAGGTCAAAGGAAGAATGTAGAAGCAAGAATGATTATCCTTTCCTTTTCCTTTTCTTTTAAATCCAAAATCAAATAATAATCCATTATATAATCCATGGTGTGAGTCTTATATTGCCACCATTTCCATATGTTAACAACCATGATGGATGAGTGTATGTATGTGTGCATGTATGCACATCCACATGTGCATGAAACTAGCATGAAAGAAAGAAAGAAAAGCACACATGCATGCACACATCCATCATCCAAGAACAGGTTTTAAGTGAGAAAACTAATGGTTAAATGATAAATCAACACTTGATTTATCAACCCGGTCATATCTCATATGACCCCACCAAAAGCAGTTCACCCGATCAATGTTCGGTATCATATACGCACATTTCAATCGGGTGCATGCGCATATCGCATACGCGCACCACAACGTTTCGCCTGGACTGGGTAACTCCTTTGTGGGACTCTAAGACTCGTCAATACGCCGGCAGAGGGTGATGATCATATCAAGTACCCTCAAGCCGCAAGCGGTCAGCTAAACGTAACGGCCACCCGGGTATTGAGCGATCAGAAAACAACAAGCGAACCTGCTACAACTCCCATCGAGCCATCCGGCAACACTACCGTACAGTCCGGTCTCTTCGTCAGATATGCTGCATATCGAGCCTAGGGATGGTCACGTCGACCCCAATAACTCAATAAGTCATGCCGGTGAATGGTCTATAACAGATCGAGAAACTACTGATAACACTTATCAGCAAATCTCAGCAGCCCTGGCCAGGGACTTGCTGTTATAACCAGTCGGGCACAGCACAGCATCAACTCCCAATACCGGGAGAGACGAAACCCCTCCTATCGCTCATCGTCTTCATGTGTCTCGGGACTGTACCCAACGGCCACCTGTTTGCACGACTCAGTAGAGCTGTGGTAGGGTGGCAATCAAAGTACAGTGGGAGAACACACAAGACTCCATGACGATCTCGGGTCTACAGACTAACCTGTACCAGTGTCACCTGAGAACTGCTATCCGACGATAGATATAATTCCATATAGGAGTTCTCGGTGAGTCCGTCCAGTGTACCCAGTCAGCACTGAGCACCCGTATATGATCTTGATGTCAAACATCGATGAATGTGGGAACATCCATCGCCCATCACATGGGTCTAGTATCATATACGCTAGTCTACTCTGGTATATCGATGCCCCGTCTCGATACACCTCCGACTAGGGACATTTCAGGATATGCTTATAGACTACAGATGTCCCACTAGTATGATCTCCATCATAATCAGAGTAGTCAAGCCGATATCCTCAGGGCTTTATCAGCATGTATGAATGAATAAAAGCGTGATCAAATCAACATGTCAGATAAAGAATAACCAGATAGCATACTATCATGTCGAGCAAGAATGCATACTGAATATATATACATGTATAGATACATCCACTATCATATAATGGCCTCTATGGCATACATATATCCAACAGTGTTACCAGTAGTTTCTCGACCCGTTATGAGCCTCATATCGGCACGACTTATCGATTATTGGGGTCTGACGTTTACCACCCCTAGACTTGATATGCGACATATCAGAGGAGGAGACCGGACTGTACGGAAAGTGTTACCGGCAGGCTTTTACAGGAGTTGGAGCGGGCTTGCTTGCTGATCTTCTGATCGCTCAATACCCGGGTAGCCGTTACGTCCAGCTAGTACCGCTGACGGCTTGTGGGTGCTTGATGTGATCATCACCTACTGCCGGCATATTGACGAGTCTTTAGACTCCTATATAGAGGTTTTACTGGCTCAGGCAAAATGAAATAGGAGCGCATATGTGATATGTGCAGGACCGAGAATAATGCGTGTATGTGATACCGTATTTTATTCTCGTGACTTTTTGTATCGATCGGTTGTATATGATATAACCAGGTTATTGAATCAAGTGTTGATTCGATAAGTCGATATAATGGATGTTAGTCGGTTATATGAGATATGACCGGATTATTAAGTCAAGTGTTGATTTAATAATTAAGTGTATAATTGTATATTAGATATACTAGTTTACATTTACTAACACATGTTCACTTAGGGTTTTTTCTCACATGTACACATCTTTACTATATATATGATATATATTAAAATGTGTTGTATTTTTGTATCATTATTGATGATACATCATCCATGGGTGTATGAGACTTACACTATGCTAATTTTTATTTTGGGTTTTTAATATCTAAAGTAATTACAAAATCAAGTGGAGGATTAGAAAATGCATGAAGCTTGTGGAAGCTTGTGGATGCATTGACTAATTCAACTTGGTTTTGTTTTTACTATGGATAATTCTTAACCCAACCATAAAGATTAGCCTAGGGTTAAGTCTCTACAAGAGTTAGTATATGATACTCACTCACCATGGTTAATCTATACACTTGATCATTATCCTCATTTGCTTTTCTTTTGTTCATCATCTTCTTCTTCATTGAGCAAGAGAAAAAGCTTGCTAGGGTTTTGAAAAAAGAGTGAAACTTTGTGAGAAATAAAAATCCAAAGAGAACCCACTTCCTATTTCTCCATCCTCTACTAGACTAGCACTTTAGTATAGGGTGTTTGCTTCACTAATTCTCTAGTTAGTGAAGTAGAAGCTTGAGTCGGAATTCCCTCGATGTAGATCATCTTCGGCCTCGGAGACTTCAAGCAAGGTCGCACCTTTCGCCTCGTGAAGCCATGAAAGGGTCCGGGAGAACCACGATCGCAGCGAAGGGACTTCATCAAGGAGCTAAAGAAGTGAAGGACCGATCTACAAAGGTTGTATTTCGTATCCCTTTAGCGTAAAGTTGTTTACTTTCTTTTAGTATCGCCTAAATTCTAGTATATGATCTTGCTTAGGGTTGTTCGGCACATAAAAATTTAATTTTGGCATGGTCGATACCTTGTAGAGCCTTGTTAGTGTGCCTAGTAACCCTACATAATCATGGCAGCAAAACCATGAACCAATATCGATGAGGATAGATCATAGGAATGAATATAATACTATGCAAGGAAATGTACATCCTAAGGCTCCTCAAGCGGAGTAGCGTATCGTAAGTATGCCGCGGAATATACACACGGTATGTCACTCTACTGAAGTCACCTACTCCATCAACCAAGTGTTAGTTATATGTATGCCCTAGAGGCCATTACTGTACATTGGATGTATATTGTAGTGGATGCTGGGACATATATAGGGAGGACTTTCTTGCTCGACATGATAGTATGCTATCTGGTTAATCTTTACCTTAACGTGTACATTGATGTCTCTCTGATACATGTTGGTAAAGCCCTTAGGATGTGTACATGACTACCTGGACTATGATGCGGATCATACTAGTGGGGACATGGTAGTCCATAAGTACATCCTTCAAAGTCCCTAGTCGTGGGTGTATCGAGACGGGGCATCGATATACCAGAGTAGACTAGCGTGTACCTTCTCGACCCATACAGATGGGCGATGGATGATCCCATATCCATTGGTGTTTGACATCAGAGATGATATACGGGTGCTCAGTAGAGACTGGGTACACTGGACGGACTCGCCGAGAACTCCCAGATGGTATTATACCTCACGTCAGATGGCAGTTCTCTGGTGACACTGGTACAGAGTAGTCTGTTGACCCGAGATCGTCATAGAGTCTTGTGTGGTTCCCACTGTGCTTTGATTTCCATCTTACCACATCCAAGTGGGCGTGCAAAACGGTGGTTTTTGGGTACAGTCCCGAGTCACATGGAGGCAATGAGCGATAGGAGGGGATTCGTCTCTCCCGGTATAGGGAGTTGATGTTGCGCTGTGTTCGATTGGCTATAACAGGAAATCCCTGGCTTGGGTTGCTGAGATTTACTGGTAAGTGTTACCAGTAGTTTCTCGAACAGTTATAAACCTCATATCGACACGACTTATCGAGCTATTGGGGTCTGACGTATACCACCCCTAGGCGAGATATACGACAGATCAGACGATCAGACCGGACTGTACGGTAGTGTTACTGGTCGGATTCACTGGAGTGTGAGCGGGCTTGCTCGTCGATCTTCAGATCGCTCAATACCCGGGTGGCCGTTACGTTTAGCAGACCGCTTGCGGCTTGTGGGTGTTTGATATGATCATCACCTGCTGCCGGCGTATTGACGAGTCTTTAGAGTCCTACACAGAGGTTTCCTGGCTCAAGCGAAACGAAATAGGAGCGCATATGAGATATGTGCGGGACCGAGAATAATGCGTGTATGTGATACCGTATTCTATTCTCGCGATAAATGTATCGAATGGTTGTATGCGATATAACCTAGTTATCGATTCAAGCGTTGATTCGATAAGCCGATATATTGTATACTAGTCGGTTGTGTGCGACATAACCGGATCACTGAATCAAGTGTTGATTTAATGATTTAATGCATATTTATATATTTGATATATTACTTTGCATCAACTAGTATCGGTTTACTTAAGATGGATTTTCTCACTCGGGTGTGCGCATTACATATGCGATATGATTTTGTGCATTTGATTGTATCATGTTTGATGATGCATGTTTACTTGGTTAAGTGCAAAGAATTAAACCATGGTTAAAAGAATGGTTAGGGTTTCATTTCCTTTATTTATTCATTTATTTATTTGTTTATTCATTTTGGAAAAGAGGAGAAAAGAATGGTGGCTTAATTTGGAGTTTAGTTGAAGCTTCATGAAACTTTGATCAAGTCAACCATTCTTATCTCATCCTTAACCCTAACCATTCCCACTAACCATGATTCATTCTCTACACTTGACTCTAGTTAACATTATGATAGGTTTTGATTTTTCTATTGTTTTATTTTAACTTATCAGATATTTCTTTCTTCTTCTTCTTCATGAGCAAGGAAGAAAAAGCTTTCTTCATCAATGGTGATTGATGATAAAGAGTGAGAAATCCAAATCTAAAGTCTACCCACTTCCTATTTCTTCATCCTCTACCTCTTGCCAAGTAGTAGAGTGTGTTCTCTTCACAAGTTTTTGGACTTGGTGAAGTCGGAGCTTGATTTAGCGATGCCTCGACGTAGATCATCTTCGGCACGTCGTCGATGACCTAGCCCGCTTCTTCTCCGATGAAGTCGACGCAAGAGCCCGGATTTCGGAGTTGTACAGCGGAGATGACTTCTTCATGGAGCTATGGAGGTGGACAAACGGATCTACAAAGGTTGTATATCCGTATCCCTTAGTTAAGTGTTAACTAGTTAGCTTTTTCGCCTAGATTTCTAGCAAACGATCCGTATTAGGGTCTCTCGGCACCTAAATAATTTGAAATTGGCATGTTCGATGCCTTGTGAAACCTCATTAGGGTGCCTAGGAACCCTACAGTGGTATCAGAGCCTAGCTAGAGCCTTAGGCGAAGCGTAGACGGAGTTTGAAGTCCGATCGAACCGAAATCTGATTTCCAAATTGCTCTCTGTACTTTTTTGTAAAATGTGGATTTTTGCAAATTAAAAATATGCAGAAAAATAAGCAGGTAAATATAAGAATTACGATGCAAAAATTACCTAATGATCTTTCTAAAGTGCGGCGGAACCGCGGCATTATCGTGCTAATGCGGCCCTTCCGCGGCCCTTTTGTCTTATCTGCCATTGATTTTTGCACAGTAACTCCTATTTTTCAGTGCTGGTTTTCCTGGGAATTTTTAATATGCAGTAAACAGTTGAGTATTTTTGGGTTGTATTGGGAATCAAAGATTCGATCGGGGTTTCAAATTTTCTCTGTGTGGCTTTCCGGATAAATTTTAGAATATGTTAAAAAGTTCGACCGGATATAAATACCTAATTTTTCCCCTGTCGGGAAATTTCCAAGTGTTGGATTTTTCCATAGTTTAACGACGTTCTAAGTAGTGCAAGTAACGCGATGGACCCTCTAGAAGACAACAAACCTTAACTCGATTATGTGACCGTCTTGAACTGCCCTTTGAACCTTCGGGTTTGGGGCAGTACGGCGTGCCACATGTGAGGCGTTGGCTTGAGCCTTCCACGGCTGGACCGTCGGTACTGAGGCACGAACTGAATGTTGTTAGACTTGTTTCATGTGTTGATCTGTATCGGGAAAACTTGGGTGTTCGATTGTTCGATCGGAAAATTTAACATTTTCTGTTTATCTGGAATGTGATACAATAATTGGAATTCACAAATAGTTATGAGATAACTGAATGAATGTTATAAACATAGCAGTTTAGTCTCACTTGATCGGTTGCCACGGAATTTTGATGTGATCAAAAGTCCGTCGCAATCACGTAACGTACGCGGATACTCGCCGGGTAAACTTAATAGACAGCCTCGCTCCATTGCCCCGACCAAGTGACTTTAGGAGAACCCCGTCGCCGAAAGCATCCGTTCGGGTGCTCGCGGCAGCGGTGTTCCGCCTTGGTGCACTTCGTCGACGGTATCGGGGGTGCGGCCGCCTACTAAAGTTTGCGACGAGTATTCGATCAAACTATCGGGAATCTTGTTGAATTGCCCGACTCAATATTGAAAAGTGTTTTCGATAATGAGACTGAAATGCGGGGTTTATAATTGTTAGGCATGTGATGTCTAAGTAATTCATTTGGTCAGGCATGCGATGTCTGAAGAGGTTGCGGATTCCAACTGTTGTAGTTTTACACTTTCTTTTCTGTGACCGTAAGTGTAATATGTGATATCGCCGGTTTCGTTGCTATATGTCAACGACAATTGGGATGCGCATATTTACTTACGTTGATGACATGTGATGTTATGTGTTGCTGGATATGTTTTATTGGATCGTCGTGTTTGAATAGACGGGGGTTTTTATGTGAGATGAGTGTTTTTCATTTTCATTCATGTAAAAACTTGTATGTAATATTCTTTTTATTGGGGCACTTCCAGGTTGCGGAAGTTGTCACCATTTGTATATTATTTACTTTTCCGCACTAGGATAGACCCAAGGAGGGGAGCACAAGTAACCGGGTTCTGGAGTCCAGTGGGAGACCAACTCGAGGAGTCGAGTCCGGGTCTCCTAACTCTAGAATTGGCAGGGTTACTTGCCGCTCTCGTAGGAGTCTAAGGGTGTGGGTTTGGCTATTCATCACGACCGTGGAATTCGTGTTTTATACTGGCTCGTATTGAAAACACGGACGTCCTAGTATATCCAATATTTCATATGTTTCTTCTGCTGCAATATCTGTGATGTGATCATGTGATGTTCTATGATAGATACAGTATATAGTATATATGATATATTATATAGGCGTTACTTATGTTTTACACCCGTGCTAGCCCTGCCCCGCTCTGCCGTTAGTTACCTAACCTAACGGTGCACGAGGGGACATCGAGGCGAATGCGGACGGCATAAGTATACGTCGTATTTATCTGTGATGTTTAGGTACATAATAGATGGGACTTCATTAATGTGATTAATGAAATAAAAGAAACCTAAGATGTTGTAGAATCGAATTTCAAAATAAAACAGGTAGCTACAGTTCTTGCTTTGCACAGCGGTATATGCGATATATCCTGCACCTTATTCGATGAGGAAAGGACCGAGATCCCTTCACCGGGAGTGACTCCTTTAGCAATAACTGGCAGATGCTACACCCTCGGTTTGTTTTTTGATTGCTTTTAAGAGTTTTTGCTTTGCATAGTGATATATATGATATATCCCGCACCTCATTCGACGAGGAAAGGACCGACGATCCCTTCACCGGGAGTGACTCCTTTAGCAAAACTAGAAAAGCCTCAAAAGCACTCCATTTTAAAATCATTTGATTCTACAACGATATAAAGTTCATTACGCATAAGGTTTTCTTAAAAACCTGACGTAGCCCTCCGTCATTTCAGATAAGTCCTAGTTAGTATTCGTGCTGCGTTTGTTGACTCAGTCAAGGCGTAGTGTGCGGTAGCTGATTAGTGCTTATCTGCAAAGCATATGATGCGATTGGATTAGGGTAGTCGTGCGGCCTTGTTGACTCAGTCAAGGGTCGTGCGGGTGGGTTTAATTCAATCGAGAAATGACGGGTTGAACTTTACTTGCGGTCTATGGTTTGTTGACTCAGTCAAGGTCATAGATCGCATGGGGCAAAATATTATCGGGAATTTCAAGTGTTGAAATTTGCAATGAGATTGCATACCTTCTATGAGATAGTTGGATCCCGATTCCCGCTGCGAGTAAGAGTTACTCCTCGGAGAGTTTTATACATTACAATTAGCCGATCAAGTAGGTGTCTAGAAAGGTGTCAACGGGGTTACGCCTCTGGGAAAACGAGGTTTACATTAATTAGGTTCGTGCGAAAGCATGGGGGACCTCCCTCAAAGTACCGACACTGGCCTGGCTGAAAGATTGGCGAACTTGTAGTGTGTAATTAATCCCGGCTAGTCTTTCCTTTTAGGGTTTGAAGGAAGATTTGATAAAAAGCAGTGGGAGCCATCCTGATTAGATAAAATAATAACCAATCTATTCTTGCTAGAGCGCACGCTGAGTGTTTTCTTCTCTCTCTCTCCAGGTAGCGACCATATCACGCCTTAATCAAGATAATAATACGGAATATTGACCGAACCCGCTTGTTATACTGAGCTGGGGAACGTTGGTCCCGCTCCAACTTATAATTGTTATAAGACAGAGCAGGAAATTGGGGAATACCAGAATTCCCGTGCCGCCTAAACGAAGAGAGTGCATGCTGATGCATCATCTTCGGGTGTGTTCATTACAAAGAACTGTTTTTCAGTATCCTCTACGTCCTGGGTATGTGATACCAGATCAGGATCCCAGATATGTAAACTGTTACATAGGGCTACAGAAAGGTAGAAGAACTGAGAACGGGTGATAAGTTTCATGAGGCAGAAAACGGGGCAAGTGTTGCAGCCAAGTCTGTCGGTCACTGTCACCCTGTATTACCAATACATTGATTCTGAACGAATGTTGTTAGATACCGAACCTGATATACAAAATCATATCAGTCTCTTTATAAGTAAAGAAATGATAAAATTTTGTATTGATGGATAATGTTTTGAACATTTCCTATATCAAAAGTTGATCGGTTCAGGCACGTTATCTAAAAGCATTGATGTTCTAAATCAAACTACAGTTCTTAGTATACAGAACACACACAAGGGGAATAGTTCAGAAATGAACGAATCCCTCTTGAGGTATTGTAGACTAGGTCATATCAATGCGACCCGACTAGCTGAAGTTACATATAGATGCATATTTAAATCAGTTTGAATTTACATCTTGTGAAACTCGCCAGTCATGTCACAAAGATAAGATGACCATAGCTCCGTTTATTGGAAACAGAGAAAGAGTTAATGTACTCTTGGGATGATACATGATGATGTATGTAGGTCCCCTGTCTACACATGCCAAGACAGGTTCTTTATACTTCATTACGTTCTCTGATGATCTTTCGAGATTCAGACCTATGTTCCTGTTGAAACACAAGTCTGAACCTTTTGAGATATTCACAGAATATAAGTTAGAAGTAGAGAACTAATAGAGGGTATAAGTATTATGTCCTTTGATGTGATCAGGGAGGAGAATACTTGAGCACGAAATTCTTGGACATTTCTAAAGGAGAATGAGATTCTCTCTCAGCATTACTCCTCCGTATACACCATAGCACGATGGTATATCGGGGTGGAGCAATCACACCCTATATGATAAGGTGTGCTCTATGATGAGTACTACTGAGTTACCTATTTCCCTTTTGGGAGTTATGCACTTGAGAAGCTGCATACCTATTGAACAGGGTTCAAATCAAATCAGTTGCCTACCACTTCATATGTGATATGGAAAGGGAAGAGCACATATCTTAAGTTAGTTAAGATTTGGGGTTGACCGGCCTATGTCTAAAAGCAAAATCCGGACAAGCTCAAGGCAAGATCTGTTATATAGAACTGGAAATGTTCCAGCTATACAAACTACAGCACATGATTTGATAAAACCGAAGGATTCAATAGTTACCAACGAACCTCAGCCTCTCCGCCGATCTAGTAGGGTTCCTCACCCACCTGAGAGATACTTCTGTTTCTCTATGACAGTGGGAGCAAGGATTGCATCATGAGATGATGACCCAACTAGTTTCGAGCTGGCCATCAGGAGTAAGACTCTATAAGAATGGCTGGATGCTTAGTGATCTGAGATGGAATCCTTATACACCAACAAAGTATGGACTTTAGTTGCAATATCTGAAGGGTTAAATCCCCATCAGGAGCAAGTATATCTTGAGAAGATTACTTGGTGTACATGGAAAAGTTGAGACTTTCAAAGCTAGACTTGGCAAAGGTTTTCGTCATCAACCAGGCGTGGATAATGATGAAACCTTTTCAAGTGGCTATGCTTAAGTCCATCCAGATCCTACTTGCCACGGCTACATACCATAACTACGATATCTGGCGGTTGTGTGCCATGACTGCTTTTCTAAATGATGTTTTAGAATAGTGCGTCTATAAGTACACAGCCAGAGGGCCTCGTAGACAGTGGGAGCAGCGGAAACGTGTACAAGATGCTTTATAGGATAAAGCAGGCATCGCGGAGTTGGAACATCTGTTTTATGAATTAGTCAAAGAGTTTGACATCATCAAAATGGTAGATGAACCTTGTATAAACAAAAAGGTAGTAGGGAGTATGGTGATGATCCTCGTAGAGTACGTGGATGACATACTCTTAATAAGAAAGGAGTTTCTTATGCTACGCTCGATCAATCTCCGCTAATCACCATAATTCTCCATGTAGGATCAAGATGATACCTCCTAAATCCTGGATTTTGGATCTATGAGATAGATCTAAATGGATGTTAGGATTCTCACTAGTTGTAGTGAGATGGTATCAATCGATCCTGGGGAGAATCACTGGAAGTGTTCCAGGGTGATAAAGATGACTGAGTATCAGTCACAGGCATTGTCTTTACCCTCAGTAAAGGGACGGTATGGTGGAAAAGTTCCAATCTAGATACCGTGACATACTAGACAATAAAGGCTGGATACATCGCTACTTAAGATGCCACCAAAGTGGCTGTCTGGGTGTATATTGGTTCATGAGATGAACTTAGTTCCTCCCATTGTGTGACAATGGGGTTGTGGCTTATGCCAAGGAACGTCCGTCCCATCAGTGATCCAGACATATTCTAAGGCAGTATCACTTTATCATGGAGATGGTTGATCTCCAGGGTGATCGAGGTTAGGAGAGTAGACTCAGAGGACAACACAGCGGATCCACTCACAAAGGCCTGTTCCCAGAGAGAGACTTTTATGGGATGGTTGAGTATGAGATACTACAACCACTGCTACAGATGGCCCTAGTGCAAGTGGGAGATTGTTAGTTATATGTATGCCCTAGAGGCCATTACTGTACATTGGATGTATATTGTAGTGGATGCTGGGACATATATAGGGAGGACTTTCTTGCTCGACATGATAGTATGCTATCTGGTTAATCTTTACCTTAACGTGTACATTGATGTCTCTCTGATACATGTTGGTAAAGCCCTTAGGATGTGTACTTGACTACCTGGAATATGATGCGGATCATACTAGTGGGGACATGGTAGTCCATAAGTACATCCTTCAAAGTCCCTAGTCGTGGGTGTATCGAGACGGGGCATCGATATACCAGAGTAGACTAGCGTGTACCTTCTCGACCCATACAGATGGGCGATGGATGATCCCATATCCATTGGTGTTTGACATCAGAGATGATATACGGGTGCTCAGTAGAGACTGGGTACACTGGACGGACTCGCCGAGAACTCCCAGATGGTATTATACCTCACGTCAGATGGCAGTTCTCTGGTGACACTGGTACAGAGTAGTCTGTTGACCCGAGATCGTCATAGAGTCTTGTGTGGTTCCCACTGTGATTTGATTTCCATCTTACCACGTCCAAGAGGGCGTGCAAAACGGTGGTTTTTGGGTACAGTCCCGAGTCACATGGAGGCAATGAGCGATAGGAGGGGATTCGTCTCTCCCGGTATAGGGAGTTGATGTTGCGCTGTGTTCGATTGGCTATAACAGGAAATCCCTGGCCAGGGTTGCTGAGATTTACTGGTAAGTGTTACCAGTAGTTTCTCGAACAGTTATAGACCTCATATCGACACGACTTATCGAGCTATTGGGGTCTGACGTATACCACCCCTAGGCGAGATATGCGACAGATCAGACGATCAGACCGGACTGTACGGTAGTGTTACTGGTCGGATTCACTAGAGTGTGAGCGAGCTTGCTCGTCGATCTTCAGATCGCTCAATACCCGGGTGGCCGTTACGTTTAGCAGACCGCTTGCGGCTTGTGGGTGTTTGATATGATCATCACCTGCTGCCGGCGTATTGACGAGTCTTTAGAGTCCTACACAGAGGTTTCCTGGCTCAAGCGAAACGAAATAGGAGCGCATATGAGATATGTGCGGGACCGAAAATAATGCGTGTATGTGATACCGTATTCTATTCTCGCGATAAATGTATCGAATGGTTGTATGCGATATAACCTAGTTATCGATTCAAGCGTTGATTCGATAAGCCGATATATTGTATACTAGTCGGTTGTGTGCGACATAACCGGATCATTGAATCAAGTGTTGATTTAATGATTTAATGCATATTTATATATTTGATATATTACTTTGCATCAACTAGTATCGGTTTACTTAAGATGGATTTTCTCACTCGGGTGTGCGCATTATATATGCGATATGATTTTATGCATTTGATTGTATCATGTTTGATGATGCATGTTTACTTGGTTAAGTGCAAAGAATTAAACCATCCTTAAAAGAATGGTTAGGGTTTCATTTCCTTTATTTATTCATTTATTTATTTGTTTATTCATTTTGGAAAAGAGGAGAAAAGAATGGTGGCTTAATTTGGAGTTTAGTTGAAGCTTCATGAAACTTTGATCAAGTCAACCATTCTTATCTCATCCTTAACCCTAACCATTCCCACTAACCATGATTCATTCTCTACACTTGACTCTAGTTAACATTATGATAGGTTTTGATTTTTCTATTGTTTTATTTTAACTTATCATATATTTCTTTCTTCTTCTTCTTCATGAGCAAGGAAGAAAAAGCTTTCTTCATCAATGGTGATTGATGATAAAGAGTGAGAAATCCAAATCTAAAGTCTACCCACTTCCTATTTCTTCATCCTCTACCTCTTGCCAAGTAGTAGAGTGTGTTCTCTTCACAAGTTTTTGGACTTGGTGAAGTCGGAGCTTGATTTAGCGATGTCTCGACGTAGATCATCTTCGGCACGTCGTCGATGACCTAGCCCGCTTCTTCTCCGATGAAGCCGACGCAAGAGCCCGGATTTCGGAGTTGTACAGCGGAGATGACTTCTTCATGGAGCTATGGAGGTGGACAAACGGATCTACAAAGGTTGTATATCCGTATCCCTTAGTTAAGTGTTAACTAGTTAGCTTTTTCGCCTAGATTTCTAGCAAACGATCCGTATTAGGGTCTCTCGGCACCTAGATAATTTGAAATTGGCATGTTCGATGCCTTGTGAAACCTCATTAGGGTGCCTAGGAACCCTACACCAAGGTCAACCTACGCGATGAAAGTTTAGGTGTAATACCCCCTCGACTAAGTCTAAGTTCCGTAAGGTCAAGCCTATGTTCCGAATATATACAAACGCTCTAGGCTCTGCATAGTCAAACTTAGACTCGAACCAAGATTAACCTAGCATTCTGATACCAACTTAGTCACGACCCGAAATAGCACGTAACTGGCACTTGAATCGTATGAAGTCTATAGGACCACATCTAATTCAAGTAAGCCAAAAGCCCAGAAATCTAAAACCATTTTAAATAGTATGTGAAGGAAAACTAGTTTTAAAGAAGTGATTTTAATAACACAAGTCGAATTATGCGTTTTTAAAACATCAAGTCTTTTCTGAAAATTTCGACAGAGTTTCCTTTGTAAATACTGGCCCTGAACGGGGTACAACATGAATAATATATGTACAATGATAAAAAGTATCCCCAAACGAGAGCTAGCTCTTCGTCAATTGACGGTCACAACCATGCAAGCAATATAATATACAACGCCAAAGGGCGAGAATCAAAAACTCAAAAGGAAACTCAAAACATCAAGAAAACCCATAATAATACACGCGCGACTCTAAGGTCGAAATAATACACAACTGGTCTCTAAGTTTGAATAAATATACAAGTCTGGTTGATGGAGTTTCTAGATACAACAATGAAAATAATACACAAGAGTGGTCACGATGCGAGTGAACCCACCTACCAAAGCAATCACCCAGAATGGAAGCAGTGTGCCAGAAAGCCGCAATGAAACCTGTACGGCAAGACCTGCAAGAAACTGTGGCACAACGGGGGTGAGTTGCCAACTCGTGAGTAGAAAATATCACAGAGCAGAAATCGTATGTATGACTCAATCCTGGATCAAATGATCAGTAGTCTATATATCCTCAATATGATAAAGTCTGAAGCATAAAAAGGTGGCAAGGGTAAACATCTAAATATAAGTGTAATACAAAGTGCTCGTGTCAGTGCCTCAGGTAGCAACATATCATAAATAGAGGTATGATCAATGTAATCATCATGAAATCAGTGTCAACTATATCATGAAATCTAAGTATGTGAATATCATCCAACTATGAAATCAATGTCTGTATGCATGTGGATTCCGTCCACGTGTCAACCAATAACACAAAACATCATGCATGTAAATATCATAAAGCATATGCATGAAGGTATGAGGATATAAATCAACGTGTGTCCCTCGCGACACATCAAATCATGGAACCTGAGTGTCTAGCATCGACACTCGAAAACAACATGAAACCTGTGCCTAGCATCGACACGTAAATCCTCATATATCTCGGGCTTCGTCAGTCCGGATCGACCCGTAAATCCTCATATATATCGGGCTCCGTCAGTCCGGATCGGCCCATATCATCTCTCGACTCCGGTCGGTATCCTCCGGATATCCGCCGAGCCCAAATACAATCACCGGTAGGTAGTAGTCCCTCTGCCAGGCTCACCGTCTGTATTCACAGCATCCCTTTCTTTCCCCGGGGTACCATACCGGGCCCCACCATGTACCCGCATATGGCCTACGGCTCCTCCTCGCATGGGATATATATATATATATATCAGAACCGATAAAACTCATGGTGGCAGCTGAAATATCATATCAAGAGAAACCGGGTTTTTAAAACAATACATACTTTCCTTTGAAATACCCACGGTTGTTAAATTCAGAAATATCATGGAAACAACATATCTTAATGTGTATAATCATAAGCATGATGTATGCGACATATAACAGAAATGTAAGCATATCCGTATATCATTCAACATGGAACAGTAATATGCACATATCGAAGGAAAAACCGCTCTTTTAAAATAAATCCAGTTTTAAAATATATCTTGCGGTTCCCAAATCTCCAAAATCAAGCCATAAACATCTATGTATGTGCAAATACGTATGTATGCAAGTATGGGTGTAGAATATGCCGGTACGCCAATATAGATGTACAAGTAGTATATACGCAAGTATGAGTGTACAATATGCCTGTGCGCCAATATGGATGTACAAGTAGGTATATACGCAAGTATGAGTGTACAATATGCATGTGTGCCAATATGTCATACAAGGAGTCATATCCTGATGCAATAATCCTATTGTGTAGTGATATGGAAATTATCGATGATGAAGTGTGTGAGCCGGCAAGCAGGTGTACGTGGAACATACACATCATCGATAATGGTGCTGGTATCCTGACAGCTTGGGTTTAATATAACAATAAACACATTTAAACATGCAATGCGATGCGAATAGCAAGAATAAGTGGAAATTGAATAATAAACGTAACAGTGAAGAATCTACATCAATATATATATATATGTCATACGGTTTTCCATTTGAAATAACACGAATCATGGTGTTTAGAAAGATAAGGGCTACGGTGTTTTTAAGAAAAGATGCGTCTTTTGAAAAATATCTGTAGAATCCCTTGGCCTGTCTTTAAAAATACTCACGATTCGTTAGTTTTGAAATAGGTATGACACGAGTCTAGTCTAACATCTATAAGTAAACTACAGGACTAATCGAAAGGTAAGAAAACTACCTAAATCTGAGTCGATACATATAAATATAATAGTCGGTGATCCCTCCTCAATAGTATCACATACGATACAATATATAACATGACATCCTCGAGTCAAGAGTGCGGATCTATCATCAATATAAAGCTCGTACGGTAAATCCATCGTACGGCATCCCAATCAGGGTACGGGTCGAATATCATATATATATCATCAATTATCCGGTATCCTTATCATCAAATCTCATGAACTGGGGGTACTGATCTAAGTCTAGTACAAACTGATACCATCTGCATATGTATATGTGTGTATGAAAACACACGCCTAAAGGCCTGCTAAAATCTCATATCGTATCTCATAATACGAATCAAAACATACCACCGATCTCATGGCATCATGCCCAATCTCATCGACTCATCTCCAAATACCATAACAATGCCCATCATCCATGTATAAGTATACGTATGTGTGTATATATATATACACATACATAGTCCCATACCTCTCTGTGTGTGTGTGTGTGTGTTTGTGTGTGTGTGTATATACATATCCCTATAAACGCATAAGTAAAACAAAGTAAGCATGTGTGTGTGGGTATAGGTGTAAACCTTATTCTAAGGTTCGCAACTAAACTAACTAACGACACCATCATCCAATGATACTAAAATTATCCATGACTCCCAAACTCTATCTAGATACTCATAATCTCATAATAAACATATGAATATATCCATATAAAATGTACCCTACACTACACTACCAACTGCGGGGGTGCTATACGCCATCCACCCGACTTCCCCTGTAGATATATATCTACTCACCTTGACCTTCGCTTGCTGGAGTCGATGACGCCATGCTCATCCTTGTCGTCTCGAAGTCCCCGTGGGGTACCTACATATCACATATAGCATCGTAAACGAAATCATGCACGAAAACCAAAATGTCGCACGAATCACCCATAGGTTAAAACCTATAGTTTACGCATGCAAGAATAACCAAACAACTCTCGACGATCAACGTATAAACGTTAAACACAAATATCAAACTTAAATTCAAAAATGTCACGAAATATAAGGCAGCAACTCAAGAAAATGGTCCCAGATTTTACCCTAACTGAAATCAGCCAATTCTGCATATATGGAGGGTTTATTTTACTGAAGATAAAGCCCTGGAATCAACATGGACCATTTTGACCCTACCCTGGCCGCAAATTGCGGCCAGATTGATTAAATCTATGGCCTAGCTCAAGGTATAGGGGCCGGGGTCTTGGGAGTAGGTTCCAGGTTGCCTGCACACTCCTCTGTGTTTGCTAAATATTTTTTAAGTGTCCCGGGTGATAGCAAATACCAAAATACATCACAATTTCCATAAAATCTGCCGATGTCGGGGTTTCTAAGTTTGGGTTTGGGGTTCTATTCTCTGGTTTCGGTCCATTTTACAATCCCTACAGGGGTTTAAGGTCACTATTAAGCCTCAATTTCACCTTTGGATTCAATTCAAAACCCTAAGCCTTTCTAGAAATTTCTAAACCTCACTATATGACACTAAATCGGTTCTAATCAAACATGGATGCAAAAGCAATGGAAATACTATGCTAATGGTTAAGAGAATACCTCATTTGGCACTCATGAATCCCCTAGAGCACCAAAATGCAAACTTTCTTGGTCCAATGTGTAGCTAAAGGGCTTGTGCATATTTTTTGTGAAATGGAGATGATGTTTTGAGTTGATTTGGGGTGTGGTTGTGAAAATGAAGAGGGAGAGGGAGATGGGCAGCAGCAATGGTGAGAGAGGAGAGGAAAACAATGAAGAAAATGAAGAGGGAGACAAGGACAATGACCTAGGTTTGACCCCTCACCTCTTTCTCTCTCATGCCCATCCCTCAATTTTCTATGATTCCTTTTTCTTTTATTTTCTT
This sequence comes from Agapanthus africanus, assembly GCA_030015575.1. Lineage (NCBI taxonomy): Eukaryota > Viridiplantae > Streptophyta > Magnoliopsida > Asparagales > Amaryllidaceae > Agapanthus > Agapanthus africanus. The sequence goes on from CM057343.1 coordinate 393,473,918, forward strand.
TTCTATTCTTTTCTCTTCTCTTTCTAAAATCAAAACCATGCATGATAATGAGAAAAAGCCATGATAAAAATATAACAAGTGTTAAAATGACATGGTACATGTTTTGCACAAAACAAGCTTAATGCGCGATTAGCGATATTTAATCGCGATTAGCACTAAAATAGTGTATAATAAATCATAAAATTTCATAATTTGCTTAAATCCAATAAAGCACCCTCATTTCAGTAATTTCTGTAATTTTCCAGATTTTTCCCAATTTATCGGTATTTAATTATACCGAAATATTAAAATATTCAATATTATTATTATTTAATTATAAAAATTCCAAAAAATAATATTTTATTTTTCTGAAATGTTACAAGTGACATGGCAATTATCGATGATGAAGTGTGTGTGCCGGCAAGCAGGTGTACGTGGAACATACGCATCATCGATAATGGTGCTGGTGTCCTGACAGCATGGGTTTAATATAACAATAAACACATTTAAACATACAATGCGATGCGAATAGCAATAATAGGTGGAAAATGAACAACAAACGCAACAGTGAAGAATCTACATCAAAATATATATGTCATACAGTTCTGTCATTTGAAATAACACGAATCGTGGTGTTTAGAAAATAAGGGCTACGGTGTTTTAAGAAAAGATGCGTCTTTTGAAAATATCCGTAGAATCCCTTGGCCTGTCTTTAAAATACTCACAATTCGTTAGTTTTGAAATAGGTATGACTCGAGTCTAGTCTAACATCTATAAGTAAAATTACAGGACTAATCGAAAGGTTAGGAAACCACCTAAATCTGAGTCGATACATATAAATATAATAGTCGGTGATCCCGCCTCAATAGTGTCACATACGATACAATATATAACATGACATCCTCGAGTCAAGAGTGTGGATCTATCATCAATATAAAGCTCTTACGTAAATCCGTCGTACGGCATCCCAAATTTGGGTACGGGTCAAATATCACATTCATCACATTATTCATCTGGTATCCATTATCATCATATCTCATGAACTGGGGGTACTGATCTAAGTCTAGTACAAACTGATACCATCTATATAATTATATGCGTGTATGAAAACACATGCCTAAAGGCCCGCTATAATCTCATGTCGTATCTCACAATACGAAACAAAACATATCACCGATATCATAGCATCATGCCCAATCTCATCGACTCATCTCCAAATACCATATACAATCCTCATCTTCCATGTGTAGGTATACGTGTGTGTGTGTGTCTATATATATATATATATATATATATATATATATATATATACACGTAGTCCCATACCTATGTGTGTGTGTATACATATCCCCATATACGCACCAGTAAAACAAGGTAAGCATGTGTGTGCGTGTGGGTGTAAACCTTATTCTAGGGCTCGCGACTAAACTAACTAGCGACTCCATCATCCGATGATACTAAAATTATCCATGACTCCCAAAGTCCATCTAGATAATCATAACCTCACAATAACATATAAATACATCCATATAGTATATATACCATACACTATACTACGAACTGCGGGGGTGCTATACGCCATCCACCCGACTTCCCCCGTAGATATATATCTACTCACCTGCTCTTCGCTTGCCGTTGCCGACGTCGCCACGCGCTTGCTTGTCATCTCGAAGTCCTCATGGGGGTACCTACACATCATAACGTATCGTGCCGCATTAAAACCCAATTCAAAACCAAAACGACACGCTAAAAGCCTATAGGTTAGAACCTACGGACTACGCCTTTCAAACCACCAAACAACCCTCGATATCATCGTACAAACGTCAAGTGATCGAAGTAAAATGCAAATACTAAAATCCAAAATCCAAAATACAAAAATATAACCCCGAATCAAAATAGCAACTCATGAATTTAGTCCCAGATTTTACCCTAGATCAAATTAGCCAATTTTGCATATATGGTGGGTCTATTTTACTGGAGATAAAGCCACAGAAGCAATACGAACCAATATGAACCAGGTTTGGCCGCAAATTGTGGACAGAACGAATATATTTGCGGCCATGGAGAGGGTGTTGGGGCTAGGGTTTCATTGGTGGCTCTTAGGTTGCGTGCATGTATCACTGTGATCGCCAAATAATTTTCCAGATCCCCGGATGTTAGCAGATTTCATTTTCGCTACACAATTTCCACAAAATATGATATCGGGGATTTCTAAGTTCGCTAAATGGGGTCCTAGTCTCAGGTTTAGGTCTAAAATATAATCATTACAGGGGACTAAGGTCACTATAAGGCTCAATCACACATCACACCTCAAGAATTCCTCCAACCCTAACTAGAAATTTCCAACCCTCACCAAACGACACTAAATCGGTTCTAATCAAACATGGATTTAAAATCAATAGAAATACTATGCTAATGGTTAAGAGAATACCTCATTTGGCAACTCAAGAATTTTCTTGAGTTGCCCCAAGTGTCCAAAGTCCTTGCTTTCTTGGTCCAAAGTGTAGCTTGTAAGTTTGTGCATTTTTTAATGAAGTGGGGATGAGGTTTTGAGTTGTTTTTCATGGAGTTGTGAGGAGGTAGAAGGGAGAGAGAGATGAGGCAGCAGCCATGAAGGAATGAGGGGAGGAAAATGATGAAGGAATGGAAGCCTTGGTCCAAGGTTTGACCCCTCACCCTCTCTCTTCTCTTCTCTCTCTTGTCCATCCCTCATTATTCTATTCCTTTTCTTTTCTTTTTATTATCTTTTCTTTTTCATTTCTAAAACAAAACCATGCATAGAAAAAGAAAAAGACATGGTAGGAAAATGTAAAAATGCAAAATATTACATAGTGCATGTCATGTGCACAAAACTAGCTTAATGCACGATTAACGATATTTAATCGCGATTAGCATTAAATTAGTGTATAATAAATCATAAAATTTCATAATTTGCATAAATCATATAAAACACCCTCTTTCTAGTAATTTCTATAATTTTCCAAATTTTTCCCAATTTATCGTTATTTAATTTTACCGCAATATTAAAATATTCAATATATTATTATTTAATTATAAAAAAAATCCCCAAAATAATATTTTATTTTTCTGAAATGGTACAATATTCCTGTAAATGATGCTGCCAAGGAAGCAGTCTGGATGAAGAAATTCATCTCGGAGCTAGGAGTAATTCTAACCATTATTGATCCAATGCCATTGTATTGTGATAATAATGGGGCTATGGCGTTGGCTATAGAGCCCAGGTCCCATCAGCGGTCCAGACACATACTAAGGCGATATCATTTGATCTGGGAGATAGTTGATCGCTGCGAGATCGAGATTCGGAGAGTAGATAAAAAGAATAATACCGCGGATCCACTCACCAAAGCCGTCCCTCAGCTGCAGCATGATCGATTTTTTGAGATGTTGGGTATGAGATACGCCAATAATTGGCCTTAGTGCAAGTGAGAGATTGTTGGATATAAGTATGCCCTAGAGGCCATTATTTGGTAGTGGATGTATCGATATGTGTATATATATATTCAGAGAACATTCTTGCTCGACATTATAGTATGCTATATGGTTACTATTTATCTTAACATGTTCATTTGATCATGCATTTTATTCATTTCGTATATGTTGATAAAGCCCTTTGGATATTTGCTTGACTACTGTGATTGTGATGCAGATCATACTAGTGGGACATGTGTAGTTTATAAGAATATTCTTAAAATGTTCCTAGTCGTGGGTGTATCGAGACGGGGCATCGATATTTCAGAGTAGACTAGCGTATACGTTTCTTGACCCATATGATGGGCGATGGATGATCCCATATCCATTGGTGTTTGACACCAAAGATTGTATACGGGTGCTCAGTGGAGACTGGGTACACTGAACGGACTCACCGAGAACTCCTATATGGTATTATATCTATCGTCGGATAGCAGTTCTCAGGTGACACTGGTACAGGTTAGTCTATAGACCCAAGATCGTCATAGAGTCTTGTGTACGCTCCCACTGTACTTTGATTTCCACCCTACCACGGCTCTACTGAGTTGTGCAAACAGGTGGATTTTGGGTACAATCCCGAGGCACATGGAGGCAATCAGCGATAGGAGGGGTTTCGTCTCTCCCAGTATTAGGGGTTGATGTTGCGCTGTGCTCGATAGGCTATAACAGGAAGTCCCTGGCCAGGGCTGGTGAGATTTACTGATAAGTGTTATCAGTAGTTTCTCGATCTGTTATAGGACTTATACCAGTATGACTTATTGAGTTATTGGGGTTGACGATACCATCCATAGTCTCGATATACAGCATATCTGACGAAGAGACTAGACTGTACGGTAAGTGTTGCCAGTTGGCTCGACAGGAATTTTGACAGGTTCGCTTGTTTTTCTTCTGATCGCTCAATACCTGGGAGCCGTTACGTACAGCTAGTGCCGCTGACGGTTTGTGGGTATGTGATATGATCACTGCCTACTTCTAGCGTATTGATGAGTCTTAGAGTCCCACAAATGGGTTTCCTAGCTCAGGCGAAACGATATGGGGTGCATATGGGAATCTGCGCGGGAGCTTGATTAAATGCGTGTATATGATACCATATTTTAATCGGGCGTTTTCTATTGGTCGGGTCGTATGTGATATCACTGGATTATTAAATCAAGTGTTGATTTAATATTTATGACCATTAGCTCATTTATTAAATCCTTTTCTTTTATGTGTATGCATAAATGTATGTATGTGTGTGTGTGTATATATATATATATATATATATATTGATATAAATGCACACATGCATGCATACATGTGTCATAGTTGATGATACCGAGATAGCCATGCAAGACTCACATGAAACTATTTATATATTTTTGATTATTAAGAAAAAGAAAATGGGAATTAAATCATGGTTGCATTTCTTCTACACACTTCTTGAGTTGACAAAAAGCAACCATGGTTTAATTTCTAATTATTCTTTAACTCAACATCAAAATATCTAGTTATTTATTATCCATGGTTAAGGGTGAGTGTGACTCTCTCTTATTATTATTCTTTTTGAGTTTTATTCTCATATGAGCTTAAGCCAAGCCATTCTCCTTCTTCTTCCTCCTCCAAGCTCTCTAGCCTTTCAAAAGTGAGTGAAGAAAAGAAAAAGAAAAGTTTTTAAGTGAGATTACAACCAACATCACCAATCTATATTAGTCTAGCCCACTAGTGTAGATTGTTAGCTACACTTCCACTTAGGTCAAGTGAGGCTAGGAACTTGAGCTAAGGGACTCCGTGGTGGATCGTCGTGGACTTCGAAGGTTTCATGCGAACCCGTTCAAACACCAAGTTGATCCAAGGAGTCAAGAAGAGGAGGTCTACAAAGGTTGTATTTTCTCCCCTCTTAGTGTTAGACACTTGCTAGTATATGATACTTGCTTTTATTACCCTAAATTTCTAGTTCGATTCTTAGGTTGGTTTTGGTTAGCACCTCAAATTTTTTACAGTAGCATGTTAGATGCTTGCCAGAATCTAGTTAAGGTGCTAAGCAAACCCTACAAAAAGAAATGCAGAAAGTAATGCAGAATTTAAATGCAGAATTTAAACGCAAAGAACCAAACTAAAGATCTACCTTTTATTAATCAACTTATCATTTACAAATCCGTCGAATTTAGAGTATAAGATGAAGAAATTGCTCTCGATCTCTATCTCTAGAAAGTAGGTGTTCCGTCGATTGATCTCGTTGATCTGTCACGTCGATTCGTCGACCTGTCTTGGATCTCTTGATCTTGTCAGTGATTTCTTCGATGATCTAAAAAGTGATGATTAGTGATCTATTTCGAGATGATTTTCATATGAAACTCTCGGTCCTTTAAATAGCACTAGAAGTTACAAACCCTATATCCCATAAGTTGGGATATGCAGCTATCATCCAACCACCAAAATATCAGATCCTACGGCCATGATCTTGCACGGATCCGCGGCATATATTTTATTTGGCCGCTAAATCGCGGCGGTTTAGTGGAATCACAATTTGAAAATTCTTGTGGGCTTTTCTATTAACATGTGTAGATCTCTTTAATATCTGGATTTTGATAATCTAACTCTGAGTCTCTGTTGTTGCTAGATCTTATATTTTCACTCAATATTTTGGCAGATTGGATTCCGACATCTTGGATCTTAAGGATTCCAGACCTGAGCTAAATCTGCACAATATCTCTATTCATAATACTAGTAATATTTTTTATTATTTTTTAGATGTTATCCTAACCATTAGTATGATACAATATTTTAAGAATATTGATTAGGTTTATTTGATATGATATGCATATTTAAATTATCAAAATATCATATAAATATTATATGCATATATTTTCCTTCATAATATTAAAATTTTCTTTTATGAAGAAAGATCTTTCAACGCCAATTGTCCTTCCTATCTAATAGATCGCTTCAATGGAATGCTTTTAAGTATAGTGTATAAACATATGATAAAGACTATTTTGCAGATAAATCCATATATGTTCTATAATTACAATAAACATCTTTAAGTACTTAACAAAAGTAAAGAAAATGTTCCATCAAATGTGCAATATTTTCGACTGAACACTTCATCAATGATGAAGACAAACCAGATAGCATACTATCATTTCGAGCAAGATTGTTCTACCTGTATAGGTCCTTCCTCAATCATCATAATCGTCTACTTACAATCATAATAATTGCCTTGAGGGCACTATTTCCAACAGGTGAGTTGTACTCGGGTAGGATATCTTAAGAACACGTAAAAAGTAAAGTAACAATGTATGTGCAATGCAGGATGTCATATGTATATATGTGTAATGTAAAGGATTTCGGGTGTTGTCTAAGTAAATGTATGTTCTAGTTGGATAGGTAGGGATACCGGGTTCTCGGATTATTCTGTTGGGGCCACGGAACAACAACAATCAGGAGTGAATAGTGTTTCATTTCACACCCGGAACCATGGTCTACAAGAAGGGGAATCCAAGACTTTAATACGACCTTACCTATCTAAACTACCCTATCCTAGTCTTGTTGAGTTGTACAGGAGTACGGGTTGGTATTAGCACGTGGATCTACTAAATAGGGTAACAAAAGAGGGTTCACTACAGTCATCCGTGTAATGGAACCTACACTTTTTATATTCAGGTCATCCGAAAAAACGGATCTATAGGTCATCCGTAAAAACGGAATCTACACAAAAACCACATGCCTAGGTTCACACGTCTAACCCTAACCGTACTAAGTAACATGTCATATAAAGTCCTATACGTTAGGTTAAGTGTCACATTCAAGATGTAAAGAGTAGGCAAGTCCATTTATAAGGGGATGTATAAGGTGTTTTTAGGTAACTAGGGTTTAATAAAAGTTCATGATATTCTTATGGGGAAAAATAGTTTAGGAAAAGTTATGGCATTTAAGTGAAATAATAATTTCCAGAAAGGATATGGTATTTTATTGTTTTAAGGTATTACAAAGTTCAGGTAATTATTTGAAAAGGGTTATAATAGTTTAGGGTATTTGTTTGAAAGAGGATTTACATAAGTTTAGGGTATTTATTTTTAAATACGACCTTAGACAAGGTCAAGGTATTTGTTTGAAAATACGACTTTAGACAGGTCATGACATTTATATGAAAATACAATTTTAGAAAACTTTAGGGTATTTTAGTGAAAATACAAGTTTTGGGAACTTAAGGGTATTCTAGTGCAAAGGATTCATTATAAATTAGGGTATTTATTTAAATACAAGATTTAGTAACATTAGGGTATTTGCGTGAAAATACGGGTTTCAGTAAACTTAGGGTATTTTGTGAAAATACGGGTCTTAGGGAAAATACGAAGTTAGGGCCTCGAGGGTGTTTTTATAAATTACATACAATGATAATATTGGATATTTTAGCGACAACGTGTTTATTCACAATTTTGGCAGCACTTTGGTTTGTAAAAGAGTGTTTTCTCATGATAGATTTAGGCAGCATAATTGTTGGGATTCCTTAGCACCTAGCCTAGGGTTTGCAGGCATCACACATGCCACAACAAGAATTTTAGGGAGTGCTAAGCAATCAAACTACGAATCGAACTAGAAAACTAGGGTAACAAAACTTGTAAACCAACATTACAAAGAGAAGTGAATGAAAATACAACCTTTGTAGATCCGGTCCTTCACTTCTAAAGCTCCGTGTTGACGGTCCCGAACTCTAGAATGGATTTTCCCGGAGAAATGATCAAGCTAGCTCATTGACTTCGAGGCCGAAGATGATCTACGTCGAGATGACTCAAACTCAAGCTCCCTCTTCACTTGATCAAGAATTTTGTGAAGAGAACACCCTAAACTAAATGGAAAGTAGTAGAGGATGATGAGATAAGAAATGGGTTCACTTTAGATTTTGATTTCTCACTTTATTTCTTCACTTAGAAAAATCTAGCAAGGTTTTCTTCTTGATGATGAAGAAGAAGAAGCAAGAAGAAAAATGAGAAAAGATTAATATCATAATGCAACCATGGGTGAGTAATTATCATCCACTAAACTTTGTAGAGACATAACCATGGTTAATTATAATGGTTTGGTTAATAAATATCTTAATCAAGACAAAATAAGTGGACTTTGTCAAAAATACTTCAAGCTTCATGAAGCTTCAAGTCATGACAAAAGAAGCCACCATTTTGAATAATTAAGATAAATAAAAACCTAAATTATAATTAGCATGGTGTATGTCACACACACACCCATGTTTGCATGTATCATCAATCATGATACAAACATATACACAATTATATAACACATATATACTTTGTGCATATCAAGTGAGAAAAGCAATCTTAAGTGAACCAATACTAGTTAATGTAAAGTAATATATCAAATATATAATTATACATTAAATCATTAAATCAACACTTGATTTAATGATCCGGTCATATCGCATATAACCGACTAATATCTAGTGTATCAATATATCGAATCAACACTTGATTCGGTAACCCGGCTATATCGCATATAACCGACCAATGATACAAATCGCGAGAATAGAATACAGTATCACATACTGGTATTATTATGCGCTCCTATTTCATTTTGCTTGAGCCAGAAAACCTCTATGTAGGACTCTAAAGATTCGTCAATACGACGGCAGTGGGTGGTGATCATATCAGTCACCCACAAGCCGCAAGCGGTTTGCTAAAGGTAACGGCCACCCGGGTATCGAGCGATCAGAAGATCAACGAGCAAGCCTGCTCACACTCCTGCAAACTCAATCAGTAACACTTACCGCACAGTCCAGTCTGTTCGTCTGATATATCGCATATCTCGCCTAGGGGTGGTAAATGTCAGACCCCAGTAGTTTGATAAGTCACACTCCTGTGAATCCAATCAGTAACACTTACGTAGCATAGGAAACTCTTTTCCTATCAAGAGTATGTCGTCCACGTATAATACGAGGTTGATCACCTTGCTCTCTATTACCTTTTTGTATATACAAGGTTCATCTACCATTTTGATGAAGTCAAACTCTATGACTACCACATCAAAACAAATGTTTCAACTCCACGATGCCTGCTTTAACCTGTAAAGCAACTTGCACACATTTCTGCTGCTCCCACTGTTCACGAAGCCCTCTGGCTGTGTACTTAAAGAAGCTCTTTTCTAAATCAATATTTAGAAAAGCGGTCATGACGCCCAACCGCCAGATATCGTAGTCATGGTATGTAGCAGTGGCAAGTAGGATCTGGATGGACATAAGCATAGCTATTGGAGAAAAGATTTCATCATAATCCATGCCTGGTCGATGATGAGAACCTTTAACAAGTCTAGCTTTGAAAGTCTCAACTTTTCCATCTACACCAAGTAATCTTCTCAAGATATACTTGCTCCTGATGAGGATTTAACCCTTCAGATATAGCAGCCAAAGTCCATACTTTATTGGTGTATATGGATTCCATCTCAGATCTCTTAGCATCTAACTATTCTTACAGAGTCCCCACTCTTGATGGCCAGCTCGAAACTAGTTGGGTCATCATCTCATGATGCAATCCTCGCTCCTACTGTCATCGAGAAACCGAAGTATCTATCTGGCGGATGAGGAACCCTACCAGATCGGCGGAGAGGCCGAGGTTCGTTGGGAACTATTGAATCCTTTGGTTCTACCAAATCATTAGTTGTAGTTTGTATAGCTGGAACTCCTTCCAGTTCTACAGAACTGACCTTGCCTCGATCTTTTCCGTATTTTGCTTTTAGACATAGGTCGGACAACCCCAAATCTTAACTTGCTTAAGAGATGGGCTCTTCCCATACCATATCACATATGGAGTGGTAGGCACTGATTTGATTGGAACCCAATTCAATAGGTATGCAGCTTCTCAAGTGCATAACCCCCAAAAGGAAACAGGTAACTCATTAGTACTCATCATAGAGCAGACCATATCTAATAGGGTGCGATTGCCCCGCCCCGATACACCGTTGTGCTGTGGTGTATACGGAAGAGTAATACTGAGAGAGAATCTTATTCTCTTTTAGAATAGTCCAGGATCTCTATGCCTAAGTATTCTCCTCTCTTATCACATCAAAGGACCTAATACTTATTCCTGTATTGGTTCTCTACTTCTATCTTATATTCTTTGAATTTCTCAGAAGCTTCAAACATGTGTTTCAATAGGAACATGCGTCCAAATCTTGAGAGATCATCAGTGAATATAAGGAAGCATAAAGAACCAATCCAGGCAATTATAGACTGGGGACTTTTATACATCATCATTTATCAGTCCCAAGAGTTTACCAACCCTTTCTCTGTTTTAAGTAAACGAAGCTATGGTCATCTTATCTTTGTGACATGACTCGCAAGTTTCACAAGATGTAAATTCAAACTGATTTAAATATGCATCTAAATGTAACTTAGCTAGTCGGGTCGCATTGATATGACCTAGTCTACAATGCCTAAAGAAGGATTCGTTCATTTCTGAACTTTTCTTCTTGTGTGTGTTCTGTACGTTAAGAACTGTGGTTTGATTTAGAACATATATGCTTTTAGATAATGTGTCTGAACCTATCAACTCTTGATACAGGAAATGTTCAAAACATTATCCAATAATACAAAATTATATCCTTTCTTTAGTGAATAAAAAGACTGATAAGATGTTATATATCAGGTTCGGTATCTAATAACATTCGTTCAGAATCAATGTATTTGGTAATACAGGGTGATAACTGCCAACACCTTGGCTGCAACAATTGCACCGTTTTCAACTCTTGAAACTTATCACCCGTTCTCAATTCCCAACCTATCTGTAGCCCATGTAATAGATTACTTATATGGGATCCTGATCCGGTATCAAATACCCAGGACGTAGAGGATACTAAGAAATAGTTCTATGTAATGAACACACCCGAAGAAGATGCATCATCATCCACTTTCTTCGTTTGGACGGCATGGGAATCCTGGTATTCCCCTAATTCCTGCTCGGTCTTATAACAATTATAAGTTGGAGCGGGACCAATGTTCCCCAGCTCAGTATAACAGCGGGTTCGGTCAATACATCCATATTATTATCTTGATTAAGGCGTGACATGGTCGCTACCTGGAGAGAGAGAGAAGAAAACACTCTGCGTGCGCTCTTGCAAGATTAGATTGGTCATATATTTTATCTAATCAGGATGGCTCTCACTGTTTTTATCAAATCTTCTTTCAAACCCTAAAAGGAAAGACTAGCTGGGATTAATTACACTCTACAAGTTCACCAATCTTTCAGCCAGGCCAATGCCGGTACTTTGAGGGAGGTTCCCCGTGCTTTCGCACAAACCTAGTTAAAATAAACCTCATTTTCCCATGGGCGTAACCCCGTTGACACCTTTCTAGACACCTACTTGATTGGCTAATTGTAAAGTGCAAAACTCTCTCAGGAGTAACAATTACTCGCAGTGGGTATCAGGATCCAACTATCTCATAGAAGGTATGCAATCTCATTGCAAATTTCAACACTTGAAACTCCCGATAATGGTTTTTACCCCTAGTACTTATGACCTTAACTATGGTCAACAAATCATAAGCACTAGTCAAGCTCTACCCGTCATTTCATGATTAATTAGACCCACCCACATGACCCTTAACTAAGTTCAACAAAGCCACATGACTGTCCTAACTAATCGCATCATATGCTGTGTAGGAAGATATCACTTAACTACCGTACATTGTACCTTAACTAAGGTCAACAAACACATCACGAATACTAAGTACTCTACTTCCTAAAATTACGGAGGGTTGCGGATGGTTTTTAAGAAAACCTTTAACGCTTTGAACTTGATCTCGTTGCAGAATCAAATAGTTTGAAATAGAGTGTTTTTGAGGCTTTTGCTAGTTTCGCTAAAGAGGTCACTCCCGGTGAAGGGATCTCGGCTCTTTCCTCGTCAAATGAGGTGCAGGATATTCACAATACCACTATGCAAAGCAAGAACTGGAAAAGCAATCAAAAGACAAACCGAAGGTTGTAGCATCTGCTAATTATTGCTAAAGAGGTCACTCCCGGTGAAGGGATCTCGACTCTTTCCTCGTCGAATGAGGTGCTGGATATTCTACAAGGAATACCGCTATGCAAAGCAACAACTAGAGCTATCTAATTTTTGAAATTCAATTCCACAGTATCTTTTAGGTTTATTTTCTTTCATTAATCTCATTAATGAACGTCCCATCATTTAAGTCGCCTAAGCATCACAGATAAATACAACGTACACTTATGCCATCCGCATTCGCCTCGATGTCCCGTTATGCACCATTAGGTTAGGTAACTAACGGCATAGCGGGGCGGGGCTAGCGCGGGTGTAAAACATAAGCAACGTCTATATAATATATCATATATACTATATACAGTATCTATCTGAACATATCATATAATCACATCACAGATAACGCAGCAGAAAACAACATATGAAATATTGGATATACTAGGATGTCCGTGTTTTATTTTGAGCCTATATAAAACACGGATTCCACGATCGTGATGAATAGCCAAACCCACATCCTTAGACCTCTACGAGGGCGGCAAGCAACCCTACCAATTCTAGAGTTAAGAGACCCGGTCTCGACTCCTCGAGATGGTCTCCCACTGGACTCTAGAACCCGGTTACTTGTGCTCCCCTCCTTGGGTCTATTCTAATGCAGAAAAGTAAATAATATACATCAACGGTGACATCTTCCTCAACCCGGAAGTGCCCCAAATAAAAGAATATTACATACAAGTTTTTACATGAATGAAAATGAAAAACACTTATCTCACATAAAAAAAACCCGGCTATTCAAACACGACAATCTAATACAGCATATCCAGAAACACATAACATCACATGTCGTCAACGTAAGTAAATATGCGTATCCCAATTGTCGTTGACGTATAGCAACGAAACCGGCAATACTCTACATATTACACTTACGGTCGCAGAAAAGAAAGCAAAAAACTGCAACAGTTGGAATCCGCAACAACCTTAGACATCACATGCCTAACATTATGAATTCCTTAGATATCTCATGCCTAACAATTATAAACCCCGCATTTTAGTCTTGATATTGAAAACACTTTCCAATAATCAATCGGGCAATTCAACAAGATTCCCGACATTCCGATCGAATGTTCGTCGGAATCTTTAGCAGACGGCCGCACCTCCCGATACCGACGATGAAATGCACTTAGGCGGAACACCGCGGCCACAAGCACCCGGACGGATGCTTTTTGGCAACAGAGTTCTCCTACAGTCACTTTGTTGGGGTTATGGGGTGTGGCTATCTAGTAATGTTACCTGGAGAGTATCCGAATACACAAAGTGATTGCGACGGACTTTTGATCGCATCAAAATCCCGTGGCAACCAATCAAATGAGACTAAATTGCTAGACTTATAAAATTCAAATGTTGTTGATTCCAAGTATTGTATCACAATATACTAGACTGTGTTAAACGTTTCGATCGAATCAATAAATCCCCACAGCTCCCAATGAGCTCAACACTTGAGCGAAGTTAAAGTACCCAAAACGTGCTACAGTACCTATGATCCAGCCGTAGAATGGTCAAACCAATGCCTCACCTATGACACCGCGGAACCACGGCAAACCCTAAGTTTAAACCACGGTTCCGAGGGTATAGAATCGAGTTAAGGTTTATGTTCTTCTAGAGGGTCCATAGAGTTACTTGCACGAACATTGAATATAATTAACTTGGAAAAAATTACAACACTTGGAAATTTCGAAGGGGGTCATGGGGTACTGTTTGAATATCGTTCGAACTGTCAAACATAGCCTAGGTTACCATCACAATGTTAAATTTTACGACTACGAAACACTCCGTTTTGGTCCTATAGCAAAATTTACATCACATGAAAAATTGGACCAAATAAACAATACCTGAAACCCCAAAATGTGAACACCAAGGCACAAAACAAAAACGACACCAAGGGGAGTAACTGGGGCCGGCCTCACCGGATTTTAGGTGTTGGTGATCGGGTCAAATCCGAGCACCTGGCCTCGTTTTTCTTCTGTGCACTCAGGGCTTCACATACATCACTCTGAACTTGTTTGCAAAATTTTCAGAGACATTTTAAAAACCAACAGAGAGCATGATGTGCAGGTTTTCAGAAATTGTGTTTACGGATTTGTTTCGTTTCCGTATTAATCTAATATCGTCTAAGTTTCCAGTTAGGCTCTGATACCATGTTGGGATTCCTTAGCACCTAGCCTAGGGTTTGCAAGCATCACGCATGCCACAACAAGAATTTTAGGGAGTGCTAAGCAATCAAACTACGAATCGAACTAGAAAACTAGGGTAATAAAACTTGTAAACCAACATTACAAAAAGAAGTGAATGAAAATACAACCTTCGTAGATCCGGTCCTTCATTTCTAAAGCTCCGTGTTGACGTCCCTTCGTTACGATCATCGTAGTCCCGAACTCTAGAATGGATTTTCCCGGAGAAATGATCAAGCTAGCTCGTTGACTTCGAGACCGAAGATGATCTATGTCGAAGTGACTCAAACTCAAGCTCCGTCTTCACTTGGTCAAGAATTTTATGAAGAGAACACCCTAAACTAAATGGCAAGTAGTAGAGGATGATGAGATAAGAAATAGGCTCATTTTAGATTTTGATTTCTCACTTTATTTCTTCACTTAGAAAAATCTAGCAAGGTTTTCTTCTTGATGATGAAGAAGAAGAAGCAAGAAGAAAAATGAGAAAAGAATAATATCATAATGCAACCATGGGTGAGTAATTATCATCCACTAACCTTTGCAGAGACATAAGCATGGTTAATTATAATGGTTTGGTTAATAAATATCTTAATCAAGACAAAATAAGTGGACTTTGTCAAAGGTACTTCAAGCTTCATGAAGCTTCAAGTCATGACAAAAGAAGCCACCATTTTGAATAATTAAGATAAATAAAAACCTAAATTATAATTAGCATGGTGTATGTCACACACACACACACACCCATGTTTGCATGTATCATCAATCATGATACAAACATGTACACAATTATATATCACATATATACTTTGTGCACATCAAGTGAGAAAAGCAATCTTAAGTGAACCAATACTAGTTAATGTAAAGTAATATATCAAATATATAATTATACATTAAATCATTAAATCAACACTTGTTTTTATGATCGGGTCATATCACATACAACCGACTAATATCTAGTGTATCAATATATCGAATCAACACTTGATTTGGTAACCCGGCTATATCGCATATAACCGACCAATGATACAAATCGCGAGAATAGAATACAGTATCACATACTGGTATTATTCTCTGTCCCGCACATATCTCATATGCGCTCCTATTTCGTTTCGCTTGAACCAGGAAACCTCTGTGTAGGACTCTAAAGACTCGTCAATACGCCGGCAGTAGGTAGTGATCATATCAGTCACCCACAAGCCGCAAGCGGTCTGCTAAACGTAATAGCCACCCGGGTATCGAGCGATCAGAAGATCAATAAGCAAGACTGCTCACACTCCTACGAATCCAATCAGTAACACTTACCGCACAGTCCGGTCTGTTCGTCTGATATGTCGCATATCTCGCCTAGGGGTGGTAAACATCAGACCCCAGTAGCTTGATAAGTCATGCCGATGTAAGGTTTATAACGGTCGTGAAACTACTGATAACACTTACCAGTAAATCACAGCAACCCTGGCCAGGGATTTCCAGTTATGGCCAATTGAACATAGCGCAACATCAACCCCCAATACCGGGAGAGACGAATCCCCTCCTAACGCTCATTGCCTCCATGTGAATCGGGACTGTACCCAAAAACCACCTGTTTGCACGACTCAGTAGAGCCGTGGTAGGGTGGAAATTAAAGCACAGTGGGAGACACACAAGACTCTATGACGATCCCGGGTCAACAGACTAAGCTGTACCAGTGTCACCAGAAAACTGCCATCTGACGTGAGGTATAATACCATCTGGAAGTACTGGGCGAGTCCGTTCAGTGTACCCAGACTCCATAGAGCACTCGCATACCATCTTTGATGTCAAACACCAATGGATATGGGATCATCCATCGCCCATCACATGGGTCGAGAAGATATACGCTAGTCTACTCTAGAATATCGATGCCCAGTCTCGATATTCCCACGACTAGGAACATTGAAGGATGTACTCATGGACTTCCCAGGCCCCACTAGTATGATCTGCATCATAATCCTGGAAGTCGAGTACATATCCTAAGGGCTTTATCAACATGTAACAGAGAGACAGTAAGTATACATGTTAAGATAAAGAGCAACCAGATAGCGTACTATCATGTCGAGCAAGAAAGTCCAACCTATATATGTCCCAGCATCCACTATAATATACATCTCATGTACAATAATGGCCTCTAGAGCATACATACAACTAACAATAATGACGTAGGTGGGTTTCATCGAAAATAGGTAAAATGGGTAAGACGTTGCCCCATGCAAAAAGTGTGCAAAAAAGGAGTTACTTAGATATGAGTATCATGATTTGGTATAGATAAGTAACGTTCGTTGCATGATATTGATTTAGAACTAGATTAATATACCAAAATATCCATTTAAATATTTAAGGTGTAGTGTAACATTTCAGAAAATATAAAATATTATTTTTGGAATTTAATATTAAAATAATATATTTCCCAAAAACTGCCCGATTTGCGAAATTGGGGTTTTCGAAAAAGGATATAAATATATACCGATTATTGTGAGATAAATGGAAATTAAAATGATTTATTCATTAAAAAATATATTTAAAGGATTTGGCATTTTAAAAATTTATTATATGCAGTTTGGATAAAAAAACCCGATTAGTGCAATACTAATCGCGATTAAGCCAAATCCGTGTTTTTACAGTTTTCCATGGCTAGTGCACCATGTCATATTGCATCTTGGTTACATGTTGTGTTATTGTGTTGTTTTGGGGTATTATATGGTTTGGTTTTAAAATAGAAAAGAAAGGAAAATTGAAATGGCAAAAGGGTAATTTAGTAAGAATGGGTGAGAATAAAGAGAAGAGAGAGGGGCAGCCACATTATCCTCCACTATTTATTTTTCTTCACCTTCTTCTTCATCACTTCCCTCCACCTTCAACCCTAGATCCATCTCAAATTACTCCTCAAAACCCTTAACCCCTTTCATTAAAGTTGATCCCCTCTTCACCCTCTACACTTTGGACCCATCAATGTTGGATTTTGAGGACTTTGGGGAGCTAGGGTTTTGCTTGGCTACATCCATGAGGTATAATCCATTTCCTTTAGTTTAGTTTCTAGTCTCCTTATATAATAGTGTAGTTTAGAGGTTGATTTTATGTGTAATTGTGATCTTAGAAATCCCAAATGAAGGGTTTGGGAAATTGTGGGGAATTAGTGATGTATAGTGGTTGTACAAGACCCTAGGGATCAAATTCTAGACCTGGAACTGAGTTTAGAACCCGGAATATGAACTTAGATGTGTCGATATCGGGTTTTTGTGATGGTATTTAGAAATCTGTAGTGACTCGGGGACCTGGAAAATTATTTAGCGAATACTGAGAGATGAGCAGGAAACCTGGAGTGTACCCTGAAGACCTGAGCCCCTCCCTCCATTTTATGGCTGCAATTTTAATCATTCTGTCCGCAAATTGAGTCCAGAGCAGTGTGGATATTGGTGAAATTTGTGCTGTGGCATTGTTATCCTATATCTAGAGCAACCCAATGTGCAAAATCTCTTAGTTTGGCCTAGGGTGAAATTTGGGAGTGGTTTTCCTATATTGTTGTTTTCGGGTTTTCCGTATTTTGAATGAAAAGTGTTGGTATTTGGATTTGTATTTGGTTGTTGGATGTCCGTACATCAACGATAAGGGATAGTTGGTTGGTTTTGCATGCGTGGCCTATAGGTTCTAACCTATAGGCGATCCGTGTGCCGTTTCGGTTTTCAGAACTTGATTTTAATAGCGTTGCGATATGTGTTATTATTGTAGGTACCTTCGCATGGATTTCAAGGCGACGAAGCATGGCGTCATCGACTTTGGCAAGCAAAAAGCAAAGTGAGTGGATCTATATCTACGGGGGAAGTCGGGTGGATGGCATATAGCAGCCCTGCAAAGTTTTGATGGAAACCTATTTGTAGCATATGGTTAAGAAAACCTAGAGTTGGAATTATAAGATATCTATAGAAACCATATTAGAAACTAAGGATAGTTGGAAGTGTTTTGATACGACTAATATGTGATGACTGAATTTGAGAATGACGTTTGACGATATTGCCGTTTAGGGTATTATAGGACTAGATAGCCGACGTAGATACGTCATCCGAACCATATTTATTTCTAAACTGAAGAATCGTATGCATCTTTTAAACAGATATCTTGAGAGACGTTACGGATTTTCAAATGATTTCTTTTTCTTAAAACACCGTAGCCCCTACTTTCAAAACTAAGATTCGCATCTTTCAAAAACTGTTTGTATGGTTCGGGTGTGTATGTTAGATTAGATACGTATGCTTTTAGTAAAGGTAGAATGTATTTGTAAACTTGACTTGATGTGGGATATAAATGTGATGAAAAGGATATATGACGTGATATGATGATTTGATAATATGTTGGTATACGGATGGGAGTCGATCAAGATGATTTAAACCCTGCTGGTCCCCTGATATGAGATTGTTGCGGATGTGACCTGGGACATAGGTATATATAAATATTTATATATGTTTTGAATCATGAGTGGTATGTCGTACGTGACGTTAGGTCCGTACCCCTTATTGTCATATAGGATGATAGGATCCCTAATGGTTTGATGCCACCGTACGATGATCTTCCGTACGTGATGAGTTTGGCTTAATGATTGATCCATACCCTTGACTAGAGGATGATGTACGATGTATTATACCGTATGTGATGTTGTGAGGCTAGATGCCGATGGTTAGATTCACCGACTCTGTCATGTTAGATACGTATACCCGTCAGCATTTGCATATGATTTACCTTATGCTGCATTCGTGTTATTCTCATTGCATTGCATATACCTATGCTAGTACACTTACACCATTATCGATGATGCGTATGTTACACGTACACAGATTTGTCGGCTCACACACTTCATCATCGATAATTGCCATGTTACTGCACAGTAGAACTGCTATATCAGGATATGACTCCTTGCATGACATACTTGCACACATACATATTATACACTCATACTTGCGTATATACCACTTGTACATCCATATTGGCGCGCACACATATTGTACACTCATACTTGCGTATATACCACTTGTATATCCATATTGGCGCAAATACATATTGTACACTCATACTTGCGTATATACCACTTGTACATCCATATTGGCGCAAATACATATTGTACACTCATACTTGCGTATATACCACTTGTACATCCATATTGGCGCACACACATATTGTATACTCATACTTGCGTATATACCACTTGTACATCCATATTGGCGCACACACATATTGTACACTCATACTTGCGTATATACCACTTGTACATCCATATTGGCGCACATACATATTGTACACTCATACTTGCGTATATACCACTTGTACATCCATATTGGCGCACATACATATTGTACACTCATACATATTGTACATATTACACACTCATACTTGCGTATATACCACTTGTGCACCCATACCTACATACATACTTATTGCACATACATAGATGATGCTGGCTTTGGTTTTGGAGAATTAGGGACCACATGAGATATTTTCAAAACTGGATCCATTTAAAAGAGCGGTTTCCCTTAACATGTCATATCACTGTTCCATGTTGCATGATATTCGGATATGCTTACATTTTAATCATATGTCGCATACATCATGCTTTATGATTTTACGCATTGAGATATGCTGTTTTCTTGAGATTTCTGGATTTGAGAACCGTGGCTATTTCAAAAGAAATCATGTACTGTTTTAAAAACTCAGTTTCTCTTGATATGATATTTCAGTACGTCCACCATGTGTTTTCTCGGTTCTGAGACGTATGACATGTGAAACCCGATTCGAGAGCTGGATGAGGCCGATTGCGGGTACATGGTGGACCCGGTATGGTACCCCGGGATGAGAACGGATTGCTGTGCAGTAGACGGTGAGCCTGGCAGAGAGACTACTATCTACGGGTGATAGCGTTTGGGCTTGGCGGATATCCGTAGGATACCGACCGGAGTCGAGAGATGAGATGGACCGATCCGGACTGACAGAGCCCAAGGGCCGATCCGGGCTGACGAAGCCCGAGATATATGAGGATTTACGTGTAGATGCTGGACTCGGGTTTCATGATGTTTTCGAGTGTCGATGTTGGATACTCAGGTTCCATGATTTTGAGGTGTCGCGAGAAACATCCGTTGATTTATATCCTCATACCTTCAGGTATATGCTTTTATGATATTCACAGACATTGATTATATGGTTGGACGAGATCCACATGCATACATACATTGAGTATATTGTTGGATGATATCCACATACAGATAGACCTTGAGTATATTATTGGCACATATGTAGATAAGGTCACCCTAGATATCATAGTTTTACCTTTATGATATAGTTGACCTAGGAGTCGTTGTTTATTCGATTTCTACTTGTAGATGTTTTTCTACTCACGAGTTGGCAACTCACCCCCATTGTGCCACAGTTCTTGTAGGTTGACCGCATGGATCCGTAGCGGCACGCTGGCATATAGCTTCATTTGGGTGTTTTGCATTGGTAGGTGGGGCATTTGTATCGTACCTGCTCTTATATTTATATTTCATATTTTTAGATCCATGTTACCCACCCCGGTTCTTTCGGGCAGGCGGAATAGGTAAAATTCAAAATTTTCTCGCAAGGTAACATGGACCATCCATGAAGGATCTTTACTAAACAAAATCTAACACACTAACTACTATGTAGAATGGTTATACCTAGATCTTGAACTCCTTCACTTCTTGTTGTGGTTCTTCTTCTTGCTTTCTCCTTGTAGTGGCGTAGACGGCTCCTCCTCCTCGTCTTCCCTTTACCGAAGATAGATCCACCTGAGGGCATCTACCTTGAGCTCCTACCTCATCCAAGAGGTAACTAGAGTGCTTGGTTTGCTAGACAAAGAACCCTAGAAAGAGTATAGAGAAGTTTTGGTGGCTTTGTCTTAAGAGCTTTTGATTTTCAACACATGAAAGATTAAAGCTTTGAGAGGAAGAGGGAGAGCTCAAGAACATGAGAGAGAAAGAGCAAGAGAGAATGAGAGTGTTTTTGCAACCATACTCTCATATGAGAGAATAATGAATTAATAATAATAATTAAAAAGAAATTGTGATGGTTCATTTGGAATGACCATTATCATTTCATATTAAATGAATTTTGCAAGAATCAAGAAGCATCTTCCATATGAAATGATGATGGTCAAATTGTCAACATAAGTCAACCGGTCAACCAAAGTCAAAATGTCAACATAAGTCAAATGGTCAACCTAACCATGGCACAATTATGTTTAATTAATATCATTAATCATATTTCTCATTTTCATTAGGGTTTGGAAAAAGTCAACTGTCGACAACCCTAATGAGAATCCTCTGCCTCTGTCTCTGTCAACTGTGCATACACACCCGCATCCGTGTTCCGAGGAACACGAATACAATGAGACAAAACCAATCCCAAAACAAATACTAGGATCTGGCTTAAACCAAAGCCCGCTAGTAATAACTGCCTGGACACCAAACGTGCACAAATGCGCGGATGTGAACGAACCCCGTCGCAAAACCATGCGACCTCTACTCTGTTTTGCCTAAAGGCGAATAAACCTCTGTGTGGGACTCTAAAGGCTCGACACTATGCTGGCAGTGGGTTTAACCACAAGCCGCAAGCGGTACTAGCTGTACGTAACGGTCCCTAGGTAGATGCCGACAAGAAGACCGATGAGGTGAACCCATCCGAACTCCTACTGAACCTGAATGTGACAATCTCCTTACATTCCGGTCTGTTCGTCTGAGAGTATCGCATGGTGGGCCTAGGGGCGGTAAACGTCAGTCCCCTAATAGCAGTACAAGTCGTGTCGGAGTGTAGCCTAGAACACCCTGAGAAACCACTGGTAACACTCCCAGCAAATCTCGCTTGCCCTGGCCAGGGACGACTATGTGTAATGGCTCTCCTAGACACAGTGCGATATCAACTCCTAATACCGGGAGAGACGAATCCTGTCTAACCGTCACGGCCTCCAAGTGCTTCGGGACTGCACCCAACTACTACCTGTTTGCACGACTCAATAGAGTCGTGGTAGGGTAGCAATCTAAGAACAGTAGGAACACACTCGAGGCGAAGTGACAGTGTCAAGTCAACAGACTAAGCTGTACTCATGTCACCTGGGAACTGTTAACTGACGATAGGTATAATACCAACCAACAGTTCCCGACGAGTCCTATCTAGTGTACTCATAACCTAACGCGCATCTGCATACTATCTCCAGTACGACGTACTGATGGCTGTGGGACAGACCATCTCCCCTGCTGGGACGAGAAGCGTATACACCAGTCTAGTCTGGAGTATCGATGCCCTATCTCGATAATCCTATGACTAGGGACCAAAATAAGGATGTGCTTATAGACTACCCAGCCCCCACTAGTGTGATCGCCATCACAACGCCGGTAGTCAAGCAAAGATCCTAAGGGATCCATCAATATGTTTTTAGCGATATGTTAAAAGAAACATATACACATATTAAGATAGAAACAAACCAAGTAGCATACTATATCAAGCAAGACTGTCGTAAACTCGTATATATATATATCCCAAGCCTCCAAAATGTATTATACAAACTAGTACTATACAATAATGGCCTCTAAGGCATACATATCCAACAATCTCCCACTTGCACTAAAGGCCAGTAATTGGTGTACCGCATACCTAACGTCTGTACTAAGGCCAGCTGCTGGCGTACCGCATACCCAATAGCTCAAAAAGTCGCTCGAACTTTGTTTGAGGGAGGGCCTTTGTGAATGGATCCGCCGTGTTGTCTTTGTGTCCACTCTCCGTACCTCGATCTCCTGGCGATCAATGATCTCCCTGATCAGGTGATACCTCCTTAAGTTGTGTCTGGATTTCTGATGGGACCTTAATTCCTTCGCTAAAGATATAGCCCCATTGTTATCGTAATACAAAGGTATTGGGTCAACAATGGACGGAACCACCTGAAGTTCACTAATGAACTTCTTCATCCAGACCGCCTCTTTTGCGGCATCGCTTGCAACAATATATTCAGCCTCCATCGTCGAGTCTGCGACGGTATCCTGTTTGGAACTCCTCCAGCACACCGCCCCTCCGTTGAGGGTAAACACAAAACCCGAGACAGACTTGTTGTTATCTTTGTTACTCTGGAAGCTTGAATCGGTAAAGGACTCGACCCTGAGGTCTCATTTACCGTAAACCAGGAACATCTCCTTAGTCCTTCTTAGGTACTTGAGAATGTTCTTCATTGCCGTCCAGTGGTCCTCATCTGGGTTTGACTGATACCGGCTCACCACGCTCAGCGCGTAAGCTACATCTGGTCTTGTACATAGCATCGCATACATTATAGATCCAACCGCCGAAGCGTAGGGTATAGTGCTCATGCGAACCCTCTCCTCGTCAGTCTTAGAAGACATCTTCTTGGAGAAGGTGATTCCGTGTAATGCGGGTATATTACCGCGCTTGGAATCTTCCATACTAAATCTCTTTAGTACGGTCTCTATGTACCTGGACTGCGAAAGTCCCAGTAGTCTCTTGGATCTGTCTCTGTAGATCTTGATCTCCAGAATGTATGAGACATCACCCAGGTCCTTCATGGAGAACCGTTGTGATAAGAATAGCTTGACCGATTGTAGCTTAAGAATGTCATTACCTATCAAAAGAATGTCGTCCACGTACAAGAATGAATCAGTTATTAGCTTACTTACGTTCAAGGGATCTTGATTACGCTTTCGAATGCTGGCTCATAAAATAGGGCTCTGAGGTCTTTTTAAAGGCCGAAAGTAGCCCTATTTTTTAGTGTATACGCGAATGCGTGTATACGCCTGAGGAACACGACAGTTCGTCCTACAATCTTCTTATAGACACAAGGTTCATCTCCGTTCTTGATGAAATCAAATTCCTTGATTGCCTCATCAAAATAGATGTTCCAGCTCCACGATGCCTGCTTTAATCCATAAATGGATTTAAGCAACTTGCACACTTTCCCGCTGCTCCCACTGTCTACGAAACCTTCTGGCTGATTGCTCACACCATAATATTGTATTATTATATTCCCCATTCTTATTCTTTTTATAAATAAACGGGTGCTTTTGACGCATGTCTGCTACATGTTACAGGTTACAGGTTCTTGGACAGAAAACAGTGAAAAAGACAAAAGACGATGTAAAAAGGGACTTTTGACCAACAAATAGAAGGATCTTGATCAAGCCGACATGAAAGATAAAGTTCACAAAGTACAAGGCAGCGCAAGGTCTAAGATGTCAGAGAACGGTTAAAAGTCTAATACAAGTATTCACTGGAATATCTGGAAGAAACCTGGAAGCCTATTTGAGAAAATTACCAAAGAAACAAGAAGCCCAAAAAGCCCAGAGCCATATGAAGAAAACTCAAGCAGTGATCTCACTATTGGGCCGCGGAACCGCGGCCCAAAGCCTACCCAGGCCGCGGTTCCGCTGTAGTATGGAGCCTGTATGGAATAAATTTTTTACTATAATTCTTTATGTTTTTGACCGGTCTTTCTAGGGCTATTTTTGTAATTATAAACATGCGGATCAAATATAACCCTAGGGTTTCCTATTCTCTATAAATAGGAACTCTACAGATTATAATTTTTTATGCCACCTTTTAATAAAAATTCCAAAATTCTTTATGGAGAGCAACGGTGCCTCTCTTCAATTCTGAAATTCAGATCTGACAACCTTGCATGGATGATTGGAGAAATGCATCTGTAAAGTAAGTAGATTTGTTTATTTTCTTGCCCTAGATAATTTCAATTCATGCCCTAGATTAAATTTATTTTCCTGCCCTAGTATAGATTTTATTTCTCTGCCCTAGTTATAACTTTCAATTAATTGCCCTAGGTGGAATAATTTAGGATTTTAGATTTAATAATCAATCTGAACACCGTTCGGAATTAACTCATAAGAACGAATCGGAAATTCACAACATCCCTGTGGACGGACCCGTACTCACCGGCTAGCTGCAAAGCGACGCCGTTCTTGATTGCGGTTACAAATATTTTTGATCTATCTTTTAGAAAGCGCAAGTACGCTAAATCACTCAATCAAATGGCGCCGTTGCCGGGGATGGCGTAGAACTTTCCTTTTCGCAATTTCGGCTTAATCAAAATTTTAAAAAAAACATAAAAATCTAAGAAAATCCAAAAAATATAAAAAATATATAATCTGTTATTTTTGGAAGGGATACTTTGTTGTTTGAATTTTGCAGGATATACGAAAATCGGATCTGGAAATCTACAGAGATCAAAACAGGAAAAAACAGATCGGAACAACAGAAGATCATAACAACCGAGAAACAGAAGAAATTTGGAGGACCGAGTCTACAAGTTAACCGCGGTGATCTGGTCCAAAAAAAAAATGGCTGAACCGACCAAAGCGCGGCGGAACCGACGCGCCAGCCCCCTTTTGGCCGCGGAACCGCCGCGGTCTAGTCGAATCAGGGCTTTAAAAAAAAGGGGGCAGAAGCGCGATAGATAAAAAAAAAAAAAAACTCCGTTCCGCCACTGCAAATTTCTGTGAGTTTTCTCTCTCTCCTCCTCTGCAAATCTTGATATATCTTCTGTAAATTTGCCTGCAAGATTTCTTTGCGTTCAAAAATCCTTTCCCTTCCAAATAACAATCTTATGCAGGATTCTTTGCACCGTGCATAAAATAAAAATCTTTGATTGCAAGTGATTTACTGTTTTGCATATCTTTAATCGGACTTTAAGGGGCTTTTTGACCAATTCAGATTGGGTGGGGATTTCATCACCTTTCCCAGGACCCCAGAAATCACATAAGGCATTTGCATTGACCATATCCTAATTAAAAAATACTAGACTCAGCCCTAAGGACATCGAGCTCAATAGGAAAAGGACTAGTATAGGCATCGACCGTTTATCCTAATTGACTTTGCGGTGTCTAGGCTAGTGGTTTTTAATTAGGCCCACTACTGTGGTTCCTTCCCACTTACCTGGCCGTACTTGTCGGTGAAGAGGCGGTTTGAGGTCCTATTTCTAGCCCTAGTTAGGAGCTGTCTAGCAGACCTAGGTGACTCTAGATCTAGGTCTGATTGTGCATTTCTGGTTGATTACATTTGTGTCTAAGCCCTTTATCGAAATTTTTTTTCTGCAAACAGTCTCAAATAAAGAGAAAAAGGAAAAAAAGGAAAATATTTTATAGAAACTTGCAAAATTTTTTAGCGGCAAATAAATCCTTGCACCACCTAACCTTCCTTCTTGTCACCTTTCTTCTTACAACATGGGTACCCCACATAATAAATCATTAGCCGAACTTTGGTATCCCGAACCTAATTTTGCGTCGTACGTTGATTTGTTCGGTCAATTTAAAGTCGATCCTTCCTTGCCAAAAATATCTTTGAAAGATCAAATAGAGGCGTCTAGAAGAAACAGTTTGACTTTTCAACCCACTTGGTGTCAACCGAGTCAACCTTCACCACTTCCATATGTTGATACCACTTTTTCAAGTCCTTCTGTCACTCCTAGGCCGATGTCCATTGCTGAGCATATTGCTCAATCTCGCAGTCGATCTTTCACCCTTCTCCACTCATCTAGTTCTAGGGATCCGCACGACTATTCACCTTTTTATCCACATATTGACCCTACCCCTGTCCAATCACCCACTTCCTACCAGTCCTACCCGACTTTCCCACCTTCACTAGACACTGTTTCTACACAGTCATTAGGGAGTTTCACATATCCACACGATTTTGAATCCTTTACCGAAACCCCCTCACCACCTAAGTCTAGTTTGGAAGAGTCGTTGGAGGCTGATATTGCTGCAACAAATAAAATGACTAGGAATGTGGAAGCGTCCGTGGCCGCCCTTATGCAACCTGCTGAACCGGTAGCTAGTTTCCCGCTAGCTCCAAATTTTTCAATGTATGAGTAGGCGGTTGGACAGAGTGAGAATGTGAGAGGATTTCCAAATCAAACCTACCCTTACCCAATTGAAGCCCACAACTCCTGTTTTCCATCGAATGTCCTAAATGATTCATAAGTTCAAAATAAAAATGATGAGTTGTGCAACTTAGTAGTGTTTGATTTGCCAAATTGTGAAGAACCCCTTTCGGGTGAAACCGCACCTAATCCGTTTGACCTTTACACCTCCACTTTAGAACCTAAATTGATAAATATCCATGCTTTTGATGAGGTGTCTAAAGAAATTGATTTTCACTTGATTGAGGATATAGACGCCGGGAATATTTCGGATGATGAACCTGTCGATTTGATTGAAATTTTATGTTCAACTCATCATCCCGAGTCATTAGATGTTTCTCCCGAACTTCATATGCGTCTTGATGTTGAAGATAATGGCATGGATGAGATAAATGTTGAGGAGAATTATAAGAATGGTATCGAGGAGAGTTTTGAGGACCATATTGAGGTTGAACCATTTTTATTTGATGTGTCTGATTTTCCAATTCATCCTCCTGAACCTTTGATTGTTATATCACCCTCCCTCCTTTCCATCGTTCCGACCCCGTTTGAAGACTGTGAGCTTGAAAAATTTTCCTTTGAATCTGACACAGTTCTCACAGACGATAACACTTACGAGTATTTCACTTTTTCGGACGATGTTGATGACTCACCGCCCGAGTTTGAGTCCTTTACATTTTCAGATGAGTTAGTTGAACTATTAGACTCGGTTGCTTACAGTAGTTTCGAACCATTAATGGAATCTTTTAAGTTCGAGACAATTTACTACGGTGAGAAAGAGACTATCCTAATTCCCTCCCTTTCGTCGTTCCTATCGTTCCGACCGAACAAGTGACTGTTACGCTTTCATCTCCAATACCAAGTTCGGCGTACCCATGTTTTCTTACGAATCTTGAGGGGATTTGACCCCATTGCACGACGAGTTGATAGGTTAGCGCAATCGCTTTTAATACATCGGTCATCACAAATTGCGCTAATTTATTCACTCAATTTACATGCTCAGATCGCACTCCACTTCTTTCTTCTTTCCGTCTTTCTTCTCCCCCACCGAGACATATTCTACCATTCTTCTTTCACACGGTCTCGCGTGCTTTTCATCTCTTTCTTTCATCATCTCATTCTGCACCAACTCTACCATTACCATGATAAGATTTTTGAATGGTTGGTGCTAACATTTGGCTTGTGCAAGGCCAAGCTTAAGTTTGGGGGAATCTTTGTATATATGTATATATTTTTTTGTTTTCTTTCTATAAAAAAATATAAAAAAATTCAAAACATTAAAAAATATAAAAAAAAATTTATAAATAAATAACAGGGGAGTATCGGTATTTTGACCCTCTTGGTTAGCATGACAGTGAGGACACTGTCAAGTTCAAGTTTGGGGGTATGCTCGGTATGTCTTCTTCTTTCGCATTCATTTATACATATTTTTGCATGTGCATACTTATTTGAAAAACCCATAAAAATTTGAAAAATTTCAAAAGTTATAAAAATATTTGTATTCAATTTTGGCTAATTGACTTGAGTTTGACAAATAGGTTAACTGGCTAGGAACAACTAGATCTTAGATTTAGTAAATTAAAAACCCTAAAAATAACCTTCCTTAAGTTTAGCGGTAGAAAGTATATGTTTTGTAGTTTATTTAGAAATAAGCAAATTTTGAGTTCACTTCTTGGCTAAGTCAAAACGAAGGAAAAATATTGAAGATTTTATTAGAGTATAAGTTTGAAAAATAGTTCCTAACTTAAATCTAGATTCTGAAAACGTATACCCTACAATTTGCACAATCACGCACCTTGAAACTTGGAATAGTAGAAGAGACCTTGAAATGCTCTTGTCTAAAGTCCTTAGTACGAAGAAAATAAAAGAAAAAAAAAGTGAATAAAGCAAAAAAAAATGGACACTTGTTTTTGTGATTACTTAAGGCTGTAAAAATAGAAAAATATTTAGCGAGGGTGCTTCATCACCTAGTGCCTTAGACCAACTGGTTTGGGAGTCACTGCTAAAGCCTTGGGTGTTGCAAAACTAGGAAGTACGCTTTAAAGTGCTAACGGTATCTTGTAATCGGTTGTTGGTACCTCAGAAGTATTAACGGTCGCATGAAGGATATGTAAGCAAATTTCATTTAAAAATTCACCAATTAAGAAGTGCTTTGGACAACGGACGAGAGTATGATTGCTTGATTTGAATTTCCAAGTGTAGGGGTGACTTATACACACTCGTGGGGATATGTGATTGGAATTTAGATAAGAGAGAGGAATGAAGAATAGAACTTGTATCTTTAGTAGAGTTGATAGAAATTCCTAAGTGGAGATGGAACCCTAGAAGAAAACTTAAGAAATGCCGAAAGCTAAGTAGGTCTACATAACATATATAATCTTAAGTTAAATAATGAGGAAGTGTGAAGAATATGGGTGGATAATTTGCGAGTCAAAAGGTAATAGAATTCTTTGTTAGAAAACCTAATTGGAAAACAAAAATTAATGGGCCGAGTTGATAGGATTTTGTGGGTGTAATCCGCTGAAAACCCTCAGGAGACAACACTCCTCCTACTAGGGACACCTAGAGGGTTTAACGCTTGTTGCACGTGCTCAGTGCATCGCGTTTCCCTGCGAAAGTGTGGTTAGGATTTTAGTGAATAAAAAATAAGTTTGCTCGAGGAAGAGCAAAAGATAAGTTTGGGAGTATTTGTTCACACCATAATATTGTATTATTATATCCCAGTTCTTATTCTTTTTATAAATAAACAGGTGCTTTTGACGCATGTCTGCTACATGTTACAGGTTACAGGTTCTTGGAATGAAAACAGTGAAAAAGACAAAGACGATGTAAAAAGGGACTTTTGACCAACAAATAGAAGGATCTTGATCAAGCCGACATGAAAGATAAAGTTCATAAAGTACAAGGCAGCGCAAGGTCTAAGATGTCAGAGAACGGTTAAAAGTCTAATACAAGTATTCACTGAATATCTGGAAGAAACCTGGAAGCCTATTTGAGAAAATTACCAAAGAAACAAGAAGCCCAAAAAGCCCAGAGCCATATGAAGAAAACTCAAGCAGTGATCTCACTATTGGGCCGCGGAACCGCGGCCCAAAGCCTACCCCAGGCCGCAGTTCCGCGGTAGTATGGAGCCTGTATGGAATAAATTTTTTACTATAATTCTTTATGTCTTTGACCGGTCTTTCTAGGGCTATTTTTGTAATTATAAACATGCGGATCAAATGTGACCCTAGGGTTTCCTATTCTCTATAAATAGGAACTCTACAGATTGTAATTTTTTATGCCACCTTTTAATAAAAATTCCAAAATTCTTTATGGAGAGCATCGGTGCCTCTCTTCAATTCTGAAATTCAGATCTGACAACCCTGCATGGATGATTGGAGAAATGCATCTGTAAAGTAAGTATATTTGTTTATTTTCTTGCCCTAGATAATTTCAATTCATGCCCTAGATTAAATTTATTTTCCTGCCCTAGTATAGATTTTATTCTCTGCCCTAGTTATAACTTTCAATTAATTGCCCTAGGTGGAATAATTTAGGATTTTAGATTTAATAATCAATCCGAACACCATTCGGAATTAACTCGTAAGAATGAATCGGAAATTCACACATCCCTGTGGACCGACCCGTACTCACCGCTAGCTGCAAAGCGACGCCGTTCTTGATTGCGTTACAAATATTCTGATCTATCTTTTAGAAAGCGCAAGCACGCTAAATCACTCAATCACTGATCATGTAAACGCACTCTTCCAAACAGCCGTTAGAAAAGCCGTTTTTACGTCCATCTGCCAGATTTCATAGTCATGGAAGGCAGCAATGGCAAGTAGGATCCGAATGGATTTGAGCATAGCCACTGGAGAAAAAGTTTCGTCATAGTCCACACCAGGTCTTTGACGAAAACCTTTTGCAACGAGTCTAGCCTTATAGGTTTCCACCTGCCCATCTACACCAAGTTTCCTTTTGTAGATCCATTTGCATCCAACGGGTTTTACCCCAGGTGGAGCAATATCCAGGTCCACACTTTATTGGTGTACATAGACTCCATTTCGGATTGCATAGCATCCAGCCACTTATCAGAGTCCCTACTGATAATGGCCTGCGTGAAACTGGTAGGGTCATCTTCTTCCAAGATGCAATCCTCTCGATCCTCGTCTATGAGAAAACCGTAGTATCTCTTGGGTGGATGAAATCCTACCAGATCTGCGGAGTGGCTGAGGTTTGTCTGGGACTATTGAATTTTCTGGTTCTACTAAATCCTCAGTTTGAGTTTGTAGATCAGATATTTCATCCAGTTCTACCGTGCTCGCACTTATTTCTTTTGCAAGAAATTGCCACTCTAAAAAAATTGTGCGACGAGCAACGAACACCTTCTGTTCCTCAGAGTGGTAGAACAGATATCCCAGAGAATTTCTAAGATATCCCACAATCTTGCACAAAACTGACCGTGCCTTAAGCTTGTCCGGATTTTGTACTTTTACATTAGGCCGGACAACCCCATATTTTAATACGTTCAAGATATGGTTTTTTACCACTCCATATTTCATATGGAGTCTTAGGCACAGATTTAGACGAACCTGATTCAGTAAGTATGCCGCTGTTTCTAGCGCAAGTCCCCAGAATGAAAGAGGTAACTCAGCATTACTCAGCATGGATCGAACATATCCAATAGGGTACGATTCCTTCTCTCCGATAGACCGTTGTGCTGTGGTGTATAAGGAGGAGTAAGCTGAGAGGGAATACCATTCTCTTTTAAGTAATCTCGAATTCCGTGCTTAAGTACTCCCCTCCTCTATCAGACCGGAGGATCTTGATACTTTTGCCTGTCTGGTTCTCTACTTCGTTTTTGAATTCCTTGAATTTCTCAAAAGTTTCAGATTTGTGTTTCATCAGATACACATATCCGAACCTAGAGAGATCGTCAGTGAACGTGATGAAGTACGAGAACCTACCCCTTGCATGTATAGACATTGGACCACATACATCACTGTGTATGAGCCCCAAGAGCTCTGCTGCCCTTTCTCCATGTCCGGTGAACGGAGATTTGGTCATCTTTCCTTTGAGACAAGACCGACAAGTTTCATAAGATGAAAACTCGAACGTGTTCAAGAGTCCATCTTTACGCAACTTACTTATTCTTTTCTCTCCGATATGACCAAGTCTACAATGCCACAAGTAGGATTCATTCGTATCTAAATTCTTCCTCTTGCGTGTGTTTTATATATTGAGAACTGTATTCTAATTTAGAACGTAGATACCATTACACAGTGTACCTTCTGCAACCAGTACCTTATGAAGGTAAATGTTCATGATATTTCTATCAAGAACAAAGTTATATCCATCTTTATTGAGTAAAGAAACTGATATGATATTGCAAACCATGGAAGGTACATAGTAGCAATCGTTCAAAATCATAGTACTGCCATTTGGCAACACTAGGTGATATTCACCGACAGGCTGCAGCATTAACTTATGCTCCGTTCGATACCCTGAGCGACATATCACCAGGTGCAACTTTCCTACTTTTTCTCAGTCCCTGCAATAAATTACAGATATGAGATCCTGATCCGGTATCAAGTACCCAGGAGGTAGGGCTGACCGTAAAGCAGTTCTCAATTACAAGAACACATGAAGTAGATGCAAAACTATGCTTCTTCTTGAACTGGATATCCTTAGAATCCATACAATCCTCTTTCCTTTGCTCATACTTATGACTGTTGTCATAAGTTTAGAGCCGGATCGACGTTCCCCAGCCCGAATAACAATTCGGATCGGTCAAGCGATACATTTTATTATCTTGATTAGGGCGTGAAATGGTTGCTACCTGGAGAGAGAGAAAAGAAACACTCAGCGTGCGCTCTTGTAAGATTAGATTGGTTTATTAATTTATCTAACCAGGATGGCTCCCACTGTTTCCTCAATTCTTCTTCAAACCCTAAAAGAAGAACTAGTCAGGATTAATCGCACGTTACAATACTTGCTTAACCTTTCAGCCAGGCTAGTGTTGGTACTTCGAGGGAGGTTTTCCAATACTTTCGCGAAGTTTCCTTAATTAAATAACCTCTTTTCCCTGGAGGCGTAGCCCCGCTAACACCGTTCTAGACACCTACTTGGTTTATAGCATTGAGTGTTAAGTGAAATAACTCCCGAGAGTAATCCAACTCATCAGTGGGATCGGGATCCAACTATCATTGTGTGATGACCTAGATGGAATCCACTCTAGTCACCACACTCCAGAAGTTATGCTAAACTTGCAAGTTTCAGTTTCTTTAGAAACTCCCGATGTGGATTTTTGCCCCTAACGGTTATGACCTTGACAATGCCAACATATCATAAACCGCTAGTCAAGTTCGACCCGTCATTATCTTGATTAACTTAGACCCACCCGCATATCTCTAGACAATGCCAACATAGCTATGCGACTGTCCTAAATAATCTGAAAATAAAGCTGCAAATAAGCAACACTTAGGCTACCGATCACTACGTCTTGACAATGCCAAAATACGTAGCTCGAATACTAAGTAGTACTTGTAGGAAATGACGGAGGGCTACGGCTGGGTTTTAGGCGAAAACCCGTTAACGTAATGAACTTGATATCGTTAAAGGAACCTGATAACCTTTTTTAAAATTATAGTGACGAAAACTTTTGCTAAGAGGTCACTCCCTGTGAAGGGATCTCGGCTCTTTCCTCGTCGAATGAGGTGCAGCATATTCCAAACTGAATACTTCGATGCAAAGCAAGAATAATCGACTATAGTGAAGTTATTACCCTGGCGCAAACTTTTGTCCAAGGGGTCACTCCGATGAAGGGATCTCGGCCTTTACCTCGTCGAATGAGGTGCTGGGCATTCATAACCGAATACCTCTATGCAAAACAAAAGAGAACATCCTTGCAATAACAGCTTTTTAAAAATTATTCCAACAACATCTTTTAGGTTTGTTTTTTCTTTGCATTAATATAATGCGTCCCATCAATTAATCCTACCATTGCAGAAAACAATGAAAATATGACGTACGCTTATGCCATCCGCATTCGCCACGGGGCCCCGTCATCACCCGTTAGGTTACTTAACTAACGACAGAGCGGGAGGGGGGGCTGACTAGCCCGGATGCAAAACATAAGCAACGCCTACTAGATATCATTTATAGATATATATATTCGTCAGATGCAATGATAGCCATTCCAGATCACAGATGAACACATTGGATATTCTAGGAATCCGCGTTTTGTTCGAGCCTGCAACGAAAGACGGATTACACGTCGCGATGAATAGCCAAACCCTACCCTAGACCCCTACGGGTGCGACAAACTACCGCCAAATACCCGAAATGAAGCAGCCTCCCTCAACAACGTGATTAGGCCACTCAGCACTTCAACGTACCCAATAGTCTGTGCACCCCACCTTGGGTCTATCCTAGGAGCAAAAACAGTAAAAGAAATAATATACAATGGTGGCTACAACCTCATCCCGGATGTACGGCCATAAAAATAATATTACATCAATTTACATATTACATCAATGAAAGATAAAGAAACTCTCATCTCACAAAACCCCGCTATTCATCCGCGACAATCCAACAAGTTCATATACACAATCCAACAACATTACAGATCACTGATATGCACAACCCCCACTAATCGATTATAGCGATTAGTCGACTTCAGTGCATATATAAACATTACAGATATAACCATTTAGCAAAAGTTTGTAGAATATCGATCAAAATACCAATTTGTAACTACCCCAAACACAACATTGTTCTTTGGATATTCTGGGCAGAAACAAAATATCTTAAAAATCCCAAAACACCACACTGAACAAACTGCAGCAAACCCGAGTCGCGGCCAAGTCAACTCGGCCGCGGATTCGCGGCGAAATGCGTGGTTTCGCCGCGGTTCCGCGGCGCGTTGACCGAGTCATGGGCTCGTTTTTGCTGCCAGTTCCTAAAAAACCCTGTACCGATTTTTAAGGTATGTTGAATTATTTTTAGAGCAGTTTTAAAAATCGGCAGAGAAAGTGCATGATTTTAGATGAATTTTGCGATTTTTTCCGGATCGAAGTTCTAAACACTTTGCTAACAGTTAGTTGTTGTTTAGCTAGACTCTGATGCCACCGTTAGGTCCATGTTACCCACCTCGGTTCATTCGGGGAGGCGGAATAGGTAAAAATCAAATTTTTCTCACAAGGTAACATGGACCATCCATAAAGGATCTTTACTAAACAAAAACTAACACACTAACTACAAGTTCTAGCTAGTATGTAGAATGGTTATACCTAGATCTTGAACTCCTTCTCTTCTTGTTGTGGTTCTTCTTCTTGCTTGCTCCTTGTAGTGGCGTAGACGGCTCCTCCTCGTCGTCTTCCCTTTGCCGAAGATAGATCCACCCGAGGGCCTCTACCTTGAGCTCCTACCTCATCCAAGAGATAACTAGAGTCCTTGGTTTGCTAGACAAAGAACCCTAGAAAGAGTAGAGTGAAGTTTTGGTGGCTTTGTCTTAAAAGCTTTTGATTTTCAACATATGAAAGATTAAAGCTTTAAGAGGAAGAGGGAGAGCTCAAGAACATGAGAGAGAAAGAGTAAGAGAGAATGAGAGTGATTTTGCAGCCATACTCTCATATGAGAGAATAATGAATTAATAATAATAATTAAAAAGAAATTGTGATGGTTCATTTGGAATGACCATTATCATTTCACATTAAATGAATTTTGCAAGAATCAAGAAGTATCTTCCATGTGAAATGATGATGGTCAAATTGTCAACATAAGTCAACCGGTCAACCAAAATCAAAATGTCAACATAAGTCAAATGGTCAACCTAACCATGGCACAATTATCTATAATTAATATCATTAATCATATTTCTCATATTCATTAGAGTTTGGAAAAAGTCAATGGTCAACAACCCTAATGAGAATTCTCTGTCTCTGTCTCTGTCAACTGTGCAAACACACCCACATCCGTGTTCTGAGGAACACGAATACAATGAGACAAAACCAATCCCAAAACAAATACTAGGATCTGGCTTAACCAAAGCCCGCTAGTAATAACTGCCCGGACACCAAACGTGCACAAGTGCGCGGATGTGAGCGAGCCCCGTCGCAAAACCATGCGACCTCTACTCTGTTTTGCCCAAAGGCGAATAACCTCTGTGTGGGACTCTAAAGGCTCGACACTACGCTGGCAGTGGGTTTAACCACAGGCCGCAAGCGGTACTAGCGGTACGTAACGATCCCCTGGTAGATGCCGACAAGAAGACCGATGAGGTGAACCCATCCGAACTCCTACTGAGCCTGAATGTGACAATCTCCGTACATTCCGGTCTGTTCGTCTGAGAGTATCGCATGGTGGGCCTAGGGGGCGGTAAACGTCAGTCCCCTAATAGCTGTACAAGTCGTGTCGGAGTATAGCCCAGAACACCCTGAGAAACTACTGGTAACACTACCAGCAAATCTCGCTTGCCCTGGCCAAGGACGACTATGTGTAATGGCTCTCCTAGACACAGCGTGATATCAACTCCCAATACCGGGAGATACGAATCCTGTCTAACCGTCACTGCCTCCAAGTGCTTCGGGACTGCACCCAACTACTACTTGTTTGCACAACTCAATAGAGCTGTGGTAGGGTAGCAATCTAAGAACAGTGGGAACACACTTGAGGTGAAGTGACAGTGTCAAGTCAACGGACTAAGATGTACTCATGTCACCTAGGAACTGTTAACTGACAATAGGTATAATACCAACCAACAGTTCCCGATGAGTCCTGTCTAGTGTACTCGTAACCTAACGCGCATCTGCATACTATCTCCAGTACGACGTACTGATGGCTGTGGGACAGACCATCTCCCCTGCTGGGACGAGAAGCGTATGCCCCAGTCTACTCTGGAGTATCAATGCCCTATCTCGATAATCCTATGACTAGGGACCAAAATAAGGATGTGCTTATAGACTACCTAGCCCCCACTAGTGTGATCGCCACCACAACGCCGGTAGTCAAGCAAAGATCCTAAGGACTCCATCAATATGTTTTTAGTGATATGTTAAAAGAAACATATACACATATTAAGATAGAAACAAACCAAGTAGCATACTACTATATCAAGAAAGACTGTCGTAAACCCGTATATATATATCCCAAGCCTCCAAAATGTATTAAACAAACTAGTACTATACAATAATGGCCTCTAGGGCATACATATCCAACACATATTGTAGCTAGTCAACTCCATCAATCAAAATTAGTATTTGTATAAGTAATGAGACTTAGTGAGAATTGTGGTTGCGAGACTTAGAGCGAGGGTATTTCCGGTACTTGTGGTTTTGATGTCTTGCTTATTTCTTTATTTTTTCTGGTGAACTTCGCCGTTGGGCGTCGTATACTTACATATACTGTCTTGCGTGGTTTGGCGAAGAGCTAGCTCCCGCTTGGGGATGCTATTATTCTTGTTATATATTTGTGGTTTTGGATCAAAATATACAAAGGGGGTGCTGCCCAATTTTTTTTAAAAAGACGAAACACGTTTTCAAACTACTAAATTTCACTTGCATTTTCATGTTCCTTTCTATGCATTAAGAAACTTGATTTCATTATACCTTGATTTCAAAACTTCACCTCCTTTATTTTCTTAAAAAGGTTTAGATTTCTGGGTTTCAGCTTACTTGAATTACGTTACGCCTTTAGACGTTGCGTGATTTAAGTGCTGGTCACGAGCTAATATTTCGGGTCGTGACAAAGTTTGTATCAGAGCGCTAGGTTTAACCTTGGTTCAAGTTTAGGTTTGATTATGTGGAGTCTGGGGCGTAAATTATTTCGGA
Organism: Agapanthus africanus; assembly: GCA_030015575.1. Lineage (NCBI taxonomy): Eukaryota > Viridiplantae > Streptophyta > Magnoliopsida > Asparagales > Amaryllidaceae > Agapanthus > Agapanthus africanus. The sequence goes on from CM057343.1 coordinate 393,512,350, forward strand.
ACCTAGGCTTGAACTTACAGAACTTAGACTTGAACGGGGGGGTATTAGACCCAAACTTTCATTTCATAGGCTGACTCTGATTGATGGAGTAGGTAGCTTGGAGTGGCATACCGTACGTATGTTCTACGGCATATCTACGATACGATACTCCACTTAAGAAACCTTAGGATGTACATATTTTTGAGACTTATGATTCTCTTCATACCCATGATTATACATCCATTTGATATCCTTGATTCTATTCGTTTCCATGATCATACCCTCATTGATACTGTTCCTTCTTATGATCATGTATCCATTCTGGATCTGTCGTTTCCTTTCATGCCTTTGATCTGTTTTTATCGATGCTCGATTGAGGTTCCGATCACCATGGTTTGAGCTGCTGCTAGTGTTGCGGTCAGGGCGAGCTCGTCATGGACGAGGACTGACCATTGTGTTTTCTGGTGACATGGGAAACGTCTCAAGCTAGTATTTATGTTGTGACCTCTTGTTGAGGCGAGTGGTTGGTTTCGCACCGGATGATCGGGCCATTGTTAGAGCTGCCAGTTGCGAGAGGACTGTTGATGTACAGCTGACCTCAGAGATTGTGATGTCGTCTACCGCGCAGACAGATGACCCAGTTGTTGCTGAGATTGAAAGGATGTCGCCTCCAGACTTTACGAGCTGAAATCGCTGAAGCTCCCAGGAAGAGATGCGACAGATGATAGCTAGTCTATCCCGATTTGAGAGACGAAGGTGATTCGTTAGATTGATGCGCCGACGCAGGCCCAGTTGAGTCAGATCTAGAGTAGGCTGATCCAGAAATGACCGTTGATGTATCGTCTTTCCTAGAGGATTGAGTCATTGTTTAGCGTGCGGACGAAGGGTATTCGCATGTCGCCTAGGCGAAGTTAAAAAGTTTGAACGAATGTCAGAAAACCCATTTTTCCAAGTTTAAAGTATTCGGGGGAATATGCAAGTAATTCTGTGGGCCCTCTAGAAGAATGAAACCTAACTCGACATGATGACCATGGAACCGCTTTTGAACCTTAGGGTTTGCGGCAGTTTAGCGATGCCATCAGTGAGGCTTGGGTTTACCTTTCTTCGGCTGGTCCAGAGGTACTGTGGTATGTACCGGATATTATTAAACTGTGCTCAGGTGTTGAGCTTTCAGGAAATTTTGGGAATTTGACAAATCGATCGAAACGTTTAACGTCGTCTGGATATCATGTGATGAGAGATCAGCAAGTTAACCAGCTTCGGATAGAGGACCTCATCCAGATGCGTTGTGAGCTGATCGAGAACGGACAAGTATTGAGCATTCCTCCGATGGTTGGGATGAGTTTCCGAGGACGTGTTCGGCTAAAGATCTTCTACAGAGTGATGAAGATACCGAGTTCGTGATTTCGAGTCCATGTGAGAGACTTCGGATTGACCGTGGTCGAAAACAGTTGCAGTGCGCAGATAGTATGACGTGACGTCGAAGTGGACGATAATAAAGACGAGTGGAGCCAGAGGTTCATGCGAGATGCTGACGAGCTGTTACTACTCCCCATCGAGATTAGAGATCTGATATTCATACTGAGGCGTGAGGTACGACCAGTTCCTAAGGAAATGTGTGCGGAAAACGCAGATGTCCAGAAAACGAGAAAAGATTATGTAAGAGTACCAGCCTCCGTACAGTTCGGCATGGGCGAGATCGGAAGAGACCTTGAGCAGGATTCCTTCCAGGACACTGCCACAATATGATTTGCACCCAGGATCAGATGTGTGACGTGTATTCAGAGGGCCAGAGACCGACGCCAGAGACGTACTGCTTTACGAGTGGTCGTGATAATTGGCCGAGAGATGACCAGAGAAGTGCCAGAGCGGAATTGTTCCCGTTAGCACACCTCACCGGGCTGATGAGCCGATGGATTGTGAGAATGGTAATCCGAGGAGAAAATGAGGACCCAGAGACAGAGGATGCCAGACCGTGAGCAGGAGGCAAGCGGATGTTCTTGCTGTGCCAGTTTTGGGCACACCGACATTTTTCGACATTGTAGGAGGTGTACCTCAATGTCATTTGTTGCAATTTGCATTTGTGATCCGAGTATCACGCTTATATCGCTTGGTTTTGATTTTTGATGATTGGGTTTCATGATATTGTTTTCATGCACCATGGCTGCACCTGCTGGGTATTTACATTTTGTGCATAGTTATCGCACTTGATATATTTTATACACCGTTGTGTTGATTTGCGATTTGTGCATATCCATTGCATTGACGTCGATTTTGTACCTTCGTAGCATGTGTTTATGATTTCGTGGATTTTATACGGATGATGTGATTTTTTCACTCGGTATAACTCACATGTGCTTGTAGTGCATTGATGCGGATTTGTGCTCATAGTTGCACACGTTTTTGATTGATACACCTTGGTGTACCCGGTGTTGCTTTTTACGCGTATGAGTTATTGATTGGTATTTTGAGCACTTAATGCACCGGATTTGTATTTCATGCACTAGATGCACTTGATTTGTATTTCGTGCACTAGATGCACTGGATTCGTATTTTGTGCATATGATGCACTGTATTTGTATTTCGTGCACTAGATGCACCGGATTTGTGTTTCGTGCACTAGATGCACCGTATTTGTATTTCGTGCACTAGATGCACCAGAATTGTATTTTGTGCACTGGATGCACCGGATTTGTGTTCATGCCTTTGTTGCACTAGATTTTCATTTCGTGCATTCGTTGCACTAAATTTTCATTTCGTGCAATCGTCGCACCAGATTTTCATTTCGTGCATTCGTCGCACCAGATTTTCATTTCGTGCATTTGTTGCACCGGATGGGTATTCATGCAATTGTTGCACTGGATTTATACTCCATACATTGGTTGTCATTTCATGCATTCGTCGCACCAGATTTTCATTTCGTGCATTTGTTGCACCGGACGGGTATTCATGCATTTGTTGCACTGGATTTATACTCCATACATTGGTTGCACCCGATTTTTGTCTTTGAGCATTTGTGTTACCAGATTTAGGTTTTTGTGCGCGTTGCACTTGACGTTCGTTTTTCGTGCGCTTTACCATACTGGGCATTTATATGGACCGACGTGCTTGGGTTGGATTTTTGCGCATATTAGGCGCTTGATATTGGATTTTGTGCACATCGGATGCACTCGAGTGAGATTGTACTCATGCATGTTGGATGCCCTTGCTTTAGATTTCATTCATGCATATTGGATGCACTTGATTTAGATTTCTTTTGTACATGTCAGATGCACTTGATTTGGATTTTTGCGCGTGTTGGGCGCATGATATGAGATGTGATTTTGTGCACACCGGATGCACTCGATTGGCATTTTCATTCGTGCATGTTAGTTGCACTGGACAGATGCTTTCGTGCATTCTGGATGAACTTGATATTGTTGTCATGCACACCCGTTGCACTAGACAGATACTTTCGTGTACACCCGTTGCACTTAGTTTTGGTTTGTTAGTTGTATGTATGCCCTAGAGGCCAGTATTGTACAGATGATGTATATTATATTGGATGCTTGGACATATATAGAGATGACTTTCTTGCTCGATATGATAGTATGCTATCTGGTTGCTCTTTATCTTAACATGTACACTAGTCTCTTTAAACTGTCTTATAGTTACATGTTGGTAAAGCCCTTAGGATGTGTACTTGACTACCTGGACTATGATGCAGATCATACTAGTGGGGACATGGTAGTCCATAAGTACATCCTTCAAGGTCCCTAGTCGTGGGTGCATCGAGACGGGGCATCGATATACCAGAGTAGACTAGCGTATACGCTTCTCGACCCATAAGATGGGCGATGGATGATCTCATATCCATTGGTGTTTGACATCAGAGATGGTGTACGGGTGCTCAGTGGAGACTGGGTACACTGGACGGACTCGCCGAGAACTCCCAGATGGTATTATACCTCACGTCAGATGGCAGTTCTCAGGTGACACTTGTACAGGTTAGTCTGTAGACCCGAGATCGTCATAGAGTCTTGTGTGATTCCCACTGTGCTTTGATCTCCACCTTACCACGTCCATGAGGGCGTGCAAAACGGTGGTCTTTGGGTACAGTCCCGAGTCACATGGAGGAAATGAGCGATAGGAGGGGTTTCGTCTCTCCCGGTATTGGGGGTTGATGTTGCGCTGTGCTCGATTGGCCGTAACAGGGAAGTCCCTGGCCAGGGCTGATCAGAGATTTGCTGGTAAGTGTTACCAGTAGTTTCTCGACCCGTTATGAGCCTCATATCGGCACGACTTATCGGTTATTGGGGTCTGACGTATACCACCCCTAAACTTGATATGCGACATATCAGACGAACAGACCGGACTGTACGGTAAGTGTTACTGGTCGGATTCGCAGGAGTGTGAGCGGGCTAGCTCGTCGATCTTCTGATCGCTCAATACCCGGGTGGCCGTTACGTTTAGCAGACCGCTTGCGGCTTGTGGGTGCTTGATATGATCATCATCTGCTACCCGGCGTATTGACGAGTCTTTAGAGTCGTACACAGAGGTTTCCTGGCTCAAGCGAAACGAAATAAGAGCGCATATGAGATATGTGCGGGACCGAGAATAATGCGTGTATGTGATACCGTATTTGATTCTCGCGATTAATGTTTCGATTGGTTGTATGCGATATAACCTAGTTATCGAATCGAAGATCGATTCGATAAGCCGATACATTGAATACTAGTCGGTCATGTGCGACATGACCGGATCATTGAATCAAGTATTGATTTAATGATTTAATGTATAATTATATATTTGATATATTACTTTACATTAACTAGTATTGGTTCACTTTAAACGGATTTTTCTCACTTGATGCACATTGTATATGTGATATACTTTTGTGCACATATTTGTATCATGTTTGATAATACTTGATCATTTAGTTAAGTGTATAGAATTAAACCATGATTAATTTGATAATTAGGGTTTTGCATATCCTTTTATTTATTTATTTGTTTATTTATTTATTTGGAAAGGATAAAGATGAGAATGGTGGCTTTCTTTGTTTCTTATTGAAGCTTCATGAAGCTTTGACTTCTTAACCATTCTTGTCTTCATGCTTAACCCTAACCCATCCAAGTTACCATGGTTTATTCTCTACACTCAACTATGGTTAGCTTATGATAAGTATTGATTTATTTTTCATTTTATAACAACACTTATCATATTCTTTCTTCTTCTTCATCTTCATCTTCAAGAAAGAAACCTTGATGCCATCAATGGCAACTTGAGTTCTAGTGAGAGAAATCCAATTCTAAAGTGAACCCACCTCCTATTTTTTCACTCTCTACCTCTTGCCAAGTTGTTTTGGGTGTTTTCTTCACAAGTTTCACAACTTTGTGAAGTCGGAGCTTGAACTTGTGCAACCTCGACGTAGATCATCTTCGGCACGAAGCCGACGACATTGCCCGCTCGTTTTCCCGATGAAGCCGACGATCGAGTCTAGGATTCGAGATGGACAGCGAGAGGACACCTACGTGGAGCTAAGCAAGTGGAGAACCGGATCTACAAAGGTTGTAGCATCTATCTTTTAGTTTAAATGTTAACTAGATTCGTTTTTCGTCTAGGATTCTAGCCGACGATCCGTATTAGGGTTTCTTGGCACCATAATTTTTTATAAATTGGCATGGTTGATGCCTTGTGAGACCTCTATAGGGTGCCTAGGAACCTTTCACTGGTATCAGAGCCTAGCTAGAGCCTTAGGCGAAGTCCAGACGCAATTTGAAGCCCGAACGAACCCGAAACCCTAAACCAAACATGCTCTCTGGACTTTTTCTAAAATCTGGGATTTTTCCAGATTAAAAATGCCTAAAAAATTCAGCAGGAAGATCTAAGAATTATGGTGAAACACGAGCTCATGATTCATCTAAACAGCCGCGGAAACGCGGCAGAAGCATGGCTTCTGCCGCGGTTCCGCCGCCTACTGTTCACATTGCGCAATATTGTTTGCACAGTAATTCTTCTTTTCTGGTGCTGAGTTTTATGGGAATTTTTAATAATTATTCAAGAGTTGAATTTTTTGGGGTTGCTTTGGGGATTCGGTGTTTCGATCGGGGTATCAAATTTCGTCTTTGTGTATTTCCGGATAATTTTTAGAATATGTTAAAAAGTTCGACTGGATATAAATACCCAATTTTTCCCCTGTCGGGAAATTTCCAAGTGTTGGATTTTTCCGTAGTTTGACGACGTTCTAAGTAGTGCAAGTAACGCGATGGACCCTCTAGAAGACAACAAACCTTAACTCGATTATGTGACCGGTTTGAACCGCCCTTTGAACCTTCGGGTTTAGGGCAATACGGCGTGCCACATGTGAGGCGTTGGCTTGACCCTTCTACGGCTGGACCGTTGGTACTGAGGCACGAACTGAATGTTGTTAGACTTATTTCATGTGTTGAGCTGTATCGGGAAAACTTGGGTATTCGACTGCTCGATCGGAAAGTTTAACATTTTCTGTTTATCTGGAATGTGATACAATAATTGGAATTCACAATCAGTTATGAGATAACTGAATGAATGTTATAAATCTAGCAGTTTAGTCCCACATGATATTGAAAAGAGTTTTCAATAATGAGACTAAAATGCGGGATTTATATCTGTTAGGCATGTGATGTCTAAGTATTTCATTTGATTAGGCATGCGATGTCTAAAGAAGTTGCGGATTCCAATTGTTGTAGTTTTACACTTTCTTTTCTGTGACCGTAAGTGTAATATGTGATATCGCCGGTTTCGTTACTATATGTCAACGACAATTGGGATGCGCATATTTACTTACGTTGATGACATGTGATGTTATGTGTTGCTGGATATGTTATATTGGATCGTCGTGTTCGAATAGCCGGGGGTTTTTATGTGAGATGAGTGCTTTTCATTTTCATTCATGTAAAAACTTATATGTAATATTCTTTTATTTGGGGCACTTCCAGGTAGCGGAAGTCGTCACCTTTTGTATATTATTTACTTTTCCGCATTAGGATAGACCCAAGGAGGGGAGCACAAGTAACCGGGTTCTAGGGTCCAGTAGGAGACCAACTCGAGGAGTCGAGTCCGGGTCTCCTAACCCTAGAATTGGCAGGGTTGCTTGCCGCTCTCGTAGGGGTCTAGGGGTGTGGGATTGGCTATTCATCACAACCGTGGAATCCGTGTTTTGTACTGGCTCGTATTGAAAACACGGACGTCCTAGTATATCCAATATTTCATATGTTTCTTCTGCTGCAATATCTGTGATGTGATCATGTGATGTTCTATGATAGATACAGTATATAGTATATATGATATATTATATAGACGTTACTTATGTTTTGCACCCGCACTAGCCCTGCCCTGCTCTGTCGTTAGTTACCTAACCTAACGGTGCACGAGGGGACATCGAGGCGAATGCGGATGGCATAAGTGTACGTCGTATTTATCTGTGATGTTTAGGTATTTAAATGATGGGACTTCATTAATGTGATTAATGAAATAAAAGAAACCAAATGATGTTGTAGAATCAGATTTTAAAATAAAACAGGTAGCTACAGTTCTTGCTTTGCATAGCGGTATATATGATATACCCTGCACCTTATTCGATGAGGAAAGGACCGAGATCCCTTCACCGGGAGTGACTCCTTTAGCAGTAACTGGCAGATGCTACACACTCGGTTTGGCTTTGATTGCTTTTAAGAGTTTTTGCTTTGCACAGTGATATATATGATATATCCCGCACCTCATTCGACGAGGAAAGGGCCGACGATCCCTTCACCGGGAGTGACCCCTTTAGCAAAACTGGAAAAGCCTCAAAATCACTCCATTTCAAAACTTCATTTGATTCTACAACGATATCAAGTTCATTACGCTCATGGTTTTATGAAAACCTGCGTAGCCCTCCGTCATTTCAGATAAGTACTAGTTAGTATTCATGCTGCGGTTGTTTGGCATGCGTCAAGGCGTAGTGTACGGTAGCTAACTAGTGCTTATTTGCTAGCATGAGATGCGATTGGATTAAGGTATTCGTACGGCGTTGTTTGGCATGCGTCAAGGGTCGTACGGGTGGGTTTAATTCGATCACGAATTGTACGGGTTGAACTTGACTAGCGGACTATGGATTGTTTGGCATGCGTCAAGGTCATAGCACGCTAGGGGCAAAAGCATTATCGGGAATTTCAAGTGTTGAAATTTGCAATGAGATTGCATACCTTCTATGAGATAGTTGGATCCCGATACCCACTGCGAGTAAGAGTTACTCCTGGGAGAGTTTTACACATTGCAATTAGCTGATCAAGTAGGTGTCTAGAAAGGTGTCAACGAGGTTACGCCTCTGGGAAAACGAGGTTTACATTAATTAGGTTCGTGCGAAAGCACGGGGGACCTCCCTCAAAGTACTGACACTGGCCTGGCTGAATGATTGGCGAACTTGTAGTGTGTAATTAATCCCGGCTAGTCTTTCCTTTTAAGGTTTGAAGGAAGATTTGATAAAAAGCAGTGGGAGCCATCCTGATTAGATAAGATAATAACCAATCTGATCTTGCACGAGCATACGCTAAAGTGTTTTCTTCTCTCTCTCTCCAGGTAGCGACCATTTCATGCCCTAATAAAGATAATAAAATGGATGTATTGACCGAACCCGCATGTTATACTGTGCTGGGGAACGTTGGTTCCGTTCTTTCCTATAAGAGTTATAGGACTGAACAGGATATAGGGGAATACCAGGATTCCCATGCCACCCGAATGAAGAAAGTACATGATGATGCATTTTCTTCGGGTGTGTTCGTTACAGAGAACTGTTTCTCCATTTGCTCTACGTCCTGGGTATTAGATACCGGGTCAGGATCCCATATATGTAATCAGTTACATGGGCTTAGAAAAGGCAGAGAACTTGGAGAAGGTGATAAAGACATTAGAGTTGGAAATGGTGCAATTGTTGCAGCTAAGACTGTCGGGGAATATCACCTTGAATTACCAACTGGTAATACATTGGTTCTGAACGAATGCTATTACATGCCGAACCTGATTTGCAACATTATATCGGTTTCTTTATTGAGTAAAGAGGGATATAATTTAGCATTACAGGATAATGTTATGAACATTTTCCGTAACCAAAAGTTGGTTGGATCAGGCACGTTGTGCAATGGCATTTATGTTCTAAACCAATCAACAGTTCTGATCATAACAAACACACACAAGAGGAAGAGTTCAGAACTGAACGAATCCTTCTTGTGACATTGTAGACTGGGTCACATCAATGCGACACGATTAGCTAAGTTGCATAAGGATGGATATTTAAATCCGTTTGAATTTTCATCTTATGACACTTGCCAATCATGTCTCAAAGGTAAGATGACCAAAGCTCCGTTTACGGGACACGGAGAAAGAGTTACCGAACTCTTGGGACTGATACATAGTGATGTATGCGGTCCCATGTCTACACATGCCAGGGATGGTTCTTCGTACTTCATTACATTCACTGACGATCTCTTTAGATTCGGATATGTGTTCCTGATGAAACACAAATCAGAAGCTTTTGAGAAATTTAGAGAATATAAACAAGAAGTCGAAAACCAAACCGGAAAAAGTATTAAAATCCTTCGATCTGATCGAGGAGGTGAATACTTGAGCAATGAATTCCTGGACTTCCTAAAAGAGAATGGGATTCTCTCTCAGTTGACTCCTCCCTATACACCACAGCACAACGGTGTATCAGAACGGAGGAACCGCACCCTATTAGATATGGTGCGCTCTATGATGAGCACAGCTGAGTTACCTATTTCCTTCTGGGGATATGCGCTTGAGACAGCCATGGACCTATTGAATAGAGTTCCTACCAAATCAGTGCCTACCACTCCATATGAGATATGGAAAGGGAAGAGACCACATATTAATTACATTAAGATATGGGGTTGTCCAGCCAATGTCAAAAGACAGAATCCGGACAAACTCGAGGCAAGATCAGTCTTATGTAAGTTTGTAAGATATCCCAAAAATTCACAAGGGTATATCTTCTACCATCCCGAGGAACAAAAAGTGTTTGTTTCTCGACATGCCACTTTCTTAGAAAAGAGTTTTCTTATGAAACAGACAAGTGGCATTGAGGTAGAACTGGAAGAGGCTCCAGCGGCACAAACTATAACAGAAGACTTGGTAGAACCAGAACATTCAGTAGCTCCCAATGAACCTCAGCCTCTCCGCCGATCTAGTAGGGTTCCTCGCCAACCTGAGAGATACTACGGTTTTCTCATGGACGGTGGGAGCGAGGATTGCATCATGGAAGATGATGACCCAACTAGCTTCGAGCAGGCCATCACGAGTGGGGACTCAGTGAAATGGCTGGATGCTATGCGGTCCGAGATGGAATCCATGTACACCAACAAAGTATGGACTTTGGAAATTGCTCCTGAAGGGGTAAAACCCATTGGGAGCAAGTGGATCTTCAAGAAGAAACTTGGTGTAGATGGGAAAGTGGAGACTTTCAAAGCTAGACTTGTAGCAAAAGGTTTTCGTCAAAGACCAGGTGTGGACTATGATGAGACATTTTCTCCAGTGGCTATGCTTAAATCCATCCGGATCATGCTTGCCATCGCTGCATATCATGATTACGAAATCTGGCAAATGGATGTTAAGACCGCCTTTCTAAATGGTGATTTAGAAGAGTGCGTGTACATGACTCAGCCAGAGGGCTTCATAGATAGTGGGAGCAGCGGGAAGGTGTGCAAGCTGCTTAAATCCATTTATGGATTAAAGCAAGCATCGCGGAGTTGGAACATCTGCTTTGACGTCGTTATCAAAGAGTTTGATTTCGTCAAAAATCCAGATGAACCTTGTATCTACAAGAAGGTGGCAGAGAGTAAGGTTGTATTCCTCGTATTGTACGTGGACGACATACTCTTGATAGGAAATGATATTCCTATGCTGCAATCGGTCAAGCTCTTCTTATCACAAAGATTCTCAATGAAAGATCTTGGTGATGCCTCCTGCATATTGGGAATCAGGATCTATAGAGATAGATCCAAACGGATATTGGGATTGTCCCAATCCAGGTACATTGACACCATACTAAAGAGGTTTAGTATGGAAGAATCCAAGCGTGGGAACTTGCCCACGATCTCTGGACCCACTCTCTCCAAAGAGATGTCTCCCAAGACTGATTTGGAGAGAGCTCGCATGCAAGGGATACCCTATGCTTCGGCAGTAGGCTCTATCATGTATGCGATGCTATGTACCAGACCCGATGTTGCATACTCACTAAGTGTAGTGAGTCGGTATTAAGCAGATCCTGAAGAGAGTCACTGGACAGCTGTGAAGAACATTCTCAAGTACTTGCGAAGGACTAGAGATATGTTCTTGGTGTATGGTAACAGAGAACTCCAAGTGGAGTCCTTTACCGATTCGAGCTTCCAGAGTGATAAGGACGACTCTAAGTCGCAGTCGGGCTTTGTCTTTACCCTTTACGGAGGGGCGGTTAGCTGGAAGAGTTCCAAGCAGGAAACCGTGGCAGACTCGACGATGGAGGCTGAATACATCGCTGCCAACGATGCTGCCAAAGAGGCTGTCTGGATCAAGAAGTTCATTACTGAACTTGGAGTGGTTCCATCCATTGAGCATCCAATACCTTTGTATTGCGATAACAATGGAGCGGTGGCTTTGGCCAAGGAACCCAGGTCCTATCAGCGATCCAGGCATATTCTGAGGCGGTATCACCTGATCCGGGAGATAGTTGATCGCCGGGAGATCGAGGTCAGGAGGGTTGACACGAAGAACAACACGGCGGATCCACTCACGAAGGCCATTCCCCAGATACAGTTTGAGAGACTCTTCGGGATGCTCGGTATGCGATACTACAGCAGCTGGCCTTAGTGCAAGTGGGAGATTGTTAGTTGTATGTATGCCCTAGAGGCCAGTATTGTACAGATGATGTATATTATATTGGATGCTTGGACATATATAGAGATGACTTTCTTGCTCGATATGATAGTATGCTATCTGGTTGCTCTTTATCTTAACATGTACACTAGTCTCTTTAAACTGTCTTATAGTTACATGTTGGTAAAGCCCTTAGGATGTGTACTTGACTACCTGGACTATGATGCAGATCATACTAGTGGGGACATGGTAGTCCATAGGTACATCCTTCAAGGTCCCTAGTCGTGGGTGCATCGAGACGGGGCATCGATATACCAGAGTAGACTAGCGTATACGCTTCTCGACCCATGAGATGGGCGATGGATGATCCCATATCCATTGGTGTTTGACATCAGAGATGGTGTACGGGTGCTCAGTGGAGACTGGGTACATTGGACGGACTCGCCGAGAACTCCCAGATGGTATTATACCTCACGTCAGATGGCAGTTCTCAGGTGACACTTGTACAGTTTAGTCTGTAGACCCGAGATCGTCATAGAGTCTTGTATGATTCCCACTGTGCTTTGATCTCCACCTTACCACGTCCATGAGGGCGTGCAAAACGGTGGTCTTTGGGTACAGTCCCGAGTCACATGGAGGCAATGAGCGATAGGAGGGGTTTCGTCTCTCCCGGTATTGGGGGTTGATGTTGCGCTGTGCTCGATTGGCCGTAACAGGGAAGTCCCTGGCCAGGGCTGATCAGAGATTTGCTGGTAAGTGTTACCAGTAGTTTCTCGACCCGTTATGAGCCTCATATCGGCACGACTTATCGGTTATTGGGGTCTGACGTATACCACCCCTAGACTTGATATGCGACATATCAGACGAACAGACCGGACTGTACGGTAAGTGTTACTGGTCGGATTCGCAGGAGTGTGAGCGGGCTAGCTCGTCGATCTTCTGATCGCTCAATACCCGGGTGGCCGTTACGTTTAGCAGACCGCTTGCGGCTTATGGGTGCTTGATATGATCATCATCTGCTACCGGCGTATTGACGAGTCTTTAGAGTCCTACACAGAGGTTTCCTGGCTCAAGCGAAACGAAATAAGAGCGCATATGAGATATGTGCGGGACCGAGAATAATGCGTGTATGTGATACCGTATTTGATTCTCGCGATTAATGTTTCGATTGGTTGTATGCGATATAACCTAGTTATCGAATCGAAGATCGATTCGATAAGCCGATACATTGAATACTAGTCGGTCATGTGCGACATGACCGGATCATTGAATCAAGTATTGATTTAATGATTTAATGTATAATTATATATTTGATATATTATTTTACATTAACTAGTATTGGTTCACTTTAAACGGATTTTTCTCACTTGATGCACATTGTATATGTGATATACTTTTGTGCACATATTTGTATCATGTTTGATGATACTTGATCATTTAGTTAAGTGTATAGAATTAAACCATGATTAATTTGATAATTAGGGTTTTGCATATCCTTTTATTTATTTATTTGTTTATTTATTTATTTGGAAAGGATAAAGATGAGAATGGTGGCTTTCTTTGTTTCTTATTGAAGCTTCATGAAGCTTTGACTTCTTAACCATTCTTGTCTTCATGCTTAACCCTAACCCATCCAAGTTACCATGGTTTATTCTCTACACTCAACTATGGTTAGCTTATGATAAGTATTGATTTATTTTTCATTTTATAACAACACTTATCATATTCTTTCTTCTTCTTCATCTTCATCTTCAAGAAAGAAACCTTGATGCCATCAATGGCAACTTGAGTTCTAGTGAGAGAAATCCAATTCTAAAGTGAACCCACCTCCTATTTCTTCACCATCTACCTCTTGCCAAGTTGTTTTGGGTGTTTTCTTCACAAGTTTCACAACTTTGTGAAGTCGGAGCTTGAACTTGTGCAACCTCGACGTAGATCATCTTCGGCACGAAGCCGACGACATTGCCCGCTCGTTTTCCCGATGAAGCCGACGATCGAGTCTAGGATTCGAGATGGACAGCGAGAGGACACCTACGTGGAGCTAAGCAAGTGGAGAACCGGATCTACAAAGGTTGTAGCATCTATCTTTTAGTTTAAATGTTAACTAGATTCGTTTTTCGTCTAGGATTCTAGCCGACGATCCGTATTAGGGTTTCTCGGCACCATAATTTTTATAAATTGGCATGGTTGATGCCTTGTGAGACCTCTATAGGGTGCCTAGGAACCGTTCATGGTTTTGTGCACATTTGTAGCATTTGTATTTGGATTTGATTTCCATGCGCAACAGACGCACGTGATTGTTGAATACGTCTTTTGAGGCTGATTTTGTTCTTAAGCACAATGTTTTCATGTTGGGCACCATATTATATAGTGGCCTAACAGGACTGATCGAAGGACAGTACCTGAGTACTTTGCATGCATTTAAAAAGTTTAAGAAGAGGTTTTCAAAAGGAGCTATAGTCTCGCTATTTCCTACGTGTCCGTGAGCGACACGAACGTTTTTAAAAGAAAACCTTTTGGGATATTCTGAAAAACGACGGAACGTATACTTAGCAAAACATATATGGATATATATTATTACTTTACAAATGAATGTCCGTCACTTATGCCATGAGTTACGCATTCATGCGACGATTTAGAAAAGATTTTTTGCATGATTTTTATTCAGTTCTCGAAAGTTTTCCAAAGATGCGTACTATACACGTATTATAGTATTTGACTAGTGTATATTGGATTTCAGTAGTGGATTTCGAGATCTGTATCTCTATTGTAACTCCGAGGATATACGTGCAATTAGATGATTTGCGTGACGCTTGAAGGATTTCGATTTTGAATTTCGTATTCGTTTTCAGGCGCACGCGACGCGCTGTGTTATTTCTGCGTTTTCCATGATTTCGGAGCCCGTTGATTTGAGCTGATTATTGAAATATTTTAGATTTTGGGGGTTAAAATTTAAATTCTGGGACCGAATTTATTTAATGGGGAAGATTGTAACATTTCAGAAAATATAAAATATTATTTTTGGAATTTAATATTAAAATAATATATTTCACGAAAACTGCCCGATTAGCGAAATTGGGGTTTTCGAAAAAGGGTATAAATATATACCGATAATTGTGAAATAAATGGAAATTAAAATGATTTATTCATTTAAAAATATATTTAAACGATTTGGCACTTTTAAAATTTATTATGTGCGGTTTGGATAAAAACCCGATTAGTGCACTGCTAATCGCGATTAAGCCAAATCCGTGTTTTTGCAGTTTTTCATGGCTAGTGCACCATGTCATGTTGCATCTTGGTTACATGTTGTGTTATTGTGTTGTTTTGGGGTATTATATGGTTTGGTTTTAAAAGAGAAAAGAAAAAAGAAATGGCAAAAGGGTAATTTAGTGAGAGTGGGTGAGAATAAAGAAGAGAGAGAGAGGGGCAGCCATATTATCCTCCACCATTTATTTTTCTTCTCCTTCTTCTTCATCACTTTCCTCCACCTTCAACCCTAGATCCATCTCAAATTACTCCTCAAAACCCTTAACCCCTTTCATTAAAGTTGATCCCCTCTTCACTCTCTACACTTTGGACCCATCAATGTTCGATTTTGAGGACTTTGGGGAGCTAGGGTTTTGCTTGGCTACATCCATGAGGTATAATCCATTTCCTTTAGTTTAGTTTCTAGTCTCATTGCATAATAGTGTAGTTTAGAGGTTGATTTTATATGTAATTGTGATCTTAGAAATCCCAAGAGAAGGGTTTGGGAAATTGTGTAAGTCGATGTACTACACCCCAATACTTGTGGGGAGGCGGAATTTTCAAAAACGAACTTATTTAGTGAATGAACATCGACTAACCGCTTGAATCGAAGCTAAACGATAACTAACCAAACATATAGTTGTTCTAAACTACTATGCTTAGGGATTATACCTATCGAAACTAGTCCTTCGTCTTTACGATCTCCTTGTTCTCCTCGGCCTTCTCTAGGTAGTAGACGATCCACCCGAGAGCAAAACTCCAAGCTTAGCCTCTAAACTTGAGGCAACTAACCTTCTTGGATTGCTAATCAAAGAAGCTAGATGAAATAGAGTGATGGTTATGGATTGATTAGTCTAACTAATCCTAGATCTCAACACATGAGGGTGAGGATTAGTCTTTTGAAGAGAGAGAGCTTGAGGAGAGAGAATGTGAATAATATTATGAGAATAAGTTATGAGTATCATATCATATATGAAGCATTTTCTAATAAGAAGAAAAGAATAAAGAGTGATGAATAATCATGCTTCATAAAATATCTAGTGATGATTCATTAGCATGAGTCATTAAGCAATAAATGTGCATTAATGAAATGAATGAATCACCACCATGACTCATATAACTCATTCAATGAATATGACACATAACCCTCCTTAGTCACCATCTTCTAGAAGCTTCTCGAGTAATTACGAGAACGCCCCTCCGATCCGTAAAAATACGGAAAAACTTTAGACTGTATAAATCCAATAACCGGATACCAGTAACTGGCTTAAACCAAAGCCGACTGGTAAAAACTGTCCGAAAGTCGTACGCGCGTAAACGCACGTATGCGTCCGAACCCTTTGTCGCAAAACCATGCAACCTCTATATCGTTTCGCCTGGAGTAGGAAACTCTCTGTGTGGGACTCTAGAGACTCGACTACTACGCTGGCAGTGGGTTTAACCACAGACCGCAAGCGGCACTAGCTGTACGTAACGGTCCCCAGGTAGTTGTCGATAAGAAGGCCGATGAGGAAACCCATCCGAACTCCTACTGAGTCTGATGTGACAATCTCCATACAGTCCGGTCCGTTCGTCCAAGACTATCGCATATCGGGCCTAGGGGGGCGGCAAGCGTCAGTCCCCTAATAGCGGTATAAGTCGTGTCGGAGGGAAGCCCATTACACCCTGAGAAACTACTGGAACCTACCAGCAAATCTCGCTTGCCCTGGCCAGGGACTTTACGTAATGGCTCTCTGACACAGCACGATATCTACTCCCAATACCGGGAGGGACGAATCCTGTCTAACCGCCACTGCCTCCAAGTGCTCGGGACTGCACCCAACTGCTACCTGTTTGCACGACTCCTTTGAGCCGTGGTAGGGTAGCAATCTAAGAACAGTGGGACACACTCGAGGCGAAGTAGCAGTGTCAAGTCTGCGGACTATGCTGTACTCATGTCACCTGGGAACTGCTCACTGACGACTGGTATCAAACCAACCAACAGTTCCCTGTGAGTCCTGTCCGGTGTACCCGTAACCTAACGAGCACCTGCATACTATCTCCAGTACGACGTACTGACGGCTGTGGGACAGACCATCTCCCCAACTGGGATGAGAAGCGTACACACCAGTCTACTCCGGAGTATCGATGCTCTATCTCGATAATCCAACGACCAGGGACCTGAATAAGGATATGCTTGTAGACTACCCAGCCCCCACTAGTGTGACTGCCATCACAACGCTGGTAGACAAGCAAGATCCTAAGAGCTCTATCAATACGTACACTTACATATTAAGATAGAAAAACCAAGTAGCATACTACCATGTTTAGCAAGACTGTTATATACATGTGAATATCCCAAGCTTCCATTAAGTAATATACAAGCTAGTATGATACAGTAATGGCCTTCTAGGGCATAAACACTAACAATCTCCCACTTGCACTAGGGCCATGTACTGGCATATCGTAGACCGATGATCTCGAGTAGCCTCTCGAACTGAATCTGAGGTAGGGCCTTCGTGAATGGATCAGCAATGTTCTCTTCAGTAGCAACTCTCCGAACCTCGATCTCCTGACGATCAATGATCTCCCTGATCAGGTGATACCGCCTCAAGATGTGTCTGGACTTCTGATGGGACCTTGGTTCCTTCGCTAAAGCTATAGCTCCGTTGTTGTCACAATACAGAGGTATTGGATCAACTATGGTAGGAACCACCTGAAGTTCTGTTAGGAACTTCTTCATCCAGACTGCTTCTTTCGCGGCATCGCAAGCAGCTATATACTCCGCTTCCATCGTCGAGTCAGCAACGGTGTCCTGCTTGGAGCTCTTCCAGCACACCGCCCCTCCATTGAGGGTAAAGACATAACCCGACATGGACTTGGAATCGTCCTTATCACTCTGGAAGCCGGAATCAGCAAAGGCCTCCAACCTGAGGTCTTTTCCGCCGTAAACCAAGAACATCTCCTTAGTCCTCCTCAGGTACTTGAGAATGTTCTTTACTGCTATCCAGTGCTTCTCCCCTGGGTCTGACTGATACCGGCTTACCACGCTCAGTGCGTAAGCTACATCTGGTCTGGTACACAACATCGCATACATTATAGAGCCTACCGCAGAAGCGTAGGGTATAATAGACATGCGTTCCCTTTCCAAATCAGTCTTGGGAGACATCTCTTTGGAGAGGGTGATTCCGTGACAAGTCGGTAAATTACCGCGCTTAGAATCTTCCATACTGAATCTTTTCAGTACAGTGTCGATATACCTGGACTGCGAAAGTCCCAACATCCTCTTGGATCTATCACGATAGATCCGGATCCCCAGAATGTACGAGGCATCACCCAGGTCTTTCATGGAGAACCTGTGTGATAAGAATTCTTTGACAGATTGTAGCATAGGAATGTCATTTCCTATCAATAGAATGTCATCCACGTACAAGACGAGGAATACGACACTTCTGGCTACAGCTTTACTATATATGCACGGTTCATCTGGATTTTTGATAAAGTCATATTCTTTGACTGTCTCATCAAAACAGATGTTCCAACTCCACGATGCCTGCTTTAGTCCATAAATGGACTTAAGCAGCTTGCATACTTTCCCGCTGCTCCCACTCTGATTGAAACCCTCTGGCTGATCCATATAGACGCTCTCTTCTAAATTTCCATTCAGAAAAGCCGTCTTTACGTCCATCTGCCAGATTTCATAATCATGGAAGGCAGCAATAGCAAGAAGGACCCGAATGGATTTGAGCATAGCCACTGGAGAAAAAGTTTCGTCATAGTCCAAACCAGGTCTTTGACGAAAACCCTTTGCAACAAGTCTAGCCTTATAGGTTTCCACCTGTCCATCTACACCAATCTTTTTCTTGAAGATCCATTTGCATCCTATGGGTTTTACCCCATCTGGAGCAAAGTCCAAAGTCCATACTTTGTTGGTGTACATGGACTCCATTTCGGTCCGCATTGCATCTAGCCATCGTACCGAGTCGCCGCTCTGGATGGCTTGCCGGAAGTCAGTAGGTTCATCATCATCTATGATGCAATCCTCTCTATCCCCATCTATGAGAAAACCGTAGTATCTCTCAGGCGGATGAGACGGCCTACTACTCCTGCGGAGGGGTGCGGGAATGTCCTGTTCTTCTTGAACTACCGGTTCTACCAAACTTTCAGTATTAGTTTGTGGTTCTGGAATTTCTTCCAGTTCTATTTCGCTCCCACTTGATTCCTTTTCTAAAAACTGATGTTCTAGAAAATGGGCATTACGAGAAACAAATACCTTTTGTTCCTCTGCGTAATAGAATAGATATCCCCTGGAGTGCTTTGGATATCCCACAAAACTACACTTTACTGATCGTGCCTCGAGCTTGTCCACATGCTGCTTTTTAACAAAAGCTGGACATCCCCAAATCTTTATATACTGTAGATGGGGTTTCTTCCCGCTCCACATCTGATATGGAGTGGTAGGCACAGTCTTGGTAGGAACCATGTTCAAAAGATATGCCGCTGATTCTAGCGCATAACCCCAGAAAGATCGCGGTAACTCAGCATTACTCATCATGGATCGTACCATATCCAATAGGGTTCGATTCCGTCTCTCCGATACACCGTTATGCTGTGGAGTGTATGGAGGAGTAAGCTGAGAGAGAATTCCTTTCTCTTTTAGGTAACCTAGGAACTCGGCACTTAAGTATTCTCCACCTCGATCAGATCTCAGTGTCTTAATACTTTTGCCGGTTTGGTTTTCTACTTCATTCTTATACTCTCGGAATTTCTCAAAAGCCTCGGATTTATGTTTCATCAGATAAATGAATCCGTATCTTGAGTAATCATCCGTGAAAGTAATGAAATAGGAAAAACCACCTCTTGCATGTGTAGACATTGGACCGCATACATCGCTGTGTATGAGTCCTAAGAGCTCGCTCGCTCTTACTCCTTGTCCAGTAAATGGAGTCTTTGTCATCTTTCCTTTGAGACAGGATTGACAAGTGTCATAAGTTTGATATTCGAACGAGTCCAAATATCCTTCTGTATGCAACTTAGTCAACCTTCTCTCATTGATGTGACCCAGTCTACAATGCCATAAGAAAGCTTTATTTAAATCTGGAGACTTTCTTTTTAGTGTGTTCTGGACATTGAAAATTTGGAGTTGGTTTAAAACATATATGCCGTTATTTAGAGTACCGGACCCAATCAAACCATGATTAAGGTGGATGTTAACAACATCTCTTACAAACGTGAAATCATAACCTTTATTTGATAACAAGGAAACTGATATGATATTACACGTTAAGCTTGGTACAAAATAACAGTTATGTAAAACCAAAATATGTCCACTCGTCAATCCTAGGTGATAATCCCCGACGGACGCAGCTCCCACGCTAGCTCCGTTAGCAACCCTGAGGATCATATCACCTTCCTTTAGCACTCTACGGTTTCTCAGTGCCTGCAATGAATTGCAAATATGAGATCCTGATCCGGTATCCAATACCCAGGAAGTAGAGTTGATCGACAGACAATTCTCAATTACAAACACACCTGAAGTCGAAGCCACAGCTTGCTTCGGTTCCTGGTTCTTGGCGTTCCACGCCTTGCAATCCTTCTTCCAGTGCCCTTTCCTGTGACAATGGAAGCACTCATCCAGGCCAACTACCGGTGCTGCAAACTTTTTCTTTCCCTTCTTTCCCACCTTACTAACACCTCCTCTAGGTTTGGGTGCGGCCTTCTTCTTCCTTCCTTTGGCCCTAGCCTTGGACCCGGAAGAAGATGAACCGCCAACAAACATAGCGGGTGTTTCCCTTGCTTTCTTCAAGGTGCCCTCTGCACTCCTTAACATGTTCAGGAGTTCCGCAAGTTCAACTTCTTTTCCTTGAATGTTGAAGTTGAGGATAAACTGGGCGTAGGTGGGAGGAAGGGACTGGAGAATAAGGTCTGTATACAGCTCATTATCCAAAGTCGTCCCAAGGTCTGCGAGCTCTTCAATATAGCCGATCATCTGTAGGACATGTTCACCTACCGATGACCCGACAGCCAACCTCGCTCGAAACAAGTTCTTAGAGGTCTCGTATATAGCTATACGAGATTGCTCTCCATAAAGTTCCTTTGTATGGAGAAATATGCCATCTAGGGACATATCCTCGTGCCTCCTCTGATGTTCATTGTTCATAGAGGCAAGCACGATGCACTTGGCTCTCGCGCAATCTAAATCCCAGGTTTTGCGGATTTCCTTATCCGCATTGCTGGATTTGGGACCAGGGACAGCAGGTGCCGTAGCGGTGAGGACGTACCCCAGTTTGTCATAGGTCAAAGCCATTTTGACATTCCGCAGCCAATCTTTATAGTTTGGCCCCGTCAGTATATTTTTTTCTAAAAGTAACTTAAGTCCAGTCATTTTCAGGGTCGCTGCAATTAGGAGAGAGAGAAGAAAACTCTTTAGCATGATGCTCTTGCAAGTTTAGAGTGGTTTTTAGTTTATCTAAACTGGATGGCTCCCACTGTTTCTCGAATCCTTCCTCAAACCATAAAAGAAGAATTAGCCAGGACTATTCTCACCGTACAATACTTGCTTAACCGTTCAGCCAGGCCAGTGTCGATACTTCGAGGGAGGTTTTCCAACGCTTTCGCGAAGTTCCTTAATTAAATAACCTCTTTTCTCTGGGGGCATAACCCCGCTGACACCTTTCTGGACACCTACTAGGTTTATAGCATTGATCGTTAAGTGACGAATATCCTGATAAGTAGCATATACTCACAGTAGGATCGGGATCCAAATATCATCGTCTGATAATGTTGTAGGAATGCTACCAACATTCATCAAACTCAAAATGGTATGCATCTCTTTGCAAATTTCAGTTTCTTTAGAAATTCCCGATATAAGTTTTTGCCCCATGCTCTTATGACCTTGGCGTTAGGTCAAAATGTCATAAGTCACATGTCAAGTTCTACCCATCATTATCTTGTCAATTTGAACCCATCCGTATTTATCCTTGACGTTCGGCCAAAATGATAATACAACTGTCCCAAACTAACTCATCTACCTATGCAACAAATGAATACCCAGTAGCTACCAAACACTATGCCTTGGCGTTAGGTCAAAATACATAGCTTGAATACTACTGAATACCCAGATGAAATGACGGAGGGCTACGAATGGTTTTGGCGAAACCGTGAACGTAGTGAACTTGATATAACCGAAGGAACCTGATAGCTTTTAAAAGGAGTGGTTAAGTCTCCGCATTTAAAAATATCTGTTTTAAAAATAACCGAGTGGTTTCTTTTAAATTGTTCCAACGATTTAAACTTTGGTTTGTTTTTCTTTGCATTATAGATAATGCGTCCCATCATTAACCTATCATTGCAGAAAACAACGAAAATACAACGTCCTCTTATGCCATCCGCATTCGCCACGGGGTCCCGTCATCACCCGTTAGGTTACTTAACTAACGACAGAGCGGGGGCTGGGCTAGCGCGGGTGTAAAACATAAGTGACGTCTAAATAGCTATCATATATATAGATATTTTACATTCGTCTGACGCAATGATATACATTCCAAAACACAGATAAACAATATTGGATTTGCAAGCAATCTGTATTTCTTTTGAGCCTGCAAGAAAAGACAGATTACACAGTTGTGATGAATAGCCATTACCCCACCCTCGACCCCTACGGGTACGGCAAACTACCCGCCCGGCAGTTTGTGTACCCCACCTTGGGTCAGTCCTAGGAGCAAAAACAGTAAAATGAAATAATACAACGGTGGCTACAACTGCAACCTGGATGTGCCCCGCAAAAATAATATTACAACAAATTACAGTTACAACAAATGAATTAAACAATAACCCATTGCAAACCCCGGCTATACACCACAACAGTACAATACAGTTTATATGCACAAACAGATATAACCATTACAGAAATGTGCAACCCCCTGCCAACCGACATACTAGCAGTTAGGGGAGGTTTACGAACACATTTAACAATCACAGATATAATCCAACATGCAAATACTGTACAATTTCGATCGATTAAACATCTTTAATATTGCTCCAAAAACTGCTCTGTAAACTGGAAACCTGAGCAAAATTAAAATATTCCAGAAAATCCCAAATAACACAGAGAACCACCACAATAAAAATGGGTCCCTGAATCGTCCAAACGGCGGCGGATCCGCGGCGGCAACAGTGCTAAGCGCCGCGGATCCGCGGCTCCGTAGACGATTCAGGCCACCAAATTTTTTGTGTGTTCTTTTGGTGTCTTTTCAAGCTCTCTGAACTTCCCTGAAAAATTTTTGGACTTCATTTTAAACTCGACAGAAACTTGACAGATTTAGGGTTTTCCGGCTTCGTTTTTCCGTTCGAAATTCGTACAAATTTGCGATAAAGTTATTTATTGTTTAGCGAGGCTCTGATACCACTGTAAGTCGATGTACTACACCCCAATACTTGTGGGGAGGCGGAATTTTCAAAAACGAACTTGTTTAGTGAACGAACATCGACTAACCGCTTGAATCGAAGCTAAACGATAACTAACCAAACATATAGTTGTTCTAAACTACTATGCTTAGGGATTATACCTATCGAAACTAGTCCTTCGTCTTTACGATCTCCTTGTTCTCCTCGGCCTTCTCTAGGTAGTAGACGATCCACCCGAGAGCAAAACTCCAAGCTTAGCCTCTAAACTTGAGGCAACTAACCTTCTTGGATTGCTAATCAAAGAAGCTAGATGAAATAGAGTGATGGTTATGGATTGATTAGTCTAACTAATCCTAGATCTCAACACATGAGGGTGAGGATTAGTCTTTTGAAGAGAGAGAGCTTGAGGAGAGAGAATGTGAATAATATTATGAGAATAAGTTATGAGTATCATATCATATATGAAGCATTTTCTAATAAGAAGAAAAGAATAAAGAGTGATGAATAATCATGCTTCATAAAATATCTAGTGATGATTCATTAGCATGAGTCATTAAGCAATAAATGTGCATTAATGAAATGAATGAATCACCACCATGACTCATATAACTCATTCAATGAATATGACACATAACCCTCCTTAGTCACCATCTTCTAGAAGCTTCTCGAGTAATTACGAGAACGCCCCTCCGATCCGTAAAAATACGGAAAAACTTTAGACTGTATAAATCCAATAACCGGATACCAGTAACTGGCTTAAACCAAAGCCGACTGGTAAAAACTGTCCGAAAGTCGTACGCGCGTAAACGCACGTATGCGTCCGAACCCTTTGTCGCAAAACCATGCAACCTCTATATCGTTTCACCTGGAGTAGGAAACTCTCTGTGTGGGACTCTAGAGACTCGACTACTACGCTGGCAGTGGGTTTAACCACAGACCGCAAGCGGCACTAGCTGTACGTAACGGTCCCCAGGTAGTTATCGATAAGAAGGCCGATGAGGAAACCCATCCGAACTCCTACCGAGTCCGATGTGACAATCTCCATACAGTCCGGTCCGTTCGTCCAAGACTATCGCATATCGGGCCTAGGGGGGCGGCAAGCGTCAGTCCCCTAATAGTGGTATAAGTCGTGTCGGAGGGAAGCCCATTACACCCTGAGAAACTACTGGAACCTACCAGCAAATCTCGCTTGCCCTGGCCAGGGACTTTGCGTAATGGCTCTCTGACACAGCACGATATCTACTCCCAACACCGGGAGGAACGAATCCTGTCTAACCGCCACTGCCTCCAAGTGCTCGGGACTGCACCCAACTGCTACCTGTTTGCACGACTCCTTTGAGCCGTGGTAGGGTAGCAATCTAAGAACAGTGGGACACACTCGAGGCGAAGTAGCAGTGTCAAGTCTGCGGACTATGCTGTACTCATGTCACCTGGGAACTGCTCACTGACGACTGGTATCAAACCAACCAACAGTTCCCTGTGAGTCCTGTCCGGTGTATCCGTAACCTAACGAGCACCTGCATACTATCTCCAGTACGACGTACTGACGGCTGTGGGACAGACCATCTCCCCAACTGGGATGAGAAGCGTACACACCAGTCTACTCCGGAGTATCGATGCTCTATCTCGATAATCCAACGACCAGGGACCTGAATAAGGATGTGCTTGTAGACTACCCAGCCCCCACTAGTGTGATTGCCATCACAACGCTGGTAGACAAGCAAGATCCTAAGAGCTCTATCAATACGTACACTTACATATTAAGATAGAAAAACCAAGTAGCATACTACCATGTTTAGCAAGACTGTTATATACATGTGAATATCCCAAGCTTCCATTAAGTAATATACAAGCTAGTATGATACAGTAATGGCCTTCTAGGGCATAAACACTAACAAATTGTGGGGAATTAGTGATGTGTAGCGGCTGTACAAGACCCTAAGGATCAAATTCTAGACCTGGAACTGAGTTTAGAACCCGGAATACGAACTTTGATTGGTCGATATCAGGATTTTGTGGATTTTATGATGGTATTTAGGAATCTGGAGTGACTCGGGGACCTGGAAAATTATTTAGCGAATACTGAGAGATGAGTAGGCAACCTGGAGTGTACCCTGAAGACCTGAGCCCCTCCCTCCATTTTCTGGCCGCAATTTTAATCATTCTGGCCGCAAATTGCGGCCAGAGCAGTATGGATATTGGTGAAATTTGTTCTAAGGCATTGTTATCCTATATCTAGAGCAACCCAATGTGCAAAATCTCTTAGTTTGGCCTAGGGTGAAATCTGGGAGTGGTTTTCCTATATTGCTGTTTTCGCGTTTTCTGTATTTTGAATGAAAAGTGTTGGTATTTGGATTTGTATTTAGTTGTTGGATGTTCGTACATCAACGACAAGGGATAGTTGGTTGGTTTTGCATGCTTGGCCTATAGGTTCTAACCTATAGGCGATCCGTCTGCCGTTTCGGTTTTTAGAACTTGATTTTAATAGCATTGCGATATGTGTTATTATTATAGGTACCTTCGTGTGGATTCCGAGGTGACGGAGCGTGGCGTCATCGACTTCGGCAAGCAAAAAGCAAAGTGGGTAGATCTATATCTACAGGGGGAGTCGGGTGGATGGCGTATAGCACCCCTACAAAGTTTTGGTGGAAACCGTTTTGTAGCATATGGTTAAGAAAACCTAGAGTAGCAAACTAGGCTTAGAATTATAAGATAGCTATAGAAACCATATTAGAAACTAAAGATAGTTAGAAGTGTTTTGATACGACTAATATGTGATGACTGAATTTGAGGATGACGTTTGACGACATTGCCGTTTAGGGTATTATAGGACTAGATAGCCGACGTAGATACGTCATCCGAACCATACTTATTTCTAAACTGAAGAATCGTATGCATCTTTTAAACAGATACCTTGAGGGACGTTACGGATTTTCAAATGATATCTTTTTCTTAAAACATCGTAGCCCCTACTTTCAAAACTACGATTCGTATCTTTCAAAAACCCGGTTTCTCTTGATATGATATTTCAGTACGTCCACCATGCGTTTTCTCGGTTCTGAGACGTATGATATGTGAAACCCGATTCGAGGAGCTCGATAAGGCCGATTGCGAGTACATGGTGGACCCGGTATGGTATCCCGGGACGAGAACGGATTGCTGTGCAGTAGACGGTGAGCCTGGCAGAGGGACTGCTACCTACCGGTGATAGCATTTAGGCTCGGCGGATATCCGGAGGATACTGACCGGAGTCGAGAGATGAGATGGGCCGATCCGGACTGACGGAGCCCGAGATATATGAGGATTTACGTGTAGATGCTGGACTCGGGTTTCATGATGTTTTTGAATGTCGATATTGGACACTCAGGTTCCATGGTTTTGTGGTGTCGCGAGAGACACCCATTGATTTATATCCTCATACTTTCAGGCATATGCTTTTATGATATTCACAGGCATTGATTATATGGTTGGACGAGATCCACATGTATACATATATTGAGTATATTGTTGAATGATATCCACATACAGATAGACCTTGAGTATATTATTGGCACATATGTAGATACGGTCACCCTAGATATCATAGTATTACCTTTATGATATAGTTGACCTAGGAGTCGTTATTTATTCGATTTCTACTTGTAGATGTTTTTCTACTCTCGAGTTGGCAACTCACCCCCGTTGTGTCACAGTTCTTGCAGGTTGACCGCATGGATCCGTAGCGGCATCGCTGTCACATAGCTTCATTTGGGTGTTTTGCATTGGTAGGTGGGGCATTTGTATCGTACCCTCTCTTGTATTTATATTTCATATTGTATCTAGTCAACTCCATCAATCAAAATTAGTATTTGTATAAGTAATGAGACTTAGTGAGAATTGTGGTTGCGAGACTTAGAGCGAGGGTATTTCCGCTACTTGTGGTTTTGATGTCTTGTTTATTTCTTTATCTTTTATGGTGAACTTCGCCATTGAGCGTCGTATACTTACATATACTGTCTTGCGTGGTTTGGCGAAGAGCTAGCTCCCGCTTGGGGATGCCATTATTCTTGTTATGTATTTGTGGTTTTGGATCTAAATATACAAAGGAGGTGCTGCCCAATTTTTTTTTAAAAGACGAAACACGTTTTCAAACTAGTAAATTTCACTTGCATTTTCATGTTCCTTTCTATGCATTAAGAAACTTGATTTCATTATACCTTGATTTCAAAACTTCACCTCCTTTATTTTCTTAAAAAGGTTTACATTTCTGGGTTTCAGCTTACTTAAATTACGTTACGTCTTTAGACGTTGCGTGATTTAAGTGCTGGTCACGAGCTAATATTTCGGGTCGTGACATGTAGATTATCATTGATATAGTTTTAGTATACTAGAAGAAGTGATAGGGTTGAGAGCGAAGGATACGAATCCTACCTCTCGAACGAGTTTGAAACGGGCGAACTGGGAAGCGTTATGTTGTATGGAAAAGTGAGCACCTCCCACCTCGGATTTTTGCAGATAGGATAGACAACACCATTACGAAGAGGATGTCGAGACAAAGATGTAGGTATTTTTCTTGTAATTTTTGGACAAATACAATGGGAGAAATACCAAGGAGAAGACGGCCTATTTATAGGTTCTAAAACCATTACCCCCGAGCTGGCCGGAGTCGGATCTCCCGATGACCACCGCCAGCCTTCACGCGCCTGCTGTCCCCCGCCTCGTCCTAGCTGTTCGATCACTTGATTGAACGGCCCTGAATTGCTCATGTGGGCATGAGCCGCCAATGTGTTGCCACGCGCTTGTGTATGCAAGCGCGTTGACCCCACTCGTTTGCGTATGCAAGCGCGTGGACCCTACTCGCCAACACTTGCTGGAGAGTGCGAAGCAGGTCGGATCGGGTTGAATCCGACCCAGTTCGACTGTAACATTTCAGAAAACGGAAAATATTATTTTAAAATTTAAAATAATGAATTTTACGGATATTATACGAGTATAGATTTGAGTTATCGTAAATTGGTATGATTATATACCTCTGTTTTGGAAATAATTGGAAATTTAAAATGAGTTATTATTTATGAAAGTATTTATTTAATTGGATTTTTTGTAAATTGGTATTTAAATATATTCATGTAAGATTAGCATGTTAAAGTTAAATTGTGTTGTCTTATTTTGTGCATTAAACCAAGTTTATTTTATTAACCATATTTTAAAGTGCCATGACACATTTATTTGAAAAAGGTTAGCATTTTATTTGTGAATTATATGATGATTTTATTCTTTTTTGAAAAAAAAAAAGGAAAAGAAGAGAAAATGAGTGGAAGACATAGGACATATGGGCAAGGAGATAGAGAGGGTAAGGTTGCATAGCCATTTCATTTGCATTCTCATTATTTTCTTTATCTCCTTCACTTCTTCTTCCTCCTCTCCTCATCTTCTCCATCTCCTCCACCATCATCTACCACTACAAATCACCCCACAAACTTCATCAAAACACATGAGAGTCTTCACAAAAATTGTTTCTA
This sequence comes from Agapanthus africanus, assembly GCA_030015575.1. Classification (NCBI taxonomy): domain Eukaryota; kingdom Viridiplantae; phylum Streptophyta; class Magnoliopsida; order Asparagales; family Amaryllidaceae; genus Agapanthus; species Agapanthus africanus. The sequence goes on from CM057343.1 coordinate 393,541,332, forward strand.
ACCTCATCCTAAGCATCATGATGTGATCAAGTCTCCATTTTAAGGATCTTTGTCATCTTGGAACTTTCTCTAGTTGCCTTTATAAGGTAATAATCCCACTTTACAATAAGTTCTTACTATATTTGCCTTCACACATTAGTTTAGAGTTTAAAAGCTAAGTTTTCCAGACTTGAGTTTTAGAAAGTGAGTTGTGGTGGATAAAACATGTAGTGGTAGCATAGTAGAGGGCTAGTTAGCTAACTACAACCTTATAGTGATAGATGAGGGTGTTTTAGTGTATGTATCTGTCATGACCCGAAATGGTACATGACTGGCACTTGAATCATATGAAGTCTATACGACCCTATCTAATTCAAGTAAGCAAAGAAATCCCAGAAATCTAAACCATTTAAAGAAAGAAGTGAAGAAAACATATTTTAAAACAAGTGGTTTTAAATAACATAAGTCGAATATGCATTTTAAAATCCCAAGTCTTTTCTGAAAATTTCGACAGAGTTTCCTTTGCAAATACTGGCCCCAAACGGGGTACAACATGAATAATACATGCACAACGATAAAAGGCATCCCCAAGCGGGAGCTAGCTCTTCGTCAATCGACGGTCACTACCATGCAAGCAATATAATATACAACGCCGAAGGGCGAGGATAAAAACTCAAAATGGAAACTCCAAAATCAAGAAAACCCATAATAATACAAGCGCGACTCTACGGTCGAAATAATAAATAACTGGTCTTCTAAGTCTAATAAATAATACAGTCTGGTTGATGGAGTTTACTAGATACAACTGAATAAATAAAATACAATGGTGGTCACGATGCAAGTGAACCCACCTACCAAGCAATCATCCGGAATGGAAGCAGTGTGCCAGAAAGCCGCAATAAAACCTGTACGGCAAGACCTGCAAGAAACTGTGGCACAACGGGGGAGAGTTGCCAACTCATGAGTAGAAAACATCACAGAGCATAAATCGTATGCATGAATCAATCCTAGGTCAATACGATCAGTAATATATATATGCTCAAAATGATAAAGTCTGAAGCATGATAAGGTGGCAAGGGTAAAGGTCTATACATCAGTGTAATACCAAGTGCTCATGTCAGTGTCTCAGGTAGCAACATATCATAAACATAAGGTGTGATCAATATAATCATCATGAAATCAGTGTCAACTATATCATGAAGTCTATAAGTATATGGATATCATCCAACTATATAATCAATGCTTGTATGTATGTGGATCTCGTCCACGGGTCAACCAATGACACAACAACATCGTATACATAAATATCATGAAAGCATATGCATGAAAGCATGAGGATAAAAATCAACGTGTGTCCCTCGCGACACATCAACATCATGGAACCTGAGTGCCTAGCATCGACACTCGAAAACATCAAGAAAACCGTGCCCAGCATCAGCACGTAAATCCTCATATATCGGGCCCCTTCAGTCCGGATTGGCCCATATCATCTCTCGACTCCGGTCGGTATCCTCCGGATATCCACCGAGCCCAAAATACGATCACCGGTAGGTAGTGGTCCCTCTGTCAGGCCCATCGTCATCCACACAAAATCTCTCTCTCTCACCCCGGGGTACCATACCAGGTCCACCATGTACCCGCAAACGGAATCATCCGCCTCCTCGAATCGGGTTTCACATATCACGTGTATCAGCACCGAGAAAACGCATGGTGGACGCACTGAAATATCATATCAAGAGAAACAAGATTTTTAAAATAGTACATACTTTCTGAAATCCAGAAATATCATGGAAAAAACATATCTCAATGCATATAATTATAAAGCATGATGTATGCGACATATAATAGAAATGTAAGCATATCAGTATATCATGCAACATAAACAATAATATGCACATATTGAGGGAAAACCACTCCTTTAAATGTGTTGGAGAAAGTGCCCTCAGAGTCTATTATTAGGTCACAGGTACGTGATTGTAATGATTGATGGAGGACCTATCCCGGTAGGACAGTCTTACTCGAGATGATAGTATGCTATCTGGTTTACCTTTATCATCGTGTACTGTTTTAAGTGACCTGACACGTCGCTATTACACGTTGATAGAGCCCCTAGGATTCTTGCTTGACCACCAGCAGTATGAGGGCGATCATATAAGTGGGAGCTGGGGGTCTATAAGCATATCCTTAAAAGGTCCCTAGTCGTGAGAGTTTCGAGACAGGGCATCGATTCTCCATAGTAGACTAGTGTATACAGTCGAGACCCCGACGAGGGGCGGTGGCCGGTCTCACAAGCCACTGGTGTCAGTTGGATCACCTAAGATGTATACAGGTGCTCATTGGGTTATGAGTACACCGGACAGGACTCGCCGGGAACATGCTAGTTGGTCATATACCAGACGTCAGATGGCAGTTCCGTGGTGACATGTGTGCAGGTTAGTTCATCGACCTGGGGATCGTCATTTGTCTCGTGTGAGTTCCCACTGTACTTTGATTACTCCCCTACCACGGCTCAAAGGAGTCGTGCAAACAGGTTTTAGTTGGGTACAGTCCTGAGCCACATGGAGGCAGTGAGCGTATCTTCAGGGGTTCGTCTCTCCCGGTATTGGGGGTGAGGTCGTGCTGTGTCTAGGAGAGCCATTACACGAAGCCCTCGGCCGAGGCAAGGAGATTTACTGGTAGGTATTCCAGTAGTATCTCAGGGTGTTCTGGGCTTCACTCCGACACGACTTGTACCGCTTTTGGGGGTCTGACTTTTACCAACCCCCTAGGCCCGCCATGCGATGCTCATAGACGAACGGACCGGACTGTACGGATATTGTCACTGACAGGCTCAGTAGGGAGTCAGGCTGAGTTCGCTCACAGACGTTCCTTTTGGTCAATACCTGGTAGCCCGTTATGTATTGGCTTATACCTCTAACGTGCTAGTGGTTAAATCCACAACCAAGGTGTTGATGAGTCTTTAGAGTCCCCCACATTCAGTTACTCAGCTTTCGGGCGAAAGGTTGTAGAGGCCGTATGGAGATATGGCAAGGTCCGATCAGATACGTGCGGTATTGCACGGATCAGGATCGGACAGTTTGTACTATAGGCCGTATGGTTATATGGCAGGGTTCGATCAGATACGTGCGGTATTGCACGGATCAGGATCGAACGAATATTACTGGCCGGCTTTGGTATAAGCCGGATCCTAGTATAGTACAGTGTAGATTTTATCTCATTGCATTTGTATTTCGGTCGAAATACAGATGCGGGTGTGTATGCACAGTATCGGGGTTTTCCTGTAATTTATTACGGGACCAGTTTTCTGGAGTTGCCAGTTTGCTTTCCGTTTCGGCCGATTTCCATTGTTCTGTTCATTGGCCGAAGATTGGTGGAGGAGGGTTTATTTGCATTGTTGCAAATAGGCATTAGTGGAGGGGGTTCTTTGCATCTTGTTACATCATGATGGTTTTCATGATGAGCACCATACCTTGACCTTTTTGACTTGATCACTTCATGATGGCTTGACTTTGTAAGCATCATGGTTGTTGATGAATAAGTGTGTGGAGTATGGGCTTGATTTGGTGATCATTTTCTTTTCATGATGAGTTTTCTTTTCTCTCTCTTGCATGATATGAGAAGGGCTCCCAATTTTTGATACACTCTCTCCACTCTCTCATTTTCTCTTCACCACCATTTTCATGGCCGGCCACTAGTGGGAGGGGGCTGTCCAAAATTCTTGGGGTGGGATTTTTGTCATTCTAGCTTTGTAAAATCCCACATGTTTCATCTCCACAAGCTTGTATCATCCCTCCACCTAAAATGGCATCTCCATGAACCCCAAAGTGAGACTTGAGGACTACATATTCTACAGCGAACCTTGGGCACGTCGAGTAGCCGGCTTCGTGCCCGAGTTGCCTCGGCATTGAGGTGGGAGCCCGTAAACGATGTAGGCGATGTGGTGCACTTCCGGCGACGAGGAGGAGACGGGACATTCCGCAGGAGATCCGGACGATGATGAGAAGACCGGAGGACTTGGATCGTCGGTATATCTCTTTCTCATCTCTTAGTTAGCTAGGACTAGTTAATGGTTCGATCCGGGTATTAGTGCGCGGCGGTTTGCCAGTTCAAGAAATTTAAAGTTTATCTCCGCTTCCGCATTTGGCCGTCGGATTGACGGCCGGGGCGCCGCCGTGCACTTACAAAATGAATCCAGTTTTAAAAATATATTTTGCGGTTCCCAAATCTCTAAAATCAAGCCAGAATCATCTATGTATGTACAAACATATATGTATGCAAATATAAGTGTACAATATGCATGTACGCAAGAATGAGTGTACAATATGCCTGTGCACCAATATGGATGTACAAGTAGGTATATACGCAATTATGAGTGTACAATGTGCATGTGCGCCAATATGGATGTACAAGTAGGTATATACGCAAATATGAGTGTACAATGTGCCTGCGCGCCAATATGGATGTATAAATAGGTATATATGCAAATATGAGTGTACAATGTGCCTGTGCGCCAATATGGATGTACAAGTAGGTATATAGGCAAATATGAGTGTACAATGTGCATGTGTGCCAATATAGATGTACAAGTAGGTATATATGCAAATATGAGTGTACAATGTGCCTGTGCGCCAATATGGATGTACAAGTAGGTATATACGCAAATATGAGTGTACAATGTGCATGTACGCCAATATTGATGTACAAGTAGGTATATACGCAAATATGAGTGTACAATGTGCCTGCGCGCTAATATGGATGTACAAGTAGTTATATACGCAAATATGAGTGTACAATGTGCATGTGCGCCAATATGGATGTACAAGTAGGTATGTACGCAATTATGTCATGCAAGGAATAATATCCTGATGCAACAATCCTACTGTGTGTAGGGTTCCTAGGCACACAAATGAAGTCTCACAAGGCATCAAACATGGCCAATTCAAATTTTACAAGTGCCGAGAAACCCTAATACGGATCGTTAACTAGATGTATAAGTGATGCGATGCAAGTAAACAACTTTAACTTAAAAGGAAAGGGGCTACAACCTTTGTAGATCCGGTCCTCCACCTCCTAGGCTCCGTGATGACGTCCCTCCGCTGTCCAAATTGAATCCATGACTCTAGCATCGGGTTCATCGGAGAAAAGGGCGGACTTGGTCGTCGGTTTCGATGCCGAAGATGATCTACGTCGAGGCATCACAAGATCAAGCTCCCACTTCACCAAGTCATGAAACTTGTGAAGAAAACACCCTATACTACTTGGCAAGAGGTAGAGAATGAAGAAATAGGAGGTGGGTTCACTTTAGAATTGGATTTCTCACTCATTTTCACTAGTTGCCATTGATGGTGGCTAGGTTTTCTTCTTGTTCAAGATGAAGAAGATGATGATGAAAGAATATCATAAGTATCTCCTAAAAAGAAAATCAATATGAATACTTATCATATCCTAACCTTGGTTAGGTGTAGAGAATATACCATGGTTAGTTTTAATGGTTAGGGTTAAGAATGAGACAAGAATGGTGGACTTGTTCAAAGCTTCATGAAGCTTCAACAAACAAACAAACAAAGTCACCATTCTTTCTTTATCTTTTCCAAAATAAGAATTATAAATAAATAGATAAGTAATTAAACAAACAAAACCCTAATCATTAACTTAACCATGGTTTAATTCTTTACACAAACCCAAGTGAGCAAGTATCATCAAACATGATACAAACAAGTGCACAAAAGTATATCACATATACAATTTGTGCACTTCAAGTGAGAAAATCCATTTAAAGTGAACCAATACTAGTTAATGTAAAGTAACATATCAAATATATAATTATGCATTCAATCATTAAATCAATACTTGATTTAACGATCCGGTCATATCGTATATAACCGACTAGTATCCAATGTATCGGCTTATCGAATCAATCCTTGATTCGATAACTAGGTTATATCGCATACAACCATTCGACACATTCATCGCGAGAATGGAATACGGTATCACATACACGCATTATTCTAGGTCCCGCACATATCTCATATGCGCTCCCATTTCGTTTCGCTTGAGCCAGGAAACCTCTGTGTAGGACTCTAAAGACTCGTCAATACGCCGGCAGCAAATGATGATCATATCAAGCACCCACAAGCCGCAAGCGGTCTGCTAAACGTAACGGCCACCCGGGTATTGAGCGATCAGAAGATCGACGAGCAAGACCGCTCACACTCCTGTGAATCCAACCAGTAACACTTAACGTACAGTCCGGTCTGTTCGTCTGATATGTCGCATATCTCGCCTAGGGGTGGCAAACGTCAGACCCCAATAGCTTGATAAGTCATGCCGACGTAGGGTCCATAACATTCGTGAAACTACTGATAACTCTTACCAGTATATCACTGCAACACTGGCCAGGGATTTCCTGTTATGGCCAGTCGAGAATAGCGCAACATCAACCCCCAATACCGGGAGAGACGAATCCCCTCCTATCGCTCATTGCCTCCATATGAATCGGGACTGTACCCAAAAACCACCTGTTTGCATGACTCAGTAGAGCCGTGGTAGGGTGGAAATCAAAGCACAGTGGGAGACACACAAGACTCTATGAAGATCTCGGGTCAACAGACTAAGCTGTACCAGTGTCACCAGAGAACTGCCATCCGACGTTAGGTATAATACCATCTGGGAGTTCTCGGCGAGTCCGTTCAGTGTACCCAATCTCCACTGAGCACCCGCATACCATCTCTGATGTAAAACACCAATGGATATGGGATCATCCATCGCCGATCACATGGGTCGAGAAGATATACGCTAGTCTACTCTGGAATATCGATGCCCCGTCTCGATATTCCCATGACTAGGAACATTGAAGGATGTACTCATGGACTATCCAGGCCCCACTAGTATGATCTGCATCATAGTCCTGGAAGTCGAGTACACATCCTAAGGGCTTTATCAACATGTAACAGAGAGACAGTAAGTATACATGTTAAGATAAAGAGCAACCAGATAGCGTACTATCATGTCGAGCAAGAAAGTCCTACCTATATATGTCCCAGCATCCACTACAATATACATCCAATGTACAGTAATGGCCTCTAGGGCATACATATAACTAACAATCTCCCACTTGCACTTGGGCCATCTTTAGCAGTAGTTGTAGTATCTAATACTCAACCATCCCCTAAAAGTCTCTCTTCGGGAAAAAGGCCTTCGTGAGTGGATCCGCCGTGTTGTCCTCTGGGTCTACTCTCCTAACCTCGATCACCCTGGAGATCATCTATCTCCATGATCAGGTGATGCTTCCTCAGAATATGTCTGGGTCACTGATGGGACCAGGGTTCACAGGCCAAAGCCACCCTTCCATTGTCACACAATGGTAGGAACCTAGTTCATCTTATGAACCAATATACACCCAAACTTCCTCTTTGGTAGTATCTTTAATAGCGATGTTACCAGCCTTCATCGTCTAGTTTGCCACGGTATCTAGCTTGGAACTTTTCCAACATACCGTCCCTTTACCGAGGGTAAAGACAATGCCTGCGACTGACATTCAGTGGTCCTTATCACTCTGGAACTTCTCCAGTGATTCTCCCCAGGATCAAGAAGGTATCACCTTTATCCTTATTTGGAGAATCCTTGTGATAAAAGGAGATTGACCGATCGTAGTATAGGAAACTCTTTTCCTATCTAGAGTATGTCATCTACGTACTCTACGAGGATCACCACCATACTCCCTACTACCCTTTTTGTATATATAAGGTTCATCTACCATTTTGATGAAGTCAAACACTTTGACTTTCACATCAAAACAGACGTTCCAACTCCGCGATGCCTGCTTTATTACGTAAAGCAACTTGCACACGTTTCCGCTGCTCCCACTGTCTACGAAGCCCTCTGGCTGTGTACTTATAGACTTTCTCTCCTAAAACATCATTTAGAAAAGCTGTCATGACACCCAACCACCAGATATCGTAGTCATGGTATGTAGCCGTGGCAAGTAGGATCTGGATGGACTTAAGCATAGCCACTGGAAAAGGTTTCATCATTATCCACGCCTGGTTGATGACTAAAACCTTTAACAAGTCTAGCTTTGAAAGTCTCAACTTTTCCATCTACACCAAGTAATCTTCTCAAGATATACTTGCTCGTGGTGGGGATTTAACCCTTCAGATATAGCAGCTAAAGTCCATACTTTGCTGGTGTACATGGATTCCATCTCAGATCGCTAAGCATCCAGCCATTCTTACAGAGTCCCCACTCTCGATGGCCAGCTCGAAACTAGTTGGGTCATCATCTCATGATGCAATCCTTGCTCCCAGTGTCATCGAGAAACCGAAGTATCTCTCAGGTGGATGAGGAACCCTACTAGATCGGCGGAGAGGCTGAGGTTCATTGGAATCTACTGAATCCTTTGGTTCTACCAAATTACCTGCTGTAGTTTGTATAGCTGGAACCTTTCCAGTTCTACACAACAGACCTTGCCTTGATCTTGTCCGGATTTTTGCTTTTAGACATAGGCCAGACAACCCCAAATCTTAACTAACTTAAGATATGGGCTCTTCCCTTTCCATATCACATATGAAGTGGTAAGCAACTGATTTGATTCGAACCTAATTCAATAGGTATGCAGCTTCTCAAGTGCATAACTTCCAAAAAGGAAATAGGTAACTCAGTAGTACTCATCATAGAGCACACCTTATCATATAGGGTGTGATTGCTCCGCCCCGATATACCATCGTGCTATAGTGTATACGGAGGAGTAATGCTGAGAGAGAATCTCATTCTCCTTTAGAATAGTCCAGGAATTCCGTGCTCAAGTATTCTCCTCCTTGATCTCATCAAAGAACATAATACTTATACCCGTATTGGTTCTCTACTTCTAACTTATATTCTGTGAATATCTCAAAAGGTTCGGATTTGTGTTTCAACAAGAACATATGTCTCAATCTAAAGAGATCATCAGAGAATGTAATGAAGTACAAAGAACCGGTCTTGGCATGTGTAGACAGGGGACCTACATACATCAACATGTATCATCCCAAGAGTTCATTAACTCTTTCTCTGTTTCCAGTAAACGGAGCTATGGTCATCTTATCTTTGTGACATGACTGGCGAGTTTCACAAGAGGTAAATTCAAACTAATTTAAATATGCATTTTTATGTAACTCTAGCTAGTCGGGTCACATTGATCTGACCTAGTCTACAATACCTCAAGAAGGAATCGTTCAATTCTGAACTCTTCCTCTTGTGTGTGTTCTGTATACTAAGAACTGTAGTTTGATTTAGAACGTCAATGCTTTTAGATAACGTGCCTGAACCGATCAACTTTTGATATAGGAAATGTTCAAAACATTATTCAACAATACAAAATTTTATCATTTCTTTACTTATAAAAAGACTGATATGATTTTGTATATCAGGTTCGGTATCTAATAGCATTTGTTTAGAATCAATGTATTGGTAATACAGGGTGACAGTGATCAACAGACTTGGCTGCAACACTTGCCCCATTTTCTGTCTCATGAAACTTATCACCCGTTCTCAGTTCTCTACCTATCTGTAGCCCTATGTAACAGATTACATATCTTGGATCCTGATCCGGTATCAAATACCCAGGACGTAGAGGATACAGAGAAACAGTTCTTTGTAACAAACACACCCGAAGATGATGCATCAGCATGCACTCTATTCGTTTGGGCGGCACGGGAATTCTGGTAATCCCCTATTTCCTGCTCCGCCTTATAACAATTATAAGTTGGAGTGGGATCAACGTTCCCCAGCTCAGAACAACAAGCGGGTTCGGTCAATACATCCATATTATTATCTTGATTAAGGCGTGATATGGTCGCTACCTGGAGAGAGAGAGAAGAAAACACTCTGCGTGCGCTCTTGCAAGAATAGATTGGTTATTATTTTATCTAATCAGGATGGCTCCCACTGTTTTTATCAAATCTTCCTTCAAACCCTAAAAGGAAAGACTAGCCGGGATTAATTACACTCTACAAGTTCGCCAATCTTTCAGCCAGGCCAGTGTCGGTACTTTGAGGGAGGTTCCCCGTGCTTTCGCACGGACCTAATTACAGTAAACCTCGTTTTTCCAGAGGCGTAACCCCGTTGACACCTTTCTAGACACCTACTTGATCGGCTAATTGTAAAGTGCAAAACTCTCCCAGGAGTAACAATTACTCGCAGTGGGTATCGGGATCCAACTATCACATAGAAGGTATGCAATCTCATTGCAAATTTCAACACTTGAAACTCCCGATAAAGATTTTTACCCCTAGCACTTATGACCTTAACTATGGTCAACAAATCATAAGTACTAGTCAAGTTCTACCCGTCATTTCGTGATTAATTAGACCCACCCACATGACCCTTAACTAAGGTCAACAAAGTCACGCGACTGTCCTAACTAATCGCATCATATGCGGTGTAGGAAGACATCACTTAGCTACCGTACACTGTGCCTTAACTAAGGTCAACAAACACAGCACGAATACTAAGTACTCTACTTCCTAAAATGACGGAGGGTTGCGAATGGTTTTTTTATGAAAACCTTTAACGCTTTGAACTTGATCTCGTTGCAGAATCAAATGATTTTTAAATGGAATGTTTTTGAGGCTTTTCTAGTTTTGCTAAAGGGGTCACTCCCGGTGAAGGGATCGTCGGCCCTTTCCTAGTCGAATGAGGTGCGGGATATATCATATATATCACTGTGCAAAGCAGAAACTATAGAAGCGATCAAAAGACAAACCGAGGGTTGTAACATCTGCCAGTTATTGCTAAAGGAGTCACTCCCGGTGAAGGGATCTCGGTCCTTTCCTCATCGAATAAGGTGCAGGATATTCTATAATAAACACCGCGATGCAAAGCAAGAACTGTAGCTACCTGTTTTATTTTGAAATTCGATTCCACAACATCAATTAGGTTTATTTTCTTTCATTAATCTCATTAATGAATATCCCATCATTTAACTCCACCTAAACATCACAGATAAATATAACGTACGCTTATGCCATCCGCATTCGCCTCGATGTCCCGTCTGCACCGTTAGGTTAGGTAACTAACGCCAGAGCGAGGCAGGGCTAGCGCGGGTGTAAAACATAAGCAACGTCTATACAATATATCATATATACTATATACTATATCTATCTGAACAAATCACATGATCACATCACAGATAACGCAGCAGAAAATATCATATGAAATATTGGATATATTAGGACGTCCGTGTTTTCAATACGAGCCAGTATAAAACACGGATTCCACGGTTGCGATGAATAGCCAAACCCACACCCCTAGACCCCTACGAGAGCGGCAAGCAACCCTACCAATTCTAGGGTTAGGAGACCCGGACTCGACTCCTCGAGTTGGTCTCCCACTGGACCCCAGAACCCGGTTACTTGTGCCCTCCTCCTTTGGTCTATCCTAGTGCGGAAAAGTAAATAATATACAAAAGGTGGCATCTTCCGCAACCTGGAAGTGCCCCAATAAAAGAATATTACATACAAGTTTTTACATAAATGAAAATGAAAAACACTCATCTCACATAAAAAACCCCAGCTATTCGAACACGACGATCCAATATAACATATCCAGCAACACATAACATCACATGTCATCAACGTAAGTAAATATGCGCATCCCAATTGTCGTTGACATATAGCAACGAAACCGGCGATATCACATATTACACTTACGGTCACATAAAAGAAAGTGTAAAACTACAACAGTTGGAATCCGCAAACTCTTTAGACATCGCATACCTAGACCAGTGAATTCCTTAGACATCACATGCCTAACAATTATAAACCCCACATTTTAGTCTCATTATCGAAAACTCTTTTCAATATCAAGTCGGGCAATTCAACAGGATTCCTGACATTTTGATCGAATGCTCGTCGCAAACTTTAGTAGGCAGCTGCACCCCCGATGCCGTCGACGAAGTGCACCAAGGCGGAACACCGCTGCCGTGAGCACCCAAACGGATGCTTTCGGCGACGGGGTTCTCCTACAGTCACTTTGTCGGGGCTATGGAGTGAGGCTGTCTATTAAGTTTACCCAGCGAGTATCCGCGTACACTACGTGACTGCGACGGACTTTTGATCGCATCAAAATTCCGTGGCAACCGATCAAGTGAGACTAAACTGCTATGTTTATAACATTCATTCAGTTATCTCATAACTACTTGTGAATTCCAAATGTTGTATCACATTCCGGATAAATAGAAAAATGTTAAATTTTCCGATCGAACAATCGAACACCCAAGTTTTCCCGAAACAGCTCAACACATGAAATAAGTTTAAAAACATTCAGTTCATGCCTCAGTACCAACGGTCCAGCCGTAGAAGGGTCAAGCCAACGCCTCAAATGTGGCACGCCGTACTGCCCCAAACCCTAAGGTTCAAAGGGCAGTTCAAGACGGTCACATAATCGAGTTAAGGTTTGTTGTCTTCTAGAGGGATCATCGCGTTACTTGCACTACTTAGAACGTCATTAAACTATGGAAAAATCCAATAATTGGAAATTTCCCGGCAGGGGAAAAAGTGGGTATTTATATCCGGTCGAACTTTTTAACATATTCTAAAATTATCCGAAAAAGCACACAGACAAAATTAGACAATCCGATCGAAACACCGAGTCCCCAATACAATCCAGAAAACTCAACTCTTGAGTAAATATTAAAAATTCCCATAAAATTCAGCATTTAAATAAAGAAGTTACTGTGCAAAAATGGTTGACTGAAGAGACTAAATGGGCGCGGAACTGCCGCATTAGCATGCTAATGCCGCGGTTCCGCCGCGCTTTAGACATATCATTAGGTAATTTTTGCACCATAATTCTTAGAATTTCCTGCTGAATTTTTTAAGCATTTTTAATTTACAAAATTCCACGAATCTCAAAAATGTACAGAGAGCATTTTGGAGTTAGGGTTTCGGTTCGATCGGACTTCTAACTCCGTCTACGCATCGCCTAAGGCTCTAGCTAGGCTCTGATACCACTGTAGGGTTCCTAGGCACACTAATGAAGTCTCACAAGACATCAAACATGGCCAATTCAAATTTTACAAGTGCCGAGAAACCCTAATACGGATCGTTAACTAGATGTATAAGTGATGCGATGCAAGTAAACAACTTTAACTTAAAAGGAAAGGGGCTACAACCTTTGTAGATCCGGTCCTCTACCCCCTAGGCTCCGTGATGACGTCCCTCCACTGTCCAAATTGAATCCATGACTCTAGCATCGGGTTCATCGGAGAAAAGGGCGGACTTGGTCGTCGGTTTCGATGCCGAAGATGATCTACGTCGAGGCATCACAAGATCAAGCTCCCACTTCACCAAGTCATGAAACTTGTGAAGAAAACACCCTATACTACTTGGCAAGAGGTAGAGGATGAAGAAATAGGAGGTGGGTTCACTTTAGAATTGGATTTCTCACTCATTTTCACTAGTTGCCATTGATGGTGGCTAGGTTTTCTTCTTGTTCAAGATGAAGAAGATGATGATGAAAGAATATCATAAGTATCTCCTAAAAAGAAAATCAATATGAATACTTATCATATCCTAACCTTGGTTAGGTGTAGAGAATATACCATGGTTAGTTTTAATGGTCAGGGTTAAGAATGAGACAAGAAGGTGGACTTGTTCAAAGCTTCATGAAGCTTCAACAAACAAACAAACAAAGTCACCATTCTTTCTTTATCTTTTCCAAAATAAGAATTATAAATAAATAGATAAGCAATTAAACAAACAAAACCCTAATCATTAACTTAACCATGGTTTAATTCTTTACACAAACCCAAGCGAGCAAGTATCATCAAACATGATACAAACAAGTGCACAAAAATATATCACATATACAACTTGTGCACTTCAAGTGAGAAAATCCATTTAAAGTGAACCAATACTAGTTAATGCAAAGTAACATATCAAATATATAATTATGCATTAAATCATTAAATCAATACTTGATTTAACGATCCGGTCATATCGCATATAACCGACTAGTATCCAATGTATCGGCTTATCGAATCACTCCTTGATTCGATAACTAGGTTATATCGCATACAACCATTCGACACATTCATCGCGAGAATGGAATACGGTATCACATACACGCATTATTCTCGGTCCCGCACATATCTCATATGCGCTCCCATTTCGTTTCGCTTGAGCCAGGAAACCTCTGTGTAGGACTCTAAAGACTCGTCAATACGCCGGCAGCAGATGATGATCATATCAAGCACCCACAAGCCGCAAGCGGTCTGCTAAACGTAACGGCCACCCGGGTATTGAGCGATCAGAAGATCGACCAGCAAGCCCGCTCACACTCCTGTGAATCCAACCAGTAACACTTACCGTACAGTCCGGTCTGTTCGTCTGATATGTCGCATATCTCTCCTAGGGATGGCAAACGTCAGACCCCGATAGCTTGATAAGTCATGCCGACGTAGGGTCCATAACATTCGTGAAACTACTGATAACTCTTACCAGTATATCACTGCAACCCTGGTCAGGGATTTCCTGTTATGGCCAGTCGAGCATAGCGCAACATCAACCCCCAATACCGGGAGAGACGAATCCCCTCCTATCGCTCATTGCCTCCATGTGAATCGGGACTGTACCCAAAAACCACCTGTTTCTACGACTCAGTAGAGCCGTGGTAGGGTGGAAATCAAAGCACAGTGGGAGACACACAAGACTCTATGACGATCTCGGGTCAACAGACTAAGCTGTACCAGTGTCACCAGAGAACTGCCATCTGACGTGAGGTATAATACCATCTGGGAGTTCTCGGCGAGTCCGTTCAGTGTACCCAATCTCCACTGAGCACCCGCATACCATCTCTGATGTCAAACACCAATGGATATGGGATCATCCATCGCCCATCACATGGGTCGAGAAGATATACGCTAGTCTACTCTGGAATATCGATGCCCCGTCTCGATATTCCCATGACTAGGAACATTGAAGGATGTACTCATGGACTATCCAGGCCCCACTAGTATGATCTGCATCATAGTCCTGGAAGTCGAGTACACATCCTAAGAGCTTTATCAACATGTAACAGAGAGACAGTAAGTATACACGTTAAGATAAAGAGCAACTAGATAGCGTACTATCATGTCGAGCAAGAAAGTCCTACCTATATATGTCCCAGCATCCACTACAATATACATCCAATGTACAGTAATGGCCTCTAGGGCATACATATAACTAACACTGTGTAGTGACATGGCAATTATCGATGATGAAGTGTGTGAGCAGGCAAGCAGGTGTACGTGGAACATACGCATCATCGATAATGGTGCTGGTGTCCTAATAGGATGGGTTTAATAAAACAATAAACACATTCAAAAATGCAATGCGATGCGAATAGCAAGAATATGCGAAAAATGAATAATAAAGACAACAGTGAAGAATCTATGTCAATATATATATGTCAAACAGTTTTTCCATTTGAAATAACACGAATCGTGGTGTTTAGAAAAATAAGGGCTACGGTGTTTTTAAGAAAAGATGCGTCTTTTGAAAATATCCGTAGAATCCCTTGGCCTATCTTTAAAATAGTCACGACTCGTTAGTTTTGAAATAGCTATGACTCGAGTCTAGTCTAACATCTATAAGTAAACTACAGGACTAATCGAACGGTAAGGAAACCACCTAAATCTGAGTCGATACTTATAAATGTAATAGTCGGTGATTCCGCCTCAATAGTATCACATACGATACAATATATATTATGACATTCTTGAGTCAAGAGTGCGGATCTCTCATCAATATATAGATCGTACATAAATCCGTCGTACGGCATCCCAAATCTGGGTACGGGTCAAAAATCACATTCATCTCATTATTCATCTGGTATCCATTATCATCATAACTCATGAACGGAGGTACTGATCTAAGTCTAGTACAAACTGATACCATATATATATATATATATACGCGTGTATGAAAACACACGCCTAAAGGCCCGCTAAAATCTCATGTCGTATCTCACAATACAAAACAAAACATATCACCGATCTCATAGCATCATGCGCAATCTCATCGACTCATCTCCAAATACCATATACAATCCTCATCATCCATGTGTAGGTATACGTATATATATATATATATACATAGTCCCATACCTATGTGTGTGTATATATATATACGTATCCCTATATACGCACAAGTATAACAAAGTAAGCATGTGTATGCGTGTGGGTGTAAACTTCATTCTAGGGTTCGCGGAAGCTAAACTAAGTTACTTCTAACTACCCTAAACTAAACCATGAACACAAAAATCATATCTTTATAATCATCCACGTAACCTAAAACACATATATAACTATATATAAATATATATAAGTTATACTACGAACTGCGGGTGTGCTATACGCCATCCACCCGACTTCCCCCGTAGATATATATCTACTCACCTTGACCTTCGCCTGCTGGAGTCGATGATGTCATGCTCATCCTTGTCGTCTCAAAGTCCACGTGAGGCTACCTACAATTTTCAATGCGTCATATAGTATCAAGAATCAAACATGAAAGCCAAAACGGCATGCGAATCACTTATAGGTTAGAACCGATAGCCTACGCCTGCAAAACCATCAAACAACCCCTGTCGCTGACGTACAAACACCAGACGATGGAACACAAAAAACAAATACCAAATCCCAAATTAAAACGAAGTCGCGAAACAATGCAGCAACTCAAGAAAATGGTCCCAGATTTTACCCTAGGTGAAATTAGCCAATTTTGCACATATGGAGGGTCTAATTTACTGAATATAAATCCCTGGACCAAGTACGAACCAATTTGGAAGTACCAAGGCCGCAATTTGTGGCCCAAATGATTAAATCAGCGGCCAGAACTTGGAGTGGGGGTCTCAGGTTTTGGGTATAGGTTCTAGGTTGCCTGCACATCTCTCAGTCTTCGCTAAATATTTTTCAGGTGTCCCGGGTGATAGCAGATACCAAAATACATCACTATTTCCATAAAATCTGCCGATGTCGGGGTTTTTATGTTTGGGTTTTGGGGTTCTATTCTCGTGTTTCAGTCCATTTTACAATCCCTACAGGGGTTTAAGGTCACTATTAACCTCAATTACTCTTTTACAATCAATTCAAACCCTAATCCTTTTCTAGGAATTTCCAAACCCCACTAAACATCGCCTAATCACTTCTAAACATACATGGAAGCTAAGGTAAACCAAATACTACACTAATGGTTCAGAAATTACCTCACTTGGCGCTCATGAATCCCCTAGAGCACCAAAATGCAAACTTTCTTGGTCCAATGTGTTTGTATTGAGCTTGAGCGAGTTTTTTGTGAAGGGAAGTATGTGTTTTGATGTATATTTGGGGGTGAAGTGAGGCGTAGGAGGTGGTAGAGGGAGAGGGAAGCCATGGGAGTTGAGGGGAGAGAGAATGAAGAAGAGAAAATAAGAGAGGAATGAGACCTAGACCAAGGTTGACCCCCTCACCTCTCTCTCTCACATGCCCATACCTCTTACCATATTCATTTCTTTTCTTTTCTTCTCTCTTCTCATAATAAAACCCAAACCATGCAAATGAAAATAAGAAAAGATCATGGTGGAAAATGTAACAAGTGTGAAAAATGACTTGGTGCATGCCACATGCATAAAACTAGCTTAATGCACGATTAGCGATAATAAATCGCGATTAGCATAAAAATTGTGTATAATAAATCATAAAATTTCATAATTTGCATAAATCACATAAAACACCCTCTTTTTAGTAATTTCTATGATTTTCCAAATTTTTCCCGATTTATTGGAATTTAATTATACACATTATTAAAATATTCAATATATTTATTATTTAATTATAAAAATTCCCAAAAATAATATTTTATTTTTCTGAAATGTTACAATCTTCCCCCTCTTAAAGAAATTCAGTCCCCGAATTTAAATTTAAACCCCTCAAATACTAAAACATTTCAGTAAAAGTCCAAGTCGTCGGGGCTCCGAAATCATCAATACATAAAACGCATCATAGCGCAATGCATGCGCATGAACAATGAGCAGATAACTCCAAATCAAAACTCCATCAAGCATCCCGCAATCATCCGAGTCATGGTGAAGACACAAATGTCAAATCCAAAACGAAACCAATATGATATACATCAAAACTATATATGTAAACATCAAATCTATACACGTAAACATCTGAAGGAAATGCATGCTAAACCTTTCATGTTGTTGTGCGATGCGCATAACACTGCACAGTGGCCGACGTCTATTGTAAGAAAATAACCATATATGTATATATCTTTTGTTTAATATGCACGTCTCGCCGTTTTGAAAATAATTTAGAAGGGTTTCCTTGTTTTTAAACGTTTTGTGTCATCTCAGACACGTAGGTACCTACTGAGACTATAGATCCCTTTTTGGGAATCCCTTCGATAGCTATCAATGCATGCAAAGTATATCTAGGTACTGTCCTCTGACTAGTCCTGCTCAGTACAAAAACAAATAGTAAATACCATAAAAACGTATTGTTCCATAAGAAATGAATCCCAAAATGTGCATAAGAATACCGCGTGCGTCTGGTACGCACGGGAATCAAAATCCATGAATGTGCCATACACGTGCACAGAACAACATCTAAGTGCAACAGGTGTGCACGAAACACCTGTCAGAGGCAACGGTGTGCCTGACAGCAATATCAAGTGCATCTGATATGCATAAAGAATCTCGATTTAGTGCATCTGGTGTGCACCAAAATCGCATCTCATAACATGTGCCCAACATACGCGAAAATCCAAATCAGGTGCATCCATCATGCACGAATAAAATCTAAATCATGTGCATCCAACATGCATGAAATCACGAAATCCAATATCAAGCACCGAACATGCGCAAAATCCAATCCAAGAGCTCCAAATATGCGCAAAAATCTAAATCAAATGCACAGAGTGCACGAAATCAATATCAATATCATAATCGAAATTGACGGTATATAATAAACCTCAATCCAAATCAGGTATACCGCAGTATATAATCTCACAACCATATGCATCAGCGTGCACAAATCAAATTAAAACACTAAAAGTGCATGAAAACTATGCCGAAAGCATAAGTCAAATCACATGCATAACATAGGCATGAAATCAAAATCAACGTATCGAATGACATCAAACCGAAGTCAGGTGCAACTTTGGTACACAAAATACGTATTAATGCACTGCAAGCATATGTGAACTATACCGAGTGCAAAAACCAAATCGTGTGCGTATCATATGTACAAAATCAACCCAACTGTATGAAATCTATGAAATCATAAACATGTACAGCCAAGGCACAAAAATGATATTAAGTGCAATAACTGTGCACAAATCATAAATCAACACAACGATGTATAAGGCATATCTCAAGTGTAATAACTATGCACAAAATATAAATATCTGGTAGGTGCAACCATGGTGCATGAAAACAAATATCATGAAACTCTGTCATCAAAACTCAATCATGCGAATAGATCGCCCAAAATACCGAAATCAAAATTTGGAAGAAATAGTCCCGCTCAAGCCCATCCTCTAAGAATCTCTGGCCAACTGTCGTGGTCACTCATAACATGTCTCATCGACGATACCGAACTCTGGCCTACTGGGTGTGCGCAATATAACCGCTCCTGGGTCCAAGTATTTTCATATAGTATTCCAGAAAGGTTCTGTCGAGCTCTCACCCAAGTCTCGTTTCTGCCGAACTGCCCGGAAGTTATCACCTTTTATCAAATCTGTTTTCTTGTTTCAGAACGGCTGCATACTCATTGCGACTCCTCCTGGAAGATATATCCATATACAACACCTATGCATGCGTATCACATCTCTGATGTCAGCGGAGTGGAACGTCATCTCATCAAGATCTCGTATGAACCTCTTACTCCACTTTTCTCTAATGTCGACTGCTTCGGACTCGTCTCTTCGTGTCTACATGGACTACGCTCCAACGGCTATGCTCATATCTGGAGTCTCCCAAGTAATATATCCCATCACAAGATATCCGAATGACGTCGAACCTTCCGATCGATTTGGCAAGGTTCCATAATCCCCCAAGAGCTCAACATCTTGGGTACAGTTTAATAGTATTCCAGTACATGCCACAGTACCTGTGGACCAACCGTAGAAAGGCAAACCTAAGCCTCACTAATGGAACCATGGAACTGCCGCAAACCCTAAGGTTTCAAAGCGTTCTTATGGTCCTTATGTCGAGTTAGGGTTTCATTTTTCTAGAGGGTCTATAGAATTACTTGCATTTGTCTCTGAATACTGCAAACTTGGAAAATGGGCTTCTGACATTCGATTGTCTCCATCGACTCTCAACGTACCAGCGTGAAGTCGTCTCTAACTAGGATCAATTAATCTAATGACCTCGTATCAGGGTAGGCAACGAATCACATGTCCTAGTCATTCCTCCTTGGTTGACTAGCGATACTCTATCATATCTCTAAGTATAACTTGTGCGGCATTAGCTCCAAATATCTGGGGCGATATCTCGTCATTCATAGCAATCACTGGCTCATTCGTCCGCATGCTGAACAATGCCTCAATCACCAAGAATAATGGTGCATCAACGGTCATCACATTCTGGCTGGCCTCTAGCAGTGGCCCAATCTTCTGGTGCTGATCTGCACGTCCGAGAAATCTCGTAAAAGCGATCCATCAAACGCTCATGGCGCGAAAACACAATAAAACGACGCATCTATGCAAATCGTATTTCTCTGGAATCACGCCCTGGTCAGTCCTCGTCCGTGACGAGCTCATGCTGACACAACTCTAGCCGTTGCCCTCTCTCTGCTCGTGTAATCGTGGCAGTAAAACCATAAACCAATATCGATGAGGATAGATCATAGGAATGAATATAATACTGTGCAAGCAAATGTACATCCTAAGGCTCCCTAAGCAGAGTAGTGTATCGTAAGTATGCCGCGGAACATACACACGGTACGTCACTCTCCTTAAGTCACCTATTCCATCAACCACGGTCAACCTACGCGACAAAAGTTTGGGTCTAATACCCCCTCGACTAAGTCTAAGTTCCGTAAGGTCAAGCCTATGTACCGAATAAATACAAACGCTTTAGGCTCCACACAGTCAAACTTAGACTCGAACCAAGGTTAACCTAGCGATCTGATACCAACTTTGTCATGACCCGAAATGGCACGTGACTGGCACTTGAATCATATGAAGTCTATAGGACCCCATCTAATTCAAGTAAGCCAAGAAATCCCAGAAATCTAAACCATTTAAAGAAAGAAGTGAAGAAAACATATTTTAAAACAAGTGGTTTTAAATAACATAAGCCAAATATGCATTTTAAAACCCCAAGTCTTTTCTGAAAATTTCGGCAGAGTTTCCTTTATAAATACTGGCCCCAAACGGGGTACAACATGAATAATATATGCACAATGATAAAAGGTATCCCCAAGCGGGAGCTAGCTCACTACCACGCAAGAAATATAATATACAACGCCGAAGGGCGAGGATAAAAACTCAAAAAGGAAACTCCAACATCAAGAAAACCCATAATAATACAAGCGCAACTCTACGGTCGAAATAATAAACAACTGGTCTTCTAAGTCTAATAAATAATACAGTCTGGTTGATGGAGTTTACTAGATACCACTGAATAAATAAAATACAATGGTGGTCACGATGCAAGTGAACCCACCTACCAAGCAATCATCCGGAATGGAAGCAGTGTGCCAGAAAGCCGCAATGAAACATGTACGGCAAGATCTACAAGAAACTGTGGCACAACGGGGGTGAGTTGCCAACTCGTGAATAGAAAACATCACAGAGCAGAAATCGTATGCATGACTCAATCCTAGGTCAATACGATCAGTAATATATATATCCTCAAAATGATAAAGTCTAAAGCATGATAAGGTGGCAAGGGTAAACATCTATACATCAATGTAATACCAAGTGCTCGTGTCAGTGCCTCATGTAGCAACATATCATAAAAATGAGGTGTGATCAATGTAATCATCATGAAATCAGTGTCAACTATATCATGAAGTCTATAAGTATATGGATATCATCCAGCTATGTAATCAATGCCTGTATGTATGTGGATCTCGTCCACGGGTCAACCAATGACACAACAACATCATGCACGTAAATATCATAAAAGCATATGCATGAAAGTATGAGGATATAAATCAACGTGTGTCCCTCGCGACACATCAACATCATGGAACCTGAGTGCCTACCATCGACACTCGAAAACATCATGAAAACCGTACCCAGCATCGGCACGTAAATCCTCATATATCGGGCTTCGTCAGTCCAGATCGTCCCACGGGCTCTGTCAGTTCGGATCGGCCTATATCATCTCTCGACTCCGGTCGGTATCGTCCGGATATCCGCCGAGCCCAAAATACTATCACCGGTAGGTAGTGGTCCCTCTGTCAGGCTCATCGTCATCCATACGAAATCTCTCTCTCGCCCCGGGGTACCATACCGGGTCTGCCATGTACCCTCAAACGGAATCATCCGCCTCCTCGAATCGGGTTTCACATATCACACGTCTCAGAATTAAGAAAATGCATGGTTGACGCACTGAAATATCATATCAAGAGAAACCGGGTCTTTAAAATAGTACATACTTTCTTTTGAAATACCCACGGTTCTCAAATCCATAAATATCATGGAAACAACATATCTCAATGCGTATAATCATAAAGCATGATGTACGCGACATATAATAGAAATGTAAGCATATCAGTATATCATGCAACATAAACAGTAATATGCACATATCGAGGGAAAACCGCTCCTTTAAATGAATCCAGTTTTAAAAATATATCTTGCGATTCCCAAATCTCTAAAATCAAGCCAGAGTCATCTATGTATGTACAAACATGTATGTATGCAAGTATGAGTGTACATTATGCATGTACGCAAGTATGAGTGTACAATATGCCTGTGAGCCAATATGAATGTATAAGTAGGTATATATGCAAGTATGAGTGTACAATGTGCATGTGCACCAATATGGATGTACAAGTAGGTATAAATGCAAATATGAGCGTACAATGTGCCTGTGCGCCAATATGGATGTACAAGTAGGTATATACGCAAATATGAGTGTACAATGTGCCTACGTGCCAATATGGACGTACACGTAGGTATATACGCAAATATAAGTGTACAATGTGTCTGCATGCCAATATGGATGCACAAGTAGGTATATACGCAAATATGAGTGTACAATGTGCCTGCGCGCCAATATGGATGTACAAGTAAGTATATAGGTAAATATGAGTGTACAATGTGCCTGCGCGCCAATATGGATGTACAAATAGGTATATACGCAAATATAAGTGTATAATGTGCCTGCGCGCCAATATGGATGTACAAGTAGGTATATACGCAAATATGAGTGTACAATGTGCATGCGCGCCAATATGGATGCACAAGTAGGTATATACGCAAATATGAGTGTACAATGTGCATGTGCGCCAATATGGATGTACAAGTAGGTATATACGCAACTATGTCATGCAAGGAGTCATATCTAGATGAAACAATCCTACTGTTTAGTGACATGACAATTATCGATGATGAAGTGTGTGAGCCAGCAAGCAGGTGTACATGGAACATACGCATCATCGATAATGGTGCTGGTGTTCTGATAGCATGGGTTTAATAAAACAATAAACACATTTAAACATGCAATACGATGCGAATAGCAAGAATATGCGAAAAATGAATAATAAACACAACAGTGAAGAATCTACGTCAATATATATATGTCATTCAGTTTTGCCATTTGAAATAACATGAATCGTGGTGTTAAGAAAAATAAGGGCTACGGTGTTTTTAAGAAAGGATGCGTCTTTTGAAAATATCCGTAGAATCCCTTGGCCTATCTTTAAAATACTCACGACTCGTTAGTTTTGAAATAGGTATGACTCGAGTCTAGTCTAACATCTATAAGTAAACTACAGGACTGATCGAACGGTAAGGAAACCACCTAAATCTGAGTCGATACATATAAATGTAATAGTCGGTGATCCCGCCTCAATAGTATCACATACGATACAATATATATTTTGACATCCTCGAGTCAAGAGTGCGGATCTCTCATCAATATATAGCTCGTACATAAATCCGTCGTACGGTATCCCAAATCTGGGTATGGGTCAAAAATCACATTCATCTCATTATTCATCTGGTATCCATTATCATCATAACTCATGAACAGGGGTACTGATCTAAGTCCAGTACAAACTGATACCATATATATATATATATATATATATATATATATATATATATATATATACGCGTGTATGAAAACACACGCCTAAAGCCCCGCTAAAATCTCATGTCGTATCTCACAATACGAAACAAAACATATCACCGATCTCATAGTATCATGCGCAATCTCATCGACTCATCTCCAAATACCATATACAATCTTCATCATCCATGTGTTGGTATACGTATATATATATATATACATAGTCCCATACCTATGTGTGTGTGTGTGTATACGTATCCCCATATACGCACAAGTATAACAAAGTAAGCATGTGTATGCATGTGGGTGTAAACCTCATTCTAGGGCTCGCGACTAAGAAGCTAAACTAAGTTACTTCTAACTACCCTAAACTAAACCATGAACACAAAAATCATATCTTGATAATCATCCACGAAACCTAAAACACATATATAACCATATATATATGTATGTATGTATATGTATATATATATATATATATAAGCTATACTACGAACTGCGGGGTGCTATACGCCATCCACCCGACTTCCCCCGTAGATATATATCTACTCACCTTGACCTTCATTTGCTGGAGTCGATGACGCCATGCTCATCCTTGTCGTCTCGAAGTCCATGTGAGGGTACCTACAATTTCCAATCCGTCATATAGTATCAAGAATCGAACATGAAAGCCAAAACGGCATGCGAATCGCTTATAGGTTAGAACCTATAGCCTACGCCTGCAAAACAATCAAACAACCCCCGTCGCTGTCTATTTGTCGGGTTTCTAGGCACTCTAACAAGGTACTACAAGGCATCAACCATGCCCGGTTAAAATTTTAGCCATGCCGAACAACCCTAAACAAGATCTTTGCTAGATAATTAGGGTATCACATGCAAGTAAACAACATTTACGACTAAGTGAATATGAAATACAACCTTTGTAGATCGGTCCTTCACTTCATAAGCTCCTTGTAGTAGCCCCTTCGCTGCGATCATCGAACTCCCGGACTCTGGGACGGCTCCATGAGAAGAGGGCAACGGTTTTGCTTGAAGTCTTCGAGGCCGAAGATGATCTACGTCGAGGGAATACGAACTCAAGCTTCTACTTCACTAACTAAAGAATTAGTGAAGCAAACACCCTAAACTAAAGTGCTAGTCTAGTCGAGGATGGTGAAATAGGAAATGTGTACACTTTAGAATTTCTTTTCTCACAATATTTCTCTCTCTTTATCAAACCCTAGCAAGAATTTGAAGGAGAAAGAAGATGAGCTCCAAAATGAGAATGAAAACTAAAATCAAGAGAGAGAGCTAACCATGGGTGAGTGGGTATCATATCCTAACTCATGTAGAGACATAACCATGGCTAATTCTAATGGTTGGGTTAACTAAATATCATAAGTAAAACAAATTGAGTTGAATTTGTCAAAGCACTAAAAGCTTCTACAAGCTTCATGCACTTAACAAATATCAATCAATTTAGATTTATTTTAAATATAAAAAAAACCTCCACTAAAATTAGAATGGTGTATGTCTTATACACCCATGTCATGTGTATCAACAACCATGATACAAAAAGAAAACACATTTTAATATATATCACATATATATTAAAGTTGTGCACATGTGAGAAAAATCCTTAAGTGAACAAATGTTAGTCAATGTAAATTAGTATATCTAATATACAATTATACACTAAATTATTAAATCAACACTTGACTTAATAATTCGGTCATATCTCATATAACCGACTAACATCCAATGTATCGACTTATCGAATCAACACTTGATTCGATAACCCGGCTATATCTCTAAAGACTCGTCATTACGCTGGCAGTAGGTGATGATCACATCAAGCACCCACAAGCCGTCAGCGGTACTAGCTGGACGTAACGACTACCCGGGTATTGAGCGATCAGAAGATCAGCAAGCAAGCCCGCTCCAACTCCTGCAAAAAGCCTGACAGTGACACTACCATACAGTCCGGTCTCCTCGTCTGATATGTCGCATATCAAGTCTAGGGGTGGTAAAGGTCAGACCACAATAACCGATAAGTCATGCCGATGCGAGGCTCATAACGGGTCGAGAAACTACTGGTAACACCTACCAGTAAATCTCTAAACCAGCCCTGGCCAGGGACTTCCCTGTTTTGGCCAATCGAGCACAGCGCAACATCAACCCCCAATACCGGGAGAGACGAAACCCCTCCTATCGCTCATTGCGTCCATGTGACTCGGGACTGTATCCAAAAACCACCGTTTTGCATGCCCTCTTGGACATGGTAAGGTTGAAATCAAAGCACAATGGGAATCACACAAGACTCTATGACGATCTCGGGTCTACAGACTAACCTGCACCAGTGTCACTAGAGAACTGCCATCTGACGTGAGGTATAATACCATCTGGAAGTTCTCGGCGAGTCCGTCCAGTGTACTCAGTCTCCACTGAGCACCCGTATATCATCTATGATGTCAAACACCAATGGATATGGGATCATCCATCGCCCATCTATATGGGTCGAGAAGCTATACGCTAGTCTACTCTGGTATATCGATGCCCTGTCTCGATACACCCTCGACTAGGGACTTTGAAGGATGTACTTATGGACTGCCATGTCCCCACTAGTATGATCCGCATCATAGTCCAGGTAGTCAAGTATACATCCTAAGGGCTTTACCAACATGTAACAGAGAGATAATCAGTGTACACGTTAAGGTAAAGAGTAACTAGATAGCATACTATTATGTCGAGCAAGTAAGTCCTCCCTATATATGTCCAAGCATCCACTACAATATACATCTCATGTATAGTAATGGCCTCTAAGGCATACATATAACTAACAATCTCCCACTTGCACTAGGGCCATCTGATAACAGTGGTTGTAGTATCTCATACTCAACCATCCCATAATAGTCTCTCGCTGGGAAAAGGCCTTTGTGAGTGGATCCGTCGTGTTGTCCTCTGAGTCTACTATCCTAACCTCGATCCCCTGGAGATCAACCATCTCTATGATCAGGTGATACTGCCTTAGAATATGTCTGGATCACTGATGGGACGGGCGTTCCTAGGCATAAGCTACAACTCCATTGTCACACAATAGTAGGAACGAAGTTCATCTCATGAACTAATATACACCCAGACTGCCTCTTTGGTAGCATCTTTGGTAGCGATGTATCCAGCCTTTATCGTCTAGTATGCCACGGTATCTGACTTGGAACTCTTCCAACATACCGTCCCTTTACTGAGGGTAAAGACAATGCCTGTGACTGACATTCAGTTGTCCTTATCACCCTAGAACCTTTCCAATGATTCTCCCTAGGATCGATTGATACCATCTCACTACAACTAGTGAGTATCCTAACATCCAATTAGATCTATCTTATAGATCCAAACCCAGGATTTAGGAGGTATTACTTTGATCCTATATGGAGAATCTTTGTGATAAGCGGAGATTGACCGAGCGTAGCATAGGAAACTACTTCCCTATCAAGAGTATGTCATCCACGTACTCTACGAGGATTACCACCATACTCTGTACTACCTTTTTGTATATACAAGGTTCATCTACCATTTTGATGAAGTCAAACTCTTTGACTACCACATAAAAACAGATGTTCCAACTCCGCGATGCCTGTTTTATCACATAAAACATCTTGCACACGTTTCCGCTGCTCCCACTGTCTACGAAGCCCTCTGGCTGTGTACTTATAGAGGCTCTCTTCCAAAATATCATTCAGAAAAGCAGTCATGACACCCAACCACCAGATATCGTAGTCATGGTATGTAGCAGTGGTAAGTAAGATCTGGATGGACTTAAGCATAGCTTTGAAAGTCTCAACTTTTCCATGTACACCAAGTAATCTTCTAAATATATACTTGCTCCTGATGGGGATTTAACCCAAAGTCCATACTTTTTTAGTGTATAAGGATTCCATCTCAGATCGTTAAGCATCCAGCCCTTCTTACAGAGTCCCACTCTTGATGGCCTGCTCGAAACCAGTTGGGTCATCATCTCATGATACATTCCTCGCTCCCTCTGTCATAGAGAAACCGAAGTATCTCTCAGGTGGGTGATGAACCCTACTAGATCGGCGGAGAGGCTGAGGTTCGTTGGAAACTATTGAATCCTCCGGTTCTACCAAATCATCAGCTGCAGTTTATTTGGCTAGAACTCCTTCCAGCTCTACCTCATGACCACTAATTTCTTCTCAAGAAATTCCCTTTCACAAAGGTGGCATGCTGTGAAACAAAACATCTTTTGTTCCTCGGTTAGGTAGAAGATATTCCCTTGCGAATGCTTGGGATATCCAACAAACAATCACACAGCTGACTTTGCCTCGAGCTTGTCCGGATTTTGCTTTTCAGACATAGGCCGGACAACCCCAAATCTTAACAAACTTAAGATATGGGCTCTTCCCTTTCCATATCATATATGAAGTGGTAGGCAACTGATTTGATTTGAACCCTATTCAATAGGTATGCAGCTTCTCAAGTGCACTACTCCCAAAAGGAAATAGGAAAACCAGTAGTACTCATCATAGAGCACACCATATCACATAGGGTTCTATTGCTCCGCCCCGATATACCATCGTGCTATGGTGTATACGGAGGAGTAATGCTGAGAGAGAATCTCATTCTCCTTTAGAAAAGTCCAGGAATTCCGTGTTCAAGTATTCTCCTCCTTGATCTCATCAAAGGACATAATACTTATACCCGTTTTTGGTTCTCTACTTCTAACTTATATTCTGTGATTATCTCAAAAGTTTCGGACTTGTGTTTCAACAGGAACATATGTCTGAATCTTGAGAGATCATCAGTGAATGTAACGAAGTACAAAGAACCGGTCCTGGCATATGTAGACTGGGGACCTTCATACATCAGCATGTATCAATCCCAAGAGTTCACTAACTCTTTCTCTGTTTCCAATAAATGGAGCTATGGTCATTTCATCTTTGTGACATGACTGGCAAGTTTCATAAGATGTAAATTCAAACTGATTTAAATATGCATCTTAATGTAACTTAGCTAGTCGGGTCGCATTGATATGACCTAGTCTACAATGCCTCAAGAAGAATTCGTTCATTTCTGAACTCTTCCTCTTGTGTGTGTTTTTTATACATTAAGAACTGTAGTTTGATTTAGAACGTATATGATTTTAGATAACGTGCCTGAACCGATCAACTCTTGATATAGGAAATGTTCAAAACATTATCCAACAATACAAAATTATATCCTTCTTTACTAAATAAAGAGACTGATATGATGTTGTATATCATGTTCGGTATCTAAGAACATTCGTTCAGAATCAATGTATTTCGGTAATACAGGGTGATAACTTCCAACATCTTGGCTACAACAATTGCACTGTTTCTAACTCTTGAAATTTTATCACCCGTTCTCAGTTCTCTACCTATCTTAAGCCCATGTAACTGATTACATTTATGGGATCCTGATTCGGTATCTCATACCCAGGACGTAGAGGATACTGAGAAACAGTTCTCGGTAATGAATACACCCGAAGAAGATGCATCAGTATGCACTTTCTTCGTTTGGACGGCACGGGAATCCTGGTAATCCCCTATTCCCTGCACGGTCTTATAACTCTTATAAGAAAGAACGGAACAAACGTTCCCCAGCACAGTATAACATGCGGGTGCGGTCAATACATCCATATTATTATCTTGATTAAGGCATGACATGGTCGCTACTTGGAGAGAGAGAGAAGAAAACACTCTGCGTGCGCTCTTACAAGATCAGATTGGTTATTATTTTATCTAATCAGGATGGCTCCCACTGTTTTTATCAAATCTTCCTTCAAACCCTAAAAGGAAAGACTAGCCGGGATTAATTACACCCTAAAATTTCGCCAATCTTTCAGCCAGGCCAGTGTCGGTACTTTGAGGGAGGTTCCCCGTGCTTTCGCACGGACCTAATTAAAGTAAACCTCGTTTTCCTAGAGGCGTAACCCCGTTGACACCTTTCTAGACACCTACTTGATCGGCTAATTGTAATGTGTAAAACTCTCCCAGGAGTAACAATTACTCGCAGTGGGTATCGGGATCCAACTATCTCTTAGAAGGTATGCAATCTCATTGCAAATTTCTACACTTGAAATTCCCGATAATTTTGCCCCTAACCTCCTATGACTTTGACAAAGGCCAACAAACCATAGGATGCTAGTCAAGTTCAACCCGTCATTTCTTGATTGAATTAAACCCACCCGCATGACCCTTGACAAAGGCCAACAAGGTCGTACGACTACCCTAACCCAATCTGCATCATATGCATAAGCAGATAAGCACTAGTCAGCTACCGCACACTACGCCTTGACAAAGACCAACAAACGCAGCACGAATACTAACTACTACTTATCTGAAATGACGGAGGGCTACGACAGGTTTTTCTGAAAATCTATTGCGTAATGAACTTGATATCATTGTAGAATCGAGTGAATTTTGAAAAGGAGTGTTTTTGAGGCTTTCACTAGTTTTGCTAAAGAGGTCACTCCCGGTGAAGGGGCTCTTTCCTTTTGGAATAAGGTGCAGGATATATCACATATATCGCTATGCAAAGCAAAAACTCCAAAAGCAATCAAAAACCAAACCGAATGTTGTAGCATCTGCCAGTTTTGCTAAAGAGGTCACTCCCGGTGAAGGGATCTCGGCTCTTTCCTCAACGAATAAGGTGCAGGATATATCATATATATCACTATGCAAAGCAAAAAACTGTAGCTACCCTTTTTGAAAATTTGATTCTACAACATCTTGTAGGTTTCTTTTCTTTCATTAATCATATTAATGAAATCCCATCATTTAAGTCACCTAAATATCACAGATAAATACGACGTACACTTATGCCATCCGCATTCGCCTCGATGTCCCCTCGTGCACCGTTAGGTTAGGTAACTAACGGCAGAGCGGGACAGGGCTAGCGCGGGTGTAAAACATAAGTAATGTCTATATAATATATCATATATACTATATACAGTATTTATCACAACATATCAAATGATCACATCACAGATACCGCAGCAGAAGAAATATATGAAACTTGGATATACTAGGACGTCCGTGTTTTATTTTGAGCCTCTATAAAACATGGATTCCACGGTCGTGATGAATAGCCAAACCCACACCCCTAGACCCATACGAGAGCGGCAAGCAACCCTACCAATTCTAGAGTTAGAAGACCCGGACTCGACTCCTCGAGTTGGTCTCCCACTGGACTCTAGAACCCGGTTACTTGTGCTCTCCTCCTTGGGTCTATCCTAGTGCGGAAAAGTAAATAATATACAAATGGTGACATCAACCTCATCACGGAAGTGCCCCAATAAAAGAATATTACATACAATGAATTTTACATGAATGAAAATAAAAACCCTCATCTCACATAAAACCCCCGGCTATTCAAAAAACGCGACGATCCAATATAACATATCCAGCAACACATAACATCACATGTCATCAACTTAAGTAAATATGCGCATCCCAATTGTCGTTGACATATAGCAACGAAACCGGCGATATCACATATTACACTTACGGTCGCAGAAAAGAAAGTGTAAAACTACAACATTTGGAATCCACAATCTCTTTAGACATCATAAATCCGAAATATCACATACTTCGCATTTCATGCCTAACTATATGAATTCCATATATTGTATCACATTCCAGATAAATAGATAGTATTAAACTTTCCGATCGAATAATCAAATACCCAAGATTTCCTAAATAGCTCAACACTTAAGCGGAGTTCAAAAAATTCCAGAATACGTCACAGTAGCAATGGTCCAGCCGTAGAAGGGTCAAGCCAACGCCTCACATGTGGCACGCCGTACTGCCCCAAACCCTAAGGTTTAGAGGCGGTTCAGACGGTCACATAATCGAGTTAAGGTTTGTGTTCTTCTAGAGGGTCCATCACGTTACTTGCACGTTTTTCCGAAAGATTTAAACTCAAGAAAAAATCAACACTTGAAAGTTTTTCGTGCCGGGAAAAAATGAGTTAATGATATCCGTTTGAATATTTTAATACTTTCTAAATTATCCGGAAAACATAACGAAATTAAATTTTTAGATCGAATCAACATATACAAAATAATCCCCAAAACACTCAACACTTGAGTCAGATTAAAAGTACCCCTAAAAATACACTAACAGATATAGATATCACTGTACAAAAACAAAAGCCCATTGTTACAGTACGACCGCGGATCCGCGGCCCAAGCGAGGTATCGCCGCAGTTCCGCGGCGGTCCGTACGGATTAGGTGCTCGTTTTCTACAGTAATGTTTATATCTACCTGTTGATTTTTTAAGGTATTTTTAATACAGAAAATATCACAGTTTTAAAAATTTTCCAGAGAGGGGGTCTACTTTGTCGTATCGGGGTTCGATCGGAGTTTTAACTTCGTAAACACGTCGCCTAATGCTCTAGCTAGGATCTGATACCACTGTAGGGTAGGGTTCCTAGGCACTCTAACAAGGTACTATAAGGCATCAACCATGCCCGGTTAAAATTTTAGCCATGTCGAACAACCCGAAACAACATCTTTGCTAGATAATTAGGGTATCACATGCAAGTAAATAACATTTACGACTAAGTGAATACGAAATACAACCTTTGTAGATCGGTCCTTCACTTCATAAGCTCCTTATAGTAGTCCCTTCGCTGCGATCATCGAACTCCCGGACTCTCGGACGGCTCCATGATAAGAGGGCAACGGTTTTGCTTGAAGTCTTCAAGGCCGAAGATGTTCTACGTCGAGGGAATACGAACTTAAGCTTCTACTTCACTAACTAAAGAATTAGTGAAGCAAACACCCTAAACTAAAGTGCTAGTCTAGTAGAAGATGGTGAAATAGGAAATGGGTACACTTTAGAATTTCTTTTCTCACAATATTTCTCTCTCTTTATCAAACCCTAGCAAGAATTTGAAGGAGGAAGAAGATGAGCTCCAAAATGAGAATGAAAACTAAAATCAAGAGAGAGAGCTAACCATGGGTGAGTGGGTATCATATCCTAACTCATGTAGAGACATAACCATGGCTAATTCTAATGGTTGGGTTAACTAAATATCATAAGTAAAACAAATTGAGTTGAATTTGTCAAAGCACTAAAAGCTTCTACAAGTTTCATGCACTTAACAAATATCAATAAATTTAGATTTACTTTAAATATAAAAACCCCTCCACTAAAATTAGAATGGTCTATGTCTTATACACCCATGTCATGTGTATCAACAACCATGATATAAAAAGAAAACACATTTTAATATATATCACATATATATTAAAGTTGTGTACATGTGAGAAAAATCCTTAAGTGAACAAATGTTAGTCAATGTAAATTAGTATATCTAATATACAATTATACACTAAATTATTAAATCAACACTTGACTTAATAATCCGGTCATATCTCATATAACCGACTAACATCCAATGTATCGACTTATCGAATCAACACTTGATTCGATAACCCGGCTATATCTCATATAACCGACCGATACAAAAAGTCGCGAGAATAGAATACGATATCTCATACTCACATTATTCTCGGTCCCGCACATATCACATATGCGCTCCTATTTCGTTTTTCCTGAGCCAGTAAAATCTCTATGTAGGACTCTAAAGACTTGTCAATACGCCGGCAGTAGGTGATGATCACATCAAGCACCCACAAGCCGTCAGCGGTACTAGCTGGACGTAACGGCTACCCGGGTATTGAGCGATCAGAAGATCAGCAAGCAAGCCCGCTCCAACTCCTGCAAAAAGCCTGACAGTGACACTACCATACAGTCCGGTCTCCTCGTCTGATATGTCGCATATCAAGTCTAGGGGTGGTAAACGTCAGACCCCAATAACCGATAAGTCATGCCAATGCGAGGCTCATAACGGGTCGAGAAACTACTGGTAACACTTACCAGTAAATCTCTAAACAAGCCCTGGCCTGGGACTTCCCTGTTATGGACAATCGAGTATAGCGCAACATCAACCCCCAATACCGGGAGAGACGAAACCCTTCCTATCGCTCATTGCCTCCATGTGACTCGGGACTGTACCCAAAAACCACCGTTTTGCACGCCCTCTTGGACGTGGTAAGGTGGAAATCAAAGCACAGTGGGAATCACACAAGACTCTATGACGATCTCGGGTCTATAGACTAACCTGCACCAGTGTCACCAGAGAACTGCCATCTGACGTGAGGTATAATACCATCTGGGTGCTCTCGGCGAGTCCGTCCAGTGTACCCAGTCTCCACTGAGCACCCGTATATCATCTCTGATGTCAAACACCAATGGATATGGGATCATCCATCGCCCATCTATATGGGTCGAGAAGCTATACGCTAGTCTACTCTGGTATATCGTTGCCCTGTCTCGATACACCCACGACTAGGGACCTTGAAGGATGTACTTATGGACTGCCATGTCCCCACTAGTATGATCCGCATCATAGTCCAGGTAGTCAAGTAAACATCCTAAGGGCTTTACCAACATGTAACAGAGAGACAATCAGTGTACACGTTAAGGTAAAAAGTAACCAGATAGCATACTATTATGTCGAGCAAGAAAGCCCTCCCTATATATGTCCAAGCATCCACTACAATATACATCTCATGTATAGTAATGACCTCTAAGGCATACATATAACTAACACTACTCACCTTGACCTTTGCTTACTGGAGTCGATGACGCCATGCTCATCCTTGTCGTCTCGAAGTCCACGTGAAGGTAGCTACAATTTCCATTGCGTCATATAGTATCAAGAATCGAACATGAAAGCCAAAACGGCATGTGAATCGCTTATAGGTTAGAACCTATAGCCTACGCCTGCAAAACAATCAAACAACCCCCGTCGCTGACGTACAAACACCAGACGACCGAACACAAAAACAAATACCAAATCCCAAATTAAAATGAAGTCGTGAAAAAATGCAGCAACTCAAGAAAATGGTCCCATATTTTACCCTAGGTGAAATTAGCCAATTTTGCACATATGGAGGGTCTAATTTACTGAATATAAAGCCATGGACCAAGCACGAACCAATTTGGAAGTTCCAAGGCCGCAATTTGCGGCCCAAATGATTAAATCTACGGCCAGAACTTGGAGTGGGGGTCTCAGGTTTTAGGTATAGGTTCTAGGTTGCCTGCACATCTCTCAGTCTTCGCTAAATATTTTTCAGGTGTCCCGGGTGATAGCAGATGCCAAAATACATCACAATATAAAATCTGCCGATGTCGGGGTTTTTATGTTTGGGTTTTGGGGTTCTATTCTCGTGTTTCAGTCCATTTTACAATCCCTACAGGGGTTTAAGGTCACTATTAACCTCAATTACTCTTTTACAATCAATTCAAACCCTAATCCTTTTCTAGGAATTTCCAAACCCCACTAAACATCGCCTAATCACTTCTAAATATACATGGAAGCTAAGGTAAACCAAATACTACACTAATGATTCAGAAATTACCTCACTTGGCACTCATGAATCCCCTAGAGCACCAAAATGCAAACTTTCTTGGTCCAATGTGTTTGTATTGAGCTTGAGCGAGTTTTTTGTGAAGGGAAGTATGTGTTTTGATGTATATTTGGGGGTGAAGTGAGGTGTAGGAGGTGGTAGAGGGAGAGGGCAGCCATGGGAGTTGAGGGGAGAGAGAATGAAGAAGAGAAAATGAGAGAGGAATGAGACTTAGACTAAGGTTGACCCCCTCACCTCTCTCTCTCTCACATGCCCATACCTCTTACTATATTCATCTTTTCTTTTCTTCTCTCTTCTCATAATAAAACCCAAACCATGCAAATGAAAATAAGAAAAGATCATGGTGGAAAATGTAACAAGTGTGAAAAATGACTTGGTGCATGCCATATGCACAAAACTAGCTTAATGCACGATTAGCGATAATAAATCGCGATTAGCATAAAAACTGTGTATAATAAATCAATTTTTTTTATAATTTACATAAATCACATAAAACACCCTCTTTTTAGTAATTTCTATGATTTTCCAAATTTTTTCCGATTTATTGGTATTTAATTATACCGCATTATTAAAATATTCAATATATTTATTATTTAATTATAAAAATTCCCGAAAATAATATTTTATTTTTCTGAAATGTTACAGTATCATTGGAGTTAATGAGTTTTTAAGTTTTAAACATAAGTCAAAATTTTCAAATGTTGGATTCTTTTAGTTTTTGATGTTAATTTCTAATCTTGAGCAACTTGGGGTCTCTGCAAAATATTTTTCATATATATTAGACCTAGATAGACCACCAGGAGACACCACCATGAAGAAGAGACCCTAACTCCAAATTCGATCCGCAATTTGCAGTTAAAACAATTATTTTGGTGATTTAATGTAGCAGTTAGGTGTCGGAGTTTGGTTAGTAGGTGTTTTAATTATATATAAGCCTATTTTATATTCTATTTTGCCCCAGATTTCCTTAATTAAAATCGGGAGTTGTTTTACTTGGCTTTTAACGATATTTAGCGAGTTTTGAAATTTGATTTTTGGATTTCTATGTTGTGACTTTGTCGTTCGACGTTCGTACGTCGATGCGGGGAGTAATTTATCGGATTTAACACGCGTTGACCATAAGTTCTAACCTATATGAGCTTCGCTCGTGATTTCAAATTCGATTCGGGTTTTTATGCGATTTTGGTTATGGATTCGATTGTAGGTACAACCACATGGACTTTCAGGACGACGAAGAAGGGTAAGGAATCCGTCGGAATCGACTAGAGCGAAGCGTGTTGAGATGAGTAGATGTATATCTACGGGGAAAGTCGGGTGGATGGCGTATAGCACCCCCGCAACTGTAGAATTAGGATATATATATATATATATATATATATATATATATATATATATTAGAAATGTATACCTAGCTAATAGGGTTTCTAGAATACCATATGCGATAGTAGTATATTTTATAGAAAGATATATCACCGGTTCTATTTTCTTAGCCGTTAAGCTATATATATACACGCATATATATAAGTACCTTATACGATATAAGTTTACAAATGATATAAGTATATTTACGACATAAGTACATATATATGATACAAGATGATAGGATACAAAATTGGACGATCTGAGATGATTTGAGATGATATTGGATGATATGAGATAAGATGATGTACGCAACTATAAATCCGTACAATATTGATTGGATGATTTCGTACAATGGATTCCCTACGTGATATGATGAGGATGGATCGCCGACATTTATTTTGACTTAAGAAGTCTTGTTTAAAATCATGAAAGTAATTATTATGAGATGCTTAGAGTCATACCTACTTTCAAAACTAATGAATAGTTACATACTTTTAAATGACAACTTCAAGGGTGCGCTACGAATTTTCAAATGGTATCTTTTACAAAAACAGCGTAGCCCCTATTTCTAAAACAACATTTCGTACTATTTTAAACTATAACTGTATGGCTCACACGTAGTTAAATATTTTTACACTTGTTCACGTTATGATTTCTTTATTCCGTTTACGCTCGCATTTCGATTTCTTATTTCTGTATACGGTCATGCTTCGATCATTTACGATACATAATATGTTTATAACTTTAGCTTACGTGACTTCGTTGATAGGACGCGTGCACCATTACCGATAACTTACATGTTGCACGTACACATACTCGTATGCTCACACACACATCATTGGTAATTGCCATGCCACGTACATAGATAGAACTCGCTATGTCACCGTATCATATTATAACCTGTTAGCATTTTAGATTCTATTAGTACCTCTTTTACATTGATATACGATACATTTATAAGAACGCACTTGCTATGCATTATAGTATTGTTCTGTGCCTATACGTATTATTCCATTATTACCATATACTTATGAAATTATATTTTCATGAGATTTCTAGATTTGAGAAACCGCGGGTATGATTTAAAAATCTGTGAATGTTTTAAAACACGATTTTCTCTTGATATGATATTTCGACATCCTCCATAAGATTTCTCGGTTCTGAGCTATGATTACTACCCGATTCGAGAAGTGAGGAGTCACCGTCTGCGGATACATGGTGGACCCGGTATGGTACTTAGGGGCAAGAAGATCATATAGAAAGGCTTGAGCCTGGCTAGAAACACTAACTACTGGTGACAGTATTGGACTCGGCGGATATCCGGAGGATACCGACCGGAGTGATATGAGACAGATGGATATGATAGCTGATCTGATGATACGGCACTTAAGATATGAGGGCCGATCCGATAAGACGGCGCCTAAGATATGACGATTTATGTGTCGATACTGGACACGAGATTTATGATGATTTCGAGTATCGATGCTGGACACTCAGGATTTTATAATGATTTTGAGTGTCGTTGATGGACACTCACCAGATGATTTGTATATGCATACATGCTATGGATGACATGTTACCACATATTGATACAGGCACGATGTTATATTTATACACACACACACGTTCACCTTTGATACCATACAGTATGATATTATTACTACTGTATGACCTATGTAGATCGTTATGTATTCAATTTCTACTCACGAGTTGGTAACCCATCCCTGTTGTGCCATAGTTTTCTTATAGGACCGACCGCTCGGATTAGTAGTGGCTTGCTGGCACACTTCTTCTTCGGGTGATTACTTGGTAGGTAGGTTACACTACAGATCGTAACCACCATCTATATATTTTATTCATTGTAATCTAGTTAAAAACTCCATCAACCAGACTATGTATATTTGTAGACTTAAAAACCAGATTGTATATTCTTTTGACTTAGAGTGAGACTTGTTTAGTATTCTTTATATTTGAGTTGATGATGTCTTGGGTATTTCTTTTATTTCTTTTCTTGTGTTGATCTTCGCCTTGGACGTCGTATATATTGCGTGTTGTGTTTCCGCCGATTGGCGATGAGTTAGCTTTTGATTGGGGATGCCAATATTGCTATTGTTTTTGTACTGGTTTTGATCAAAATTTACAAAGGAGGTGCTGCCCCAATTTTAAATGACGAAAACATTTTCAAACTTTAATATAGATTCCACTTGTATTTTCAACGAACCTTATTTATATTTTAAAAAGGGAACCTGATTTCATTTATACCCCCTTTTCAAAACTTTACCTCCATTATTTTCTAAAAAGGTTTAGATACCTAGTTTACAGCTTACTTGGGTTACGATGGGGTCTTATAGACTTCACATGATTCAAGAGCCGGTAGCGTGCCATTTTCGGGTCGTGACAAAGTTGGTATCAAAACGTTAGGTTTAATCTTTGTTTGAGACTAGGTTTGACTATACGAAGTTTAAGGCGTATGTTTCAGAACATAGGCTTAACCTTACAGAACTTAGACTTGACTGAGGGGGTATTGGACCTGAACTTTTGTTACGTAGGTTTACCTTGGTTGATGGAGTTGGTAACTCAAGTAGAGTAACTACCGTGCATATATTCTGAGGCATACTTATGATACAATGCTCCACTTAAGTAACCTTAAGATGTACATATGTTGAGATCTTTTATTCTATTCGTTCTTGTGATCTATCATCATCGATATTTGTTTGCGGTTCTTATCACCATGGCTACGAGAGCCGAGAGGGCTGCGGCTAGAGATGCAGTCAGAGCAAACTCGTCAGGGACGAAGACTAACCATGGTGTTACCCCGGTGACACAGAAGCAGATTGATTTCTCGTTTATGCTAGGATTTCTCATTCGAGACGAATGTTCTAGATCCGCACCGGATGGTCGAACCATTGGTTGAGGCCAGTCAGATTGAGAAGACTGTTGAGGTACAGCCTACTCCGGAGATTGTTGTGTGGTCTACCGTGCAGACAGATGTACCAGCCGTTGCTGAGATTGAAAAGATGTCGCTTTCAGAGCTCATGAAGATGAATCCATATGAGTCTATAGGCAGAGATATGATAGAGGATCCTTAATATTTCTGGATAGGATGACTAGGATATTCCTTTCGTTTGGATGCCTCGATTCGAGAACAGTTGAATTGGCTAGCTTCAATTCGAAGGGTCTTACTCAAACCTGGTGTGAGTCGATCGAGAGAGGACGAGCAGTGTGTATTCCTCTGATAGCTTGGATGAGTTCTAGAAGATGCATTTAGCCAAATTTCTTCCACAGAGTATTGGAGATGCCGAGTTCGTAGCTTCGAGTCTTTATGAGAGACTCTGGATATGACCTAACCGAGGATGAATTGCAGTTTACACGGTTTTCAAGATACGATTCCAATTTGGTAAATACTGAAAAGAAGTGGATTAAGAGATACGTGCAAGATCTCAATGATTCATTCCTCTCCGTTGATGTGAAAGATTTAATATGTATGCAAAGGCATTGGATATGGCTACATTTCCAAAGGAAAGTCATGATGAGATTGCAGCTGTTTCGGAACGGAAAAGGATTAATTAAAGAGTGCCGGTTCTGGGCAGTTCGGCAGAAATGAGATCGGAAGAGGCCGAGATGGGTTCTTTCTGGGATACTACAGCGATAGAGATTTGTACCCAGAATTGATTGTATAGCACGCACTAAAAGGGCCAGAGGCCGCCGTAGTTAACGTGCTACATTGCGAGTGGCTAGGTTACTTGGCCAAAAGATATTCCTAGAGACGTCAGAGCGAGGCTGTTTCTATCGCTACTCCTTACCAGGCTGTCGATCCGGGAGTTCGTGGAATTGGTGATCTGCAGAGAGAAAAAGGACCTAGAGAAAGAGAACGCCAAACTGTGGCAAAAAGCAAGTAGAAATTCTTTCTTTGCCGGCTCCAGGTGCACCGACACCTTTCGATATTGAAGAAGGTGTGCCTCAATGTAATTTATTTTTGATTTGTGCTTGGGTGATTCGAGTATCACGCTTTTGTCATTTTGGACTCTTGTGTTTTGATGATTGAGTTTCATGATTGATATTTTATGCACAGCAGTTGCACTTGATTTATGTTTTTATACATCCATTATACGTGATTTACGTTTTTGTGCATATCCATTGCACTCGATATTATTTTGTGCACCCAATTGAACATATTTATGATTTCGTGTATTCCTGTACACTCGATTTTGATTTCGTGCACATCGTATGCACCTGATTTTGACTTGTGTGCTCGATATTATTTACATGCACATTTGATGCACTTAATATTGATTTTCATGCACCATGTTGCACTGGATGCTTTTGTGCAGACCTAATACACTTGATTTAGATTTTTGCATACACTCGGCACACTTGATGTGGTTTTGTGCACATTTGATACGGTTGAGGATTTTTGTGCACATCAGTTGCACTTGATGAGATTTTTGTGCACTCCAGTTGCACTTAATGTTGTTGTCGTGCATACCCGATGTACTTGACAGATGCTTTTTTATACACCCGTTGCACTTAGTTTTCGTTTTTCTGCACATTCATTGCACTTGGGTTTGACTTCGATTTTCGTGTGCACCGGTCGCACGTGTGTAGGGTTTTCATGCACACCGGTTGGTGTTGATTTCTTTTTGAGCATCATGTTTTTATGATATTACTATGTTATATAGTAGTAGAGCAGGACTGGTCTGAGGATAGTACCTGAATATTTTTGCATGTATCAATATTTACTGAAGAGGTTTTCAAAGGAGCTATAGTCTCATTATTTTCCTATGTGTCAGTGAGCGACACAAGATTTTTCAAAAGAAACCCTTCTAAGTTATTTTCAAAAAGGCGGGACATAAATCTTAAGTGAAAAGTATATAGATAAATGTATATTTTTTTATAAAATGAATGTCCGCTACTTGTGCCGTAATATACGCATAATATGGAGATTTTGAAAAGGATTTTTCATACATACCTTTTTCAGCGACTTAGATGATTTTACTTAATGCGTACTATATACGTATTGTATCCTTGACTATATTGTGCTTGACTTAAATGGTAGATTTCGTAAATTGTATTTTTACATCGTAGGTTGTGTGATTCGCATAGCACTTATTGGAAGTTTCGATTATTAAGTTTTGCACTTGTTTTCATGTGCACGTGTTGCGCTATGATATTTCTAGCTTATCCATGATTTCAGAGCTCCGTTGATTTGATTTGACTTAATAAAATGTTTTAAGACTTGGAAGTTTAAATTTAAATTCGGGGACCGAATTTATTTAAAGGGGAAGATTGTAACATTTCAGAAAACGGAAAATATTATTTTAGAATTTAAATAATAAAATAATGAATTTTACGAATATTATACGAGTATAGATTTGAGTTATCGTAAATTGGTATGATTATATACCTCTATTTTGGAAAATAATTGGAAATTTAAAATGAGTTATTATTTATGAAAGTATTTATTTAATTGGATTTTTCATAAATTGGTATATAAATATATTCATGCAAGATTAGCATGTTAAAGTTAAATTGTGTTGTCTCATTTTGTGCATTAAATCAAGTTTATTTTGTTAACCATATTTTAAAGTGCCATGACAAATTTATTTG
Source organism: Agapanthus africanus (assembly GCA_030015575.1). NCBI lineage: Eukaryota > Viridiplantae > Streptophyta > Magnoliopsida > Asparagales > Amaryllidaceae > Agapanthus > Agapanthus africanus. The sequence continues at coordinate 393,583,994 of CM057343.1, forward strand.
AAAAAGGTTAGCATTTTATTTGTGAATTATATGATGATTTTATTCTTTTTTGAAAAAAAAGGAAAAGAAAAGAAAATGATCGGGAGACATGGGAGGTATGGGCAAGGAGAGAGAGGGGGGTAAGGTTGTGTAGCCATTTCATTTTCATTCTCATTATTTTCTTCCTCTCCTTCACTTCTTCTTCCTCTTCTCCTCATCTTCTCCACCTCCTCCACCATCATCTACCACCACAAATCACCCCACAAACCTCATCAAAACTCATGAGAGTCTTCACAAAAAGTGTTTCTAACCTCATCCTGAGCATCATGATGTGATCAAGTCTCCATTTTAAGGATTTTTATCATCTTGGAATTTTCTCTAGTTGCCTTTATGAGGTAATAATCCCACTTTACAACAAGTTCTTATTATATTTGCCTTCACGCATTAGTTTAGAGTTTAAAAGTTAAGTTTTCTAGACATGAGTTTTAGAAAGAGATTATGGTGGATAGAACATGTAGTGGTGGTATACTAGAGGGCTAATTAGCTAACTACAACCTTATAGTGATAGATGAGGGTGTTTTAGTGTATGTATCATTGGAGTTAATGACTTTTAAAGTTTTAAACATGAGTTAAGATTTTCAAATGTCAGTTTTCTTTGAGTTTTTATTGTTAATTTCTAATCTGGAGCAACTTAGGGTCTTTGTAAAATATTTTGCATATATATTAGACCTAGTTAGACCACCAGGAAATACCATCACGAAGATGAGACCCTAACTCCAAATTTGACCCGCAATTTGCGGTTAAAACGATTATTTTGGCGGTTTACTATAGAAGTTAAGTATTGGGGTTTGGTCAGTAGGTGTTTTACATTATATATAAGCCTATTTTATATGCCATTTTGCCCTAGATTTCCTTAGTTAAATTCGGGAGTTGTTTTACTTGGCTTTTAACGATGTTTTGCGAGTTTTGAAATTTGGTTTTCAGATTTCTATGGTATGACTTTGTCATTCGACGTTCGTATGTCGACGCGGGGAGTAATTATCGGATTTAGCACGTGTTGACCATATGTTCTATGCTATGTGCACTTCACTCATGATTTCAAATTCGATTCAGCTTTTTATGCTATTTTGGTTATGGATTCAATTGTAGGTACAATCGCGTGGACTTTCAGGATGACGAAGAAGGGCAAGGCATCCGTCAGAATCGACTAGGGTGAGGCGTGTTGAGGTGAGTAAATATATATCTACAGGGGAAGTCGGGTGGATGGCATATATCACCCTCACAACCATAGAACTAGGATAGCTATATATTAGAAATGTATACCTAGCTAATAAGGTTTCTTGAATGCCATATTGCGATAATAGTATACTTTGTAGAAAGATATATCCCTAGTTCTATTTTATAAGCCGTTGATATATATATATATATATATATATATATATATATATGAGAATAATGGAAGAAAGAGGCCATAGGAAGGGATTTCCTCCTATGGCGTCGAAAAAATACAAACTCCACCAGACGATCGGCATCCATCATCATCATCGTTATCATCTAAGATGTGCATACACCAAATTTCATTTGATTCCACCTCTTTTTCACCGTTGAATTAGCAATGTAAAAAGTTCTATTGTCGGTAAACCATTAATTTTGCACCAACTAAATCAACGGCGAAAAAATGGTATAATCACATGCAATTTAGTGTATCCACATCTTAGATGATAAAGATAGAGGTGGTGTATGCCGATCGTCGAAAAAAATCATGGAGGGTGCATTTTTCCGACGCCATAGGAGGAAATTCCTCCTAATATATATATATATATATATATATATATATATATATATATATAAGTATCTTATATGATATAAGTTTACAAATGATATAAGTATATTTACAACATAAGTACATATAAGTATATTTACGACATAAGTACATATATATGATACGAGATGATACGATACGATATTGGACGATCTGAGATGATATTGGATGATATGAGATGAGTTGATGTACGCGACTATAGTTCCATACCATATTGATTGGATGATGTCGTACGATGAATATTCCGTACGTGATATGATGAGGATGGATCGCCGACATTTATTTCGACTCAAGGAGTCTTGTTTAAAATCATGAAAGTAGAAGTTTAGAGCCATACCTAATTTCAAAACTAACAAATTGTTACGTGCTTTTAAACAATAACTTCAAGGGTGCGCTACGAATTTTCAAATGGTATCTTCTTCAAAAACATCGTAGCCTCCTATTTCTAAAACAACGTTTCGTACTATTTTAAACTATAACTGTATGGCTCATACGTAGTTAGATATTTTTATACTTGTTCACGTTACGATTTCTTTATTCTGTTTATACTCGCATTTTGATTTCATATTTCTACATACACTCATGCTTCGATCATTTACAATACATAATACGTTATACCTTTATCTTACGTGGCTGGAAGTATGTCTTAGCACCACCACAAGGTTTATAAAAGCATCAAGTACGAAATTTTAAAAAATTTAGGGTGCTAAGCTATACTAACCTAGATTCTAACTAGAGTATTAGGGTTTAAGTAACAATAAAGCAAGTTCTAATCTAAGTGAAGAAGGTTGCAACCTTTGTAGACCAAGTCCTTCACTTCTAAAGCTCCGAGTAGTAGTCCTTATAACTCCTCTTGGCTCCACTTGAAGAAAGAATCGAGCTTACTTTACGATCTTCGAGGCCAAAGATAATCCACCTTGAAGTTTCTCTAGGTCAAGCTAGCTCTTCACTAATCAAGAATTAGTGAAGGAAACAACTTAATCTAAAGGGCTAGTTTAGAGTAGATTGATGAAGTAGATGTTTTGGCTCACTTAGAAATTTATTTCTCTCTTTTTTTTTCCAACTCAAGAAAACCCTAGTTAGCTCTTGAAGAAGGAGAAGTTGAACAAGGGAGAAAAAATGAGAGAGTGTCGAATTTGAGCTAGGGTTAGAGCAAGTGAAGAATGGCTCATTCATCTCCCTTATTGAAGCATGAATTTTTCCAATAATAAAACATCAACCATACTTTAATAGTGTCCACAAACCAATAAAGAAATGAATAAAACCATGCTTAACCCATGCCTAAAATATCTCTCCATTTTTCCACCTCATTTATCTATTTATGAAAATAGATAATCCATGTTCCATATATCATCAACCATGATACAATATAAAATACATACATACATATATACATACATACATACATATATATATATATATATATATATAATATTAAGAGAAGAAAATAATTAGTGAGCATTAATATTAGTTAATACATAAATATATCAAATATAGATATATATCAAATTATTAAATCAACACTTGATTCAATAATCCAGTTATATCATATATAAACGCCTAATATTATTTATATGTATATCATATTATCAAATCAACACTTGATTCAATAATCCGGTTATAACGCATATAACCTAACCGATATCAAATATCGCCAGATTAGAATACGGTATCATATACTCGTATTAAATCAGGCTCCCGCATATATCAACATATGTGCCCTACTTTCGCTTGAGCTAGAAAACCTCTGTGTGGGACTCTAAAAACTCATCAATACGTCAGCAGTAAGTAATGACCACATCAGTTACCCACAAGCCATCAGCGGTACTAGCTGGACGTAACGGCTACCCAGGTATTGAGCGAATAGAAGATCAACAAGTAAAGTTGTCCAAACTCCGGTGAATTTTGTAACTAACAGTTACCATACAGTCCGGTCTCTTCATATGATATGTCGCATATCGAGTCTGGGGGTGGATACGTCGTACCCTAGTAACTTGATAAGTCATGCTGATGTGTGGCCTATAACGGTTCGAGAAACTACTGATAACACTTACCAGTAAATCTCATCAGCCCTGGTCAGGGACTTACTGTTATAACCAATCGACTATAATGCGACATCAACTCCCAATACCGGAAGAGATGAAACCCCTCCTATCACTCACTGCCTCCATGTGACTCGAGACTGTACATAAAATCCACCAGTTTGCATGACTCATTTAAGCCGTGGTAGGGAGGAAATCAAAGCACAGTGGGAACCACATAAGACACTATGACGATCTTGGGTCTACAGACTAACCTGTACCAGTGTCACCAAAGAAATTCTATCTGAAGATAGGTATGGTACCATCTAGGTGTTCTCAGCGAGTCCTGTTCAGTGTACCCATTCTCTAATGAGCACCTGTGCACAATCTTTGATGTCAAGCACCAATGGTTATGGGATCAACCATCGCCCCATACAGGGTCAAGAAATGCACACACTAGTCTACTCTAGAATATCGATGCCCTGTTTTGATATCCCCTCGACTAGGAACTATTAAAAGGATGTGCTTGTGGACTACCCAGGCCCCACTAATATAATCTGCATCATAGTCCTGGTAGTCAAGTTCACATCCTAAGGGCTTTATCAACATGTATCAGAGAGACGGTATAATAATTCAAATGTACATGTTAAGATAAAAGCAACCAGACAACATACTATCATGTCGAGCAAGAAAGTTCTATGTGTGTGTGTGTGTGTGTGTGTATGTCTAAGTATCCACTATAATATTCAATAATGGCCTCTAGGGCATACATATTCCTAATAGTGACTTCGTTGTAAGGACACGCGCACCATTACCGATGACTTACATATTGCACGTACACATACTCGTATGCTCAGACATACATCATCGGTAATTGCCATGCCATATACACAGATAGAACTCGCTATGTCACCGTATCATATTATAACCTGTTAGCATTTTAGATTCTATTAGTATCTCTTTTAATTTGCTATACGATACGCTTATATGAACACACTTGCTATGCATTATAGTATTGTTCTGTACCTGTACATATTATTCCATTATTGCCATGTTCTTATGAACTTCTATTTTCATAACATTTCTGGATTTGAGAAACCGCAGATATGATTTAAAAACTTGTGAATGTTTTTTAAAACGTAGTTTTCTCTTGATATGATATTTCTACGTCCACTATGAGATTTCTCGGTTCTGAGCTATGATTACTACCAGATTTGAGAAGTAAGGAGTCACCGTCTGCCAGTACATGGTGGACCCGGTATGGTACCCAGAGGCAAGAAGATCGTATAGAAAGGTGTAACAACTCTGTTTACAATGTACAAAATTTGTTTAAAGTTAAAGTACTAAATGGAGTATTTGCAACCCTAAATATACTATAAGTATTTAATTTATTTTTAAACGGCAAGAAAGCACTTGTAGCTCATTGGTAAAGCCTTGCACTGCTGTGACGTAACCCCTGTGTTCGAATCCTCTCAACCATATATTATTTTTGCTGATTTTTCTTTTAAACTTTTTAGAATCCCAAAAGTTTACACCTGCAATACACGTAAAACTCAAAAGTCTCAGAAATCAAACATATGCACTAAGATATATGAAATGACCCTGACACATGGCTTCAATCCAAACCCCAACCCACCCCAATCGATTGGCGAGAATCGCATTGGAGCCTGCGCTGCCGGGACCCCTTAGGTGATGCCTCCAAATTTTGTCCCAATACCCCTTGGCCTCCCCCACTATCCTAGTTCTGTTTGATTTTCCTGCACATTAACAGAGAATTAAAAATGAGCTTTTAATCTAATATTTAATGCATTTTTAATTCTCATTTTAATTTCCTAAACCCTAATTATATCCTATAAATACCACCCCACACCCTATCCCTCTCTATTCTGAAATCTATCATCAAAACTCTCAAAATTTTCTAAGTCATATTAATTTTACAAGTGGAATTAGCCTAAGGTCATCTTCCGGCGACAACTCAGGACAAATTCGTCGACACTGCGACTCCACAACACTTTCAAACCATTTTTATACCTCCCCTCTCTCTTCTAAACCTATAAGTCCCCTCACCTATCCTCTCTTCCTATTCTAAAAAGATCTATTTTCAAAATTCGTCGGAAGTACAGTTATTCCGACTTTCGATTTTAATTTTGTTTGAAACATAACTTTTCTTAATAACCAAACATCCATATTGTTACATCTTGTTTAGTAATCATAAAATAAACATTTAGAACAAGTTTCAATTCAAAAAACAATGCTATACAACTTTTATTTCACTCTTACGGTTAAATACCATAAATTTTACCTACGACATTATTTCATCATATTCGCTCATATTACCTTTAGAAAACTCACGAGGTAATGACCTAGATCATCACAATACTCATCATGACATAGCACGATGTCTTGAAAATAGTATTTTTGTGGCTAATACAATTTTACATTAAAATACCCTAAACTACTAAAAACTGTATTTCTTTAAATTGTTTTAATCAAATTCCATACGATTATGTACTTACAACCCATTTTAGGAAATCCGATTTGGTTGGTGTGGATTATCGCAAATCCATCGGACTCGTAGGGCAAGATTCAGACCTCCTCACGAAGCATACGATCTCGATGTAATTTTTATTACAATTTTAAAGAAAAACGTGATTTCTAGTTAATAAATAAATTCTATTTTTAATAAATATATATATATATTATAAAAATATCTATTTTAAATATATAATATATTCCATGTTTTCTAAATCAAAAGAAAAGAATCACAAAAGTTAATGAAAATACCATCAAGAATCAATACAAGTCAAATTTACATGAAAATACCATATACTATTCAATTTAGGTTTATATCTACTAGAATATCTCATCTAATAAAAAATTATATCTACGAAAACCCTAAAGACAATAGATAAATGCTTGAGATTTATTTTGAAAATATATCAAAACTATTTTTCATAAAACCCCCTCAAGTTATACTAAATTACAATAAGGACCCTAGTAATTATAGGTTTAAGCGGGACCAATTCTCTTGAGCCTTAGGGAGCCGGAGAAAGTGGGTACTTGCCTATTTAAGGTAGACAACTAAAACGGTATTATCAATACGGTAATTGTCTTAGAAAAAGACACAAATCCTACCGTCCATGTGCAGCAGTTACCAATAACTCCAAAACTAATTCAGGACTTCAATTCTATTTAAAGTGTCTGACTCAATCTGAGTCTGTAAATCGCCGTTCCCATCAATAAAATTTTTCTATATTTCCCAAGTCCTCGAATGTTTTCCTATTTTTTTCTCGTATTAAGAAATTAGTTGCTTAGGTTTTAGTATTTAAACCTTCCAAAACAAAATAAATACTCAATTAAAATGAAGCTCAGACTAAGGAAAACAAAACTAATAATCAAATAAATCCATAATTAAAATCCAAGCCCAAACAAATAAAAAGATTAACTAAGACTAAAAATATATATATCTAATTCCTTCCTCAGCCCAGCCCGATAAATTAAACACAAACCAAATTAATTAAATCCCCAACTCCTTTCCCTAAGCCGGCCCAGCCCATTCCCTAACCCGCGCCCGACCCGTTGAGCTTCCTTCTTCCCCACTAATTTTTCCCGCTCCTTTTTCTTTCTGTTGCGTCCCCACGTCGCCAACGTTCCCCGCCCCGCTCGCGACCACGTTTCCACGCTCGTCGACGATCGCGAGCGCCCCACGAGCTCCTCAAGCTCACCCTCGTCCCCCTTTCTCCTCTCTCCCCTCACACTCTCGATCTCTCCCTAACTCCTCTCCTCTCTCCAAAACTCCCTGCTTCTTCCCTACACCCCACCGACGACGATAACGACGAGGACGACCACCTAAATCACCTCGTCTTCCCTCCCTCACTCTTCTCTCCAAAACTCGAGCCCCACTTGCCTCACTCCCCTCGCCTGCACACCGTCCTCGCCACCGAGCCTCCTCTGCACCCTCCTCGCCGGCGAGCTCCCTACTGCCCTGAACTACCTTGTCGACTCCTCTGCATCCTCAGCAACATCTCCTCCAAAACCCAAGCCCCTCCACAGCTCTGACTCACCTCAACAGAGCACACCTCCCTCACTGCAACCTCACCCCTGCTGCACCATCGCCGGAGCGACCACCGCCGACCATCGCCGGAGCGACCACCGCCGACCATCGCCGACCCCAGCACACTCACAGGAGATCCACAGAACCCCACTCCGCCTCCAGTGATCACGAGCCATCCCCCGGGCAACACCGACGCCGAACCCGAACTCGAGCCGAGGCCGTGAACCCAAACCGTGCCGTTATTTGCGCGTTCGTGCCGTTGCCGCTGCCGTGCATCGCCAACGCGTCTCCAGGAAAGTACCCTACTTGCTACATGCTAGATTATACTGTTACAATTCAAAATCCTATTAATTCCGTGTTAACAATTCGTGAAAACTTATATGACATAAGTGTTTGATGCAAAATCCGAATGAAAACCTTCTATTAAACTGACGGAACTTAATCATATAAGCTGGCCTGTATGGCAATGAACATTGTGTTAAAATTTGACTGGGAAAATATAATCTTTACTGATTTGAACGATCACCCCCAATTACAGCCGTTAAAACTGAAAATTTCCCGCGTCTGAAACTTGTAAAAATCATAATTAATTGTGTACATATTGAAATGATAGGTTCGAGGGCTCAAATCGAAGACGACTGGACGATATGGAACTCCATAAAAGTTTTAAATTGTTTCTATACTGAAAATATGACGGAAATTGATTCGGAGAGCGGCTCTGGGCTGCCGTCCAGAGCAGCTCTGGCTGTTGATTTCTATCTCGTAATGATTACCACTTTGCTGCTTGAACTTGTATGTTGTGGATCCCTGTACTTTAGTGAATATGAAACTGTTAGAAAAAAATGAAAGTGATTTCACCCCTTTTTACCGTCATTTACTATTTAAACTGTAATTTAAACGAACAGGACATATAGCAGTCCCAAACAGAAACAGAACTGACACCCTATGATTGTACAGTACATAACTTCTGACGTAGAGGCGCGATTGAGAATCCATCTGGTGCGTTAGAAATCATATTGGAAAAAATAAATTTCATTCAAATGTAGCGTCGCTAAATTCTGATACCAACAGGATGAAAATTGTGTCACGAAACGGACGTTCAGTTCTGAAACTGAATTTCCTGCAGCGAGCACTTAATATGAAACGGCTGTAACATGCAAATCCGGAATCCAATTGCACTGAAATAAATTTTTCTGAACTACTGACTGTGTCTACTCTTTACCATCTTTGTATCATTTCACTGAATTCTGAACGTATGATTTACTGCAATTTTTATAAGCTCATAAGGTGCATAATAGTTCATATTACACATGACTTGTTAACTGCATATATGCACATATCTTACCCGATTGCCATATACATAGTGATAATGCGCGTTATTATTCAGTGTACAATGCATTATCGTGCGTGAATGGTATTGGTTTAGGAGTGTCAAGTACGCCAATGAAAAAGTGAATAATTCGTGATAGTGAATAATACAGTGAACAGTGACAAAACCGTGTTATTGGTGCATACTTGTACACGACTAGACCATACTTATCAATAGTGTAAACCTGGGAAAAAAGGGGAAATCGAAGTGGAAAGAGCATCGTACTTAGCGAGGACAGTGATTTAGAGGATGATCATTCAAACAGCGACTCTTATATTAGGTAGGGCCTAGCGGTTCGGCTGACAGGGTTATATCCTGGACGATGCGGGCCGTAGTCTCGGGTATATACGAGACCCTCGTTAAACATGATCCTCCTTTCCATAACTCGATTTTAAACATAACTTAGAGACTGATAGGGACACAGATCATACTTGCATCAGTTAGTGACATAGTGATTACCTGCATTTTACTTTCACTATTATTACCTTATTTGTCTGTTTCATGTCACTATTATAAAATTGCTATTACGTCGCTCTGACGACCTGAGTATGCATGCTCAGACCTCGAGGAAGAACCAGCGCAGGAGTCGGACTTACCCTTCGAGCTAGTGGAGATTTAGTCAGGGATACCTCTTTCATCTTTTCTGCTTTCCCTAAAGAGACCTTGTATTCGAACTCGGTTAGTAGTTATTTTCTTGTTTTATTGTAAATTGTGGACAATGAAAGTTAATGTAATAACTTAGTAATGTATTTCCTTTACTTCTGTGCTTTATTTACTGATTACCATGTAATGCTAGAAGCCGAAGTGTGACTACGACGGGATTATTCCTTGACCGTAGGAGCATGGATGGCCTAGTCATCCCTCGTTTTCCGTATTTTGGGAAGCGGGCGTGACATGGTTTTGTTGGTATCAAAGCCGCGTTTAATAGTAAGGGATAACATTAACTACACTTTATTACGTTATTTTCGCTTCACTATTCCTGACTTTCATCCTTGTATCTAATCATATCTTTTTAAATATCTTCCAGCGATATGACGTCCCCGAACGACCACTCCTCGGACTCAAGTTCTCAGGATCGCACGGAGAGAATACTTAGTGCACTGACGTCTCTCGCAGAAGCTCAGGAGAGAAAGACGGACCTACTCACCGAGGGACTCAGGGCTATTACCGCTGTAGGAGGCCTCCACCCTCATTACCGCCCCCGAGGGCACTGCTCCACTAGTTTTTTCTGCTAGGGCTAGCACCGTATCAGATTTCCAGAGGCTACATACAGCTGCATTTACGGGCCTGGCCGAACCACTCGAGGCCGAGCAATGGCTGGTTAATATAAAGAACTTACTGACGGCCGCCAGGGTACCAGAGGAAGATAAAGTGAATGTGATAAAGATCCAGTTGGAAGATGAAGCCCATACATGGTGGTCAGTGGAAGAAAGCAGAGTAGAAAGGCCAAATGAATGGAGCAAATTCAAGGAGTGCTTCTTGGACCACTATTTCCCTTCCACCGCCAAGGCCGAGATGGAAGAAAGATTCATCTTACTGAAGCAGAATGACCGTCCCGTGGATGTATACGTGGCAGAGTTCAACCGTCTGAGCCGATTTTCTTCGTACATGGTCGCTTCAGAGGCTACTAGGGCCAGACGCTTCTTATAGGGACTTGATTTCGAGCTGCAGCAGTTGATCGCGTCACTTGAGTTGCAGACTTTTGCACAGGTACTCAACGCGGCGCGAATTCAGGAGAAACTGATCAACAAATTCAGAAAGCCCCCAGTTGTTCCAGCACGCACCCACGCACCTTCTCGAGGAGTCATACCAGTTCACAGGCCTGGAACGACACAGATGAAGCGTCCCTTCATGCCCCAACATCGCCCCCAGAGCAAGAACGTAGTTTGCGGCTACTGCAATAGAGATGGGCACACCCAGAAGGACTGTCGCCGCGCCAAGGGACAGTGTTTGATTTGCAGATCCAGCCAGCACAGAGTTAGCGGTTGCCCCGAGCGGACAGAGTTACAGGGAGGGTCTAGACCGCAGCAGCAGAGATCACCGGAGCAGAGGCAACCCTACACAGGCCACGGTTAAGAACGGGCTTTCACCTTGACCGCCAAGCAGGCAGAGGCTTCAGGTGAAGTTGTCACAGGTATTCTACTTGTACATTCCATGGCAGCTAGAGTACTATTTGATTCCGGGGCATCGCACTGTTTCATATCTATGCATTTCATTGATACACACTCCATACCATATGAACCACTAACCAAGGGTTAGGAAATACATACGGGAAATGGTGTTATAGCATCTAGACGAGAATGTAGATCATGTCCGGTTGTAGTTTGTGGCAGGGAATTCTATGCGAATTTCCTTTTGATCGGGACAGGCAGCTATGATGCAATTCTCGAGATGGATTGGATGAGTACCTTCCATGCAGTTATTGATTGCCGAGAAAGAAATGTGATCTTCCTCATTCCCAATCATCCGGAGTTTATTTTCGAAGGCGGAAGCGAATCTTTGGAGCCAGCCAAGTATAGAGCCAAGCCAAAGGAGTTGTCAGCTATGGAGATTGATGAGAGCCCAGCCCCAGAGATTGTTCGGGACTTTCTGGACATGTTTCGTGAAGATTTACAAGGTCTACCACCTCCACGCGTCTTGGAATTCTCGATCGATTTGACTCCAGGTACAACACCAGTTTCCAAGGCCTCATACAGAATGACACCGGTTGAGTTGGCAGAATTGAAGAAGCAAATTGAAGAACTCCCGGAGAAGGGGTTTATCCGGCCAAGCGTTTCCCCGTGGGATGCACCAGTTCTATTGGTGAAGAAGAAAGATGGATCGCTGCGGATGTGTATAGACTATCGAGAGCTGAACAAAGTCACAATAAAGAACAAGTACCTAATTCCGCGTATCGACGACTTGTTCGATCAGTTAAGTGGGGCCAAGGTATTTTCGAAGTTGGATCTCCATTCTGGCTATCATCAGATCAGAGTAACAGCCGAGGATATATGCAAGACGGCTTTCAGGACCCGATACGGACACTATGAGTTCGTCGTGATGCCGTTCGGTGTTACCAATGCTCCAGCGATATTCATGGATTTGATGAACAGGGTGTTGCGAAGTACTTGGACACGTTTGTCGTTGTATTTATCGATGATATACTAGTCTACTCGAAGACCCGGGAGGAGCATGTCGAGCATTTGCGCACGGTTCTACAAATTCTTCGGGAAGAGAAGCTGTACGCGAAATTGAGAAAGTGTGAATTCTGGCTCGACAAGGTTCAATTCTTGGGACACATTGTTTCGGGCGAAGGCATCTTAGTGGACCCGGCAAAGATAGAATCTGTCAGAGATTGGCCAACACTGAAGTCAGTGGCCGAGATCAGAAGCTTTCTGGGATTGGCAGGATATTATCGGAGGTTCGTCCAAGAATTTTCAAGAATCGCAGAACCGTTGACGAGGTTGACACGGAAGGATGTACCGTTTGCGTGGACAGAGGAATGTACCCGGGCATTTGAGACACTGAAGCAGAAGTTAACTATGGCGCCCATTCTTACAGTACCAGATGATTTCGGTGGTTTGGTGATACATAGTGATGCCTCAGGAAAGGGCTTAGGCTGTGTTCTGATGCAGCACGGTCGGGTGGTTGCTTACGCCTCTCGACAGCTGAGAAATCACAAAAGCAACTATCCTACGCATGACTTGGAGTTAGCTGCAGTGGTTTTTGCATTGAAAATTTGGAGGCACTACCTGTTGGGCGAGAAGGTGGAGGTGTACACGAATCATAAAAGTCTGAAGTACGTCTTCACTCAGAAAGAACTAAATATGAGGCAGCGCCGATGGCTAGAACTGATGGCGGATTACGACTTGGACCTTCAGTATCATCCGGGGAAAGTAAATGTTGTACCAGATGCTCTCAGTCGCAAGCCAGCGGTCATGATGTTGACCAATCAGAGGAGCATCATTGAGGATTTTCAGAGACTCGAGTTTAAAGTCGTCACACCGAGCGCAATCAGTCAATTTTGGCAACTACAGGTGCAGTCTTCCCTTGTGGATCGCATCAAGGCTGCACAAGCGGATGATCCTCGATTGCAATAGTTCAGAGCGCAAGTAGAAGCCGGGCTGAGAACGGACTTAATCATACATGAAGACGGTTCTCTGAGATTCGATAGCAGACTCTGCGTACCCAAGGGGGATGTTCGAGAAGAGGTACTGGCTGAGGCGCATAGTTCAGCTTATTCTGTACATCCTGGAGGTACGAAGATGTATCGAGATCTAAAGCAGCATTTTTGGTGGAACGACATGAAGCGAGAAATTGCGCGGTTCATATCCAGATGCTTGGTATGCCAACAGGTGCAGGCAGAACATCAGAGGATAGCAGGATTGTTACAACCGCTTCCGATACCAGAATGGAAGTGGGACATTACTATGGATTTCGTGACGGCCTTACCACGGAGCCCTAGGGGCAACAATGCCATTTGGGTTATCGTCGACTGATTTTAATGAGATTTAGCGTGCTTGCGATTTTAAAGGATGAATCAAAAATATTTGTTAACCGCAATCAAGAACGGCGTCGTTTGGTAGCTAGCCGGTGAGTACGGGTCGGTCCACATAGATTTTGTGTATTCTCAAATTGTTCTAACGAATTAATTCCGATTGGTGTCGGATTGATTAAATCTAAAAACTAAGTTGATCTAAACTAAAATCTTGCTAGGGTTAAGTTTAGGTTAGGTTTGGAAAATCAATATTCCTCACCGCTTTTTATGCCCAAATTAAGATCTATTAGGTGTTATGGTAATAATTAATAAAGTGGATTAGTACCGTCGGAAAGAAACGGTGTTTCTTCCTCTAGGTTCTTGTCCTTCCTTTCTTAATTCTTACCCTAACCTTCATGGAAAACACGCTCAACCGGTCCTTTATACTACGGTATAACCGCTACCTCATGGGATAGGGTGCCGTAGGGAGCGGTGTGTGTATGTATGCATGGAGTCCTATAAAAACGTGTGATGGGCAAGAAAGGGGTGAGAGATCTTCATCTCTCAAGCCTTCCCCAAATCTAACCCTAACAAGCAAGGAGACTACTCACTCATTAGGGAATTGAAAAACATTTTCTAAACTATCTGACTAGGGCAGAGAATAAAATTTAACTAGGGAAGATAAGAAATTACCTAGGGCATGGAAATAAAATTTAACTAGGGCAATGAAAAGAAAACTTACTCCTAATTTTTATTTAATGCTCTCTTCCTTCTTTACAGAAATTTACAGATCTGAATTTAGATAAATGAAATGAGGCACAAGAAGAGGCATACCTCTAAAAGAGGTTTAGGGTTTCTATTTATAGATCATAGAAACCCTAGGGTTACAATCGACTCACATCTGAATTTCCAAGTTTACCCCCTAAGAAAAGAACTAGTCAACACGCCGCCAGCCTCCACAAGATTTTTCCACCGACACGTGTCTCGTACGGCCGCGGATCCGCAGCCAAAGCCCATGTTTGGCCTCGGTTCCACAGCCATTTAGTGGCTTCTTGAGCTGCAATTTTTAGGGTTTTGGTCCGGTTGCATTTGGGTACTTGTTTCTTCACTTGGTTTTTCAGATTGTCTTCTAGTTTTCTTCCAGATTTCCACAGTGAATAATTTCGTGGACTTTACCGCTTGCTTCGTGTTGAAGTCTTGAACCTTGCACTACCTTTGTTCTTTGTAAAATCGTCTATTGATCTTCGTTTAGTCTTCAAACTGTAGGCTTGATCAAGATTCTTCCATTTGTTGGTCGTAGTCTCACTTTTGTATCATGT
Organism: Agapanthus africanus; assembly: GCA_030015575.1. Lineage (NCBI taxonomy): Eukaryota > Viridiplantae > Streptophyta > Magnoliopsida > Asparagales > Amaryllidaceae > Agapanthus > Agapanthus africanus. Next base: position 393,599,014 of record CM057343.1, read on the forward strand.
TTTCATCGTTTTCACTATTTTTGTTCTGAGAACCTATAACCTGCAACTATGTAGCAGACATGGGTCAAAAGCACATGTTTATTTGTAAAATGAATAAGAATGGGGAATATAATAATGCAAAATTATGGTATGAACAAATACCCCCAAACTTATCTTTTGCTCGTCCTCGAGCAAACCTAATTTTATTCTCGAAAAAGACCTAGCCTCACTTTCGCAGGGAAACGCGATTGCACTGAGCTCATGCAACAAGCCGTTAAACCTCTAGGTGTCCCTAATAGGAGGAGTGTTGTCTCCTGAGGGTTTTCAGCGGATACTACCCACAAAATCCTATCAATTTGGCTTATTGACTTTTATTCTCCAATTAGGTTTTCTAACAAGGAAGTCTATTATCTTTAACTCATAAATTGTCCACCCATATTTTTCACGCTTCCTTATCATTTAACTTAAGATTATATATATTTTTATGAATTTACATAGCTTTTGGCATCTCTTAAGTTTTCCTTCTAGAGTTCCATCTCAACTTAGGAATTTTTATCATCTCTACTAAAGATATACGTCCTATTCTTCATTCCTATCTTTCATCTAAACCCCAATCACATACCCCTACGTGTGTGTGTATATCACCCCTACACTTGGAAATTCAAATCAAGCTATCATACTCTTGTCCATCGTCCAAAGTACTTTTCAATTGGTGAATTTTTGGATGAAATTGCTCACACATCCTTCATGCGACCGTTAATACTTCTTGAGGTACCAACGACCGATTACAAAATGTGTTCGCACATTAAAGCGTAATTTCTAGTCTTGTAATCCCTAAGGCTTTTAGCAATGACTCCCAAACCAGTTGGTCTAAGGCACTGGGTGATAAAGCACCCTCGCTAAATATTTTTTTTTCTATTTATACAGCCTTAAGTAATTACAAAAACCAGTGTTCATTTTTTTATCGCTTTATTCACACTTATACTTTTATTTTATTTTCCTTCATACTAAGGATTTTAGACAAGAGTATTTCAAGGTCTCTTCTACTATTCCAAGTTTCAAGGTCCGTGTTTGTATAATTTGTAGGGTATATATTTTCAGAATTTAGACTTAAGCTTAGGAATTATTTTTCAAACTTATACTTTAATAAAAATATCAATACGTTTCCCTTGTTTTAACTTAGCCCAAGAAATCAACTTAAAATTTGCCTATTTCTAAATAAACTACAAAGACATATACTTTCTACCGTTAAATTCTAAGAAAGGTTATTTTTAGGGTTTTTAATTTACTAAGTCTAAGATCTAGTTATTCCTAGCTAGTTAACCTTTTTGTCAAATTCAAGTCAATTATGGCCAAAATTGAATGTTTCAATTTTTATAATTTTTAAAAATTTTCAATTTTTATGGGTTTTAAAAATAAGTATGCAAATGCAAAAATATACACATGAATGTGAAGGAAGAAGGCTTACCGAGCACACCCCCAAACTTAAACTTGACAGTGTCCTCACTGTCATGCAATACCAAGAGGGTCAAAATGTCGGCACTCCCCTGTTTATTTATTTAAAAAAAATTATTGTTAAAAGGAAAACAAAAAATATATATACAACAAGGTCCCCCCCAAACTTAAGTGAAACAGTGTTTCCACTGTTTTAAGCGTTAAAGTTCAAAGTTAGGGAGGAGAAAAATCAAACTATATAAGGCCTTACACAGACCAAAAGTTAGCACCAACCATTCAAAAATTCTATCGTGATAATGGTAGGGTTGGTGAAAGAATGGAGTGTAGAGAAATGAGTTGAGAAACACACGAGGCCGTATGGGAAGAAGGGTGGAATATGGTCTCGGTGGAGAAGAAGAATGGCGGAAAAGAGAAAGAAGTGTAGTACGAACTTGAGGGTGTAAATCGGGTGAATAAATTAGCGCAATTTGTGATGACCGATGTGTTAAAAGCGATTGTGCTAATCTATCAACCCGTCGAGAAATGGGGTCAAATCCCTCAAGATTCGCGAGAAAACATGGGTACGTTGAACTTGGTAAACCATCCATTGAAAATGGAAACGCGACGGATTCTTGTGCGGTCGAAACGATGGAAAGGACGAAAGGGAGTGATTTAGGGATAGTCTTATTCTCACCTAAGTAATCTGTCTCGAACTTGAAGGATTCCATCAATGGTTCGAAATGACTATAAGCAACCGAGTCTGATGGTTCAACTAACTCATCTGAAAATTCAAAGGACTCAAACTCGGACGGTGAGTCTTCAAAATCATCCGAAAAAGTGAAACACTCGTAATCATTATCGGCTATGAGAACTGTGTCAGATTCAAAGAGGTACGCACTAATGGCGTCCAAACTGCGGTGATCGAAGAGAAATCTTGCAAGCTCACAGTCCTCCTGCGTGATCTTTTGTGTGGTCGGAACGATGGAAAGGAGGGGGTTTGATTTAGAAAGTATAACAGTTAAAAGTTCAGGAAGATGAATTGGAAAATCCGACACATCAAACAAAACTGGTTCATCCTCAATACTATCCTTAATACTCTCCTCAATACTATCCCCATAATTCTCCTCAAAAATTATCTCATCCATGCAATTATCATCAAAATCAAGACGCATATGAAGTTCGGGAAAAACATTTAATCACTCGGGATGATGAATTGGAAATAAAAATTCAGTTAAATTTACGGGTTCATCATCCAAAATATTCCCGGCGTCAATATTCTCAATCAAGTGAAAATCAATTTTATCGGACACCTCATCAAAAGCATGGATATTTATCGATTCAGGTTCTAGATTGGAGGTGTAGAGGTCAAAAGAATTAGGTTTGGGTTCACTCGAAAAGGGCTCTTCACAATCAAGTAAATCAAACACTATAAAGTCACACAACTCATTAAACGTTTTATCTTCAACTGGTGAATCATTTGGGGCACTTGTTTGAAAACCGGAGTTGTGGGATTCAATTGGTAATGGATAGGTTTGATTTGGAAGTGTGTATAACTCACTCTCACCACTCAAATTCTCACTCTGTCCAACCGCCTCATCATACATTGGAATTTTTCGAGCTAGTTGGAAACTAGATACCGAGTCACTAGGTTGTATAAGGGCGACCATGGACGCATCCACATTCCTCATCATTTGGTTTGTCGCTACAATGTACGCTTCCAACGACTGTTCTAGACTAGACATGGGTTGTGAAGGGGTTTCAGTAAAAGATTCAAAGTTGTTTGGATACGTGAAACTCCCAAATGGTTGTGTAGAATCAATGTCTAGGGAAGGTGTGAAAGTCGGGTAGGACTGATAGGAATTGAATGGCTGGACAGGAGTAGGATCAACATTTGGATAAAAAGGTGAATGGACTTGTTGATCCCAAGAACTAGAAGTGTTGAAAGGAGTGAAAGATCGGTTACGAGATTGTTCAATGTGTTCAGCGATAGACATGGGTTTTGGAGTTACAACAGGACTCGAAAAAGGGGTATCAACGAAAGAAGGTGATGTAGGTTGAAATGGTTGATACAAAGTGGATTGCGGAGTCCAACTGTTTTTCCTAGACGCTTCTATTCGATCTTTCAAAGAGATTTTGGGCATGGAGGGGTTGTCCGTAAATCGACCAAAACAATTCGCGTAGGAAGCAAAGTTTGGTTCAGGGTACCAAAGTTCGGCGAGGGTTTTGTGAGGTGGGGTACCCATGATGTAAAAAGGAGAAGAAAAGGAAGGTGGTTGTAAGTGGGGTGCACGGATTTCTTAGCGACAAAATTTGCAAGTCTTTTTTTTGTTTGTTATAAAAAAAAATTCCTTTTTGTGTTTTTTTTATGGAGCTTTTTGCAAAAAGATTTTCGATAAAAGGCTTAGACACACGTTCAATCAACCACAAATGCACAATCAGGCCTAGATCTAGGGTCACCTAGGTCAGCTAGACAGCTCCTAACTGTTCCAAAGGGCAAGAAGTAGGACCTCAAACCGCCTCTTCACCGCCAATTGTGGCCAGGTAACCACAAGTAGAGAGAGGAGGGATCCGCTCACGAATCACCGTGAGACGGGCCTTTTAAAGTTACCTCTCCCTACCTGTCTAGCCTAGGCACCACAAAATTAGGTTAGGATCAACGGTCGATGCCTACAACTATTCCTTTGTCCTATTGAGCGCGAAGTTCTTAGGGCTGAGTCTAATCTTTTTTTTAATTAATTGAAGATCAATGCAATATGCCTTATGTGATTTTTTGGGGTCCCGGGAAGGGTAATGAAATCCCTACCCAATCTGGATTGGTGTAAAAGCCCCTTAAAGTCAGTTTTAAAATATGCAAAGCAGTAAACACAATCACTTGCAAACAAATTTTTTTTTAAGCGCGGTGCAAAGAATCCTGCACAAGATCAATTATTGGAAGGGGGAGAGTTTTTTTTTTAGCGCAAAGAATCCTGCAGGCAAATTTACAGAGGAGATATTGGGGTTGCAGAGAAGGAGAAAAGAAAGCTTACAGTGGTTTTTCCTCATGCTGACGTCACCTCCCCACCGCGTTTCCGCCGCCAAAGGAGGGTTCACGCCGTGGTTCCGCGGTGAGCTTTGCGAATCGGTTCCTGAGAAATTTTTTGGAGATGATGATGTCATAAGGCCGTCGCAGTTCCGCCGCCAGAGACGCCTCCCGCCGCGGTTCCACGGTCTCCTCTGCAGGTCGGTTCCTGAAAATTTTTCTATTCTTCTGTTTTGATTTTCCTCTGTTGTTTAGATCTGCCGTTTTCTGTTTCGCTCTCTGGATTTTTCCAGATCCGAACTCGTTCGTTAATCCTGCAAAATTCACACGAAAAATACCCTTCACAAAATAACAAAATGATAAATTTTTATATATTTTTTTTATTTTTCAGTTTTTATGATTTTTCAATTTTATATTAATCCGAAATTACAAAAAGAAAATAACACGCCATCCCCGGCAACGGCGCCATTTGATTTTAATGAGATTTAGGGTGCTTGCGCTTTTAAAGGATGAATCATAAATATTTGTTAACCGCAATCAAGAACGGCATCGCTTGGTAGTTAGCCGGTGAGTACGGGTTGGTCCACAGGGATTTTGTGTATTCTCAAATTGTTCTAACGAGTTAATTCCGATTGGTGTCGGATTGATTAAATCTAAAAACTAAGTTGATCTAAACTAAAATCATGGTAGGGTTAGGTTTAGGTTAGGTTTGGAAAATCAATATTTCTCACCGCTTTATATGCCCAAATTAAGATCTATTAGGTGTTATGGTAATAATTAATAAAGTGGATTAGTACCATCGGGAAGAAACGGTGTTTCTTCCTCTAGGTTCTTGCCCTTCCTTTCTTAATTCTTACCCTAACCTCCATGGAAAACACGCTCAACGGTCCTTTATACTACGGTATCACCGCTACCTCATGGGATAGGGTGCCGTAGGGAGCGGTGTGTGCATGTATGCATGGAGTCCTATAAAAACGTGTGATGGGCAAGAAAAGGGTGAGAGATCTTCATCTCTCAAGCCTTCCCCAAATCTAACCTTAACAAGCGAGAAGACTACTCACTCATTAGGAATTGAAAAACATTTTCTAAACTATCTGACTAGGGCAGAGAATAAAATTTAACTAGGGCAGATAAGAAATTACCTAGGGTATGGAAATAAAATTTAACTAGGGCAATGAAGAGAGAACTTACTCCTAATTTTTATTTGATACTCTCTTCCTTCTTCACAGAAATTTACTTATCTGAATTTAGATAGATGAAATGAGGCACAAGAAGTGGCATACCTCCAAAAGAGGTTTAGGGCTTTTATTTATTTATACATCTGAATTTCCAAGTTTACCCCCTAATAAAAGAACTAGTCAACGTGCCACCAGCCTCCACAAGATTTTTCCACCGACACGTGTCTCGTACGGCCGCGGATCCGCGGCCAAAGCCCACGTTTGGCCGCGGTTCCGCGGCCATTTAGTGGCTTCTTGAGCTGCAATTTTTAAGGGTTTTGGTCTGGTTGCATTTGGGTACTTGTTTCTTCACTTGGTTTCTCAGATTGTCTTCTAGTTTTTTTCCAGATTTCCACAGTGAATAATTTCGTAGACTTTACCGCTTGCTTCGTGTTGAAGTCTTGAACCTTGTACTGCCTTTGTTCTTTTTGAAATCGTCTATTGATCTTTGTTTAGTCTTCAAACTGTAGGCTTGATCAAGATTCTTCCATTTATTGGTCGTAGTCTCACTTTTGTATCATGTTTTCATCGTTTTCACTGTTTTGCTCCGAGAACCTGTAACCTGCAACTATGTAGTAGACATGGGTCAAAAGCACCTGTTTATTTGTAAAATGAATAAGAATGGGGAATATAATAATGCAAAATTATGGTATGAACATCGACCGCCTCACGAAGGCTGCACACTTCTTACCTTTCCGAGTGGGACAGTCAACAGAGTCACTGGCAGAGAGATACATGCAGGAGATAGTGCGATTTCACGGAGTTCCGGTCAGCATTGTGTCAGATCGAGACACCAAATTCGTTTCGTACTTTTGGAGGAGCTTATAGGAGAGTTTGGGTACCCACCTCAAGTTCAGTACAGCTTATCAACCGCAGACGGACGGACAATCCGAGCATACGATCCAGACACTCGAGGATATGCTGAGGGCCTGCATGTTGGATTTTCAGGGTTCCTGGGAAGACCATCTGCATCTAGTCGAGTTTTCCTATAACAACAGTTACCTGGCTAGCATCCAGATGGCTCCCTTCGAAGCACTTTACGGACGGAAGTGTCAATCCCCAGTTTGTTGGGACGATGTAGGAGAACGAAGATTACTGGGTCCCGAGCTCATTGTTCAGACAGTCGACAAGGTACAAATGATCAGGCAACGCATTAAGACGGCTCAGGATCGACAGAAGATTTGGGCGGATACCAGCAGGAGAGCACTGGAATTTGAAGTCGGAGATCACGTATTCCTGAAGATTTCCCCTAACCGCGGAGTTATCAGGTTTTGAGGTCAGGGAAAGCTCAGTCCCCGTTTCATCGGACCTTTTGAGGTGCTAGAGCGAGTAGGAGAGGTGGCCTATCGACTTGCCTTGCCTCCATCGCTAGCTGGTGTGCACAATACCTTCCACGTGTCTCAGTTGCGGCGTTATGTTCGGGATGAGAGCCATGTTCTAGACTATTCGGAGTTAGCTTTGGGTACCAACCTATCTTACGAGGAGCAGCCCACCACCATCCTCGACCGCAGGGAGAAAGTGCTGAAGAACAAGGTCATTCCGTTAGTCCGAGTGTCTTGGAGCGGTCGTTCCTCAGGAGAATCTACCTGGGAGCGTGAGGAAGATATCCGTGCACATTTTCCACATCTCTTTGTTTAATACTGTTGTTTCGTTGTCTCTTTTAAATTTCGAGGATGAAATTTTTGTAAGGGGGGGTATGATGTAAATCCTTGTTCCCATCAATAAAATTTTTCTATATTTCCCAAGTCCCCGAATGTTTTCCTATTTTTTCTCGTATTATTTGTGTGAAATTAGTTGCTTAAGTTTTAGTATTTAAACCTTCCAAAACAAAATAAATACTCAATTAAAATGAAGCCCAGACTAAGGAAAACAAAACTAATAATCAAATAAATCCATAATTAAAATCCAAGCCCAAACAAATAAAAAGATTAACTAAGACTAAAAATATATATATCCAATTCCCTCCTCAGCCCAGCCCGATAAATTAAACACAAACCAAATTAATTAAATCCCCAACTCCTTTCCCCAAGCCGGCCCAGCCCATTCCCTAACCCGCGCCCGACCCGTTGAGCTTCCTTCGTCCCCACTAATTTTTCCCGCTCCTTTTTCTTTCCGTTGCGTCCCCACATCGCTAACGTTCCCCGCCCTGCTCGCGACCATGTTTCCACGCTCGTCGACGATCGCACGTGCCCCACGAGCTCCTCAAGCTCACCCTCGTCCCCCTTTCTCCTCTCTCCCCTCACACTCTCGATCTCTCCCTAACTCCTCTCCTCTCTCCAAAACTCCCTGCTTCTTCCCTACACCCCACCGACGATGACGACGATGAGGAAGACCACCTAAATCACCTCGTCTTCCCTCCCTCACTCTTCTCTCCCGAACTCGAGCCCCACTTGCCTCACTACCCTCGCCTGCACACCCTCCTCACCACCGAGCCTCCCCTGCACCCTCCTCCCTGGTGAGCTCCCCACTGCCCTGAACCACCTCGTCGACTCCTCTGCATCCTCAGCAACATCTCCTCCAAAACCCGAGCCCCTCCGCAGCTCTCACTCACCTCAACAGAGCACACCTCCCTCACTGCAACCTCACCCCTGCTGCACCATTGCCGGAGCGACCACCGCCGACCATCGCCAACCCCAGCACACTCACAGGAGATCCACAGAACCCCACTCCGCCTCCAGTGATCACGAGCCATCCCCCGGGTAACACCGACGACGAACCCGAACTCGAGCCGAGGCCGTGAACCCAAACCATGCCGTTCTTTGCGCATTCGTACCGTTGCCGCTGCCGTGCGTCGCCAACGCGTCTCCAGGCAAGTACCCTACTTGCTACATGCTAGATTATACTGTTACAATTCAAATTCATATTAATTCCATGTTAACAATTCGTGAAAACTTATATGACATAAGTGTTTGATGCAAAATCCGAACGAAAACCTTCCATTAAACTGACGGAACTTAATCATATAAGCTGGCCCGTGTGGCAAAAAACATTGTGTTAAAATTTGACTAGGAAAATATAATCGTTACTGATTTGAACGATCAACCCCAATTACAGCCGTTAAAACTGAAAATTTCCCGGGTCTGAAACTTGTAAAAATCATAATTAATTGTGTACACATTGAAATGATGCGTTCGAGTACTCAAATCGAATCCGACTCGACGATGTGGAACTCCATAAAAGTTTTAAATTGTTTCTATACTGAAAATACGATGGAAATTGATTCGGAGAGCGGCTCTGGGCTGCAGTCCAGAGCAGCTCTGGCTGTTGATTTCTATCTCGTAATGCTTACCACTTTGCTGCTTGAACTTGTATGTTGCGGAGCCCTATACTTTAGTGAGGATGAAACAGTTAGAAAAATAATGAATGTGATTTCACCCCTTTTTACCGTCGTCTACTATTTAAACTGTAATTTAAACGAACAGGACGTATAGCAGTCCCAAACAGAAACAGAACTGACACCCTATGATTGTACAGTACATAACTTCTGACGTAGAGATGAAATTGAGAATATATCTGGTGCGTTGGAAACCATAATGGAAAATCTAAATTTCATTCAACTGTAGTATCACTAAATTCTGATCCTAACAGGGTGAAAATTGTGTCGCGAAACGGACGTTCAGTTCAGAAACTGAATTTCCTGCAGCAAGCACTTAAAATGAAATGGTTGTAACTTGCAAATCCGGAATCCGATTGCACTGAAATAAATTTTTCTGAACTTCTGACTGAGTCTACTTGTTACCATAGTTGTATCATTTCACTGAATTCTGAATGTATGATTTACTGAAATTTTTATAAGCTCATAAGGTGCATAATAGTTCATATTACACATGACTTGTTAACTGCATATATGCACATATCTTACCCGATTGCCATATACATAGTGATAGTGTGCGTTATTATTCAGTGTACAATGCATTATCGTACGTGAATGGTATTGGTTTAGGAGTGTCAAGTACGCCAATGAAAAAGTGAATAATTCGTGACAGTGAATAATACAGTGAACAGTGACAAAACCGTGTTATTGGTGCATACTTGTACACGACTAGACCATACTTATCAATAGTGTAAACCTGGGAAAAAGGGGGAAATCGAAGTGGAAAGAGCATCGTATTTAACGAGGACAGTGATTTAGAGGATGATCATTCGAACAGCGACTCTTATATATATTAGGTAGGGCCTAACGGTCCGGCTGACAGGGTTATATCCCGGACGATGCAGGCCGTAGTCTCAGGTATGTACGAGACCCTCGTTAAATATGATCCTCCTTTCCACAACTCGATTTCAAACATGACTTAGAGACTGATAGGGACACAGATCATACTTGCATCAGTTAATGACATAGTGATTACCTGCATTTTACTTCCACTATTATTACCTTATTTGTCTGTTTCATGTCACTATTATTAAATTGCTATTACGTCGCTCTGATGACCTGAGTATGCATGCTCAGATCTCGAGGAAGAACCAGCGCAGGAGTCGGACTTACCCTTCGAGCTAGCGGAGATTTAGTCGGGAGTACCTCTTTCATCTTTTCTGCTTTCCCTAAAGAGACCTTGTATTCGAACTCGGTTAGTAGTTATTTTCTTGTTTTATTGTAAATTGTGGACAATGAAAGTTAATGTAATAACTTAGTGATGTATTTTCTTTACTTCTGTGCTTTGTTTACTGATTACCATGTAATGCTAGAAGCCGAAGTGTGACTACGGCGGGATTATTCCTTGACCGTAGGAGCATGGCTGGCCTAGTCATCCATCGTTTTCCGTATTTTGGGAAGCGGGGCGTGACAGAGTCTCAGTCTAATCTGAATACAATTTGAATACAATCCATTCTTAAATACAATTCAAATATAACTCCAATACAACATGAATCCATTTATACCAGAATACTATCTATATCAACATGAATTGATTTGACCGAACCTTAGATATACATTGACTTGATTACATGACTATCCGTTTACATCCTTATCCATTTACATGAACAACCGATATCATAGTTTCGGCAAGTCTTACATCTACAAATTACTACAAAACATTACAATAAATATTATAGGGTTTTTAAAGGGGTAGATTGTTACGGAATGTGTTAAAAGTGGCACGATAATGGTCACATTAATACACATAACCTGAATATCCGTTGCTGTTGTTATGTGGCTTAATGATTCCTTGTGCTTCGTATACCTTAGTCTACGGAATAATCGGACTCCTCTCGTATACACTGACATATTCTGTACCAAGCTACAAATAACTACGTTAGTATAAAAAACATACATTATACAGTTATGTTCTCTCTTATCTGTCTATTTTATTTCTATCTCTCTTTGGAACATACCGAGCGATTGCTCACCGACGACATTCCTTTTCTCTTCTTTCTTTGGAATGCTGTCAAGAGGATCTGATTCTCTGGAGATCGAGCCCAGCACAAACGACTTGGAGCGGTTCGCAAAAGACCCAGAGCTCTAGTCACTTGTATATACTTTTATTTTCAGATTCATGCCATTATTTAATGTAACACCTTAGGATGTGTTTTGTGGCTAATTATATTTTAATATATGGTTTTTAATAAAAAGTTTACCAAAATGATTTTCAAATATTTTATCAAATTTAATGAATATTTTATTAGAATTTTCCTAGGCTTGCACACACTTGTGCATGTAAATTAGGGTTAAAATGGGGTTAGACCATGATTAGCAACCATGGTGGGTTAAAATATGGGAATTAGGTTATTTGGGTTTTAATTAAGTTTAATTGGTTATTTTATTTAAAGGTTGTTTTTTTTAAACGATTTGAAAATGTTGACTTGGTGAGAGAGAGGGGGGGAGAATGGGCATCATGGCAAGTGCCATGCTTGTACTAAATGAAGAGAGAGAGGGGGGTTGACTAACTTAACTCCCATTTCCCTTGTTACTTCCCTCATTGTTTCTCACATCTCTCTCACTCTCACTCACTCATACACACTCAACACAGCAACAGCAGCAGCCCCGGCAGCCTCAGCAGCAGCTGCAACATAAGCACAAGCAGCAGCAGCAAGCAGGCAGCAGCAGCAGCAGTGAGCAACAGCAACAGCATCAGCTCCAGTTGCAGCAGCAGTAGTTCCAGCAGCTCCAGCAGCACCAAGTCTCCTCCTCCTCCTTCCTCCTGCTTCCTAGGGTCTTTTAGGGTATACTTCTTGAACCTACTTCCTAGTTTGCTTAGTTTGTGTGATTATAGCTTCGATTAGTGTTAATTGGGCATTTTAGTGCTAAATATGGTGATTAGTGTGAACTTTGGTTAAGTGAGTTTAGTATTGGTTAGACTAACTTAATTAAGTATTATTATGGCCACATAAACCTAGGTAAACCGCAGATTTTGCCAAAATACCATAGGGTTTCAAATTGTGTAAAATATATCGTTTTAAAGCAAAACTTAGCCTTTCTGTAATCTACTTTAGATCTGGGTTGTTCAGGTAAAAATTGAGGAAACTGGAGCATGTATACTAGGTCTAGACCACACCCCCAGAGCACGAGACCCCCATTCCACCTTTAGGCCGCCGGAATATTCCTTCTGGCCGCAAATTGCGGCCAGACAGGGGAGCTAGGTGTTAGGGTTTGTTCTGTTGGTGTCTGCTACATTTCTAAAGTCTATGGTATATGCAATTTTGTAAGTTTTTAACCTGGGTAGAATCTGGGACAATATATCATTTTTCAAGTACGTTTAGTTTGCGCGATACGCGCGATACATGAGTGGGTTCTGTGATCCAGCGTGTCACGACGTGTCGGATTAGTTTTAGACGCGTATACACACGTTTCAGCGTATCGTACACACACGCGTTTAGTTCGCGATGCGAGTTTCTCGTTTGCTTTTGATATCACGTTTTGTAGAATTTTGCTTATATATGGATTCCTTGTGTAATTCCAGGTTCGCAGGCGGGTACGTCAGACGCCGCAAAGAAGGGGAAGCAAGTGGTCGGCTACGTGTAGCATGCGACCAGGTGAGTAGATTTAACATCTACGGGAAAATCGCCCGTATGGCGTTAAGCGTCAGGGCGTAATAGGATATTTAAGTTGTATGTGTTCATGTAGGTATACTGTAGTAGCATACCTTCTTGTTCCATATAGAATTGGTAATATAGAACACTGCATTATCACTAACGGTTCAAGCTGCACGAGCACTATTTTTATGTTACACTCACACCGTTAGTTATTGCCATGACACTCACATTATAGGATTGCTACGAATCATATATCGTCCTGATTCCGCTTCATTGATGATTGTCATGACTTGCTGCATATTGGTATATATTCATATCCATACCATGCACACTGTATATTCTCTTTTTGTGCATACCTTCATTGATATATCACTACCTACGCACATACACCCTTTATGTTCATCTTAGTGCATACATACCTTGATATGTCTACACTTGTGCGCATATACATCGTATATCTATATTAGTGCACATGTACATTGCTACACTCACATTGCCTATATATATCCATTTGCACATCCATACCCATACACATTCATATGTTACATACATGGATGATATTGACATGTTTTAAAAACTAAGGGACCGCATGGGATATTTCAAAACTGGATCTTTTAAAAGAGCGGTTTTCCCTTTCTTTTACTCTTAGTGTCATACGACACATTGTATGGATTTACGTATTGAGTTTGGATTTATGTGATTTCTGGATTTGGGAACTGGAGTATTATTTTAAGAATATACGCACTGTTTTAAAAACCCGGTTTCCCTTGATATGATATTTCAGTGCGTCCACCATGCGTTTTCTCGATTCTGAGACGTGTGACCTGTGAACTCGAATCGAGGAGCTGGACGAGGCCGATTGCGGGTATATGGTGGACCCGGTATGGTACCCCGGGGCGAGAACGGATCGCTGTGCAGTAGACGGTGAGCCTGGCAGAGAGACTACTACCTACCGGTGATTGGTTGGACCTGGCGGTTATCCGGAGGATACTGACCAGAGTCAATAGATGGATACGGGACGACTCGTACTGCCAGGGCCGAGGGCCAATACTGCAGACGGAGCCCGTAGGGCGATCCGGACCGACGAAGCCCGATTTATGAGGATTTGCGTGTCGATGCTGGACACGATTATTTCATGATATTTTGAGTGCCGATATTGGGTATTCACGATTCTCAGAGATTTACAGGATTTGAGGGCCGATGAGGATGACGGCGCCCGAGTTTTATTGGGGTTGGGTGTATTGATGGACACCGATTATATTTTCCACGTTGACATTCCGTGTAGATGTTATTTTATCCCATACTCAGCATTCATTATTTTATCTCATCCTATAGTCATATTACCTGATAGAGTACTTATGCATGGTTATTGCACATCCTGCTCATCGCATATAGATATTATCTGTTGGCATATGTTAGAGTAGCGCAGTACGTGCATACTCGCGATTGCCTTTATATGTTATCTACTATTCACGAGTTGGCAACTCACCCCCGTTATGCCACAGTGTTTGCAGGTTGCCCCTCGGAGTAGTCGCAGCAGGCTGTTTTATTGCATTTTTTGATACGGATACCATTGCAGTTGGCGTGCGAGCCCTTTGCTGATAGGTGGGTTTTGTGCGGTATCTGTTTATTTTCCAGTTGTATACACTGTTGTATCTAGTATTCTCCATCTACTTTTCATGTATTGACTTAGAGACCAGTTGTGAGAACGATGTATATTATTTGTACTCTGGTGTCGAGCTCGTTGTGAGCCGACTTATTTATGCAGTTTTACATTTCATGTTGTCTTCACTTATTTTTACTCATTCTTCGCTACGACGTCGTATATTATCATTGTGGTGATTGTTCCGCCGTTGGGCGTGATTGCTCCCATTTAGGATACTTTATTTTTATTGTATATCATTTTATTCATATATTGTCTTGTACCCGATTTCGGGGCTAGTTTTTACAAAGGAAATGCTGCCAAAATTTTTAAGAAAATAACTTGAACTTTAAAGAATTTTTCTAATCAACTTAAAGTTTTCTAAATGTTTTAACAAATATTCTAATAAATGTTTTAAACACTCTATACTTTTAATGGTTTTGTTTTCTGGGTTCGGCTTACTTAATCGCATTACGCCTGTAGACGTTACGTGGTTAAGCGCCGGTCACGGGCCAAACTTTGGGTCGTGACATTTAAGCATTGCTTTCTTCATTGTATTTACTTTTCAGTTGTATTGTAAAGAATGTTTAATAAATAAAAAGTTGTTGTTCTTTTACATATCATGTTTTTCTTGTGTACATTTATATTATATTGCTTATTTACGCTTAACATGTTTACTTCTGAGTAAATACGTCGCGGGCCTTGCCACGTCTCTTTATCCATACACTGGAAAGCGGGGCATGACAGGTTTTGTTGGTGGCCCATGCAGGTCAGTTCTGCATGGAACCCTACCATGCAGGCTCAGTTCTGCATGGAAACCTAAGCAATATATATATCACAAGAATCAGCAACTAAAATATTCTTTACATTTCCTATTCTTTGAATCTATCCTAATCCTATTTTTTTCAAGGTTATGGATTCTCCGAACAGTACCAGCACCAATATGAATGGAAACACTCCACCACCACCTCTTCCACCTACTCCTACCATTGTAGCTCCGATCAATGAGCAGACGGTACTGCTCGAGGCAATTAAGAGCCTCCTAGAGGGACAGCAGCAACAGACTTCTATCCTAATGAATCGTCCAGAAGCGGAAGCATGTAGAGTGAAGCAATTCCAGGCACTGCACCCTAAGCAATTTTCTGGGAAAGAGAGTCCTTTAGAAGCTGAAGAATGGGCTCATTCCATCGAAGATGATCTGGCAGCAGCACAAGTGCTAGACATTGCTTGGGTAAGGGTTGCGAAGCTGCAACTCACAGATAACGCCCAAGTATGGTGGAAGGCGGAAGAAATCCGTCTTACCCAGCCGATCGAATGGAAGACCTTTCGCGGCATGTTCGACATGAAGTATTTTCCAGAGACTGCTCGATTTGACATGGAGCATCAATTCATCCACCTACAATAAGGCTCTATGTGGAGCAAATCAATGGATGAGTATGATGCTGAGTTTACTATATTGAGCAAGTAAGATATGTCTTAAATATTCGATTTTCTAAATATCACATACTATACAGCTAACATAAGACCGTAACATGTTCGCGGCACACCTCATACCGACTGCTGAGATCAGGGCCAGACGATTTCAGCAAGGGTTAGACCCGAAAATCCAAGCTGCTCTAGCTACAGGGGATTTCCCAACCTATGACCTAGCTCTGAAGGCTACCCGTTGATACGAAGCAGTAGTGAAGATAAAAGGCAGATCTCAATCTACCGGTGCGAAGGGCCCTGCTACTCAGATAGCAGGAGGAGCCTCTTCCAGGCCACATTTTGTACCTGGGAGACCGGGAGTACCATTCAACCGGTCCAGTCCAGACTTTTGCACCTACTGCAGGAGGAATGGACACCTGGTAAAGGATAGCAGGCGTGCTAATCGCTTTTGCTGAGTCTGTGGCTCATCCACCATGATATTGGGTCTTATCCTCGTAGACTCAATCCAAATTCTGCACCTAGACCAGCAATCATCTATCCGCAGTGGCCAGCTATCCAGGCACATGCACCACGTCTTGCTCTCCCTGCTCCACCTCCTCGTGGACATACTACACCTCTTCCTCATCAGTTCCATCAAGCACAAAGGAACTTACCTTAAGTACATAGGAACGGATAGAGGAATGCTCCTCCAACAAAGAAGAATGTACCGAGGCAACAGGCTTTCACAATGACGGTGGAAGAAGCTGAAGTCACTGGCCAAGTCATCATCGGTAACTCATTTTCTTTCAAAACTTTCTTTCAATCTTTATATACATCAAAATATCTTTTTCTATACATAAACACATCCCACATAACTTAGGTATGATCTTAGTAGCATCACTTTCTGCACTAGCACTCTTTGATACTGGAGCATCCCATTGCTTTATGTCGCAACAGTTCGTCCAAACCCATGCAATTCCAGTCAAACCACTCGTATACAGCTGGAATGTCAGTTCAGGGAACGGCATTCTAAAGGCAATGATGTGATACGACCTGTGTCCAGTGATCATCTACAGCAGAGAATTCTATGTTGACTTCAAGGTGCTGGACATACCTAACTTCGATGTAGTTTTTGGTATAGATTGTCTCGGAACATTCTACGCCACCATCGACTGTCATCAAAGGAGGGTAGTGTTCGAGATTCCAGAGCATCCGGTCTTTTATTTCGAAAGTGGAGACCGTACCCTAGAGCCTTGCACATACAAAGCAAAACCGAAAAAGGCAGTAATTGCAACTCCACAGGCGGAAGAAGATAAGCCAGAGGTAGTTCTCGAGAGTTCGACGACGTATTTCCTGAAGATATATCATATTTGCCTCCCGATCGAGCTCTTGAGTTTGGAATTGATTTAGTACCTGGTGCACAACCGGTGATCAAAACTCCGTACCGGTTAAGTCCAGAAGGTTTGAAGGAGATCTGTACTCAGTTGGACGAACTTCTGAAGAAAGGATGGATTTGTCTCAGCACTTCAAGTTGGGGATCTCCAATTTTACTTATGAAGAAGGAGGAAGGATCATATAGAATGTGCGTTGATTATAAAGCTCTAAACGAAGTAACTATAAAGAACAAGTATCCACTACCGCGCATCGATGACCTGTTCGATCAGCTAAGTGGGTCTTGCGTTTTCTCCAAGTTAGATCTTCGTTCGGGTTATCATCAGGTGAAAGTCAAAGAAGCTAATATTCCTAAAACGGCATTCAGAACTCGTTATGGACATTACGAATATCTCGTGATGCCATTTGGAGTGACCAACGCACTAGCCATATTCATGAACCTAATGAATCAAGTTTTCTGAGAGTACCTAAACAGGTTTGTTGTCATCTTTATCGACGAAATCTTGGTGTATTCAAAATGTTGGAAAGAGCATGTCGAGTACTTACAAATTGTCCTGGAGACTTTGCGACAGCATCAACTTTATGCCAAGTATAGCAAGTGCGAGTTTTGGCTAGATCAAGTCGGATTTCTCGGACATACTGTATCAGGCGCTGGAATCTCTTTAGATCTAGCTAAAGTATCAGCAGTAAGCGAATAGCCGACACCGAAGACTGTGAAGGAAATTTGAAGTTTCTTGGGTTTAGCAGGATATTACAGAAGATTCATTGAAGGATTTTCGAAGATTGCAACACCCCTGACCAAGCTCACACGTAAAGATGAAGAATTTGTGTGATCAGAAGCATGCGAACAAGCTTTCATAGAATTCAAGTCAAGATTGACATCAACGCCTATTCTCATCATACCGGACCAATTTAGAGGTTTTGAAGTGCATTGTGATGCATCCGGTAAGGGATTAGGATGTGTTCTACATCAGCACAGTAAATTTGTAGCTTATGCATCAAGACAACTGAAGATTCATGAGTGCAACTATCTGACGCATGATCTGGAGTTGGCAGCCATTATCTTTGCACTCAAGATTTGGCGCCATTATCTTCTTGGAGAACGAGTGGACATATACACGGACCACAAGAGTCTGAAATATATGTTTACTCAGAAAGAATTGAATATGTGGCAGAGAAGATGGTTAGAACTTATGGCGGATTTCGACATCAACTTACAATATCATCCAAGGAAGGTGAATGTAGTACCCGATGCACTTAGTCGCCAACCACTATCAATAAATCTTACCACACAGTGGAAGCTGTTGGCTATAGTGCCCTCAAGTCAATTATTGGATCGCAGGCACGTGATTGCAATGATTGAGGGAGGACCTATACCAGTAGGACAGTCTTACTCGAGATGATAGTATGCTATCTGGTTTTTCTTTATCATCGTGTACATGCTTCAGGTGACATTACAGATCACTATTACATATTGATAGAGCCCATAGGATTCTTGCTTGACTACCAGCAGTATGATGGCAATCATATACGTGAGAGTTGGGTGGTCTATAAGTACATCCTTAAAGTGTCCCTAATCGTAGGAATTTCGAGACTGGACATCGATACTCCGAGAGTAGACTAGTGTATACGGATCGAGACCCTGACGAGGGGCGGTAGCCGGTCTCATAAGCCATTGGTGTCAGTTGGTTCACCTAAGATGTATACAGGTGCTTATTGGGTTATGAGTACACCGGACGGACTCGCCGGGAACATGTTAGTTGGTATTATACCTATTGTCAGATGGCAGTTCTCAGGTGACATGTGTACAGGTTAGTCTATCGACCTGAGATCGTCATTTATCTCGTGTGAGTTCCCACTGTGCTTTGATTACTACCCTACCACGGCTCAAAGGATTCGTGCAAACAGGTTTTAGTTGGGTACAGTCCCGAGCTACATGGAGGCAATGAGCGGATCGTTAAGGGATTCGTCTCTTCCGGTATTAGGGGTTGATGTCGCGTGTGCACGGGTAGCCATCACCAGAAATCCTTGGCCAAGGTAGTCGAGAATTACTGATCTAGGATCGGTAGTTTCTCAGGTGGTGATAGGTTTCATACCGACACTAAATATCGCGTTATTAGGGGTCTGACATTATCACCCCCTAGACCCGATATGTGATACTTATAGAAGAACAGACCGCAATGTACTGATATTGTCACTGTCAGGCTCAGTAGGGGTTTCAGGATGAGTTTGCTCGTCGGCCTCCCTTTCACTCAATACCTGGGCAGCCGTTACGTATAGCTAGTGCCACTGATGTGATTGTGGTTAAACACACTGCCACCGTATTGACGAGCCTTTAAAGTCCCACACAGAGGGTTTCCCTTGTTCGGGAAAAATGTTGTAGAGATCGTATGGTTTTATGGCAGGGTTCGATCATATTCATGCACTTGTGCACGGATCGTGATCTGACGGATAATACTAGTGGGCTTTGGTTTAAGCCGGATCCTAGCATTATATTGTTGGATTATTTTCATCTCATTGTATTCGTATTCAGTTGGAATACGAATACAGGTATGTATGTACAGATGAGAGGTATTCTTGTAATTCGTTACGAGTTTACTTTTGAGGTTGCCATTTCTTTTCTTGATTTAAACATTTGGTTTAATGTTTAATTGGTGGAAATTATGAGTGTGAGTTTTGGCCTTAGGCATTAATAGTGCATGTGCTAACTTGGTGACTCATGGTGTTGGGTCTTGTGTGCATTGATGGTGGCACATGTGCACTTGGTGACTCATGGAGTTGGGTTGGTGTGAGATATTTTTTGTGCTAGGATTTTTCTTCACTTTCTCACAATATATCACACACAACTCAACTCAAGAAAAAGAAGCATATACTTTTTCCTACTTGCTTTTTCTTTTGGCCTAAGTCTTGAGCTCACAATTTCCTTCATGGATTCTTCTTCACCTCCATCCATACCTTCTCATGAGTTGAGAATCCATGGATGTATTGAGACAAAATGATCACACACTCTTTCTACTTCATCTTGTGCATCTAGGCTAGCAAACTGGATGCCCGAGTTGCTTCGGTTTTGAAGCGGGAGCTCGTATTACGAATCCTCAACGTGGATCGTCTTCGACGAGGGAGACCAGAGAGCGAACTTGTTCGTGGCAGCCGCGACAAGCTTGGGATAGAGATTGAAGACCGAAGGATACGGATCGATCAGTATAATCTCTTAAACCTCTTTACAGTTAACTAGTATAGGGTTAATGGCACGATCCGTCGTTTAGGGTTCCGTTAGCGCCAAGTTTTAAAACTTTTTGTTACGCATTTGGCCACGGAAAGATGGCCGGGGAGCTGGCGTAACCTTACATGGTATCAGAGCCAACCCATTAACCGCATACTAGTTGTTTAGACGATGTTACACTATCGAAACCGAAACAACTCCAATTCAATACCAACCGTATTCCAGTTTCTGTCAAATTTTTCTGTGTCTTCTAAAAATTTTTTAGTAACTGCAGAAGACTACTTAGATGACCCATAGACTGCACCCCAAATACAAGACAATTCTACCAGTTTTTGGCCGAGCACAATTGTCACGATCCGAAAGTATGGAACATGACCGGCACTTAAACTACGAACGTCTCGAGGCGTATGTAATCTAAGTAAACCGAAAACTCAGAAATCCAAACCAAGAAAAGTAGTAGAGTGCAGGAAAAACCAACTTAAAGCAAGTAGTTTCAATAGCATAAGCCGAATTATGCGGTTTTTAAAAACATCAAAAATTTACTGAAAATTTCGGCAGAGTCTCCTTTGTAAATACTGGCCCCCAAACGGGATACAACATGAATAGTATACGAAATCAAGAAAAAGGCATCCCCAAGCGGGAGCTAGCTCTTCGTCAATCGACGATCACAACCACACAAGCAATATAATATACAACGCCAACGGCGAGGATCAAAACTCAAAAGGAAACTCAAAACCACCAGAAATGTAACGAGCGACTCTAAGGTCGAAAGAATAAACAATACTGGTCTCTATCTCAATAAATACATGTTTGGTTGATGGAATTTACTAGATACAACTGAATAATATTATACAAGGTAATATGATGGGTACGATACAAGAAAAACCCACCTACTAGCAAGTCACCCGAATGAAACTGAGCCCGCAAAGCCGTAATGAAACCTGTACGGCAAAACCTGCAAGAAACTGGGGCACAACGGGGGTGAGTTGCCAACTCGTGAATAGAAGAACATCTACGCACAGAAATCGCATAAATAACGCAATCCTAGGTCAATGATCATAATATATCCTCAAATATAAGTATAACAGGCAGCCTATAACAATGGCTAGGGTAATATCTAACCCGAGTATAATTTCATGTGCCCGTGTCAGTGCCTCAGGTAGCAATATATCATATGAATGAGGTATGAATGCATGAAACAGAATACATGTAAATGAAGAAACTGTTTTCATAAATTAGTGAGATTTCCTTCGTATTTTTAAACTGAGGTATCATAAATGAAATCAGCATCAACAGTGTCTAGCATCGACACAAAACATAAATCTCACTGTCTCGAAATATCAATGTCTCAATCTCAATATCTAGGGCGCCGTCAGTCCAGACCGGCCCCTACCATCCATCTCAAGACCACGACGGTATCCTCCGGATATCCGACGCGTCGGGTAATATCACCGGTAGGTAGTGCTCCCCAGCCAGGCTCAACGTCAACACCACATTCCTCTTGCCCCGGGGTACCATACCGGGCCCACCATGTACCCGTGACGGTTCCTCCACTCCTCGACACGGATCTCCAAAACCACAGCAAACTCATGGTGGACGACACTTTACATCACTAGAAAACCGCAACATTTTATATTTTAAAAGATCATAAGTTGTAAATTTTGCGGCTTTCCCCGAAATCCAGAAATATCATAAATCTCAAGAAATCATCACAAGTGCATATGTCAATGATAATGAACTAGGCATGAACAACTGAATAACAGTATGCATGAAGTGGTAGGTAATAACTACAATGTCTAATATGGCATATAAGGGAAGTACACTAATATCATGTCAAAACTACTAGCTAACAATCTAAGTCAAGCAATTATATTCTCTAAAGTGTACGTGACATGGCAATTACCGATGAAGATGTGTGTGAGCCGGCAAATAGGTGTACGTGGTACATACGCATCATCGGTAATGGTGCTAGTGTCCTAACAGCATGATATCAATAATGGAATATGCAGCAAAATAAATATGCGAGGCAGAGCGAACAGCAATAATGTGCGGGAGCTGAAACTAGACACAACGATAACTAATCTGCATTAATCTAATATAAGTCCTACAAATTGGTGCCTTTTGAAATAACCCGAATCATGGGGTTTTGAAAATAGGGGCTACGGTGTTTTTATGAAAAGATACGTCTTTTGAAATATCCGTAAGATCCCTTGGGCTGTCTTTTAAAATACCCATGATTCGTTAGTTTTGAAATAGGTAAGAAGTCTAATCTAATCTAACAACTACACTAAACTATACGGCTGAACTAACAAGCTGAACTACAGGTAAGGAAACCGCCTATCATCTGAGTCGATACATATACATACCTGTATATGTATAGTCGGTGATCCCGCCTCAATAATATCATATCCGATACCATATCTATAATCAGGCATCCCAAGTCAAGAGTGCGGATCAATCATCAATATAGCTCGTACGTAAATCCGTCGTACGGCATCCCAATCTGGGTACGGATCAATATCACATTCATCATACTATTCACCTGGTATTGTCACGACCCGAAAGAGCACGTGACTGGCCCTTGAACCATATGAAGTCTATAGGACTCCATCTGATCCAAGTAAGCCAAAAGCCCAGAAATCTAAAACCATTTTTGAGAATAAGTAAAGAAAACTGATTTAAAGAAGTAAAGAAAAACATGTTTGAAATCAAGGTTTTTAAATAACTAAGCCGAATGTGCATTTGAAAACCGTACAGTCTTTTCTAAAATTTTCGGCAGAGTTTCTCTTGTAAAACTGGCCCCGAATGGGGTACAACATGAATAACAATATATAAAATGATAAAGGCATCCCCAAGCGGGAGCTAGCTCTTCGTCAATCGACGGTCACAACCACACGATGATATGATAATATACAACGCCAAGTGGCGAGGATCAAAATCAAGGAAAGCTCAAAAAGCAGCAAGAAAACCGCAATACTACTAAGCGCGACTCTAAGGTCGAATAATACCACACTGTCTCTAAGTCTGAAAGAATATACAAGTTTTTGGTTGATGGACAATTTCTAGATACAATGAAATACATGAATAAAATGGTGATTCTTGATGCGAAAGAATCCACCTACCAAAGCAAATCACCCGCAAGAAGGTAGTGTGCCAGAAATGCCGCAATGAAACCTGTACGGCAGAACCTGCAAGGACTGTGGCACAACGGGGGTGAGTTGCCAACTCGTGAATAGAAATATCTACAAGCAGAAACCGAATGCAAGACATAAACCTAAGTCAACGATCAGTAATACAATCCACAAGAGTGCATCTGAGTGTAATAAGGTGGCAAGGTAACATCTAATCATGTATGTAGTGCCAGGTACTCAGGTAATAACATGTCATCAGTGTAAGGTATGCCTGCATGAGGTAAGTATGATGAAATATCAATGATATCAATACACATATATTAGCGTCCCATACCACTAATATTGGTGTAAGGGTATATATAACAGCGCCCTCATACCCTGTTATATATACAAATGAAGTATGACAAGTGTAAATCCAGTCTGTATATGATCCATGTCTGTATATATGTGGAACCCGTCCACCTGTCACCCACTGACAGTAAGCATCATGTATGCAAGTATGAGGATATAAACAATATCATGGAAAACATCATGAAACCCGTGCCAAGCATCGACACGTAAATCCTCATCCATATGGGGCTCCGTCTGCGGTATCGGCCCTCGGCCCCGGCAGCACGAGTCAACCCATGTCCATCTCTGGGCTCCGTCTGCGGTAGCGGCCCGTCGGCCCCCGGCAGTACGCCCATCTCTCGGCTCCAGGCGGTATCCCCCGGATATCCGCCGAGCTCAAATACAATCACCGGTAGGTACTCGCCCGCCTCCAGGCTCAATCGGCATAACCCATCGATCATCTCGCCGAGGGGAACCATACCGGGCCCACCACGAACCCGCAAACGGATCATCACTCCTCGAATCGGGTTTCAAGCACACGTCTCAGCACCGAGAAAACGCGTGGTGGACGCACCCAAATATCATATCACGAGGTACCGGGTTTTCATAAAAGAACATCTTTTCTTAAATAATCCCACGGTCCTCAAAATCAGAAATCACATGAAAATCCACATCAAGAAGTAAATCCAATGCAATGTGCTATGCAATCAATCCATGATGTATGCGACATGTAAAGAGAGATAATCATATCGGAAATCATGCAACATGGAATAGTAATGTACATATGTCGGGAGGAACCGCTCCTTTAGAATGAATCAGTTTAAAGAATATCTTGCGGTCCTCAATCTCAATCAAGCCAGAATCATCTATGTTTGTGTACAGGTACATGTGTACAATATGCCAAGCAGTAATCATATCATGAATGCAACAGTACTACAGTGTAGTGGCATGGCAATTATCGATGATGAAGTGTGTGAGCCGGCAAATAGTGTACGTGAAACATACGCATCATCGATAATGGTGCTGGTGTCCTAACAACATGATAATAATATAACAATGAACATATGCCAGCAATGCGAATAGCAGGAAAATGCAGATATCTAGTAGTCAACACCACAGTGAAGTATCTACTATGCAAACTACATCTAAGTATCCGGTCAATCAGGAAGGGTAGGTGTGGAAACCACCTAAATCTGAGTCGATACATGTATAAAAGTATATAGTCGGTGATCTCGCCTCAATGTCATATCATAAGATATCCTCGAGTTATGAGTGCGGATCTATCATCAATATCGGCTCGTACGGTAAATCATCGTACGGCATCCCCATAGCTGGGTAGGGGTCAGTATCTCACTGTCTCATCACATAACAGATATCACCATCGTCAGATCATATAGTCTGGAGTACTACTCTATGTCTAGTACAAAACGGTAACCTCAGTAAGTATGCATGCGGGGGTAAACACATATCCCAAGCCCGCAAGAATCACAAGTCATATCCCACATATGAATCGTATAAAATCACCGATCCCAGGGCACCCAGCCCACATCATCGACTCATCTCCAAAGTCATCACATATCATCAATCACAGTGCAAGTACAAGTGATAAGCAAGGGTGTGTGTAGGTGTAATTCTACCCTAGGGTTCGCGACTATGAACTACACTAGTCACTTCTAACCCTACATTATCCACAATACACCTAATATCACAATAAACTACATAGTAATCTATCTACGGACTGCGGGGGTGCTATACGCCATCCACCCGACTTCCCCCTGTAGATATAATCTACTCACCTTGCATCACCAATTGCGGACGTCACCACGTATTTGCTTGTCGTCCCGAAGTCTTCATGGGTACCTACACATCAAAATATCGTATATGCGCATTAAAACCAAATCCAATCTAAAACGGCGCACGAAATCCAAAACGATACGATAAGGGGGCCTATAGGTGAGAACCTATAGCACGCCTTCAAAACCATCAATAAATCCTCTACATCGTCGTATAAACGACAATTAGTCGAGGCAAAACACATTCCACCATTTCAGAATCAAAAATACGGAATACGGAAACACGAATCCAAAATAGCAACTTAGGATATATGTCCCAGATTTCACCCTAGATAGAATCTGTCAAAACTAGAAGTACCCTGGGTCAACACTAGAGGAACAGGGGCTGTGCACAGAAAACGAGGAGAATGGCTAAGTATGCTAAGTCAAAGTCCACCTCTCTCTCTCACCTACCCTCATCATTATATTTTCCTTTCTTTTCCTTTTCTTTTAAAATCCAAACC
Organism: Agapanthus africanus; assembly: GCA_030015575.1. Lineage (NCBI taxonomy): Eukaryota > Viridiplantae > Streptophyta > Magnoliopsida > Asparagales > Amaryllidaceae > Agapanthus > Agapanthus africanus. Next base: position 393,625,053 of record CM057343.1, read on the forward strand.
TTCTCACATCAATAGTAATCCCAAAAGAAAACCATGGCTAGAAAAATGCACAAGTGTAGAAAAAGTGATATGTGCAAGTTTTGCACAAAATTGCCAAAAAACCCGATTAGCGATTTTAATCGCGATTAGCACTAAATTATTGTCAAACTAATCACAAAAACTTAAAAATGCCATAATCCACTAATTTACCCTATTTTAGAATTTTCCATAATTTTTCATAATTTTTTCTAACATTTTTCCTATTTATTTGCATTTAATATTAAAATAATCAATAAAATAATATTAAATTATAAAAATTCCCAAAATTAATATTTTATATTTTTGAAAATGTTACAATCTACCCCCCTTAAAGAAATTCGGTCCCCGAATTTTAAATTTAAACCCCCAGATACAAAAACATCTCAGTAATAAACCAAAGTCGTCGGGGCTCCGAAATCAACACATAGAACGTCACAGCGCAATGCATGCGCAAGGGTACTGAGCAGATAACTCGAAAACAAAACTCCGTCAAGCATCCCGCAATCATCGGAGTCAATGTAAAAAAAACACAATGTCAAATCCAATACAAAACCGATATGATATAGATCGGAACTACACATGTAGACATCCAATCTAAACATAACACCATCCTGTGCGTCTGGTGCGCACTGAAATCAAAAAAAAATCCATATATGTGCTAAACAGGTGCACAAAACAACATCCAAGTGCAACGGGTGTGCACGAAGCATCTGTCATGGGCATCGTATGTGCCTGACAGCAAAATAAATCAGGTGCATGTGACATGCACGAAGAATCCCGATTTAGCGCATCTGGCGTGCACCAAAATCGTATCTAAAAACATGCGCCCAACATGCGCGAAAATCCAAACCGGTGCATCCATCGTGCACGAATGAAAATCTAAACCCTGCGCACTCAACATGCACGGAAATCACGAAATCCAATAGCAAACACCGAACAGGCGTAAAGCACATCGCCAGCACGGAGTGCAAAAATCAACCATCAAAATCCGGGTCAAAATCAACGATATAATGCGGCTCAAACCAAAATCAGGGTACCGCAAGGAAAATCTCACAACCGTGTGCATCAGCGTGCACGAATCAAAGCCTAACACTAAAATGCATGAAAACTCTGCGCAAAATATATAAATATCCAGTGGGTGCATGAAACCAATATCATGAAACTCAGTCACCAAAACTAGATCATGCAAATAGAACGCCCAAAATACCGAAATCCAAAATGACGGATACGTGATAATCGAATCACAAAATCACAAATCATAAATACCGTCTTCGGTAGTTTCTCCTTCAAGGTCGAGAAGGAGTCAGTGTAATCCACTGCTAGCAGCGCAGGATATCTACCTACCTCTTGCTCACGGTCTGGCGTCTTCTGACTCTCTAGGTCCTTATCTTCTCTGCGGATTACCTATCACGCGGTCAATCGGCTCATCGGCCCTGTCAGGTGTGCTAACGGGGACGATTCCGTTCTGGCACTTTTCTGGTCACCTCTCGGTCAAACCTCACGACCACTCGTAAGGCAGCATATCACTGACGTCGGTCTCTGGCTATCTGAATGCACGTCACACATCTGATCCTGGGTGCAAACATCATTGCAGCAATGTCCTGGAAGGAATCCTGCTCAAGGTCTCTTCCAATCATGCCTATGCCGATCTGTACAGAGGCTGGCTCTCTTGTACTATCTCTTCTCGCTGGAAAGACATCTGTGTCCTCAGCACAACATTTCTCGGAAATTGGTCACATCCCAACGTTTCTGTAAGCATATCAGGTCTCTAGTTTCGACGGGAAGCAATGACAGCTCGTCAGTGTCTCACACGAACCTCTGGTTCCACTTGTCTCCATCGTCGTCCACTATGACGTCACGCCAAGCTACTATACACTGCACTGCTCTCGGCCACGGTCAATCTGAAGTCTCTCACACGGACTCGAAATCGCGTACTCTGTAGCTTCATCATTCTGTAGCAGATGTCAGGCCGAACTGGTCCTCGGAAACACGTCCCAACCATCGGAAGAATACTCATCACTCGTCCGTCCTTGATCCATTCGCAACGCATCTGGGTAAGTTCCTTTATCCGAACTTGGTCAACTACCTCGTCGACAATGCCGAACTCTGGCCTGCTGGGTGTGCGCAACACGACCACTCCTGGTCTAGGTCTTCTCGTATCGTACTCCAGAAAGGTCCTGCCGAGGTTCCTTTCTCAAATCTCAATCCTGCCGAAATGCCCGGAAGTCATCATCCAATGCTGAAGCTAAAGCTTATTCCGGAACGGCTGCATACCTATCGCGCTTCTTTCTGGAAGGTATATCCATATACCACGCCTCTGGGTGCGTATAACATCTCTGATGTCGGCGGAGTGGGACGTCATCTCGTCGAAATATCTTGCGAACTCTTTTCTTCACTCTGCATCAGTGTCGACTGATTCGGACTCGTCTCATCATGGCTGCACGAACTGCGCTCCGACGGCTATGCTCGCACCTGGAGTCTCCCAAGCAGTGTCCCATCACGATATCCGAAAGATGTCGAACCATCCGATCGACTCGTTAGATCCTCATAATCCCCCAAGAGCTCACATCTCGGGTACAGTTTAATAGTATCGAGTACATGCCACAGCGTCGGTGGTCCAGCCGTAGAAGGGCAAACCCAAGCCTCACTAATGGCGTCGCGGAACCGCCGTAAACCCTAAGGTTCCAAGGCTGTCACACGGTCATTAAGTCGAGTTAGGGTTTCATTCTTCTAGAGGGTCCATAGAATCACCTGCATGTCTTTCCGTATACTTTAAACTTGGAAAATAGGCTCCTGACATTCGATCGTCTCAATCGACTCTCAACGAATCTGCGTGAAGTCGTCTCTAGCTGGAATCAATCCACCTGATGACCTCGCATCGGGGTAAGCGAACTCACCACGCGTCCTAGTCATCCATCCTCGGTGACTAGCAACTCGCTATCATCTCTCTAAGAACATGCTCATGCTGCAGTAGCTCCAATCATCTGGGCGATATCTCATCATTTGCAGCAACAACTGGCTCATATGCCTGTACGCCGAACAACGCCTCAATCCTCCAGGAAAGGCAATACATAAGCGGTCATCTCTGAATCAGCCTGCTCTAGATCTGAGTAAGACTCTCCACACTGGAAATCTTCAACTCAACTGGGCCCGCTCTGGCGCAAAATCGGACGAATCACCTTCGTCTCTCAAATCGGGTAGACTAGCTATCATCTGTCGCATAACTGCCTGAAAGCTCCGGCAATCTCAGCTCGTAAGCTCCGAAAGCAACACCCTGTCAATCTCAGCGACAGCTGGTCCATCTGTCTGCACGGTAGGCGACATCACCATCTCTGAGGTATGCTGTACATCAACAGTCCTCTCTCAACTGGCAGCTCTAACAAAGGCCCGATCATCCGGTGCAAGACCAAGCACTCGCCTCCACTAGAGGTCACAATCACCAACACTAACTCGAGACGTTCCCATGTCACCAGAAAACACAAAGGTCGGCCCTCGTACCAAACGAGCTCACACCGGCCGTAACCCTAGCAGCAGCCCAAACTGCGCTCAAACACGGTGACAGGAATCTCAATCGAGTATCAAAGAGAGCACATCAGTGGCAAGAAGGGAAACAACAGATCCAAAGTGGATACATGATCATAGGAAGGAACAGTATCAATGAAGGTATGATCATGAAACTAATAGAATCGGGGATCTCAAATGGATGAATAATCCTGGATATAAAGAGAATCACTGATCTCGAAAGTATGTACATCCTAAGGTTCCTTAAGCGGAGTGGCGTGTCGTAAGTATGCCGCGGAACATACCAACGGTACGTCACTCTACTTTAGTCACCAAATCCATCAACCAAGGGTCATCCTAAAACGACGAAAGTTCGGGTTTACACCCCCTCGACCAAGTCTAAGTTCCGTAAGGTCAAGCCTAAGTTCCGTATATAAACAACTCCCTAGGCTCCACATAGTCAAACTTAGACTCGAACCAAGGTCAACCTAGCGCTCTGATACCAACTTTGTCACGACCCGAAAGAGCACGTGACTGGCCCTTGAACCATATGAAGTCTATAGGACTCCATCTGATCCAAGTAAGCCAAAAGCCCAGAAATCTAAAACCATTTTTGAGAATAAGTAAAGAAAACTGATTTAAAGAAGTAAAGAAAAACATGTTTGAAATCAAGGTTTTTAAATAACTAAGCCGAATGTGCATTTGAAAACCGTACAGTCTTTTCTAAAATTTTCGGCAGAGTTTCTCTTGTAAAACTGGCCCCGAATGGGGTACAACATGAATAACAATATATAAAATGATAAAGGCATCCCCAAGCGGGAGCTAGCTCTTCGTCAATCGACGGTCACAACCACACGATGATATGATAATATACAACGCCAAGTGGCGAGGATCAAAATCAAGGAAAGCTCAAAAAGCAGCAAGAAAACCGCAATACTACTAAGCGCGACTCTAAGGTCGAATAATACCACACTGTCTCTAAGTCTGAAAGAATATACAAGTTTTTGGTTGATGGACAATTTCTAGATACAATGAAATACATGAATAAAATGGTGATTCTTGATGCGAAAGAATCCACCTACCAAAGCAAATCACCCGCAAGAAGGTAGTGTGCCAGAAATGCCGCAATGAAACCTGTACGGCAGAACCTGCAAGGACTGTGGCACAACGGGGGTGAGTTGCCAACTCGTGAATAGAAATATCTACAAGCAGAAACCGAATGCAAGACATAAACCTAAGTCAACGATCAGTAATACAATCCACAAGAGTGCATCTGAGTGTAATAAGGTGGCAAGGTAACATCTAATCATGTATGTAGTGCCAGGTACTCAGGTAATAACATGTCATCAGTGTAAGGTATGCCTGCATGAGGTAAGTATGATGAAATATCAATGATATCAATACACATATATTAGCGTCCCATACCACTAATATTGGTGTAAGGGTATATATAACAGCGCCCTCATACCCTGTTATATATACAAATGAAGTATGACAAGTGTAAATCCAGTCTGTATATGATCCATGTCTGTATATATGTGGAACCCGTCCACCTGTCACCCACTGACAGTAAGCATCATGTATGCAAGTATGAGGATATAAACAATATCATGGAAAACATCATGAAACCCGTGCCAAGCATCGACACGTAAATCCTCATCCATATGGGGCTCCGTCTGCGGTATCGGCCCTCGGCCCCGGCAGCACGAGTCAACCCATGTCCATCTCTGGGCTCCGTCTGCGGTAGCGGCCCGTCGGCCCCCGGCAGTACGCCCATCTCTCGGCTCCAGGCGGTATCCCCCGGATATCCGCCGAGCTCAAATACAATCACCGGTAGGTACTCGCCCGCCTCCAGGCTCAATCGGCATAACCCATCGATCATCTCGCCGAGGGGAACCATACCGGGCCCACCACGAACCCGCAAACGGATCATCACTCCTCGAATCGGGTTTCAAGCACACGTCTCAGCACCGAGAAAACGCGTGGTGGACGCACCCAAATATCATATCACGAGGTACCGGGTTTTCATAAAAGAACATCTTTTCTTAAATAATCCCACGGTCCTCAAAATCAGAAATCACATGAAAATCCACATCAAGAAGTAAATCCAATGCAATGTGCTATGCAATCAATCCATGATGTATGCGACATGTAAAGAGAGATAATCATATCGGAAATCATGCAACATGGAATAGTAATGTACATATGTCGGGAGGAACCGCTCCTTTAGAATGAATCAGTTTAAAGAATATCTTGCGGTCCTCAATCTCAATCAAGCCAGAATCATCTATGTTTGTGTACAGGTACATGTGTACAATATGCCAAGCAGTAATCATATCATGAATGCAACAGTACTACAGTGTAGTGGCATGGCAATTATCGATGATGAAGTGTGTGAGCCGGCAAATAGTGTACGTGAAACATACGCATCATCGATAATGGTGCTGGTGTCCTAACAACATGATAATAATATAACAATGAACATATGCCAGCAATGCGAATAGCAGGAAAATGCAGATATCTAGTAGTCAACACCACAGTGAAGTATCTACTATGCAAACTACATCTAAGTATCCGGTCAATCAGGAAGGGTAGGTGTGGAAACCGCCTAAATCTGAGTCGATACATGTATAAAAGTATATAGTCGGTGATCTCGCCTCAATGTCATATCATAAGATATCCTCGAGTTATGAGTGCGGATCTATCATCAATATCGGCTCGTACGGTAAATCATCGTACGGCATCCCCATAGCTGGGTAGGGGTCAGTATCTCACTGTCTCATCACATAACAGATATCACCATCGTCAGATCATATAGTCTGGAGTACTACTCTATGTCTAGTACAAAACGGTAACCTCAGTAAGTATGCATGCGGGGGTAAACACATATCCCAAGCCCGCAAGAATCACAAGTCATATCCCACATATGAATCGTATAAAATCACCGATCCCAGGGCACCCAGCCCACATCATCGACTCATCTCCAAAGTCATCACATATCATCAATCACAGTGCAAGTACAAATGATAAGCAAGGGTGTGTGTAGGTGTAATTCTACCCTAGGGTTCGCGACTATGAACTACACTAGTCACTTCTAACCCTACATTATCCACAATACACCTAATATCACAATAAACTACATAGTAATCTATCTACGGACTGCGGGGGTGCTATACGCCATCCACCCGACTTCCCCCTGTAGATATAATCTACTCACCTTGCATCACCAATTGCGGACGTCACCACGTATTTGCTTGTCGTCCCGAAGTCTTCATGGGTACCTACACATCAAAATATCGTATATGCGCATTAAAACCAAATCCAATCTAAAACGGCGCACGAAATCCAAAACGATACGATAAGGGGGCCTATAGGTGAGAACCTATAGCACGCCTTCAAAACCATCAATAAATCCTCTACATCGTCGTATAAACGACAATTAGTCGAGGCAAAACACATTCCACCATTTCAGAATCAAAAATACGGAATACGGAAACACGAATCCAAAATAGCAACTTAGGATATATGTCCCAGATTTCACCCTAGATAGAATCTGTCAAAACTAGAAGTACCCTGGGTCAACACTAGAGGAACAGGGGCTGTGCACAGAAAACGAGGAGAATGGCTAAGTATGCTAAGTCAAAGTCCACCTCTCTCTCTCACCTACCCTCATCATTATATTTTCCTTTCTTTTCCTTTTCTTTTAAAATCCAAACCTTCTCACATCAATAGTAATCCCAAAAGAAAACCATGGCTAGAAAAATGCACAAGTGTAGAAAAAGTGATATGTGCAAGTTTTGCACAAAATTGCCAAAAAACCCGATTAGCGATTTTAATCGCGATTAGCACTAAATTATTGTCAAACTAATCACAAAAACTTAAAAATGCCATAATCCACTAATTTACCCTATTTTAGAATTTTCCATAATTTTTCATAATTTTTTCTAACATTTTTCCTATTTATTTGCATTTAATATTAAAATAATCAATAAAATAATATTAAATTATAAAAATTCCCAAAATTAATATTTTATATTTTTGAAAATGTTACAGGTATCCTCTTTATCAAATATCATGATCGGGGTACTGATCTACGTCTAGTACCATACTGATACCGCCTACGTGTGCATGGACATGTGTGAAACACTACGTCAAGGACCCGCTACAACGTCATGTCGTATCTCAGATACGAACCCTGCTATATTACCGATCTCACGGCCTCAAATCAAATCTCATCGACTCAGCTCAATCCCAAGTATCATCCTCAATCCGTATGTGAACACATAGTCCCATACCCATGTGAACACATAACTATAAAGAATCCCATGAGCACATATCAATAGGAATGTATGCAAGTATGTATGTGTGTATGTGTAGTGCAACACTACCCTAGGGTTCGCAACACTAAAAATAGTCCAACACACCAATATCCATCCTAAGCATCGTTATTAATCCTAAATAACATATAATAAATGTTGGTGTGTATACGCATCCGTATACACCACCACGGACTGCGGGGGTGCTATACGCCATCCACCCGACTTCTCCCCGTAGATATAAATCTACTCACCTGGTCCTCGCTAGCCGGTGCCGACGTCGCCACGCGCTTGCTTATCGTCTCGAAGTCCACATGGGGGTACCTACATATCATAATGCACCATATCTCATTAAAATCCGACTCATGATCAAAACGACGCACGAATCCCACATAGGTCAAAACCTATGGTTGCTTTCACAAATCAACCCAAAAACCCTCGACGTCGGCGTACAAACGCCAAACCATCGAGAAAAACCCAAATACACTCATTTGCACATTCACGAACACTAATTTTAATATAAACTAGGTTGAAACTCACAAAAACGCCAATTTCACTCAAAAAGTCATTTTTCCGAAAATCTAGCGAGCACAATTCACCGTTTTTGTACAAAACATGTGGTTTAAATGAATGTAGAGGCCAATAAATTTATTAAATATCTTAAATAAGTCATAGAAATAATTTCCGGAATTTAATCTCATTAAATTCCAAAAACCCTAATATTCTAGTTTACAAAATACCCTTTTTAACAATTTCAAAGCAAAAAAATGCACAAACTACAATTTATGTTGGATTTCCATGAACAAAAAGCATTAAACCACTCAATATAATTTTTATAATGACATGAAACCTAAATTTGAATTTTATCTCATAAGAATATAATTATTTAAAAAAACTAGTTTACCAATTATATAATTATCACTTTTAAATTAACAAATATGCAAACTAGCAACTTAAATTGGATTTAGCATAACATTAATATGTCAATTACATCACATAAACTAAATCTCACAACACAAAATACCAATTTAAAATCAAACCCCTCTCTTGAATTTTAAATCATGCACCTAAAATTAATTAAAAACCTAATTAAACAATTAATTAAGCTAACCTAAGCAATTAACAACACATTAAGCAAAAAGGTTAGAATTTATACCCAAATAATTTGAAGAACCCACAAGCACACTTAGCCTCCCAAATTGAAATCTAAATCCCTAGATCCATGCAATGGTAGCCAAGGGAAAATGGGTAGGAGGTGGATTTTGATTTGGATTTTTGCTTGATTTTTTGTGGATTTTTCAAGCATTTTTGAAGAAATTTTTTAAAGAGAAGGAGATGAAGAATGAAGGGCTGTTGGGGTTCAGATTTTGGCCAGAAAATGAGTGGGGGAGGAGAGAGAGGGAGGTGGAGAAAAATGGGGAGAAAGTCAAAGTCAATTCAAGGTCAAAAGTCTAACTAATTTATCCATTTTCTTTTCTTTTCTTTCATTTCTTTTCCTTTGAAATTCAAGTGGGGAAAAAATGGGGGTGCTGAATTTAGCTAAGGGGAGGAGTAAGTGGGGGTTTGTGGGTGTGGGCACGGGTGTGGGGTGATGAAAAATGATAAATACAATACCCCAAACATCCATTTACGCTAAAAAAAAGCCTTTTTTTCTTCAATAATTTCTAAACCGTTTTGGCAAATGATTTCGTTCCAAAAACCACATGATAAATTTTTATTTAAAGTTTTATGATGCACAAAATTTGTTTCAACTCATTCCGATTTGTAATTTTCCCTAATTAAATGTATTAGTGACGGCTTAAAATAATAATAAAATAATATTTTTTTCAGAAAATTTGAAATTTCACCAGCGGCTCAATAAACACCAAATAATAGCAATTACATAGCTAGAATATGTATATTTAATTTTTATAATAAGATATTTGTATTTTGACTTTTTACAGAAAACCCCTTTATTTTACCGATTTTTCGAAATTTCACCGAAACGATTTTCAAAACGCTACAACAATGCCTCAAAACCCGAGCAGTCCGGCCATTCTATTGAGTTTGGACTTCGTATTTGGGTTATGGTCTGGTCTCTGGAATATTGGTTCGGTGGTATTGCTAGTTTAGCCCAGTTTGGATATGGATTTATCTACTTCTTTGGGGCTATTCGGGGTTATTTCGAAGTCGATATTTCTAGCACTGTTTAAAGTTTACAATACATACATTTCTATCTGCAGCCGTGAATGTCATTTGAGTGGTACAACTTGTCTAATTGCTATAGTTCTTTTAGACAGGTTTGCGAACGTGACATTCACGTTGATATTCTGTGTTGGGCTATGTTTGTTGCGGATTCGTCGTGGGGATAACTTGGTTGCAATGATAGTGCAGTTTAGTTTTATTTGTATATTTGATATCGCGGGACGAGCGTCCGACATGTGGACCGCCGTCACTACCTGCTTGTATATTATTCTTTTGTGGCACGACCGGGTTGAGTTCGATGTCACCATTATATATATTTTCTTTTCTGTAGTAGGATTACCCCATGATGGAGTGCACGGATAGCCAGGTTCTGGAGAGCAACGGGTCTGCATCTCATGGCGTTGAGACAGAGGGAGCTTCACTCTAGAATTGGCGGGCTATTCGCCACACTCATAGGGGGCACAGGTTGACCCAAGGAGGGGAGCTCAAGTTACCGGATTCCGTGAAGTGACGGGTGTCCCATTCACTTTGATGAAAGGGGCTGCCTCGCTTCTGGTTTTGGTGGGTAACTTGCCGCGCTCGTAGGGGTCTAGGTTTTCATTGCACAGGCTATCCATACGACCAGAGGAACGTCGGGTTTCACTTGTGGCTCAAAGGAAACCCGGGGCTCCTAGATTATCTGTATTGTTCTGTGTTGCCTATCGCTTGTCTGTGATGTTGCATTTATCACGCCTGGAGAGATTATTATATATTGCTTTATATATACTAGTAGATGTTGTATATGTTTTACACCCACGCTAGTTTAGTCCCCGCTCTGTCGTTAATTAAGTAACCTAACGGGTGATTACAGGACCCAGTGGCGAATACGGATAGCATATACGTACATCATATTTTCGTTCTTTTCTGGAGTGATTAATTGATAGGAATACATTGATTCTGATCAATGCAAGGAAAACAAACCTATTCGATGTTATTGGAACAAATTTCCAAAAGCTGTTATTACAAGGACGTTTTCTTTTGTTTTGCACAGTGGTATTCGGTTATGAATATCCAGCACCTCATTCGACGAGGCAAGGGCCAAGATCCCTTCATCGGGAGTGACCCCTTGGGCAGAAGTTTGCGTCAGGGTAATAACTTCACTATAGTCGATTACTTTTTGCTTTGCATCGCGGTATTCAGTTGGAATATCCTGCACTTCATTCTACAGGGAAAGAGTCGAGATCCCTTTACCGGGAGTGATCTCTTTAGCAAAGGTTTTCGCCACTATATATTTGTAAAAAGCTATCTGGTTCCTTCGACGATATCAAGTTCATTATGTTAAAGGTTTTTCACCAAAAATCATTCGTAGCCCTCCTTCATTTCAAACGGGCAGCACTTAGTATTCAAGCTATGTTTATTGACCTTCGTCAAGGCATATTGTATGGTAGCTGTTTGTTACTTTTCTATTGCATAGATAGATGCATTGGTTTGGGACAGTCGTACAGCCTTATTGACCTTCGTCAAAGGCGAGTACGAGTGGGTTCAAATTAACCTGGACAATGACGGATAGAACTTGACATGTGACTTATGATTTGTTGACCTTCGTCAAGGGCATAAGTGCATGGGGTAAAAATCACATCGGGAGTTTCAAACATACAGGAAACTTGCCAGGCATGCGCATACCTTCTGAAGTGTGATAACGTAAGTGGATTCCATCAGGTTATCATGCGATGATAGTTGCATCCCGATACCCACTGATGTGTTGGTTTACTCCTCGATTGATTTTAGATGATCCCGACTAATTCTTCTTTCAGGTTTGGAGGAGAATTTGAGGATACAGTGGGAGACATCCTGATTAGATAAAGTGATTGACCATTCTGACCTAGGTTAGAGTTGTTGGATATAGTGCCCTCAGAGTCAATTATTGGATCACAGGCACGTAATTGCAATGATTGAGGGAGGACCTATACCGGTAGGACGGTCTTACTCAAGATGACAATATGCAATCTGGTTTATCTTTATCATTGTGTACAGCTTTAGGCGACCTTAGAGGTCACTATTGCACGTTGATAGAGCCCTTAGGATTCTTGCTTAACTACCAGCAGTATGATGGCGATCATATACGTGGGAGCTGGGGTCTATAAGCACATCCTTAAAAGGTCCCTAGTCGTGGGAGTTTCGAGACTGGTCATCGATACTCCATTAGTCGACTAGTGTATACAGTCGAGACCCCGACGAGGGGCGGTGGCCGGTCTCACAAGCCATTGGTGTCAGTTAGATCACCTAAAATGTATACAGGTGCTCATTAGGCTATGAGTACACCGGACAGGACTCGCCGGGAACATGCTAGTTGGTATTATACCTAACGTCAGATAGCAGTTCCCTGGTGACATGTGTACAGGTTAGTTCATCGACCTGAGATCCTCATTTGCCTCGTGCGAGTTCCTACTGTGCTTTGATTACTACCCTACCACAGCTCAAAGGAATCGTGCAAACAGGATTTAGTTGGGTACAGTCCCGAGCCACATGGAGGCAAGTGAGCGGATCGGCAGGGGATTCTTCTCTCCCGGTATTAGGGGTGAGGCCGCGCTGTGTTTAGGAGAGCCATTACACAAAGCCCTCGGCCGAGGCAGGAGATTTACTGGTAGGTATTCCAGTAGTATCTCGGGGTGTTCTGGGCTACACTCCGACACGACTTGTACCGCTTTTGGGGGTCTGATTTTTACCAACCCCCTAGGCCCGCCATGCGATGCTCATAGATGAATGGACCGGACTGTACGGATATTGTCACTGACAGGCTCAGTAGGGTGTCAGGATGAGTTCACTCATCGACCTCCCTTTTGGTCAATACCCGGTAACTCGTTACATACGGCTAATACCTCTGACGTGCTAGTGGTTAAATCCACAGCCAAAGTATTGACGAATCTTTAGAGTCCCCCACAGACAGTTTCTCAAGTTTCGGGCGAAACGTTGTAGAGGCCGTATGATATATGGCAGGGTCCGATCATATACGTGCAGTAGTGCACGGATCATACTAGTGGGCTTTGGTTTAAACCGGATACTAGTATTAGATTTGTTGGATTACTTTAGTCTCATCGCATTCGCATTCAGTCGAAATGCGAATGCAGGTATGTATATACAGGTGAGGGGTATCCTTGTGATCCGTCACGTGTTTATTTTAGATGTTGCCTTATCTTTTTATTGTTGCAAACATTTGGATTAATGTTTGCATATGGAAATAATGAGCTAGAATTTCATCATGACATGCATTAAATGTGACATGGACTTCATTAGTGACTCATGGTCTATTTTTATGTGCTAATGTCACATTATATGATGGATTTAAGTCTTGATTTGATGAGAGGAGAGAGAGGGGCAGCCAAGGGCAAGGTTAGCTCTCATATTATTCTACTCACTCTCTCTCTCTCATTTGATCATAACATCACAAAAAGAAAAGGAGAGACAGCCTTCTCTTCTTCTTCTTCCTCTTTCTTCTCTAGCTCACCATTTTCATTAATGGCAACACCTTCAACCTCCATCCAAATCAATGGATGCAAGAGACAAAGTGATCACAAACATTCTCTACAACAGCTTGGACATGTCGGCTAGCACACTTCGTGCCCGAGTTGCTTCGGATGAAGCGGGAGCCCGTATAAAGACTCGTAGATATGGTGCCCTTTTTGACGAGGAGATCGAGACCGGAGTGGCCGCGAGGAGGTTCGGATTGTGGCCAAAGACCGAAGGACACGGATCGATCGGTATAGCTTTCCAACCCTCTCTCTAGATTGCTAGTTGTAGGTTAATGGTTCGATCCGGGTTTTAAGCATACGATAGGGCCGGTTTCTAGTTTGAAAAAGTTTTCGTTTCCGCATTTTGGCCTCGTACGGACGGCCGGGGCGCTACCGTAGTCTTACATGGTATCAGAGCCAGGCCATTAACCTTTACTAGCTTGCTCTAACGTGTTTAGAACTTCGATCGGACGGAATTTCCAAAAACTGCATTTCCAAGTCATCAGTTTCTTTCGAAATTTTTCTGTTGTCAAAAAATTATTTGTTGTGTTGCAGAAAATCAGGCAGGGTTTTTAAAGAACACTACAGAAAATTGGTTTCCTGAACCCACTGTAGTGCTGCGGAACCATGGCATGACCCATGCATTGGCCGCGATTCCGCTGCAACACTGTAGCTTTAGGGCACCAAAATTTCTGCACTGCTCTCTGACTTGGAAATGGGGTTTCTGGTGATTTTATTTTGGGCCCAGATTTGTTTGAGTACTGGGTATTGTGCTTGGGGCCCACTTCGGGAAACTTTGTTGATCGAAATTTTTAAAACATGTTAGTTCACAGTATTTACATTATATCTGCGACCGTGAATGTCATTTGATCGGTAAATCTTGTCTAATTGCTATAGCTCTTTTAGACGGATTTGCGAATGTGACATGCACGTTGATGTTCTGTGTTGTGCTGTGATGTTGCGGATTTGTCGTGGTGGATAGCCTGGATGCAATGGTAGTACAGTTTGGTTATATTTGTACATTTGATATTGCGGGGTGAGCGTCCGACATGTTGACTGCCGTCACTGCCTGTTTGTATATTATTCTTTTGGGGCACGACCGGGCTGAGGTCGATGTACCCGTTGTATATATTTTACTTTCTGTACTAGGATTACCCCGCGGAGGGGTGCACGGATAGCCGGGTTCTAGAGGGCAACGGGCCCGCATCTCATAGCATTGAGACGGAGAGGGCTTCACTCTAGAATTGGCGGGCTATTCACCACACTCGTAGGGGGTATAGGTTGACCCAAGGAGGGGTGCTCAAGTTACCGGATTCCGTAAAGTGCTGGGTGATCCATTCACGTTGTTCAAGGGGGCTGCCTCGCTTCAGGTTTTGGCGGGTAACTTGCCGCGCCCGTAGGGGTCTAGGATTTCATTGCACAAGCTATCCACACGACCAGGGAAACATCGGGTTTCAGTAGCGGCTCTATGAAACCCGGGGATCCCAGATTATCTGTATTGTTCTGTGATGCTTATTACATTTTTGTGATGTTGCATTTTATCACGCCTGGTGCAAATATTATATATTGATATATATATACTAGTAGATGTTGTATATGTTTTACACCCGCGCTAGTCCAGTCCCTGCTATGTCGTTAGTTAAGTAACCTAACGGATGATGACGGGACCCAGTGGCGAATGCGGATGGCATATACGTACATCGTATTTTCGTTCTTTTGTGGTGTGATTAATTGATGGGACTGCATTGAATCGGATCAATGCAAGCTAAACAAAGCTAATCTGATGTTGTTGGAACATTTTTCAAAAAAAAGTTGTTATTGCAAGGACGTTCTCTTTTGTTTTGCACAGTGGTATTCGGTTATGAATATCCAGCACCTCAGTCGACGAGGCAAGGGCCGAGATCCCTTCACCGGGAGTGACCCCTTGGACAGAAGTTTGCGTCAGGGTAATAACTTCATTATAGTCGATTACTTTTTGCTTTGCATCATGATATTCAGTTGGAATATCCTGCACCTCATTCTACAGGGAAAGAGCTGAGATCCCTTCACCGGGAGTGACCTCTTTAGCAATGGTTTTCGCCACTATATTTTTATAAAAGGCTATCCGGTTCCTTCAACGATATCAAGTTCATTACGCTAAATGGGTTTTCGCCAAAATCCTGCTGTAGCCCTCCGTCATTTCAGATTAGTATTGCTTAGTATTCATGCTACGTTTATCGTGCATTGCCGAAGCGTAGTGTTCGGTAGCTTTGTAATGCTTCTCTGTCGCATGGATATGTGGATTGGTTAGGACAGTCGTACGGTTATGTTGGCATTGTGAAGGACTCGTACGGGTGGGTTTAACGCAATCAAGATAATGACGGGTTGAACTTGACTAGGACTCTTTGATATGTTGGCATTGTCAAGGTCACTTGGGTCCTAGGGGTAAAAACACACATCGGGAGTTTCTAAAGAAACTGAAACTTACCAGGCATGCGCATACCTGCTGGAGTGTGATAATGTGAGTGGATTCCATCACATTATCATGCAATGATAGTTGGATCCCGATTCCCACTGATGAGTTGGTTTACTCCTAGGGTGACCGACTAATTCTTCTTTCAGGTTTGGAGGAGAATTTGATATTACAGTGGGAGGTTTCCTGATTAGATAAAGTGATAACCATTCTGATCTAGGTTAGAGTGCACGCAGAGTGTTTCTTTTCTCTCTCTCTCTTTGGCAGCGACCATGACCCGACCCTTGACTATGACTCAGTGACCAAGTTAACCGAACCTTCTTAAATCACTGGCTTTTGGATTGTCAGAGTTGCATACCTCATTGCCACTCCTACTTTTACCCTTTTCTCCAGAACACCCCGTATTACTACGAACATCCACTTCCATCTGATAAAACCATCGTATGGTTATATACGAACTCAAAAGAACTTGTTTCAGATTCGAGGATGGTTTCCGGTTTTAGAGAAAACGAATAGGACTATTCACTTGTCTTTTCCTTTTACCTTCTCTCAGTTTGCGAGTGCTCCATGGATAAGGACAGTACACCTATTACACTTATTGGATAGTCTTCTTCCAAACCATAGGCAGGTGCCGAATGGTAGGGAATGAAGAAAACCAATTAGCCTAACGATAGTGTATAGAAGGTAATAAGTTAAGACAAATAAAGTGATTAGTAAGAGGGCAAAGTAAATTGCGACTGCTATTCACGACCAAACCAAATATTTCTTCGCCAATCCTATATCACCTTTGTATTTCTTCAGAACACTCCGTATCACTACGAAGATCCACAGTTATTTGGATACTCTATCGTATGGTTATATACGAACACGAAGGAACTTGTTCCAATTCGGGGATGGATTCTGGTTCAGGAGAAATAGGAATAAGGTTTTATTCAGTTGTCTTTTATGTTTACCTTCTCTCAGGTTGCGAGTGCTCCTAGGATTAGGATAGTACACCCATTATACTTATTGGATAGTCTTCTTCCAAACCATAGGCTGGTGCCGAACGGTAGGGAAGGAAGAAAACCATTTAGCCTAAAAAGGTGTGCAGAAGGTAATGACTAAAGACATATAAAGGGATTTGGAGAGATGGCAAAGAAATATACGGTTACAGTTGTGAATCTGATAATGGAAAAGGCATTACTAGGAATACCCGGATACCCCTTCGAAACATTTATATGTTTCAGTTTCACTGTGTATTGTTAAAAGAAAACAGATTTCCCAATTGGCCCTTGCTCCAGGTTATGTATTTACCAGGTTTGATTCTCACATCTGTATGGTTTTATAGATGACGAGTGGGAGTAAGTTATTGGGAATTGGGTGATCATCCTCATTATATCGGAATTCGTTGTAATTGGTGATATTTGAGGAAATCGCCTGGGATGTTTGCCGGACGACAAATATTTGGTTTTGAATATCCGTTGTTATGCACCAATTTCAAATTGATATATCTGTACGTTTATTTTTATAAAGTGAGATATAACTTTTTGAAATTATGTCTATGACATTTACCTATATCAGTAGATGGTTAGGTAAGGAGCATTAAACAGCGGTGTAATTCTTCATAACCATAAGTACAGTTTTCAACCTACGACACACAAGGAATGAGTTATTAGACTCAGGGGACTTATACAGAGTATTGTATGTTGTCCAGTATCCACTAGGACAGAGGGGTTGGTACTCGTACTATATTCTGTTTACTTATGACTTCTCTAGTTCTTAGACATGTGTTTCGTAGAAATACAACATCCAAGTTTTGAGAAGTTATAGGTATAAGAATAAAGTAGAGAACCAGGTGTTGCAAGTATCAGGATTCTTCAAGGTGATCGAAGATGTAGATACTTGTGTATGGTATTCAGTTGATAGTAATGATTAAGAGAACTTGCTTCTCTTTCAGGTTACTTATAATTAGAATCACTCCTAAGTTGAGTAATGCTGATCGGCCTCTCTCCATTTCGTTGACATGCACTGGAGACAGCTGCATGATTTGAATCTGGTTCCAATGAAATCAGTGCCTCTATTTCTATATTGGATATAGAATAGTTCATATCTTAACAATGTTAAGGTACGGAGAGTTGTCCGGCTTATGCTTAAAAACAGACTCTGGATAACTCAAGGCACGTTTCTGTAATGGTTGTTTATGGGTTGACCCGGGTTATGACGAAGGTTGACTTTCTACCATCTGGAAGATCAATAGTGATATTGTTCTTGACTCGCCACAGTTTTAATAAAAATGGATTTTTTTCTTCAGAAAACAGTAGTGGGAGTATGGTAGAACTGGAAGTGATTCCAGAACCGCAAACGATTATTGAAAATTTGATAAGGACCTAAAGATTCAATCTGGTTTGACATTCCATTAGCCACTCCGCAAATATGGTGGGTAACCTCAGGCACTCGAGAGGTACTTCGGTATGCTCCAAGACGGTGACAAGGAGGTTCTTGTTTACCCAGACTTGCCATTGCTGTTGTTCCAGACTGTGAGACCCGGCAGGAGGATAAGTATAGCGTCGTTCTAAACTAGCTTTAGAAGTGTACGTGTATATGACTCTGCCAGAGGGCTGTCGTAGTCAGTGGGAGCAGCGGAAGCATAATGGAAAAGTAGCTTATGTCTATTTATAGACTAAAGCTGATATAGCGGAGATAGATCATCTATTTTTGACTTGACAGTCATAGGTTTGACTTCATCAGAATAGGGGATGGATCTATTAAGAAAGCTGGTAGAGTGTGATGTCTTGGTATTTGGATGACATACACAGAATAGGAAGTAAAATTCCTATACTACAATCGGTTATACTTTGGTTGTCACACAGTAGTTTCTCCACATAGGATATGGATATTATATCAGAAATTCTGGTTACTAGATCTGTAGTTTTAGATCTAGGTTTGAGTAGTTTCCCCAATCAGGGTACTTAGACAGCAGTCTAAAGGTATTTAGAATGGGCGACTCCAGGCATGGTGGTGTACCTACAGGTGATGGAGTCACCCTCTCTAAAGGTGTCTTACAGCCTAAAGGGGAGAGGGATGTGTATGATTGGCAGATCACTTGCTTAGGCAATTGAGTCAATCATGAGATGTCAAGTACCACACCAGATATTGTTTTTGCAGTAGATGCAATAAGTTGATATTGATCCAATCCTGGAGAAACATTCGGAGGCAGTTTTAGAACATAAGTAGATGTTCTAGGGATATGATAACAACAGCCTCTTTTAGGAGACAGTTATCATTCCAGGCTTCCAAGGTGACGTGGATGACAGAGTGGCTGTCAGAGTTGTAGTTTTCCCTCTGAAGAGGGGCAGTATTTTGGACGGGTGGTCCAAGCGGATACTGAGGGAGGCATAGCGCAGGATACTGATTGGTTTCAGTTGACGATACAGTCTAAGAAGTTTGGATTTAGAGTTCATTTATGAACTAGGTCCCATCAGATATCCAGACATATTCTAAGACAAGTATTGCTCATTTCGGGAGATGGCTTTCTCCACGAACTTGAGATAAAGAGAGACATAGGAAGAAACATCAGGGCGGATCCACTCACTGAGGCTATTCGTCGAACACAATAGTTTCGCAAACGGGCTTTGTGAGATTGATTAGTAGAGGAGTTGGGTGTTCGGTATCACACGGGCTGTGAGTATGCGACATCGCAATAATTAGCCTTGAGTGCAAGTGGGAGATTGTTGGATATAGTGCCCTCAGAGTCAATTATTGGATCACAGGCACGTGATTGCAATGATTGAGGGAGGACCTATACCGGTAGGACAGTCTTACTCAAGATGATAGTATGCTATCTGGTTTATCTTTATCATCGTGTACAGCTTTAGGTGACCTTAGAGGTCACTATTGCACGCTGATAGAGCCCTTAGGATTCATGCTTGACTACCAGCAGTATGATGGCGATCATATACGTGGGAGCTAGGGTCTATAAGCACATCCTTAAAAGGTCCCTAGTCGTGGGAGTTTCGAGACTGGGCATCGATACTCCATTAGTAGACTAGTGTATACAGACGAGACCCCGACGAGGGACGGTGGCCGGTCTCACAAGCCATTGGTGTCAGTTGGATCACCTAAGATGTATACAGGTGCTCATTGGGTTATGAGTACACCGGACAAGACTCGCCGGGAACATGCTAGTTGGTATTATACCTAACGTCAGATAGCAGTTCCCTGGTGACATGTGTACAGGTTAGTTCATCGAACTGAGATCATCATTTGTCTCGTGTGAGTTCCCACTGTGCTTTGATTGTAAGTGCACGGCGGCGCCCCGGCCGTCAATCCGACGGCCAAATGCGGAAGCGGTGATAAACTTTAAATTTTACTTGAACTGGCAAACCGCCGCGCACTAATACCCGGATCGAACCATTAATTAGTCCTAGCTATCTACAAGAAGGGGAATAGAGATATACCGACGATCCAAGTCCTCCGGTCTTCTCATCATCGTCCCGATCTCCTGCGGAATGTCCCGTCTCCTCCTCGTCGCCGGAAGTGCACCACATCGCCTACTTCTTTTACGGGCTCCCACCTCAATGCCGAGGCAACTCGGGCACGAAGCTGGCTAGTCGACGTACCCAAGATTCGATGTAGAATGTGTAGTGAGCAAGTCTCGTTTTTGGGGTTGTAGGAGGTGCCATTTTGATGGAGGAATGATACAAGAACTATGTGGAGGGACTTTGGGGATTTTGGAACATGAAATGAGCAAAACCCCACTCCACAAAAATTTGGACAGCCCACCCTCATGGTGGCCGGCCATCACAAGTGAAGAAGAGGGAGTGAGAGTGGAGAGGTGAATGAGAGAGTCCTCCAATAATACAAAAATGAAGAGAGAGAGAAAACTATCATGCAAAAGGAATCATCACCAAAACAAAACCCACACTCAACCACCTTCCACCAACCTCATCATCAACAACCATGATGATTTACAAAGTCAAGCCATGATGGAAAAGAAAGAGTCAAAGGATGGGCTCCATCATGAAACCATCATGATACAAATATATGCAAAGAACACCCTCCACAAATGCCTATTTGCAACAATGCAAATAAACCCTCCTCCACCAATCTTCGGCCAATGAACGATACAAAGGAAATCGGCCGAAACGGAAAGCAAACTGGCAACTCCAGAAAACTGGACTCGTAATAAATTATAGGAAAACCCCGATACTGTGCATACACACCCGCATTTGTATTCCGACCGAAATACAACTGCTATGAGCCAAAATCTACACTGTACTATACTAGGATCCGGCTTATACCAAAGCCGGCTAGTAATATCCGTTCGATCCTGATCCGTGCAATACCGCACGTATCTGATCAAACCCTGCCATATACCCATACGGCCTATAGTACAAACTGTCCTATCCCGATCCGTGCAATACCGCACGTATCTGGTCGGACCTTGCCATATTCCATACGGCCTCTACAACTTTTCGCCCGAAAGCTGAGTAACTGAATGTGGGGGACTCTAAAGACTCGTCAACACCTTGGTTGTGGATTTAACCACTAGCACGTCAGAGGTATAAGCCAATACGTAACGGGCTACCAGGTATTGACTAAAAGGGACATCTGTGAGCGAACTCAGCCTGACAACCCTACTGAGCCTGTCAGTGACAATATCCGTACAGTCCGGTCCGTTCGTCTATGAGCATTGCATGGCGGGCCTAGGGGGTTGGTAAAAGTCAGACCCCCAAAAGCGGTACAAGTCATGTCGGAGTGTAGCCCAGAACACCCTGAGATACTACTGGAATACCTACCAGTAAATCTCCTTTCCTCGGCCGAGGGCTTCGTGTAATGGCTCTCCTAGACATAGCACGACCTCACCTCCAATACCGGGAGAGACGAACCCCTGAAGATACGCTCACTGCCTCCATGTGGCTCGGGACTGTACCCAACTAAAACCTGTTTGCACGACTCCTTTGAGCCGTGGTAGGATAGTAATCAAAGTACAGTGGGAACTCACACAAGACAAATGATGATCCCCAGGTCGATGAACTAACCTGTACACATGTCACCAGGGAACTGCCATCTGACGTCTGGTATATGACCAACTAGCATGTTCCCGGCGAGTCCTGTCCGGTGTACTCATAACCCAATGAGCACCTGTATACATCTTAGGTGATCCAACTGACACCAGTGGCTTGTGAGACCGGCTACCGCCCCTCGTCGGGGTCTCGACTGTATACACTAGTCTACTCTGGAGTATCGATGCCCTGTCTCGAAACTCACACGACTAGGGACCATTTAAGGATATGCTTATAGACCCCCAGCTCCCACTTATATGATCGCCCTCATACTGCTGGTGGTCAAACAAGAATCCTAGGGGCTCTATCAACGTGTAATAGCGACTTGTCAGGTCACCTAAAGCAGTACACGATGATAAAGGTAAACCAGATAGCATACTATCATCTCGAGTAAGACTGTCCTACCGGGATAGGTCCTCCATCAATCATTGCAATCACGTACCTGTGACCTAATAATTGACTCTGAGGGCACTATCTCCAACAATCTCCCACTTGCACTCAAGGCCAATTATTGCGATGTCGCATACTCACAGCCCGTGTGATACCGAACACCCAACTCCTCTACTAGTCAGTCTCACAAAGCTCGTTTACGAAACTATTGCGTTCGAGGAATAGCCTCAGTGAGTGGATCCGCCTTGATGTTTCTTTCTATGTCTCTCTAAATCTCATGTTCGCGGAGAAAGCCATCTCCCGAAAATGAGCAATACCTGTCTTAGAATGTGTCTGGATGTCTGATGGGACCTAGCTCATAAATGAACTCCAAATGCCAAACTTCTTAGACTGTATCGTCAACTGAACTTAATCAGTATCCTGCGCCAAGCCACCCTCAGTATTGCCTTGGATCACCTGTCCAAAATACTGCCCTTCGTTAGAAGGAAAACTATAACTCTGACAACCTCCTTGTCGTCCATGTCACCTTGGAAGACTGGATTGATAACTGTCTCCTGCATGAGGCTATCGTTATCATATCCCTAGAACATCCACTTATGTTCTAAAACTGCTTCCGACTTTTCTCCAGGATTGGATCAATGTCAACTTATTGCATCTAGTGCAAGAACAACATCTGGTGTGGTACTTGACATCTCATGATTGACTCAATTGCCTGAGCAAGTGATCTGCCAATCATGCACATCCCTCTCCCCTTTAGTCTGTAAGACATCTTTAGAGAGGGTGACTCCATCACCTGCAGGTATATTACCGTGCCAGGAGTCGTCCATTCTAAATACCCTTAGAATGCTGTCTAAGTACCCAGATTGGGAAACTATCCAAATCTAGATCTAAAACCATAGATCTAGTAGCCAGTATGTCTGATATAAAATCCATTTCCTTTGTGGAGAAACCACTGTGTGACAACCAAAGTATAACCGATTGTAGTTTAGGAGTTTCTTTTCCTACCCTGTGTATGTCATCCAAATACCAGGATATTACACCCTACTACCTTCTCAACAGATCCATCCCCTATTCTGATGAAGTCAAACCTATGACTGTCACGTCAGAAATAGATGATCTATCTCCGCTACATCTGCTTTAGTCTATAAATGCTTCCGCTGCTCCCACTGACTACGACAACCCTCTGGCAGAGTCATATAGACGTCCACTTCTAAAACTAGTTTAGAACGACGCTATACTCATCCTCCCGCCGGGTCTCGCGGCCTGGAACAACAGTAATGGTAATTGTGGGTAAACAAGAACTTCCCTCTCACCGTCCTTAAGGCTACCATAGTACCTCTCGGGTGCCTGAAGTTACCCACCTTATCTGCGGAGTGGCCAATGGAATGTCAAACCGGATTGAATCTTTAGGTTCCTTATCAAATCTTCAGTAATCGTTTGTGGTTCTGGAATCACTTCCAGTTCTACCATACTCCCACTACAGTTTTCTGGAAAAATCCATTTTTATTAAAACTGTGGCGAGTCTAGAACAATATTGCTATTGTTCATCCAGATGGTAGAAAGTCAGCCCGCGTCATAGCCTGGGTCAACCCACAAACAGCCATTACAGAAACGTGCCTTGAGTTGTCCAGTGTCTGGTTTTAAGCATAAACCGGACAACTCCCCGTACCTTAACATCGTTAAGATATGAACTGTTCTATATCCAATATAGAAACAGAGGCACTGATTTAATTGAACCAGATTCAAATCATGCAGCTGTCTCCAGTGCATGTCAACTAAATGGAAGAAGTCTGATCAGCGTTACTAAACTTAGGAATGCTTCCAATTATGAGTAACCTGAAAGAGAAGCAAGATCTCTTTATCATTACTATCAACTGAATACCATACACATGTATCTATATCTTCGATCACTTTGAAGAATCCCGATACTTGCTATACCTGGTTCTCTACTCTATTCAAATACCTACAACTTCTCAACATTCAGACCCTGTGTTTCCGCGAAACACCTGTCTAAAAACTAGAGAAGTCATAAGTAAACCGAATATAGTACGAGGACCAACCCCTCTGTCCTGATGGACCCTGGACAACATACAATACTCTGTATAAGTCCCTTGAGTCTGATAACTCATTCACTGTGTGTCGTAGGTTGAAAACTGTACCTTTGGTTATGAAGAATTACACCGCTGTTTAATGCTCCTTACCTAACCATCCACTGATATAGGTAAATGTCGTAGACATAATTTCAAAAAGATATATCTCACTCTATGAAAATAGACGTACAGATATATCAATTTGAAATTGGTGCATAACAGCGGATATTCAAAACCAAATATTTGCCGACCGGCAAACAGCCCAGGTGATTTCCTCAAATATCACTGATTACAACGAATCCCGATATAATGAGGATGATCATCCAATTCCCAATAACCTACTCCCACTCATCATCTGTAAAACCATACAGATGTGAGAATCGTACCTGGTAAATACATACCCTGGAGTAAGTATCTAATCGGGAAATCAGTTTTCTTTCAACACTACACAGTGAAGCTGAAACATTGAAATGTTTCGATGGGGTATTCCGGTATTTCTAGTAATGCCTCTTCCAGATTCACGACTGTAACCGTATAATTCTTTGCCACCTCTCCAAATCCCTTCATATGTCTTTAATCTTTACCTTCTGTACACCCCTTAGGCCAAATGGTTTTCTTCCTTCCCTACCGTTCGGCACCAGCCTATGGTTTGGAAGAAGACTATCCAATAAGCATAATGGGTGTACTGTCCTAATCCTAGGAACACTCGCAATGCGAGAGAAGGTGAAGATAAAAGACACCTGAATAAATCTTATTCCTATTTCTCCTGAACCAGAATCCATCCCCGAACTGGAACAAGTTCCTTTCGAATTCGTATATAACCATACGATGGAGTATCCAATAAACTGTGGATCTTCGTAGTGATACGGAGTGTCCTGGAGAAATACAAAGGTGATTTAGGATTGGCGAAGGAATACTTGGTTTGGTCGTGAATAGCAGTCGCAATTTACTTTGCCCTCTTACTAATCCCTTGCTTTGTCTTGACTTAATACCTTCTGCACACCATCGTTATGCTAATTGGTTTTCTTCATTCCCTACCGGTCGGCACCAGCCTAAGGTTTGGAAGAAGACAATCTAATTTGCGTAATAGGTGTACTACCCCTAAACCAAGGAGTACTCACAACTTGAGAGAAGGTAAAAGGAAAAGACGACTGAATAATCCTATCCGTTTTCTCCAGAACCGGAAACCATCCTCGAATAAATTCTTTCGAGTTCGTATCTAACCATACGATGGTTTTGTCCAATGGAAGTGGACGTTCGTAGTAATACGGGGTGTCCTGGAGACAAGGGTAAAAGTAGGAGTGGCAATGAGGTCTGCAACTCTGACAATCCTAAAGCCGGTGTCAAGAAGGTTCGGTTAATTTGGTCACTGAGTCATAGTCTTAGGGTCGGGTCAATAGTCGCTGCCAAAGAGAGAGAGAAAAGAAACACTCAGCGTGCACTATAACCTAGATCAGAATGGTTACCAATTTATCTAATCAGGAATCCTCCCACTGTACATCAAATTCTCCTCCAAACCTGAAAGAAGAATTAGTCGGGGTTACCCGAGGAGTAAACTAACTCATCAGTGGGAATCGGGATCCAACTCTTATCGCATGACAACGTGACGGAATCCGCTCACGGTATCACACTCCAGAAGGTATGCGCATATCTGGCAAGTTTCAGTTCTTTTGAAACTCCCGATGTGATTTTTACCCCATGCTCTTATGACCTTGACTTTGGCCAACAAATCATAAGTCACATGTCAAGTTCTACCCGTCATTCTCCAGGTTGATTTGAATCCACCCGTACATACCCTTGACTTTGGCCAACAAGGCAGTACGACTGTTCCAAACCAACGCATCTATCTATGCTGTATATGAATAACCAACAGCTACCAAACACTGTGCCTTGACTTTGGCCAACAAACACAGCTTGAATACTATTGACTACCCATATGAAACGACGGAGGGCTACGAATGGTTTCTGGCGAAAACCTTTAACGTAATGAACTTGATATCGTTGAAGGAACGGATAGCTTTTTAGAAAATATAGTGACGAAAACCTTTGCTAAAGAGGTCACTCCCGGTGAAGGGATCTCGGCTCTTTCCCCGTAGAATGGGGTGCAGGATATTCCAACTGAATACCACGATGCAAAGCAAAAGTAATCAGCTATAGTGAAATTATTGCTCTGACGCAAACATCTGTCCAAGGGGTCACTCTCGGTGAAGGGATCTCGGCCCTTGCCTCGTCGACTGAGGTGCTGGATATTCATAACCGAATATCACTGTGCAAAACAAAAGTGAACGTCCTTGCAATAACAGCTTTTTGAAAAGTGTTCCAACAACATCAGATTAGGTTTGTTTTTAACTTGCATTGATCAGAATCAACGCAGTCCCATCAATTGATCACACCACAAAGAACGAAAATATACTGATGTACGTATATACCATCCTCATTCGCCACTGGGTCCCGTCATTACCCGTTAGGTTAGCTAACTAACTACAGAGCGGGGACTGGACTAGCGCGGATGCAAAACATATACAACATCTACTAATATATATACCAATATATTATATTTCGCTCAAGGCGTGAATAAAATGCAACATCACAGAAATGTACAGCATCACAGAACAATACAGATATCTGGGATCCCCGGGTTTCACAGAGCCACTACTGAAACCCGACGTTCCCCTGGTCATGTGGATAGCCTGTGCAATGAAAATCCTAGACCCCTACGGGCACGGCAAGTTACCCGCCAAAACCTGAAGCGAGGCAGCCCCCTTCAGCAACGTGAATGGACCACCCAGCACTTCACGGAATCGGGTAACTTGGGCACCCCTCCTGGGTCAACCTGTACCCCCTACGAGTGCGGCGAATATCCCGCCAATCCTAGAGTGAAGCCCCCTCCGTCTCAATGCCATGAGATGCGGGCTTGTTGCCCTCTAGAATCCGGCTATCCGTGCACCCCTCCGCGGGGCAATCCTAGTACAGAAAGTAAAATATACATACAACGGGTACATCGACCGCAACCAGGTCGTGCCCCAAAATAATAATACAAACAGGCAGTGACGGCAGTCCACATGTCGGACGCTCGCCCCGCAATACCAAATGTACATAATACAACCACAACTGTACTAGCATTGCATCCAGGCTATCCCCCACGACCGATCCGCAACATCACAGCAAAAACAGAACATCAACGTGAAAGTCACGTTCGCAAATTCGTCTAACCGGGCTATAGCAGTTAGACCGGATTTACCGATCGAGTGACATTCACGGTCGCAGATATAATGTAAATACTGTGAAATAAAGTGTTTAAAATATCCGATCGATCAAAAATTAACAAGTGGGCCCCCAAGCAATACTGTAGCACTCACAGAAATTCTGGGCCCAAAATTAATATTCCAAAACCCATATTTTAAGCCCACAAAGACACTGTAGAAATTTGGTGCAGGGATCTCCACAGTGCGCGGCGGAAACGCGGCCCAAATGGGGTTTTGGCCGCGGTTCCGCGCCTCCACTGTCGATTCCCCTTGTCGAATTTCTACAGTAGCCTAGTGGTCTCCAGTACATCAATTTTATACAACTTGAAAAAATTTTGGAGACCAAAAAATTTCAACAGAAAACTGTCGCTTTGAAAAATGTAGATTTTGGAATTTCGGTCGATCGGAAATGCAAAACACATTAAACCAAGCTAGACTAAGTTAATGGCGAGGCTCTGATACCACTATAAGTGCACGGCGGCGCCCCGGCCGTCAATCCGACGGCCAAATGCGGAAGCGGTGATAAACTTTAAATTTTACTTGAACTGGCAAACCGCCGCGCACTAATACCCGGATCGAACCATTAATTAGTCCTAGCTATCTACAAGAAGGGGAATAAAGATATACCGACGATCCAAGTCCTCCGGTCTTCTCATCATCGTCCCGATCTCCTGCGGAATGTCCCGTCTCCTCCTCGTCGCCGGAAGTGCACCACATCGCCTACTTCTTTTACGGGCTCCCACCTCAATGCCGAGGCAACTCGGGCACGAAGCTGGCTAGTCGACGTGCCCAAGATTCGATGTAGAATGTGTAGTGAGCAAGTCTCGTTTTTGGGGTTGTAGGAGGTGCCATTTTGATGGAGGAATGATACAAGAACTATGTGGAGGGACTTTGGGGATTTTGGAACATGAAATGAGCAAAACCCCACTCCACAAAAATTTGGACAGCCCACCCTCATGGTGGCCGGCCATCACAAGTGAAGAAGAGGGAGTGAGAGTGGAGAGGTGAATGAGAGAGTCCTCCAATAATACAAAAATGAAGAGAGAGAGAAAACTATCATGCAAAAGGAATCATCACCAAAACAAAACCCACACTCAACCACCTTCCACCAACCTCATCATCAACAACCATGATGATTTACAAAGTCAAGCCATGATGGAAAAGAAAGAGTCAAAGGATGGGCTCCATCATGAAACCATCATGATACAAATATATGCAAAGAACACCCTCCACAAATGCCTATTTGCAACAATGCAAATAAGCCCTCCTCCACCAATCTTCGGCCAATGAACGATACAAAGGAAATCGGCCGAAACGAAAAGCAAACTGGCAACTCCAGAAAACTGGTCTCGTAATAAATTACAGGAAAACCCCGATACTGTGCATACACACCCGCATTTGTATTCCGACCGAAATACAACTGCTATGAGACAAAATCTACACTGTACTATACTAGGATCCGGCTTATACCAAAGCCGTCTAGTAATATCCGTTCGATCCTGATCCGTGCAATACCGCACGTATCTGATCAAACCCTACCATATAGCCATACGGCCTATAGTACAAACTGTCCTATCCCGATCCGTGCAATACCGCACGTATCTGATCGGACCTTGCCATATTCCATACGGCCTCTACAACTTTTCGCCCGAAAGCTGAGTAACTGAATGTGGGGGACTCTAAAGACTCGTCAACACCTTGGTTGTGGATTTAACCACTAGCACGTCAGAGGTATAAGCCAATACGTAACGGGCTACCAGGTATTGACTAAAAGGGACGTCTGTAAGCGAACTCAGCCTGACAACCCTACTGAGCCTGTCAGTGACAATATCCGTACAGTCCGGTCCGTTCGTCTATGAGCATCGCATGGCGGGCCTAGGGGGTTGGTAAAAGTCAGACCCCCAAAAGCGGTACAAGTCGTGTCGGAGTGTAGCCCAGAACACCCTGAGATACTACTGGAATACCTACCAGTAAATCTCCTTGCCTCGGCCGAGGGTTCGTGTAATGGCTCTCCTAGACACAGCACGACCTCACCCCCAATACCGGAAGAGACGAACCCCTGAAGATACGCTCACTGCCTCCATGTGGCTCGGGACTGTACCCAACTAAAACCTGTTTGCACGACTCCTTTGAGCCGTGGTAGGGTAGTAATCAAAGTACAGTGGGAACTCACACAAGACAAATGACGATCCCCAGGTCGATGAACTAACCTGTACACATGTCACCAGGGAACTGCCATTTGACGTCTGGTATATGACCAACTAGCATGTTCCCGGCGAGTCCTGTCCGGTGTACTCATAACCCAATGAGCACCTGTATACATCTTAGGTGATCCAACTGACACCAGTGGCTTGTGAGACCAGCCACCGCCCCTTGTCGAGGTCTCGACTGTATACACTAGTCTACTCTGGAGTATCGATGCCCTGTCTCGAAACTCACACGACTAGGGACCATTTAAGGATATGCTTATAGACCCCCAGCTCCCACTTATATGATCGCCCTCATACTGCTGGTGGTCAAGCAAGAATCCTAGGGGCTCTATCAACGTGTAATAGCGACTTGTCAGGTCACCTAAAGCAGTACACGATGATAAAGGTAAACCAGATAGCATACTATCATCTCGAGTAAGACTGCCCTACCGGGATAGGTCCTCCATCAATCATTGCAATCACGTACCGGTGACCTAATAATTGACTCTGAGGGAACTATCTCCAACATTGATTACTACCCTACCACGGCTCACAGGAGTCGTGCAAACAGGTTTTAGTTGGGTACAGTCCCGAACCACATGGAGGCAAGTGAGCGGATCGGCAGGGGATTCGTCTCTCCCGGTATTGGGGCTGAGGTCGCGCTGTGTCTAGGAGAGCCATTACGCAAAGCCCTCGTCCGAGGCAGGAGATTTACTGGTAGGTATTCCAGTAGTATCTCAGGGTGTTCTGGGCTACACTCTGACACGACTTGTACCGCTTTTGGGGGTCTGTATTTTACCAACCCCCTAGGCCCGCCATGCGATGCTCATAGACGAATGGACCGGACTGTACGGATATTGTCACTGACAGGCTCAGTAGGGTGTCAGGATGAGTTCGCTCATCGACCTCCCTTTTGGTCAATACCTGGTAGCTCGTTACATACGACTAATACCTCTGACGTGCTAGTGGTTAAATCCACAGCCAAAGTATTGATGAGTCTTTAGAGTCCCCCACAGACAGTTTCTCAAGTTTCTGGCGAAACGTTGTAGAGGCCGTATGATATATGGCAGGGTCCGATCATATACGTGTAGTAGTGCACGGATCATAATCGGACGAATCATACTAGTGGGTTTTGGTTTAAGCCGGATCCTAGTATTAGATTTGTTAGATTACTTTAGTCTTATCGCATTCGCATTCAGTCGGAATGCGAGTGCAGGTATGTATATACAGGTGAGGGGTATCCTTGTGATCCGTCACGAGTTTACTTTAGATGTTGCTGTATCTTTTTATTGTTGCAAACATTTGGATTAATGTTTGTATATGGAAATAATGAGCTAGAATTTCATCAAGACATGCATTAAATGTGACATGGACTTCATTAGTGACTCATGGTCTCTTTTTATGTGCTATTGTCACATTATATGATGGATTTGAGTCTTGATTTGATGAGAGGAGAGAGAGGGGCAGCCAAGGGCAAGGTGACCTCTCATATTATTCTACTCACTCTCTCTCTCATTTGATCATAACATCACAAAAAGAAAAGGAGAGAAAGCCTTCTCTTCTTCTTCTTCCTAGTTCTTCTCTAGCTCACCATTTTCATTAATGGAAACACCTTCAACCTCCATCCAAATCAATGGATGCAAGAGACAAAGTGATCACAAACATTCTCTACAACACCTTGGACACGTCGGCTAGCACACTTCGTGCCCGAGTTGCTTCGGATGAAGCGGGAGCCCGTAAAAAGACTCGTAGATGTGGTGCCCTTTCCGACGAGGAGATCGAGACCGGAGTTGCCGCGAGGAGCTTGGGATGGTGGCCAAAGACCGAAGGACACGGATCGATCGGTATAGCTTTCCAACCCTCTCTCTAGATTGCTAGTTGTAGGTTAATGTTCGATCCGGGTTTTAACCATACGATAACGCCGGTTTCTAGTTTGAAAAAGTTTTCGTTTCCGCATTTTGGCCCCGTACAGACGGTCGGGCGCTACCGTAGTCTTACAAGAGTGTACATAGAGTGTTTCTTCTCTCTCTCTCTCTCTCTCTTTGGCAGCGACCATGGCCCAACCCTAGACTAGAACTCATGAACCAAGTTAACCGGACCTTCTTAAAATATTGGCCTTTGGATTGTCAGAGTTGCATACTTCATTGCCACTACTACTTTTACCCTTTGCATTTCTCCGGAACATTCCGTATCACTACGAAGATCCACAGTTATTGGATATGACCATCGTATAGTTACATACGAACTCGAAGAAACTTGTTTTAGATTCGAGTACGGTTTCCGGTTCTGGAGAAATTGAATAGGACTATTCGGTTGTCTTTCCTTTTTACCTTCTCTCAGGTTGTGAGGGCTCCTAGGATTAAGAGAGGGTACACCTATTGCGCTTATTGGATAGTCTTCTTCTAAACCATAGGCAGGTGCCGAAAGGTAGGGAAGGAAGAAAACTAATTAGCCTAACTGTGGTGTACTGGAGGTAATAAATAAAGACAGATAAAGGGATTAGAAAGAGGGCAAAGTAAATTGCGACTGCTATTCATGACCAAACCGCGTATTTTATCGCCACTCCTACTTCACCTTTGGATTTATCCAGAACACCCTGTATCACTACGAAGATCCACAGTTACTGGATAATCCATCGTACTCGAAGGAACTTGTTCCAGTTCGAGGATGGATTCTAGTTCAGGAGAAATAGAATAAGGATTATTAAGTTATCTTTAATCTTTACCTTCTCTCAGGTTACGAGGGCTCCTAGAATTAGGAGAGTACACCTATTATGCTTATTGGATAGTCTTCTTCCAAACCATAGGCTGGTGCCGAACGGTAGGGAAGGAAGAAAACCATTTAGTCTAAGGGTGGTGTACAGAAGGTAATGACTGTTAGTTGTATGTATGCCCTAGAGGCCATTACTGTACATGCGTTGTATATTGTAGTGGATGCTGGGACATATATAGGGAGGACTTTCTTGCTCGACATGATAGTATGCTATCTGGTTACTCTTTAACTTAACATGTACTCTGATTGTCTCTATATTACATGTTGATAAAACCCTTAGGATGAGTACTTAACTATCAGGACTATGATGCAGATCATACTAGTGGGGACAGAGTAGTCGCCAAGTACATCCTTGAAATGTTCCTAGTCGTGGGAGTACCGAGACAGGGCATCGATACTCCAGAGTAGACTAGCGTATGCGCTTCTTGACCCATATGATGGGCGATGGATGATCTCATATCCATTGGTGTTTGACATAAATGAAGGTATACGGGTGCTCAGTGGAGACTGGGTACACTGGACGGACTCGCCGAGAACTCCCAGATGGTATTATACCTCACGTCAGATGGAAGTTCTCTGGTGACACTGGTACAGGTTAGTCTGTAGACCCGAGATCGTCATAGAGTCTTGTGTGATTCCCACTGTGCTTTGATTTCCATCATACCATGTCCAAAAGGGCATGCAAAAAGGTGGCTTTTGGGTACAGTCCCGAATCATATGGAGGCAATGAGCGATAGGAGGGGTTTCGTCTCTCCCGGTATAGGGAGTTGATGTTGCGCTGTGTTCGATCGGCTATAACTGGAAATCCCTGGCAAGGGTTCCTGAGATTTACTGGTAATTGTTATCAGTAGTTTCTTGAACTGTTATGGACCTCATATCGACACGACTTATCAAGCTACTGGGGTCTGACGTTTTACCACCCCTAGGCGAGATATGCGACATATCAGACAAAGAGACCGGACTGTACGGGAGTGTTACTGGTTGGATTCACGGGAGAATGTACATGCTTTCTTGTTGATCTTCTGATTGCTCAATACCTGGGTGGCTGTTACGTTTAGCTGACCGCTTGCAGCTTCTGGGTGTTTGATATGATCATCACCTACTGCCGGCGTATTGACGATTCTTGAGAGTCCTACACAGAGGTTTCTTGGCTTAGGCAAAACGGAGTAAGAGAACATATATGAGATGTGCGGGACCGAGAACAATACGTGTATCTGATACCGTATTAGATTCTCGTGATATGAGATATCGGCCGGGTGTATGTGATATAGCCGGGTCATCGGATCAAGTGTTGATTCGATGAACTGATATATATTATATTAGTCGGTTATTTGTGAAATAGCCGGATTATCGAGTCAAGTGTTGATTCGATAATTTAATGTATACTTATATATTTGATATATTAAATTACATTAACTAATATAAGCTCACTTAAAAATTCTTTTTCTCACTCGGGTAATACATTGATATATATATATATATATGCAATATATGTTAATTGTATTATTTTTTTTGTTACAATAAATATTGTATATGTGATATATAATATTGTAACATGTTATGGTTATAAATGCAACATGTTTTGTGGAGTTTAAACATGGTTAGGGTTTGGATTAGGGTTAAACCTTCTTGAAGCTTCTAGAAGCTTTGCTTTTGCTTTTAACTAAAGATATTTTGGTTGATATTTGTTAACCCAACCCAACCCTTCACCATGGTTAAGTCTCTACATGGGTTAAGTTATCATACTTAACCCATGGTTGCATTTCTAACCTCAGTAGTTTTCATTATTCATCACAAATGGTTTTCATCTTCTTCTTCCTCTTGATAAAGCTTCTAGCTTTATGACTTGTGATGAAAATGAGTAAGAAATTAAAAACAAATGAGAGCAAAATTCCTACTTCATCATCCTTATCTATTCTAGCTGTTTAGATTAGGGTGTTTGCTTTACTAATACTTGATTAGCAAAGCAAAAGCTTGGGCTTGAGTTTCTTCAAGGTAGATCATCTTTGTTATCGAAAATCGGAAGCAAGCTTGCATCTTTCTCTTCATAGAGCCTCTCTTGAGTCCGGGTACTCGATGATCGCAGCGAAGGGACCTCAACACGGAGCTTTAGAAGTGAAGGAACGGACTACAAAGGTTGTAATCCCTAACTCTTAGAAGTAAAGTTGTTTACTTGCTAATGTTTCATCTAATCTCTAGTCTAAGATCTTGGTTAGGGTTGTTCGGCACGTCTAAATTTTAAATCGGGCATGGTTGATGCCTTATAGACCCTTGTAAGAGTGCCTAATAACCCTACAGTGGTATCAGAGCCAAGCTAGAGCTTTAGGCGAAGTCTAGACGAAGTTTACAGTCCGATCGAACCCCGAAACCCCGGTCATGGCCCCTCTCTAGAAATTTTCTAAAATGTTGATTTTTTCTGTATTCAAAATACTCAGAAAATAAAGCAGGGAATTATAAGGATTGGTATGAAAAACGACCCCCTAATCCCCTAAAACCGCCGCGGAACCGCGGCAAGACCATGCCTTGCGCGGCGGTTCCGCGGCCAAAATTGGGAACTAGGGTTTCATTTTTCTACAGTAACATCCGTATGTATTTCCTGATGCTTCTGGGAATTTTTGATATTACTCAAGTGTTGAGTTTTCTGGAGATCTTTTGTATTCTTTGATTCGATCGGAAAGTTTAACTTCGTTTAAGTTTTTTTCCGGGTAATTTAGAACGCGTTAAAAAGTTCGAACGGATATCAATAACTCACTTTTCCCCCTGCCGGAAAATTTCCAAGTATCGGATTTTTCCCTTAGTTAAAGAACATTCACAGTCGTGCAAGTAACGCGGTGGACCCTCTAGAAGAACACAAACCTTAACTCGATTATGTGACCGTCTGAACCGCCTCTAAACCTTAGGGTTTGGGGAAGTACGGCGTTGCCACATGTGAGGCGTTGGTTTGACCCTTCTACGGCTGGACCATTGGTACAGTGGCATGTGATGGATACTTTTTGAACTCCGCTCAAGTGTTGAGCTATTTGGGAAATCTTGGGTGTTTGAATATTCGATCGGAAAGTTTAACACTGTCTATTTATCTG
The DNA here is from genome assembly GCA_030015575.1 of Agapanthus africanus. Lineage (NCBI taxonomy): Eukaryota > Viridiplantae > Streptophyta > Magnoliopsida > Asparagales > Amaryllidaceae > Agapanthus > Agapanthus africanus. The sequence goes on from CM057343.1 coordinate 393,660,822, forward strand.
GAATGTGATACAATATTTGGAATCCACAAGTAGTTATGAGATAACTAATTTGAATGTTATAAATCTAGCAGTTTAGTCTCATTTGATCGGTTGCCACGGGATTTTGATGTGATCAAAAGTCCGTCGCAATCGCGTAGCGTACGCGAATACTCGCCGGGTAAACTTAATAGATAGCCACGCCCTATAGCCCCGACCAAGTGATTGTAGGAGAACCACATCGCCAAAAGCATTTGTTCAGGTGCTCACGGCAGCGGTGTTCCGCCTTAGTACACTTCGTCGACGGCATCTGGGGGTGCGTCCGTCTACTAAAGTTTGCGACGAGCATTCGATCAGAATGTCGGGAATCTTGTTGAATTGCCCGACTTAATATTGAAAAGTGTTTTCGAGATCGAGACTAAAATGCAGGGTTTATAATTGTTGGGCATGCGATGTCTAAGGAATTCATTTGGTTAGGCATGAGATGTCTAAGAAGGTTGCGGATTCCAACTGTTGTAGTTTTACACTTTCTTTTCTGTGACCGTAAGTGTAGTATGTGGTATATCGCCGGTTTCGTTGCTATACATCAACGATAATCGGGATACGCATGCTTGCTTACGTTGATGATATGAGATATTATGTGTTGCTGTGATATGTTGTATTGGATCGTCGCGTTTTGAATAGGCCGGGGTTTTATGTGAGATGAGGGTTTTCATTTTCATTCATGTAAAATTCATTGTATGTAATATTCTTTTATTGGGGAACTTCCGGGCTGAGGATGATGTCACCATTGTATATTATTTACTTTTCCGCATTAGGTAGACCCAAGGCGGGGAGCACAAGTAACCGGGTTCTAAGGTCCAGTGGGAGACCATCTCGAGGAGTCGAGACCAGGTCTCCTAACCCTAGAATTGGCAGTGTTGCTTGCCGCTCTCGTAGGGGTCTAGGGATGTGGGTTTGGCTATTCATCGCGACCGTGGAATCCGCGTTTTATACAGGCTCGCATAAAACACGGAAATACTAGTATATCCAATATTTCATATGTTATCTTCTGCTGCAATATTCTGTGATGAGATCATATTACTGCTTGAGACGAATGTTTATATTATATATATGAGATATATGTTATATTGCTGATTTCGTTTCTAATATGATGCTTGTGAAGCATAATAAAATGGGACTTCATTAATGAGATTAATGAAACTAAAAGAAACCTAAAGATGTTGTAGAAACTTGTCTTAAAAACAGGTAGCTCTAGTTCTTGCTTTGCATAGCGGTGTTCCTTGTAGAACATCCAGCACCTTATTCGATAAGGAAAGAGTCGAGATCACTTCACCGGGAGTGAGCTCTTTAGCGAAACTAGCAGATACTACAGACTCGGTTTGTCTTTTGATTGTTTCTATAGTTTTTGCTTTGCATAGTGATATTTGTGAAATATCCTGCACCTTATTCGATGAGGAAAGAGCCGAGATCCCTTCACTGGGAGTGACCTCTTTAGCAAAACTAGAAAAGGCCTCAAAAACATTCCATTTAAAATCACTCGATTCTACAACGATATCAAGTTCATTACGCAAAGGGTTTTCTTAAAAATCTGCCGTAACCCTCCGTCATTTTAGGAAATAGAGTACTTAGTATTCGTGTTGCGTTTGTTGACCATAGTTAAGGCGCAGTGTACGGTAGCAGGGTGATGTTTTCCTATATAACATATGATGTGATTAATTAGGACAGTCATATGACTTTGTTGACCATAGTTAAGGATTATGTGGATGGGTCTAGTTAATCAAGAAATGATGGGTAGAACTTGACTAGTGCTTATGATTTGTTGACCATAGTTAAGGTCATAAGTCACTAGTGGTAAAATATTATTGGGAATTTCAAGAGTTGAAATTTGCAATGAGATTGCATACCTTCTATGAGATAGTTGGATCCCGATACCCGCTGCGAGTAAGAGTTACTCCTGGGAGAGTTTTACACATTACAATTAGCCGATCAAGTAGGTGTCTAGAAAGGTGTTAACGGGGTTATGCCTCTGGAAAAACGAGGTTTATTTTAATTAGGTCCGTGCGAAAGCACGGGGAACCTCCCTCAAACTACCGGTACTGGTCTGGCTGAAAGATTGGTGAACTTGTAGAGTGTAATTAATCCCGGCTAGTCTTTCCTTTTAGGGTTTGAAGGAAGATTTGACTAAAACAGTGGGAGACATCCTGATTAGATATATTAATAACCAATCTAATCTTGGAAGAGCATACGCTGAGTGTTTTCTTCTATCTCTCTCCAAGTAGCGACCATGTCACGCCTTAATCAAGATAATAATACGGATGTATTGACCGAACCCGCTTGTTATACTGTGCTAGGGAACGTTGGTCCCGCTCCAACTTATAATTGTTATAAGACAGAGCAGGAAATAGGGAATTACCAGAATTCCCGTGACACCCAAACAAAGAAAATGCATGTTGATGCATCTTCTTCGGGTGTGTTCATTACACAGAACTGTTTCTCAATATCCTTTACGTCCTGGGTATTTGATACCGGATCAGGATCCCACATATGTAATTTGTTACATGGGCTACAGATAGGTAGAGAACTGAGAACGGGTGATAAGTTTCATGAGATAGAAACGGTGCAAGTGTTGTAGCCAAGTCTGTTGGTAGTTATCACCCTGTATTACCAGAATACATTGATTCTGAACGAATATTATTAGATACCGAACCTGATAGACAACATCATATCAGTCTTTTTATTAGTAAAGAAGGATATAATTTTGTATTGTTGGATAATGTTTTGAACATTTCCTATATCAAGAGTTGATCGGTTCAGAAACGTTATCTAAAAGCATAGACGTTCTAAATCAAACCACAGTTCTTAACGTACAGAACACACACAAGAGGAAGAGTTCAGAAATGAACGAATCCTTCTTGAGGCATTGTAGACTAGGTCATATCAATGCGACCCGACTAGCTGAAGTGACATAAAGATGCATATTTAAATTAGTTTGGATTTACATCTTGTAAAACATGCCAATCATGTCACAAAGATAAGATGACCACAGCTCCGTTTATTGGAAACAGAGAAAGAGTTAGTGAACTCTTGGGATTGATACATGCTGATGTATGAAGGTCCTCTGTCTATACATGCCAAGACCGGTTCTTGTACTTTATTACATTTACTGATTATCTCTCAAGATCCGGATATATGCTCCTGTTGAAACACAAGTCTGGAACTTTTGAGAAATTCAAAGAATATAAGTTAAAAGTAGAGAACCAAACACAAGTCCTTTGATGTGATCAAAGAGAAGAATACTTGAGCATGGAATTCCTGGACTATTCTAAAGGAGAATGAGATTCTCTTTCAGCATTACTCCTCCGAATACACCACAACACCTCGGTGTATCGGGTCGGAGCATTCACACCCTATGTGATATGGTGTGCTCTATGATGAGTACTACTGAGTTGCCTATTTTCTTTTGGGGTTATGCACATGAGAAGTAGCATACCTATTGAATAGGGTTCCAACCAAATCAGATGCCTACCACTCCATATGTGATATGGTATGGGAAGAGCCCATATCTTAAAGATGTTAAGATTTGGGGTTGTCCGGCCTATATCAAAAGCAAAATCCAGACAAGCTCGAGGCAAGGTCAGTTCTGTGGAAGATTGATGGATATCCCAAGCATTCATAAGGGAATATCTTCTACCACACCGAGGAACAAAAGATGTTTTATTTCTCGGAATACCACTTTTTGAAAAAAAAAAAAAGGAATTTCTTGTGAAGAAATTATTGGTTATGAGGTAGAACTGGAAGGAGTTCCAGCTATACAAACTGCAGCTGATGATTTGGTAAACCCGGAGGATTCAATAGTTTCCAACGAACTTCAGCCTCTCCGCCGATCTGGTAGGGTACCTCATCCACCTGAGAGATACTTCGGTTTCTCTATGACAGTGGGAGCGAGAATTGCATCATGAGATGGTGATCCAACTAGTTTCGAGCTGGCCATCAGGAGTGGGACTCTGTAAGAATGGCTGGATGCATACCGATCTGAGATGGAATCCTTATATGCCAACAAAGTATAGACTTTGGTTGCTTTATCTGAAGGGTTAAATCCCCAACAGGAGCAAGTATATCCTGAGAAGATTACTTCGTGTACATGGAAAAGTTGAGACTTTCAAAGCTATGCTTAAGTCCATCCAGATCCTACTTGCCACGGCTACATACCATGAATACGATATCTGGCGGTTGGGTGTCATGACTGCTTTTCTAAATATTGATTTGGAATAGAGCATCTATAAGTACATAGCTAGAGGGCTTCGTAGACAGTGGGAGCAGCGGAAACGTGAGCAAGTTGTTTTATGTGATAAATCAGGCATCGCGGAGTTGGAACGTCTGTTTTGATGTGGTAGTCAAAGAGTTTGACTTCATCAAAATGGTAGATGAACCTTGTATATACAAAAAGGTAGTAGAGAATATGGTGGTGATCCTCGTAGAGTACGTGGATGAAATACTCTTGATAGGGAAGGGGTTTCCTATGCTACACTCAGTCAATCTCCTCTTATCACAAAGATTCTCCATATAAGATCAAGGTGATACCTCCTAAATCCTGAGTTATGGATCTGAGATAGATCTAATTGGATGTTAGGATTCTCACTAGTTGTAGTGAGATGGTATCAATCGAACCTGGGGAGAATCACTGGAAAGGTTTCAGGGTGATAAGGACGACTGAATGCCAGTCGCAGGTATTGTCTTTACCCTCACTGGAGGGTCGGTATGTTGGAAGAGTTCCAAGTTAGATACCATGACTTACTAGACGATTAAAGGCAAGATACGTCGTTACCAAGGATGCTACCAAAGAGGCAGTATGGATATATATAAGTTCATGAGATGAACTTCGTTCCTACCATTGTGTGACAATGGAGTTGTGGCTTATGCCAAGGAACCCCCGTCCCATTAGAAATCCAGATATAATTCTTATGCGGTATCACCTGATCATGGAGATGGTTGATCTCCAGGGAGATCGAGATTAGGAGAGTAGACACAGAGGACAACAGCGCGGATCCACTCACAAAGGCCTATTTCCCAGTAGAGACTTTTATGGGATGGTTGAGTATGAGATACTTCAACCACAGCTGATTGTTGGGTATGTGATACCACAACAGATGGCCCTAGTGCAAGTGGGAGATTGTTAGTTATATGTATGCCCTAGAGGCCATCACTGTACATGCGTTGTATATTGTAGTGGATGCTGGGACATATATAGGGAGGACTTTCTTGCTCGACATGATAGTATGCTATCTGGTTACTCTTTATCTTAACATGTACTCTGATTGTCCCTATATTACATGCTGATAAAGCCCTTAGGATGAGTACTTGACTACCAGGACTATGATGCAGATCATACTGGTGGGGACAGAGTAGTCGCCAAGTACATCCTTGAAATGTTCCTAGTCGTAGGAGTACCGAGACAGGGCATCGATACTCCAGAGTAGACTAGCGTATGCGCTTCTTGACCCATATGATGGGCGATCGATGATCTCATATCCATTGGTGTTTGACATCAGAAAAGGTATACGGGTGCTCAGTGGAGACTGGGTATACTGGACGGAGTCGCCGAGAACTCCCAGATGGTATTATACCTCACGTCAGATGGTAGTTCTCTGGTGACACTGGTACAGGTTAGTCTGTAGACCCGAGATCGTCATAGAGTCTTGTGTGATTCCCACTGTGCTTTGATTTCCATCATACCATGTCCAAGAGGGTGTGCAAAAAGGTGGCTTTTGGGTACAGTCCCGAATCACATGGAGGCAATGAGCGATTGGAGGGGTTTCATCTCTCCCGGTTTAGGGAGTTGATGTTGCGCTGTGTTCGATTGACTATAACTGGAAATCCCTGGCCAGGGTTGCTGAGATTTACTGGTAAGTGTTATCAGTAGTTTCTCGAACTGTTATGGACCTCATATCGACACGACTTATCAAGCTACTGGGGTCTGACGTTTTACCACCCCTAGGCGAGATATGCGACATATCAGACGAAGAGACCGGACTGTACGGGAGTATTACTGGTTGGATTCACGGGAGAATGTACAGGCTTGCTTGTTGATATTCTGATTGCTCAATACCTGGGTGGCTGTTACATTTAGCTGACCGCTTGCAGCTTCTGGGTGTTTGATATGATCGTTACCTACTGCCGGCGTATTGACGATTCTTTAGAGTCCTACACAGAGGTTTTCTGGCTCAGGCAAAACGGAGTAGGAGCACATATATGATATGTGCGGGACCGAGAACAATACGTGTATGTGATACCGTATTAGATTCTCGCGATATGAGATATCGGCCGGGTATATGTGATATAGCCGGGTCATCGGATCAAGTGTTGATTCGATGAACTGATACAGATTATATTAGTCGGTTATTTATGAAATAGCCAGATTATCGGGTCAAGTGTTAATTCGATAATTTAATGTATAATTATATATTTGATATATTAAATTACATTAACTAATATAAGCTCACTTAAAGATTCTTTTTCTCACTCGGGTAATACATTGATATATATATATATGCGATATTTGTTAATTGTATTATTTTTTTTGTGACAATAAATATTGTATATGTGATATATAATATTGTAACATGTTATGGTTATAAATGCAACATGTTTTGTGGAGTTTAAACATGGTTAGGGTTTGGATTAGGGTTAAACCTTCTTGAAGCTTCTAGAAGCTTTGTTTTTGTTTTTGTTTTTAACTAAAGATATTTTCTAAAGATATTTTGGTTGATATTTGTTAACCCAACCCAACCCTTCACCATGGTTAAGTCTCTATATGGGTTAAGTTATCATACTTAACCCATGGTTGCATTTCTAACCTCACTAGTTTTCATTATTCATCACAAATGGTTTTCATCGTCTTCTTCCTCTGATAAAGCTTCTTGCTTTATGACTTGTGATGAAAATGAGTGAAAAATTGAAAACAAATGAGAGCAAAATTCTTACTTCATCATCCTCATCTATTCTAGCCATTTAGATTAGGGTGTTTGCTTTACTAATACTTGATTAGCAAAGCAAAAGCTTGGGCTTGAGTTTCTTCAAGGTAGATCATCTTTGTTATCGAAGATCGGAAGCAATCTTGCATCTTTCTCTTCATGGAGCCTCTCTTGAGTCCGGATACTCGATGATCGCAGCGAAGGGACCTCAACACGGAGCTTTAGAAGTGAAGGAACGGACTACAAAGGTTGTAATCCCTAACTCTTAGAAGTAAAGTTGTTTACTTGCTAATGTTTCACCTAATCTCTAGTCTAAGATCTTGGTTAGGGTTGTTCAGCACGTCTAAATTTTAAATCGGGCATGGTTAATGCTTTATAGACCCTTGTGAGAGTGCCTAGTAACCCTACAATGACTAAAGACGAATAAAGGGATTTGGAGAGATGACAAAGAAATATACGGTTACAGTCATGAATCTGGATAATGGAAGAGGCATTACTAGGAATACCCGGCTATCTTTTCGAAACACTTTTATGTTTTAGTTTCACTGTGCGTTGTTAATTGAAAACGGATTTCCTAATTAGACCCTTGCTCCTGGATATGTATTTACCAGGTTTGAATCTCACATCTGTATGGTTTTACAGATGATGAGTGGGAGTAAATTATTGGGAATTAGGTGATTATATCCTCATTATATCGGAATTCGTTGTAATTGGTGATATTTGAGGAAATCATCTAGGGTTTTGCCTGAAGGCAAATTTTTGGTTTTGAATATCCGTTGTTATGCACCAATTTTAAATTGATATATCTTTACGTTTATTTTATAAAGTGAGATATAACTTTTTGAAATTATGTCCATGACATTTACCTATATCAGTTGATGGTTAGGTAAGGAGTATTAAACAGCGGTGTAATTCTTCTTAACCATAGTACAGTTTTCAACCTACAACACACGGGGTATGAGTTATTCAACTCAGGGGACTTATACAAAATATTGTATGTTATCCATTGACCATTAGGACAAAGGGGTTGGTACTCGTACTATATTCTGTTTACTTGTGACTTCTCCAGTTTTAGACAAGTGTTTCGTAGAAATACAAGGTTCAAATTTTGAGAAGTTATAGGTACAAAAATAAAGTAGAGAACCATGTGTTGCAAGTATCAGGATTCTTCAAGGTGATCGAAGATGTAGATACTTGTATTTGGTATTCAGCTGATAGTAATGATTTTGAGAACTTGCTTCTCTTTCAGGTTACTCATATCTGGATGCACTCCTAAGTTGAGTAATATTGATCGGCCTCTCTCCATTTAGTTGACATGCACTGGAGATAGCTGCATGATTTGAATCTAGTTCCAATTAAATTAATGCCTCTATTTCTATATAATATATAGAATGGTTCATATCTTAACGATGTTAAGGTATATGGAGTTGTCCGGCTTATGCCTAAAACCAGACTCTGGATAACTCAAGGCACGTTTCTGTAATGGCAGTTTATGGGTTATCCCGGGCTATAACAAGGATTAACTTTCTACCATCTAGAAAATCAATAGTGATATTGTTCTTGACTCGCCACAGTTTTAGTAAAATGGACTTTTTCAGAAAACAGTAGTGGGAGTATGGTAGAACTGGAAGTGATTCCAGAACCACAAACGATTACTGAAAATTTAATAGAACCTAAAGATTCAATCAATTGTGACATTCCATTAGCTACTCCGCAGATATGGTGGGTAACCTCTGGCGCCCGAGAGGTACTTCGGTATCCTCAAAGACGGTTAATGGGAGGTTCTTGTTTACCTAGACTTGACACTACTGTTATTCCAGACTATGAGACCCGGCAAGAGGATGAGTATAACGTCGTTCTAAACTAGCTTTAGAAGTGCACGTGTATATGACTCTGCCAGAGGATTGTTGCAGTCAGTGGGAGCCGGAAGCATAGTGGACAAGTAGCTTCTGTCTATTTATAGACTAAAGCGGATACAGCGGAGATAGATAATCTATTTTTGATGTGACAGTCATAGGCTTTTACTTCATCAGAACAGGAGATGGATCTATTAAGAAGGTAGTAGGGTGTGATGTCCTGGTATTTGGATGACATGTACGTTGTAGGAAGTGAAATTCCTATACTACAATCGGTTATACTGTGGTTTTCACACAGTGGTTTCTCTACAACGGATATGAATATTATATCTGGCATTTTGGTTACTAGATCTATGGTTTTAGATCTAGATTTTGGTAGTTTCCTAATATGGGTACTCAGACAGCATTCTGAAGGTGTTTTAGAATAGACGACTCCTGGCATGGTGGTGTACCTGCAGGTGATGGAGTCACCCTCTCTAAAGGTGTCTTCCAAACTAAAGCGGAGAGGGATGTGCATGATAAGCATATCACTTACTTAGGCAATTGAGTCAATCATGAGATGTCAAGTACCACACCAGATGTTGTTTTTGCACTAGATGCAATAAGTTGATATATTAATTCAGTTCTGGAGAAACGTTCGGAAGCAGTTTATGAACATAAGTGGATGTTCTAGGGATTTGATAACGGCAGCCTCCTTTGGGAGACGGTTATCATTCCAGGCTTCCAAAGTGACCTGGATGACAAAGTGACTGTCAGAGTTATAGTTTTCTCTCTTTTGAGGGGCAGTTGTTTAGATAGATAGTCTAAGCGGATACTGAAGGAGGTATGGTGTAGGATACTGATTAAATTCAGTTGACGATACAGTCTAAGAAGTTTACTGGATTTAGAGTTTGTTTGTGAAATGGGTCCCATCAGATATTCAGACATATTCTAAAACAAGTATTGCTCATTTTGGGAGATGGCTTTCTCCGCGAACTTGAGATAAAGAGAGACATAGAAAGAAACATTGGAGCGGGCCCACTCACTGAGGCTATTTCCTGAACATAATAGTTTTACAAACGAGCTTTGTGAAACTGATTAGTAGAGAAGTTGGGTGTTCGGTATCACACGGGCTGTAAGTATACGACACCGAAATAATTAGCCTTAAGTGCAAATGGGAGATTGTTAGCTATAGTGCCCTCAAGTCAATTATTGGATCGCAGGCACGTAATTGCAATGATTGAGGGAGGACTTATACCGGTAGGACAGTCTTACTCTAGATTATACTATGCTATCTGGTTTGTCTTTATTATCTTCTACATGCTTCAGGTGACATTACAGATCACTATTACATATTGATAGAGCCCATAGGATTCTTGCTTGACTACCAGCAGTATGATAGCGATCATATACATGAGAGTTGGGTGGCCTATAAGCACATCCTTAAAGTCTCCCTAGTTGTGGGAGTTTCGAGACTGGGCATCGATACTCCGAGAGTAGACTAGTGTATACAGATCGAGACCCCGACGAGGGGCGGTGGCCGGTCTCACAATACATTGGTGTCAGTTGGTTCACCTAAGATGTATACAGGTGCTCATTGGGTTATGAGTACACCGGACAGACTAGCCGGGAACATGCTAGTTGGTATTATACCTATTGTTAGATGGCAGTTCCCAGGTGACATGTGTATAAGTTAGTCTATCGACCTGAGATCGTCATTTGTCTCGTGTGAGTTCCCACTATGCTTTGATTACTACCCTACCACATCTCAAAGGAGTCGTGCAAACAGGTTTTAGTTGGGTACAGTCCCGAGCCACATGGAGGCAGTGAGCGGATCGTTAGGGGATTCATCTCTCCCGGTATTTGGGGTTGATGTCGCGGTGTGCACGGGTGGCCATCACCAGAAATCCTTGGCCAAGGTAGTCGAGAATTACTGATCTAGGATCGGTAGTTTCTCAGGTGGTGATAGGTTTCATACCGACACTAAATATCGCGTTATTAGGGGTCTGACTTTATCCATCCTCCTAGACCCGATATGCGATGCTCATAGACGAACGGACCGCACTGTACGGATATTGTCACTGTCAGGCTCAGTAGGGTTTTAGGATGAGTTTGCTCATCGGCCTCCCTTTCGCTCAATACCTGGGCAGCCGTTGCGTACAGCTAGTGCCACTGACGTGCTTATGGTTAAACCCACTTCCAGTGTATTAACGAGTCTTTAGAGTCCCACACAAAGGGTTTCCCTGGTTCGAGCGAAACGTTGTAGAGGCTGTATGGTTTTATGGCAAGGTTCGATCATATTCGTGCACTTGTGCACGGATCATGATCGGACGGATAATACTAGTGGGCTTTGGTTTAAGCCGGATCCTAGTATTATATTGTTAGATTATTTTCGTCTCGTTGTATTCGTATTCAGGCGGAATACGTATACAGGTATGTATGTACAGATGAGGGGTATTCTTGTAATTCGTTATGAGTTTACTTTTGAAGTTGCCATTTCTTTTCTTGATTTAAACATTTAGTTTAATGTTTAATTGGTGGAAATTGTGAGTGTGGGTTTTGGCCTTGGGCATTCATGGTGCATGTGCTCACTTAGTAACGCATGGTGTTAGGTCTTGTATGCATTGATGGTGGCACATGTGGACTTGGTAACTCATGGAATTGGGTTGGTGTGAGATATTTTTTGTGCTAGGATTTTTCTTCACTTGCTCACAATATATCACACACAACTCAACTCAAGAAAAAGAAGCAGATACTTTTTCCTACTTGCTTTTTCTTTTGGCCTAAGTCTTGCGCTCACAATTGCCTTCATGGATTCTTCTTCACCTCCATCCATACGCTCTCATGAGTTGAGAATCCATGGATGTATTAAGACAAAATGATCACACACTCTCTCCACTTCATCTTGTGCATCTAGGCTAGCAAACTGGATTCCTGAGTTGCTTCGGTTTTGAAGCGGGAGCCCGTATTACGAATCCTCGATGTGGATCGTCTTCGACGAGAGAGACTGGAGAGCGAACTTGTTTGAGGCGGCCACGACAAGCTTGGGACAGAGATTGAAGACCGAAGGACACGGATCGATTGGTATAATCTCTTAAACCTCTTTACAGTTAACTAGTATAGGGTTAATGGCACGATCCGTCGTTTAGGGTTCCGTTAGCGCCAAGTTTTAAAAGTTTTTGTTCCGCATTTGGCCACGGAAAGATGGTCGGGGCACTGGCGTAGCCTTACAGAAGTTACAGCAAGATTTGCACCAGATGGAGATAGAAGTGATCATGCCAAGTAACGCTTCAAAGTTGATGAACTTACAAGTTCAGTCTACTATTGTCAATCAGATCAAAGCAGCTCAAACAAGTGATACCGAGTTGCAAAAGTTCAGTAAACAAATAGAAAGTGGATTTCGAACAGACTTCATCACTCATGAAGATGGATCCTTGAGATACGGCGGTAGATTATGTGTACCACATGTTCTGTTCGGGAAGAGTTGATGAAAGAAGCTCATGGCTCTCCTTACTCAGTACATCCTGGAGGTACAAAGATGTATAAAGATCTACATTAACATTACTGGTGGCATGGAATGAAGCATGAAGTAGCCAGAAGCATCGCTAAATATTTGGTGTGTCAGCAAATGAAAGCTGAACATCACAGGACTGCAGGTTTACTTCAACCGTTATCAATCCCAGAATGGAAGTGGAAACACATTACCATGGACTTCATGACTGCTCTTCCTCACAGCACGAAAGGTAACGATGTTGTATGGGTTATTGTGGATTGACTCACAAAGTCGGCTCACTTCATCCCATTTCGAGTTGGCCAATCTACCGAGAAATTAGCAAAAAAGTACATGGAAGTAAGTTTGAATCTAAGTAAGATTTAACTCCTCATAATGTACTATCTCTAAATACCCATGAAACTCATACAGGAGATCATGAAATTACATGGAGTACCGGTTTGCATTGTCTCCAATCGTGACACCAGATTCTGATCGCAATTTTGGCAGAGTCTGCAAGCTAGCTTATGAACAAATCTAAACTTTAGCACAGCGTACCATCCAAAAGCAGATGGACAGTCTAAGCAAACGATTCAGATACTTGAAGATATGATAAGAGAGTGTATGTTAGACTTCAGAGGATCGTGGGAAGATCACCTACATCTTGTGGAGTTTTCATACAACAACAGTGTTAGTGTATATGCCCTAGGGGCTATTATTGTATCATACTAGTTTGTATATTATTTAATGGAAGCTTGGAATATTCACATGTATATAATAGTCTTGCTAAACATGGTAGTATGCTACTTGGTTATTCTATCTTAATATGTGAGTATACGTATTGATAGAGCTCTTAGGATCTTGCTTGACTACCAGCGTTGTGATGGCAGTCACACTAGTGGGGGCTGGGTAGTCTACAAGCACATCCTTTTTCAGGTCCCTAGTCGTAGGATTATCTAGACAGGGCATCGATACTCCGGAGTAGACTAGTGTGTACGCTTCTCATCCCAGTTGGGGAGATGGTCTGTCCCACAGCCGTCAGTACGTCGTACTGGAGATAGTATACAGGTGCTCGTTGGGTTATGGGTACACCGGACAGGACTCACAGGAACTGTTGGTTGGGTTTTATACCAGTCGTCAGTTAACAGTTCCCAGGTGACATGAGTACAGCATAGTCCGCAGACTTAACACTGCTACTTCGCCTCGAGTGTGTCCCACTGTTCTTAGATTGCTACCCTACCACGGCTCAAAGGAGTCGTACAAACAGGTAGCAGTTAGGTGCAGTCCCGAGCACTTGGAGGCAGTGGCGGTTAGACAGGATTCGACTCTCCCGGTATTGGGAGTTGATATCGCGCTGTGTCAGAGAGCTATTACGCAAAGTCCCTGGCCAGGGTAAGCGAGATTTACTGGTAGGTTCCAGTAGTTTCTCAGGGTGTAATGGGCTTCACTCCGACACGACTTATACCGCTATTCGGGGACTGACGCTTGCCGCCCCCTAGGCTCGATATGCGATAGTCTTAGACGAACAGACCGGACTGTACGGAGATTGTCACATCAGGCTCAGTAGGAGTTCGGATGGGTTTCCTCATCAGCCTTCTTATCGACATCTACCTGGGGACCGTTACGTACAGCTAGTGCCACTTGCGGTCTGTGGTTAAACCCACTGCCAGCGTAGTAGTCGAGTCATTAGAGTCCCACACAGAGAGTTTCCCTGCTCCAGGAAAACGATATAGAGGTCGTATGGTTTTACGACAAGGGTTCGGACGCATACGTGTGTTTACACACGTACGACTTTCGGACAGTTTTTACTAGCCGTCTTTGGTTTAAGCCAGATTCTAGTATCGGGATATTGGATTTATACAGTCTAAAGTTTTTTCGTGTTTTCACGGATAGGAGGGGCGTTCTCGTAATTTCACGAGAAGCTTCTAGAAGGTTGGTGACTTGGGGGTGTAGGTGGCATATGTATTAAATGAGATTATTGACTCATTTGTGTGATTCATCCATGTCATTAATACATCATAAATGCTTAATGACTCATGGAGATGAATCACCCATTTGTATTTATGAAGCATGGTTGTTAAATCCTTTATTTTCTTTTTTGGATAAATAATAATGCTTCATATATATTATGATAGATCATTATCTCATTCTCATGCTCATGCTCACCTTCTCTCTCCTCAAGCTCTCTCTCTTCAAACCCTAATACTCCCCTCTCATGTGTTGAGATCAAGGATTAGAATAGACTAATCACTCCATAATCCAACTCTATATCACCTAGGTTACTTAGATTAGCACTTTAAGAAACCTAGTTACCTCAAGTTTGAGGTGAAGCTTGAAGTAAAGCTCTCGGGTGGATCGTCTACTTCTTGGAGAAGGCCGAGGAGGAGGTGGAGAACGAAAAGACGAAGGACACGGTTCATTAGGTATAATCACTTCACATAGTAGTTTAGAACTCCTATGTTTATCGTTAGTTATAGTTTAGCAAAGATTCTTCGGTTAGTCGATGTTTAAGCAAAGAACAAGATCGTTTTTCATATTTCCGCCTCCCCGCAAGTCGTAGGGTGTTGTACATCGACTTTCAAACAGCTACCAAGCAAGTATTGGAATAGCACCCTTTGCAGCTCTATATGGAAGGAAGTGTCGATCACCATTAAGTTGGGACGATATCGGAGATAGAGAACTCCTTGGACCTGAGATGATAGTATCAATAGTGGATGTAGTTCACACTATCAGGAAAAGAATGCGCATAGCCCAAGACCGACAGAAACACTGGGCTGATGCAAAACGCCGTCACTTGGAGTTCCAACCGGGAGATCGTGTGTTCTTAAAGATCTCTCCAAACCGTGGAGTGATTCGCTTTGGAAAGCGGGGTAAGCTAAGTCCGAGGTACATTGGACCGTTCGACATACTCGAATGAGTCGGAGAAGTGGCATATCGTTTGGCACTTCCACCCTTTGGAAAGAGTGCACAATGTATTCCATATATCCCAACTCCGAAGATATGTGAGCGACCCCAGCCACATACTTGATCATTCCGAGCTCACTGTACAGACGGATCTATCTTGTGAGCAACAACCCATTGGAATCTTGGACATAAAGGTGAAGTCACTTCGGAACAAGGAAGTAAACTTGGTCCGAGTGACGTGGAGAAAAGACTCACCAGGAGAATCAACGTGGGAAAGAGAAGATGACATGCGTGCAAGAAACCCTTTCTTATTTGTAAATTAGTCCTTAAATAATTGTAAATTTCGAAGATAAAATTTTTTGTAAGGAGGGTAGAATGTAACGACTCTGTTTATAATGTATAAAATTTGTTTAAAGTTAAAGTACTAAATGCAGTATTTGTAACCATGACTATGCTATAAGTATTTAATTTATTTTTAAATAGCAAGAAAGCACTTGTGGCTCATTGGTAAAGCCTTGCACTGCTGTGACGTAGCCCCTGTGTTCGAATCCCCTCGGCCACATATTATTTTTGCTGATTTTTCTTTTAAACTTTTTAGAAGCCCAAAAGATTACATGCGCAATACACGTAAAAATGAAAAGTCTCAAAAATCAAACATGTGAACTAAGATATATGAAACGACCCTGACATGTGGCTTCAATCCAGACCCCAACCCACCCTAATCGACCGGCGAGAAAAGCATTAGAGCCGGCACTGCCGGGCCCCTCCATAGGTGATGCCTCCAAATTTTGTCCCAATACCCCTTGGCCTCCCTCCACTATCCTAGTTCTGTTTGATTTTCCTGCATATCAATAGAGAATTAAAAATAAGATTTTAATGCATTTTTAATTTTCGTTTTAATTCCCTAAACCCTAATTCTATCCTGTAAATACCACCCCACACCCTATCCCTCTCTATTCTGAAATCTATCATCAAAACTCTCAATATTTCTAAGTCAAATTAGTTGTACAAGTTGAGTTAGCCCAATGTCATCTTCCGACGAAGACACGGAACAAATCCGTCGACACCATGACTCCACGACACTTTCAAACCATTATTATACCTCCCCTCTCTCTTCTCAACCTGTAACTCCCCTCACCTCTCCTCTCTTCCTATTCTAAAAAGATCTATTTTCAAAACTCGTCGGAAGTGGAGTTATTCCGACTTCCGATTTTAATTTTGTTTAAAACATAACTTTTCTCAATAACCAAACTTCCATATTGTTTTATCTTGTTTAGTAATCTTAAAGAAAACATTTAGAATAAGTTTCAATTCAAAATACAATACTATACAACTTTTATTTCAATTTTACGGTTAAATACCACAAATTTTACTTACGACATTATTTCATCATATTCGCTCATATTACCTTTAGAAAACTGACGAGATAATGACCTAGCTCATCATAATACTCATCATGACATAGCACGATGGCTTGAAAACAATATTTTCATGGCTAATACAATATTACATTAAAATACCCTAAGCTACTAAAAAACATATTTCTTTAAATTATTTTAATCAAATTCCATACGATTATGTCCTTATCACCCATTTTGGGGAATCCGATTTGGTTGGTGCAGATTATTGCACATCCATCGGATTAGTAGGGTAAGATTCAGACCTCCTCACGAAGTATACGATCTCGATGGAATTTTTATTACAATTTTAAAGAAAAGGATGATTTCTATTTAATAAATAAATTCTATTTTTAATAAATATATATATATATATATGTAAATATTATCAAAATATATATTTTAAATATATAATATATTCCATGTTTTATTGGGGTCTGACGTTTACTACCCCCGGCTCAATATACGACATATCAGACGAAGAGACTAGACTGTACGGTAGTTTTACTTACTGGATTCACGGGAGTTTGGACAAGCTTACTTGTTGATCTTCTGATCGCTCAATACCTGGGTAGCCGTTACGTCCAGCTAATATCACTGATGGCTTGTGGGTAACTGATATGATCATTACTTACTGCTGGCGTATTGATGAGTCTTTAGAGTCCTACACAAAGGTTTCCTGGCTCAAGCGAAACGAACTAGGGCACATATGTGATATGTACGGGACCGAGATTAATACGTGTATGTGATACCGTATTCTAGTCTCGCGATATATGATATCGGTCAGTTATATGAGATATAGCCGGGTTATTGAATCAAGTTTTGATTCGATAAATTGATATAAATGATATTAGTCGGTTATATGTTATATAGTCGGATTATTAAATCAAGTGTTGATTTAATAATTTAATATATAATTATATATTTAATATATTAATATATATTAACTAATATTAGCTCACTTAAGAATTTCTTTTCTACTAATACATTTAAATATATATGTGATATATATTAATGTATTTATATTTATGCCATGCTTGATGATACATTGGACATGTGTGTATGAGACTCATACCAAACTAAAGATAATTTGGGGATTTAATTATTAAGGGAAAAAATAAAATTAGGTGGAAATTAGCATGGTTGAAGATGCTTATAGAAGCATGTGGAAACCTTGACTTAGTCCACTAATTTTGTTTTACTCAAGATATTTATTTACCTAACCATTATCTTTAGCCGTGGTTAAATCTCTATAAATACACTTGAGATATTTTCTCACCATGGTTGATCACTTCATTTTCTTCTTCATCTCATTTGAGCTCTCTAGGTTTTCATGAGTGAAGAAAAGAAAGAGAGAAAAATAATTCTAAAATGAGCAAAATTCCTACTTCACCAATCTATACCAAACTAGCCATTTAGTATATGTTGTTTACTTCACTAATTCTCAATTAGTGAAGAGGTAGCTTGTGGTAGAGACTCCTCGACATAGATCATCTTCGGCCTCGAAGATTTTTGAGCAAGCTCGTTCCTTTCGCCTAGTGGAGCCTCAGGAAAGTCCGGGACACCACTACTTAGAGCTAAAGGACTTCTACACAGAGCTTTAGAAGTGAAGGACCGGTCTATAAAGGTTGTATTCTTTGTTCACTTAGAGTAAAGTTTGTTTACTTGCATAAAAACCCTAATTCTCTAGTTCGATTCTACGTTAGCATTTCTTAGCACACCAAAAATTTTAAAATTGCATACGCGATGCCTCCTAAAACCTTGTAGTCATGCTAAAGAATCCCAACATGATATCAGAGCCTAGCTAGAGCATTGGGAGTCGTCTAAACGAAGTTAAAGTGTTCGATCGAACTTCGAGACCCAAATTTCCCTAGTTTCTGTAAATTTTTCCAAACGTTGGAATTTTTTAGGTTAAAAATATTCAGAAAATCATACAGGGTTTTCTATGGATCCCCAAGAAGAACGAGCGACTAACTCGACCAAACGACCGCGCAACCGCGGTAAAACCATAAGTCTAGCCGCGGTTCCGCAACGTCGTTGGTGAGGCAAGGACCGACACTTCTTATGCTGATCTGTAGGTACATGTGGCATGTTCTGGGTATTTTTAAATGTGTCTCAAGTGTTGAGGTCTCTGGGAATTATGGATGTTTGTTGTATTGATCGAAATGTTTAACATCGTCTAGATATATGTGATATGTGATAAAATATTTAGAATCCACAATAATTAGTTTTGCAAAAACTAGTTAGAATTTTGTAAATCTAGCAATTTAATCTCAAATGATCGGTTGCCACGGGGTTTTGATTCGGATCAAAACTCTGTCGCAGTTGCGTAATATACGCGAACACTCGCCGGGTAACACTACTAGATAGCCATGCCCCATAGCCCCGACCAAGTGACTGTAGGAGAACCCCGTTGCCAAAAGCATCCACCCGGGTGCTCACGGCCGCGGTGTTCCGCCTAAGTGCACTTCGTCGACGGCATCGAGGGTGCAGCCATCTAATAACGTTTCCGACAAGTATTCGATCAAGTAGTCGGGAATCTTGTTGAATTACCCGACTAGTTATTGAAAAGCGTTTTCAATTTGAGACTAAAATACGGGGTTTATAACGTTAGGCATGAAATTCGGAATATGTGATATTCCAGGTTTATGATGTCTAAGGACTTCACTGTGTTAGGCATGAAATCCGAAGTATGTGATATTTCGGGTTTATGATGTCTAAGGAAGTTGCGGATTCTAATTATTGTAGTTTAGATTTCTGCGACCGTAAGTGTAATATGTGGTGTATCGTCGGTTTCATTGCTATACGTCAACGACAATCGGGATACGCATATTTACTTACGTTGATGACATGTAATGCTATGTGTTCTTGTGATATGTTATATTGGATCGTCGTGTTTTGAATAGCCGGGGGTTTTTGCGTGAGATGAAAGTTTTTCTTCTCATTCATGTAAAAACTGTATGTAATATTCTTTTATTGGGACACTTCCGGGTTGAGTATGATGTCACCATTGATGTATATTATTTACTTTTCCGCATTAGGATAGACCCAAGGAGGGGAGTGTTCATACCATAATATTGCATCATTATATTCCCCATTCTTATTCGTTTTATAAATAAACAGGTGCTTTTGACACATGTCTGCTACATATTACAGGATACAGGTTCTTGGAGCGAAAACAGTGAAAAAGACAAAAGATGATACAAAAGAGGGACTTCTGACCAACAAGTAGAAAGGCCCTAGTCAAGCCTAGACGAAGAACAGTTCACAAAAGTACAAGGCAACGCAAGGTCCAAAATGTCAAAATGAACGGTTAAAAGACCATTACAAGTTTTCACTGAAGATCTGGAGAAGACCCAGAAGCCAAATGGAGAAAAGAACAACAAAAATAAAAAGCCCAAACAGCAGAGAAGCAGCCCAAAACAATTTATCAGATGATCTCACCAATAGGCCGCGGAACCGTGGCCCTACCCCCACCCATGCCGCGGTTCCGCGGCAATCTACTACACGTGTCGGTGCAGAATTCTCCTGGCGGTGCGTCGGTGCTTTTGTTGGGATTTTTAGGGGGTATATCTGTAATATCACATGTGCGAGCAATTGTAACCCTAATTTTCCTATTCCCTATAAAAATGTATTCTAAAGATTGTATTGGGGATGCCACTTTTTCATAAATAAAAATTTCAGATTCAATCAAAGTTGAGAGCATCAATTCTGTAAGTTGTCTTTTATTTTCTGCCTTAGCTTTATAATTAAATTCTTGCCTTAGATTAATCTTTCCTTTGCTCTAGTTTAATCTAGTGTAGAATCTTTTAACCTGCAGTAGGTAACTATTCTATTAGATCTAAAAAAATACATACAATAAAAATGATGTTTTTAACAGATCCCCTAACGAGCGAGTAATTTCCTCGCTTGTTAGGGTTAAGAATAGGGTGAAGTTTGAGAGATGAAGATCTCTCATCTCTTTCGTGCCCAATCATTTGTAAGAATTAGAACTCCATGCATGCATGCATGATCCGCTCCCTACGGCACCCTACCCATGAGGTAACGGTGAAACAGTAGTATAAAGGACCGGACATGCATGACTTCCATGAAGGTTAGAGCAAGTATTAGGAAAGGACGGACAAAGATCTAGAGGAAGAAACTTCGTTTCTTCCCAATCATCCTAATCCCCTTTACTAATAATTACTATAACTCCTAAAAGATTTAATTTAGGGCATTGAAAGAGGTAGGAAATTTAATCTTACCAAACTCCACCTTAGACCTAATTCTAGCAAGTTTCTTAAAACTCTCGTACAACTTAGTTTTTAGATTTAATAAAAAACCAAACACCCATTGGAATTAGCTCGTCAGAACACTTAGGAAATTAACACCATCCCTGTGGACCGACCCGTACTCACCGGCTAGTTGCAAAGCGACGCCGTTCTTGATTGCGGTAAATTATCTTTGATCATTAAAATCCTACACAAATCAGGGAGCAAAAGTAACCGCATTCTAGGGTCCAGTGGAAGACCATCTTGAGGAGTCAAGACTGGGTATCCTAACTCTAGAATTGACAGGGTTGCTTGCCACTCTCGTAGGGGTCTAGGCATGTGGGTTCGGTTATTCATCACGACCGTAGAATCTGTGTTTTTTACTGGCTTAATTTAAAACACGAACCTCCTAGTATATCCAATATTTCATATATTGACTTCTGCTGCAATGTTCTGTGATGAGATTATATAACTGCGTGAGACGAATGCTTTATATTATATATATGATATATAATAGACATTGCTTATATTTTGCACCCGTGCTAGTCCAACCCCCGCTCTGCCGATAGTTAAGTAACCTAACGGTGAAGACGGGGCCCCGTGGCAAATGCGGATGGCATAAGCGTACGTTGTATTTTCGTTTCTTTATCTATTATGTTTAGGAAACATAAATGATGGGACTTCATTAATGAGATTAATGAAAAGGAAAGAAACCTAACGATGTTGTAGAATCAAATTTTCAAAAAGTTAGCTCTAGTTCTTGCTTTGCATAGTGGTATTCCTTATAAAATATCTAGCACCTTATTCGATAAAGAAAGAGCCTAGATCCCTTCACCGGGAACAACCTCATTAGCAAAAACTAGCAGATGCTACACCCACTCGGTTTATTTTGAAAAACACTAGATTTTAAAAGCGGAGCTTAAACTACTCCTTTCCAAATCACTCGATTCTACAACGATATCAAGTTCATTACGCAAAAGGTTTTCTTAAAAACCTGTCGTAGCCCTCCGTCATTTCAAATAAGTGCTATTTAGTATTCATGCTGCGTTTGTTGGCCTTTGTCAAGGCGTAGTGTGCGGTAATTGATTAGTGCTTATCTGCAGCCATATGATGCGATTGGATTAAGCTAGTCGTACGGCTTTGTTGACCTTGTTAAGGGTCATACGGGTAGGTTTAATTCAATCAGGAAATGACGGGTTGAACTTGACTAGCGCTTATGATTTGTGGACCTTGTTAAGGTCATAAGTTGCTAGGGGCAAAACATTATCGGAAATTTCAAGAGTTGAAATTTGCAATGAGATTGCATACCTTCTATGAGATAGTTGGATCCCGATACCCACTGCGAGTAAGAGTTACTCCTGGGAGAGTTTTGCACTTTACAATTAGCTGATCTAGTAGGTGTCTAAAAAGGTGTCAACGGGGTTATGCCTCTAGGGAAACGAGGTTATTTAATTAGGTCTGTGCAAAAGCACGATAAACTTCATTCGGAGTACCGACACTGGCCTAGTTGACCGGTTAGCGAACTTGTAGGGTGTAATTAATCCCGGCTAGTCTTACCTTTAGGGTTTGAAGGAAGATTTGATAAAAAAACAGCGGGAGCCATCCTGATTAGATAAGATAATAACCAATCTAATCTTGCAAGAGCATACGCTAAAGTGTTTTCTTCTCTCTCAAGGTAGCGACCATGACACGTCTTAATCAAGATAATACTATGGATGTATTGACCGAACCCGCTTATTATACTAAACTAGGGAACATTGATTCCACTCTACCTTATAATTATTATAAGTCTGAGCAGGAAATAGTGGAATACCCGGATTTCCATGCGACCCGAACGAAGAATGAGCATGATGATGCATCTTCTTCAGGTGTGTTCGTAACCGAGAACTGTTTCTCAGTACACTCTATGTCCTGGGTATTAGATACCGGATCAGGATCCCACATATGTAATGTGTTACAGGGGCTTAGGAGAGGTAGAGAACTGGAAAAAGGTGAATCTTCTCTAAAAGTAGGGAATGGTGCAACTGTTGCAGCCAAAGCAGTTGGCGAATATCACCTTGTATTACCAAACGGTAATACACTGATTTTGAACAACTGTTATTACGTACCATTTATAATGTACAATTTAATATCAATTTCATTATTAGATAAAGAAGGATATAATTTTGTAGTAGAGAAAAATGTTATGAACATTTTCCTAAATCAAGTGTTGATTGGGTTTGGTACGTTATGTAACGGTTTATACGTTCTGAATCAGAATACAGTTCTTAATATATAGAACATACACGAGAGGAAAAGTTCAGAAATGAACGAATCTTTCTTGTGGCATTATAGACTAGGTCATATCAATGCGACACGACTAGCTAAGTTACATAAGGATAGATATTTGAATCAGTTCGAATTTACATCTTATAAAACTTGTGAGTCATGTCTCAAAAGTAAGATGACCAAAACTCCATTTACAGGACACGGAGAAAGAGCTACTGAACTCTTGGGACTGATACATAGTGATGTATGTAGTCCCATGTCGACACATGTCAGGAATGGTTCCTCGTACTTTATCACATTCACCGATGATCTCTCAAGATTCGGGCATGTGTTCCTGTTGAAACACAAGTCTGAAGCTTTTATGAAATTCAAAGAATACAAGTACGAAGTAGAGAACCAAACAGGAAAAAGTATTAAAATCCTTCAATCTGATCGGGGAGGAGAATGTTAGTGTTTATGCCCTAGAAGGCCATTACTGTATCATACTAGTTTGTATATTACTTAATGGAAGCTTAGGATAATCACATGTATATAACAGTCTTGCTAAACATGGTAGTATGCTACTTGGTTTTTCTATCTTAATATGTGAGTATACGTATTGATAGAGCTCTTAGGATCTTGCTTGACTACCGGCGTTGTGATGGCAGTCACACTAGTGGGGGCTGGGTAGTCTACAAGCACATCCTTATTCAGGTCCCTAGTCGTCGGATTATCGAGACAGGGCATCGATACTCCGGAGTAGACTAGTGTGTACGCTTCTCATCCCAGTTGGGGAGATGGTCTGTCCCACAGCCGTCAGTACGTCGTACTGGAGATAGTATGCAGGTGCTCGTTAGGTTACGGGTACACCGGACAGGACTCACAGGGAACAGTTGGTTGGTTTTATACCAGTCGTCAGTAAGCAGTTCCCAGGTGACATGAGTACAGCATAGTCCGCAGACTTGACACTGCTACTTCGCCTCGAGTGTGTCCCACTGTTCTTAGATTGCTACCCTACCACGGCTCAAAAGAGTCGTGCAAACAGGTAGCAGTTGGGTGAAGTCCCGAGCACTTGGAGGCAGTGGCGGTTAGACAGGATTCGTCTCTCCCGGTATTGGGGGTTGATATCGCGCTGTGTCAGAGAGCCATTGCGCAAAGTCCCTGGCCAGGGCAAGCGAGATTTGCTGGTAGGTTCCAGTAGTTTCTCAGGGTGTAATGGGCTTCGCTCCGACACGACTTATACCGCTATTAGGGGACTGACGCTTGCCGCCCCCTAGGCCCGATATGCGATAGTCTTAGACGAACGGACCGGACTGTATGGAGATTGTCACAGCAGGCTCAGTAGGAGTTCGGATGGGTTTCCTCATCGGTCTTCTTATCGACATCTACCTGGGGACCGTTACGTACAGCTAGTGCCGCTTGCGGTCTGTGGTTAAACCCACTGCCAGCGTAGTAGTCGAGTCTCTAGAGTCCCACACAGAGAGTTTCCCTACTCCGGGCGAAACGATATAGAGGTCGTATGGTTTTATGACAAGAGTTCGGACGCATACGTGTGTTTACGCACGTACGACTTTCGGACAGTTTTTACCAGTCGGCTTTGGTTTAAGCCAGTTACTGGTATCTGGTTATTGGATTTATACAGTCTAAAGTTTTTCCGTATTTTTGCGGAAAGGAGGGGCGTTCTCGTAATTGCGCGAGAAGCTTCTAGAAGATGGTGACTAAGGAGGTTAAGGTGGCATATACATTGAATGAGATTAGTAAGTCATATGAGTGATTCATCCATGTCATTAATGCATCATAAATGCTTAATGACTCATGGTAATGAATCACCATTAGATATTTATGAAGCATGATTATTCATCATTTGTTTTTCTTTTATTGATAAATCTTAATGCTTCATATATATTATGATAACTCATTTTCTCATATGAATTATTCTTCTCACCTTCTCTCTCCTCAAGCTTCCTCTCTTCAAACCCTAATCCTCCCCTCTCATGTGTTGAGTACAAGGATTAGTTAGACTACTTAATCCATAACCCTAACTCTATATCATCTAGGTACTTTGATTAGCACTTAAAGAAACCTAGTTGCCTCAAGTTTAGAGGCAAAGCTTGGAGTAAAGCTCTCGTGGTGGATCGTCTACTAGTTGGAGAAGGCCGAGGAGGAGGTGGAGTTCGTAAAGACGAAGGACACGGTTCTTTAGGTATAATCCCTTTACATAGTAGTTGTTAACTTCTATGTGTGATGTTAGTTATCGTTTAGCTTCGATTCATGCGGTTAGTCGATGTTTAAGCAAAGAACAAGATCGTTTTTCATATTTCTGCCTCCCCGCTAGTCGTGGGGTGTTGTACATCGACTTACAGTAGTATCAGAGCCTTGCTAAATAATAAATAACTTACTTGCAAATTTGTATGAATTTCGAACGAAAAAAAACGAAATCGGAAAAGTCCGAAATCACTAGTTTCTGTCGATTTTTAAATGAAGTCCAAAAATTTTTCAGGGATGTTCAGAAAGCTTGAAAAGACAGTAGAAAAACACCCAAGAAAATTGGGCCCCTGAATCGCCTAAAGCGCCGCGGAACCGCGGCGGATCCCACCGATCCGCCGCGAGTCCGCCGCCGAGTTGGCGATTCAGGAACCCAATTTTCCTGTGTTGCTTCTCTGTGATTTTTGGTATTTTCTGGAATATTTTATTTTTGCTCAGGTTTCAGATTTACAGAGAAGTATTGGAGCAAAATTAAAAGTGTTTAATCGATCGAAATTATACAGTATTTGCTTGATGGATTATATCTGTGTTTGTATAATGTGTTCGTAAACCTTCCCTAACTGCTAGTATGTCGGTTGGCAGGGGGTTGCACATTTCTGTAATGGTTTTTACTGTTTGTGGATATGAACTGTGTTGGACTGTTGTGATGTATAGCCGGGGTTATGTGATGAGTTATTATTTAATTCATTTAATGTAAATGTAATTTGTTGTAATATTATTTTGCGGGGCACATCCAGGTTGCGGTTGTAGCCACCGTTGTATTATTTCATTTTACTGTTTTTGCTCCTAGGACAGACCCAAGGTGGGGTGCACAAACTGCCGGGCGGGTAGTTTGCCGTACCCGTTGGGGTCTTGGGTGGGGTAATGGCTATTCATCACAACTGTGTAATCCGTCTTTTGTTGGAGGCTCAAAACAAACACGGATTGCTTGCAAATCCAATAAAGTTCATCTGTGATCTGGAATGCCTATTATTGCGTCTGACGAATGTACAATATCTATATATGATAGCTATTTAGACGTCACTTATGTTTTACACCCGCGCTAGCCCAGCCCCCGCTCTGTCGTTAGTTAAGTAACCTAACGGGTGATGACGGGACCCCGTGGCGAATGCGGATGGCATAAGAGGACGTTGTATTTTCATTGTTTTCTGCAATGATAGGTTAATGATGAGACGCATTATTTATAATGCAAAGAAAATAAACCAAAAAGTTTAATCGTTGGAACAATTTAAAAGAAACCACTCGGTTAATTTTAAAACAGATATTTTTAAATGCGGAGCTTTAACCACTCCTTTTAAAAGCTATCAGGTTCCTTCGGTTATATCAAGTTCACTACGTTCACGGTTTCGCCAAAACCAGTCGTAGCCCTCCGTCATTTCTTATGAATGGTCAGTAGTATTCAAGCTGTGTTTGTTGGCTTTCGTCAAGGCATAGTGTTTGGTAGCTACTGGGGTATTCATTTGTTGCATAGATAGATGAGTTGGTTTGGGACAGTCGTATAACCTTGTTGGCTTTCGTCAAGGGTATATACGGGTGGGTTCAAATTAACAAGATAATGATGGGCAGAACTTGACATGTGTTTTATGATTTGTTGGCTTTCGTCAAGGTCATAAGAACATGGGGCAAAAATATATATCGGGAATTTCTAAAGAAACTGAAATTTGCAAAGAGTTGCATACCATTTGGAGTTTGATGAATGTTGGTAGGATTCCTTCAACATTATCATACAATGATATTTGGATCCCGATCCTACTGTGAGTATATGCTACTTATCAGGATATTCGTCACTTAACGATCAATGCTATAAACCAAGTAGGTGTCAAGAAAGGTGTCAGCGGGGTTACGCCCCCAGAGAAAAGAGGTTATTTAATTAAGGAACTTCACGAAAGCGTTGGAAAACCTCCCTCGAAGTACCGACACTAGCCTGGCTGAACAGTTAAGCAAGTATTGTACAGTGAGAATAGTCCTGGCTAATTCTTCTTTTATGGTTTGAGGAAGGATTCGAGAAACAGTGGGAGCCATCCTGTTTAGATAAATTAAAAACCAATCTAAACTTGCAAGAGCATCATGCTAAAGTGTTTTCTTCTCTCTCTCTCATTGCAGCGACCTTGTGACCATGACTAGGTTACATCTAGATAACAAGTTGACTGAATCTAACTTATATGACTGGCAAAGGTCTGTCCAGATGACCATTGCCTATGACAAGCTGGACCACCCTATTACTACTCAAAATCCCACCGTCCCAGGTCCAGTTTCCACCGTCGCGGATATGGATATCCGTCAGACAAAGGAAAAGGATAAAGCGAAAGCCAAGTGCCTCGTGTTGGCTTCAGTTGATGGTATATACCAGAAGCAGCACGGGAAGATGGACTCTGTTTCCATTTTTCTCCATAACAAAGATTTATATGGAGAGCAATCTCATATCGCAAGATATGAAGCCTCGAACGATTTAATTCAAGCGAGGTCGGCTGACGGGTCATCTGTAAGGGACGACGTCCTTACGATGACTAGCTATATTAATGAGCTCAAGGACCTGGAGACCACGTTGGGAAACAGGTCATATACTGACTTATTTCCACAGTCCCTACCCTCTACTTACATCCTGAAAGAAACCAGGGAGACACAAGCTCTGCTTAATAGGGGACCTTCTTCTTCTTCATCCAAAGCGAAAGCAAAGGGTGAAAGGAAGAAGACCTCTACAAAGCCGATATACGGTGTCAGCAAAGTAGGAGGAAAGAGAAGAGAAAAAGTTTCGGGACTTGGTATAGGTAAGGAGGGATATTCCTATTGTTATGGGAATGGACATTGGCAGAAAGATTGCAAGGCTTTTGAAGCCAGTAGCCAGGATACGAAGCATGTTGTGGCTTCAGCCTCAAGTGTGTTTGTAATTGAGAACTGTTTGTCAATTAACTCTACTTCCTAGGTACTAGATACCGGAGCAGGATCTCATATCTGTAATTCGTTACATGTTTTGAGAAACCGTAAAGTTATGAGGATAGGTGATTTGTCTCTCAGAGTAGCAAACGGAATGAGCGTGGACGCTGAATCCGTGGGAGAATATCGCATAGGTTTGACAAGTGGGCAGATATTGATTCTGCGTAACTGTCTGTATGTACCTAGTTTGACTTGTAATATCATATCAGTGTCCTCACTTTCAAGAGAGGGATATGACTTTACATTCGTAAGCGATGTAGTTCACATCCACCTAAATCAAGTTCTGATTGGGTCCGGTACATTAGATGGCGGTATATACGTATTGAATCAAGCTCAGGTTTTCAATGTCCAGAACACACTTAAAAGAAAGTCTCCAGAAATAAATCAGGCTTTCTTATGGCATTGTAGACTAGGTCACATCAATGAAACACGATTAACAAAGTTACATAGAGAAGGATATTTAAATCCGTTTGAATATCAATCTTATGCCACTTGTGAATCTTGTCTCATGGGA
Organism: Agapanthus africanus; assembly: GCA_030015575.1. NCBI lineage: Eukaryota > Viridiplantae > Streptophyta > Magnoliopsida > Asparagales > Amaryllidaceae > Agapanthus > Agapanthus africanus. Next base: position 393,689,608 of record CM057343.1, read on the forward strand.
AAGATGACAAAGACTCCGTTTACTGGACACGGAGTAAGAGCGAGCGAGCTCTTAGGACTCGTACACAGTGACGTGTGCGGTCCGATGTCTACACATGCGCGAGGTGGTTATTCCTACTTCATTACTTTTACGGATGATTTCTCTAGGTATGGACATATCTTCTTGATGAAGCATAAATCCGAGGCCTTTGAGAAATTCCAAGAATACAAGAATGAAGTGGAAAACCAAACAGGCAAAAGTATTAAGACACTGAGATCTGATCGAGGTGGTGAATACTTAAGTGCCGAGTTCCTGGGTTACTTAAAAGAGAAAGGAATTCTCTCTCAGCTTACTCCTCCATACATACCACAACACAACGGTGTATCAGAAAGGAGGAATCGAACCCTATTAGATATGGTTCGTTCCATGATGAGTAAGGCTGAGTTACCGCGATCATTCTGGGGTTATGCGCTAGAATCAGCGGCATATCTTTTGAACAAAGTTCCAACCAAGACTGTGCCTACCACGCCATATCAGATGTGGAGTGGGAAGAAACCCTATCTTCAGTACCTGAAGACATGGGGATGTCTAGCTTTTGTAAAAAAGCAGCATCCGGACAAGCTCGAGGCACGGTCAGTAGAGTGTAAGTTTGTGGGATATCCAAAGAACTCCATGGGATATTGCTTCTACTACGCAGAGGAACAAAAGGTTTTTGTTTCTCGTCATGCCCGCTTCTTAAAAACTGAATTTTTAGAAAATCAGAAGAGTGGGAGCGCAGTAGAACTGGAAGATATTCCAGAACCACAAGCTGTTACTGAAAGTTTGGTAGAACAAGAAGTTTCAGAAGAAAGGGACATACCAGCGCCTATCCACCGAAGTAGTAGGCAGTCTCATCCGCCCGAGAGATACTACGGTTTTCTTATAGATGGGGATCGAGAAGATTGCGTCATTGATAATGACGACCCTACTAGCTTCCAACAAGCCATTCAGAGCGGCGACTCGGTAAAATGGCTGGATGCAATGCGGACCGAAATGGAGTCCATGTACACTAACAAAGTATAGACTTTGGATACTGCTCCAGATGGGGTAAAACCCGTAGGATGCAAGTGGATCTTCAGAAAGAAGATTGGTGTAGATGGACAGGTTGAAACCTATAAAGCTAGACTTGTTGCAAAGGGTTTCCGTCAAAGACCTGGTTTGGACTATGACGAAACCTTTTCTCCAGTGGCTATGCTGAAATCCATTCGGGTCCTTCTTGCTATTGCTGCCTTCCACGATTATGAGATCTGGCAGATGGACGTAAAGACGGCCTTTCTAAATGGAAATTTAGAAGAGAGCGTCTATATGGATCAGCCAGAGGGATTCATTCAGAGTGGGAGCAGCGGTAAAGTATGCAAGCTGCTTAAGTCCATTTATGGACTAAAGCAGGCGTCGCGGAGTTGGAACATCTGTTTTGATGATACTGTCAAAGAATTCGACTTTATCAAAAATCCAGATGAACCATGCATATACAGTAAGATTGTAGGGAGAGTTGTTGTATTCCTCGTCCTGTACGTGGATGACATTCTCCTAATAGGAAATGATATTCCTATGCTACAGTCAGTCAAAAGATTCTTGTCACAGAAATTCTCTATGAAGGACCTGGGTGATGCCACCTACATTCTGGGGATCCAGATCTATCGTGATAGATCAAAGAGGATGTTAGGACTCTCACAGTCTAGGTACATAGATACCATATTGAAAAGATTCAGTATGGAAGATTCTAAGCACGGTAACCTACCGGCTTGTCACGGAATCACCCTCTCCAAAGAGATGTCTCCAAAGACTGATTTGGAAAGGGAACGTATGTCGATTATACCCTACGCTTCTGCGGTAGGCTCTATAATGTATGCGATGTTATGTACCAGACCAGATGTAGCATACGCATTGAGCGTTGTAAGCCGGTATCAGGCAAACCCAGGGGAGAATCACTGGATAGCAGTAAAGAGCATTCTCAAGTACCTGAGAAGGACTAAGGAGATATTCTTGGTTTACGGCGGAAAGGACCTCAAGATGGAGGCCTATGCTGATTCCGGCTTCCAGAGTGACAAGGATGACTCCAAATCCATGTCGGGTTATGTCTTTACCCTCAATGGAGGGGCGGTCTGTTGGAAGAGTTTCAAGCAGGACACCGTTGCTGACTCAACGATGGAAGCGGAGTACATAGCTGCTTGCGATGCCGCAAAAGAAGCTGTCTGGATGAAGAAGTTCCTCACAGAACTTCAGGTGGTTCCTACCAGTGTTGGTCCAATACCTCTGTATTGCGACAACAACGGCGCTATAGCTTTAGCGAAGGAACCCAGGTCCCATCAGAAGTCCAGACACATCTTAAGGCGGTATCACCTGATCAGGGAGATCGTAGATCGCCGGGAGATCGAGGTAAAGAGAGTAAATACAGAGGATAACATTGCTGATCCATTCACTAAGGCCCTACCTCAGATTCAGTTCGAGAGGCTACTCGAGATCATCGGTCTTCGATACGCCAGTACATGGCCCTAGTGCAAGTGGGAGATTGTTAGTGTTTATGCCCTAGAAGGCCATTACTGTATCATACTAGTTTGTATATTACTTAATGGAAGCTTGGGATATTCACATGTATATAACAGTCTTGCTAAACATGGTAGTATGCTACTTGGTTTTTCTATCTTAATATGTGAGTATACGTATTGATAGAGCTCTTAGGATCTTGATTGACTACCGGCGTTGTGATGGCAGTCACACTAGTGGGGGCTGGGTAGTCTACAAGCACATCCTTATTCAGGTCCCTAGTCGTAGGATTATCGAGACAGGGCATCGATACTCCGGAGTAGACTAGTGTGTACGCTTCTCATCCCAGTTGGGGAGATGGTCTGTCCCACAGCCGTCAGTACGTCGTACTGGAGATAGTATGCAGGTACTCGTTAGGTTACGGGTACACCGGACAGGACTCACAGGGAACTGTTGGTTGGTTTTATACCAGTCGTCAGTAAGCAGTTCCCAGGTGACATGAGTACAGCATAGTCCGCAGACTTGACACTGCTACTTCGCCTCGAGTGTGTCCCACTGTTCTTAGATTGCTACCCTACCACGGCTCAAAGGAGTCGTGCAAACAGGTAGCAGTTGGGTGCAGTCCCGAGCACTTGGAGGCAGTGGCGGTTAGACAGGATTCGTCTCTCCCGGTATTGGGGGTTGATATCGCGCTGTGTCAGAGAGCCATTGCGCAAAGTCCCTGGCCAGGGCAAGCGAGATTTGCTGGTAGGTTCCAGTAGTTTCTCAGGGTGTAATGGGCTTCGCTCCGACACGACTTATACCGCTATTAGGGGACTGACGCTTGCTGCCCCCTAGGCCCGATATGCGATAGTCTTAGACGAACGGACCGGACTGTATGGAGATTGTCACAGCAGGCTCAGTAGGAGTTCGGATGGGTTTCCTCATCGGCCTTCTTATCGACATCTACCTGGGGACCGTTACGTACAGCTAGTGTCGCTTGCGGTCTGTGGTTAAACCCACTGCCAGCATAGTAGTCGAGTCTCTAGAGTCCCACACAGAGAGTTTCCCTACTCCGGGCGAAACGATATAGAGGTCGTATGGTTTTACGACAAGGGATCAGACGCATACCTGTGTTTACGCACGTACGACTTTCGGACAGTTTTTACCAGTCGGCTTTGGTTTAAGCCAGTTACTGGTATCCGGTTATTGGATTTATACAGTCTAAAGTTTTTCCGTATTTTTGCGGAAAGGAGGGGCGTTCTCGTAATTGCGCGAGAAGCTTCTAGAAGATGGTGACTAAGGAGGTTAAGGTGTCATATACATTGAATGAGATTAGTGAGTCATATGAGTGATTCATCCATGTCATTAATGCATCATAAATGCTTAATGACTCATGGTAATGAATCACCATTAGATATTTATGAAGCATGATTATTCATCATTTGTTTTTCTTTTATTGATAAATCTTAATGCTTCATATATATTATGATAACTCATTTTCTCATATGAATTATTCTTCTCACCTTCTCTCTCCTCAAGCTTCCTCTCTTCAAACCCTAATCCTCCCCTCTCATGTATTGAGTACAAGGATTAGTTAGACTACTTAATCCATAACCCTCACTCTATATCATCTAGGTACTTTGATTAGCACTTAAAGAAACCTAGTTGCCTCAAGTTTAGAGGCAAAGCTTGGAGTAAAGCTCTCGTGGTGGATCATCTACTACTTGGAGAAGGCCGAGAAGGAGGTGGAGTTCGTAAAGACGAAGGACACGGTTCTTTAGGTATAATCCCTTTACATAGTAGTTGTTAACTTCTATGTGTGATGTTAGTTATCGTTTAGCTTTGATTCATGCGGTTAGTCGATGTTTAAGCAAAGAACAAGATCGTTTTTCATATTTCCGCCTCCCCGCTAGTCGTGGGGTGTTGTACATCGACTTACAGAGAATACTTAAGCACGGAGTTTCTGGACTATTTAAAAGAGAATGGGATTCTCTCTCAGCTTACTCCTCCGTATACACCATCGCACAACGGTGTATCGGAGTTGAGGAATCGCACCCTATCAGATATGGTGCGCTCTATGATGAGTACTGCTGAGTTACCTGTTTTCTTTTAGGGTTATGCACTTGAGAAAGCCGCATACATATTGAGTCAAGTTTTATCTAAATCTATGCCTAAAACACCATATAAGATATGGAGTGGAAAGAGACCATATCTTAAACGAGTTAAGATATGGGGTTGTCCGGCCTATATCAAAAGGCAAAATCCGGACAAACTCGAAGCACGATCAGTTCTTTGTAACTTTGTGGGATATCCAAAAAAAATTCACATGGATATCTATTCTACCACAGTGAGGAACAAAAGGTGTTTGTTGCTCAACATGCCACCTTTTAAGAAAAGGAATTTATTGTAAAAGAAATTAGTGGCAAAGAGGTAGAGCTGGAAGAAGTTCCAGCTGCACAAACTACAACTGATGATTTAGTGGAACCAGAGGATTCGATAGTCTCCAACGAACCTCAGCCTCTCCGCCGATCTAGTAGGGTTCCTCATCTACCTGAGAGATGCTACGGTTTTCTCATAGACGGTAGGAGCGAGGATTGCATCATGGAAGATGATGACCCAACTAATTTCAAGCAGGCCATCACGAGTGGAGACTCTGTGAAATGGCTGGATGCTATGCGATCTGAGATAGAATCCATGTACACCAAAAAAGTATGGTTTTTGGAAGTTGCTTCTGAAGGGGTAAAACCATCAGGAGCAAGTTGATCTTTAAGAAGAAACTTAGTGTAGATGGAAAAGTTGATACTTTCAAATCTAGACTTGTAGCAAAAGGTTTTCGTCAATGACCAGGTGTGGATTATGATGAAACCTTTTCTCCAGTGGCTATGCTTAAGTCCATCCGGATCATACTTACCATCGCTGCATACCATGACTATGAAATCTGGCAGATGGACGTCAAGACCGCTTTTCTAAATGGTGATTTAGAAGAGAGCGTGTACATGACATAGCCAAAGGGCTTTGTAGATAGTGGGAGCAGCGGAAAGGTGTGCAAGCTACTTAAATAAATCTACGGGTTAATGCAAGCATCGCGGAATTGGAACATCTGTTTTGATGTAGCAGTCAAAGAGTTTAACTTCATCAAAAACGTAGATGAACCTTGTATATACAAGAAGGTTGTAGAGAGTAAGATTTTATTCCTCGTATTGTACATGGATGACATACTCTTGATAGGAAACGATGTTCCTATGCTACACTCGGTAAAGCTCTTCTTATCAAACAGATTCTCCATGAAAGATTTGGGTTATGCCTCCTACATTCGGGGGATTAAGATCTATAGAGATAGATCTAAACGGATGTTGGTATTTTCCCAATCCAGGTACATTAACACTATACTAAAAAGGTTTAGTATGAAAGATTCTAAACATAGTAATTTACCCACCATCTCAGGAATCACTCTCTCCAAAAAGATGCTCTCAAGACTGATTTGGAGAGGGCTCGCATGAAAGGGATACCCTATGCTTTGGAAGTAGACTCTATCATGGATACAATGTTTGTTGGATATATATGCGCTAGAGGCCAGTATTGTATATGTATACATATGGATGCTAGGGATATGTATATACAGGACAATCTTGCTCAGTTTTATAGTATATTATTTGACTTGTCTTTGTCAGGATATGTGTACTTATTTCTATTGTTGTTATATCTAGCTTGCACATATTGATAAAGACTCGATACGGTAGTATACTATCATGGTTTGTCTTTATCTTAACATGGCATATGTCATACTCGTTATTATATATTGCGGTTACATATTGATAAAGCCCATAGGATCTTGCTTGACTACCTGCGTTGTGATGGCGATCATACTTGTGGGAGCAGGGTAGTCCATAAGCACATCCTTAAATGGTCCCTAGTCGCGTGAGTATCGAGACTGGGCATTGATACTCCAGAGTAGACTAGTGTATACGTTTCTAGCCCCGTCGGGGGATGGTTGGTCCCGCGGCCACTGGTCTGATGCACCCAAGATCTTATACAGGTGCTCGCTGGGTGTGAGTACACTGGACGGACTTGCCGAGAACTTCCAGATGGTACTATACCTATCGTCAGATGGAACTTCTCAGGTAACATATGTACAGGTTAGTCTTTGGACCTGAGATCGGCATTTGTCTCGTATGAGTTCCCATTGAGCTTTGATCACTACCCTACCACGACTCTACTGAGTCGTGCAAACAGGTTTTGGTTGGGTTTAGTCCCGAGCCATATGGAGGCAGTGAACGATTGTTGGGAATTCGTCTCTCCTGGTATTGGGAGTTGATATAGCACAGTGATCGATTGGTCAGGACCATAAGACCTTGGCCAAGGCAGCAGGGATTTACTGATAGGTTGATCAGTAGTTTCCCGGATTGGTCCTGAGTCACATTGGCACGACTTATCATGTTATTAAGGTCTGACGTTCACCACCCCCTAGACCCGGTATGCGTACTTTTTGATGAAGAGACCGGACTGTACGGATATTGTCACGGATAGGCTCAGTACGAGTTCGGACGAGTTTGCTCGTCGGCCTTCCTTTTCGACAGGTATCTGGGTAGCCGTTACGTACAGCTAGTGCCGCTGACGTGCTTATGGTTAAACCCACTGCCATAGTACTGTCCAGTCTTTAAAGTCCCACACAGAGGGTTTCCCAGCTTCGGGCGAAACGAGTAGAGGTCGTATGGTTTTACGACAGGGTTCGATCACATACGTGTTCTTGTGCTCGTGTGATGTTCGAGCGGACTATACTAGTGGGCTTTGGTTTAAGACGGATTCTAATATATGATTATTGGATTTGCTTAGTATCATTGTATTCGTGTTTCTCGAAACATGGATGTGGGTATGTATATACGGTTGAGAGGGACAGAGAAGAAAACACCTCATCAGGGTTTTGACCATTGACTTGATTAAAACCATAATGAGATGGAGGAAATTGTTTACTAATCTTTATTAGAGATAATTTTTTCATGGTTAATTGGTTTGACCATTTGACTTGTTGACCATTGTTGACTTAGATATTTTTGTTGAGCACAAGATATTTTGCTTAGCATTAATTGTGACATGATAATGGTCAAATCAAATGAACCATCACAATTATCTTAATAAAACTTATTATTCTTTTTCCACATATGAGAGCTCTCTTCATTATTTATACTCTCATTCTCTTTCATGGTTCTCTCCTTCTTCCTCTCTCAAACCCTAATGTCTCATGTGTTGAGAATCAAGGGCTTGTGAGACTAAGCCACTAAAATCATACTCTACTCACTCTAGTCCACTTAGATTAGCAAGCTAAGTATTCTAGTTGCCTCAAGTTAGAGGTTTAGCTCAAGGTTGGAGCTCTCGGGTGGATCATCGTTGACACAAGGATGCCGGAGTTCAAGCACGATCCATACTTCCATCGAGGAGCTTGAGGAGAGGATCGAAGACCCGAAGGACTTGTTTCCGTTAGGTATATTTTCTATCATAGTAGATAGAACCCTAACTAGCTAACTAGGTTTATGGTAAAAATCCGGTTTAGTGTTATTCTAGAGCCAAGTTTTGTACCGCTTTAAAAATTTTGTTCCGCATTTGGCCACGGGAGTTGGCTGGGGCACTAGTGTAAACCTTCAATGTTATGTACCAGACCAGATGTAGCTTACTCATTAGGTGTATTTAACAGGTATCAATCAGATCCTGGAGAGAATCACTGGACAGCTGTGAAGAACATTCTTAAGTACTTGAGAAAGACTAAAGAAATGTTCTTGGTGTATGGTAACAGTGAACTCCGAGTTGAGTCTTTTACCGATTCGAGCTTCCAAAGTGATAAGAACGACAGTAAGTCTGTCTTGGGTTTTGTCTTTATCCTAAGTGGAGGGGCGGTATGTTGGAAGAGTTCCAAGCAAGATACCATAGCAGACTCGACGATGGAGGCTAAATATATCTCTACCAACGATCCTGCCAAAAAGGCTGTCTGGATGAACAAGTTCATGAGATGAACTTGTTGAGATTCCAACCATTGAGCGTCCAATACCTATGTATTGTGATAACAATGGAGCTGTGGCTTTGGCCTAGGAACCCGGTCCCATCAGTGATCTAGACATATTCTTAGGCGGTATCACTTGATCAAGGAGTTAGTTGATCTCCGGGAGATCGAGGTCAGGAGAGTTGACACAAAGAATAACATGACGGATCCACTCACGAAGGCCTTTCCCTAGAGAGAATTTTTGGGATGTTGGGTATGACATACTACAACAACTGGCCTTAGTGCAAGTGGGAGATTGTTAATTGTATATATGTAGTAGAGGCCATTATTGTACATGATTGTATATTATAGTGGATGCTTAGACATATAGAGAGAGGACTTTCTTGCTTGACATGATAGTATACTATCTGGTTACTCTTTATCTTAACATTACACTTGTATCTTTATACTGTCTCTCTATCATATGTTGATAAAGCCCTTAGGATGTAGACTTGACTTCCAGGACTATGATGGAGATCATACTAGTGGGGCCAGGGTAGTCCATAAGTATATCCTTTAATTGTTCCTAATCGAGGGAGTATCAAGACGGGGCATCGATATTTTAGAGTAGACTAGTGTGTACATTTCTTAAACCTGTATGGGGCGATGGTTGATCCCACAGCTATTAGTGTTTGACATCAAAGATTGTACATAGGTGCTCATTGGAGAATGGGTACACTGAACAGGACTCGCCGAGAACTCCTAGATGGTATTATACCTGACGTCAGATAGCAGTTCTCTAGTGACACTGATACAGGTTAGTTTTGTAGACCCGAAATCGTTATAGAGTCTTGTGTGATTCCTACTGTGCTTTGATTTCCTCCCTACCATGCTCAAGAGAGCGTGGAAACAGGTGGATTTTGAGTTCAGTCCCGAGTCACATGGAGGCAATGAGCGATAGGAAGGGTTTCGTCTCTTCCGGTATTGGGGGTTGATGTTGCGCTATGCTCGATTGACTATAACAGGAAGTCCCTAGCCAGGGCTGATGATGAGATTTACTGGTAAGTGTTATCAGTAGTTTCTCGACCCGTTATGAGCCCCACATCGACATGACTTATCAAGTTATTGGGGTCTGACATTTACCACCCCTAAACTCAATATACGACATATCAGACGAAGAGACCAGACTATACGGTAGTTTTACTTACTGGATTCATGGGAGTTTGGAAAAGCTTGCTTGTTGATCTTCTGATCGCTCAATACCTGGGTAGCCATTACGTCCAGCTAGTACCGCTGACAACTTGTGTGATATGATCATTAGCTACTTCTGGCATATTAACGAGTCTTTAGAGTCCTATACAGAGGTTTCCTGTCTCAAGCGAAACGAAGCAGGGCACATATGTGATATGTACGGGACCGAGATTAATATGTGTATGTGATACCGTATTCTAGTCTCGCGATATATGATATCGGTCGATTATATGGAATATAGCCGGGTTATTGAATCAAGTGTTGATTCGATAAGTTGATATATGATATTAGTCGGTTATATATGATATAGCCGGATTATTAAATCAAGTGTTGATTTAATAATTTAATATATAATTATATATTTGATATATTAATATATATTAACTAATATTAGCTCACTTAAGAATTTCTTTTCTACTAATACATTTAAATATATATGTGATATATATTAATGTATTTATATTTGTGTCATGCTTGATGATTCATTGGACATGTGTGTATCAGACTCATGCCAAACTAAAGATAATTTAGGGATTAAATTATTAAGGGAAAAAACAAAATTAGCTCGAAATTAGCATGGTTGAAGATACTTGTAGAAGCATATGGAAACCTTGACTTAGTCCACTAATTTTGTTTTACTCTAAATATTTATTTACCTAACCATTATCTTTATCCATGGTTAAGTCTCTGCAAATACCCTTGAGATGTTTTCTCACCATGGTTGATCACTTCATCTTCTTCTTCATCTCATTTGAGCTCTCTAGGTTTTCATGAGTGAAGAAAAGAAAGAGAGAAAAATAATTCTAAAGTGAGCAAAATTCCTACTTCACCAATCTATACATAACTACCCATTTAGAATAGGTTGTTTACTTCACTAATTCTCAATTAGTGAAGAGGTAGCTTGAGTTAGAGACTCCTTGACGTAGATCATCTTCGGTCTCGAAGATCTTTGAGCAAGCTCGTTTCGTTTGCCTTGTGGAGCCTAAGGAGAGTCCGGGACACCACTACTTGGAGCTAAGGGACTACTGCACGAAGCTTTAAAAGTGAAGGACCGGTCTACAAAGGTTATATTCCTTGTTCACTTAGAGTAAAGTTTGTTTACTTGCATAAAAACCCTAATTCTCTAGTTCGATTCTAGATTAGCATTTCTTAGCACACTAAAAAATTTAAAATTGCATATGCGATGCTTCCTAAAACCTTGTAGTCATGCTAAGGAATCCCAACACATTACAGGGTTTTTAAAGTGGTAGATTGGTACGGAATGTGTTAAAAGTGACACGATGATGGTCACTTTAATACACCTAACCTAAATATACGTTGCTGTTGTTCCAGGGCTTAACGGTTCCTTGTGCTCTGTATACCTTAGTCTATAGAATAGTTGGACTCCTCTCATATACACTAGCATATTCTGTACCAAACTACAAATAACTACGTTAGTATAACAAACATACATTATACAGTTATGTTCTCTCTTATCTGTCTATTCTATTTCTATCTCTCTTTGAGACTTACCGAGCGATTGTTCGCTGACGACATTCCTTTTCTCTTCTTTCTTTGGAATGTTGTCAGGAGGATTCGATTCTCTGGAGATCGAGCCCAACTCAGATGACTTGGAGCAGTTCAAAGAAGACCCAGAGCTCTAGTCACTTATATATACTTTTATTTTCAGATTCATGCCATTGTTTAGGCATTGATTTCTTCATTGTATTTATTTTTCAGTTGTATTATAAAAAATGTTTAATAAATAAATAGTTGTTGTCCTTTTACATCTCATGTCTTTCTTGTATATATTTACATTATATTGCTTATTTACGCTTAACGTGTTTACTTCTGAGTAAATACATCGCGGGCCTCGCCACGTCTCCTTACCCGTACACTGGGAAGCGGGGCATGACAAAAGACGTTAAGCCTGGCTGGGAACACTAACTACCGGTGACAGTATTGGACTCAGCGGATATCCGGAGGATACCGACCGAAGTAATATGAGACAGATGGATATGAGGGCCGATCTGATGAGACGGCGCCTGAGATATGAGGGTCCTTCCGATAAGACGACACCTGAGATATGAGGATTTACGTGTCAATGCTGGACACGGGATTTATAATGATTTCGAGTGTAGATGCTGGACACTCAGGATTTTATGATGATTTCGAGTGTCGTCGATGGACACTCATCGGATGATACACACACACATACATGGTATGAATGACATGTTAGATTTCTACCTGATGATGTCTTCTACTCACGAGTTGGCAACTCACCCCCGTTGTGCCATAGTTTTTTAGCAGGACCGACCGCTCGGATCAGTAGCGGCTTGCTGGCACATGTTCGGTCGAAAATATTGCACTTTTCATATAACATTTTCCTTACTTTTCTTAAATAATTAAATGTGTTTATTATAAATATAAAACATATTTGGGTTTATCTGCAAAATACTATTTACTATATGTTTATAAATTATAATTAACATTATGAAGGAAAATAAATGCATGTGATATTTATAAGATATTTTGATAATTTAAATATGCATATCATATCAAATATTCTTAATCAAATTTCTTAATAATTTATTACCATATAAAATTATTAAGAATATATCTCTAATATAACAAATATTACTAACATTATTCTTGAAGATATTGTGCAGACTTAAGCTCAGGTTAGTAGATAGGGATATCGAGATGTCAAAATCAAAAATCTGCCAATGAAGTTCAATAAAATCATAGAATCAATACTGGCAGAGATTCATGAAATATTTCTAAAATCTAGATATCTAGAAGATCTCTACGTGTCAATATGAGGCAGCACCAAAAAATCCAAACCCTAACTCCTCCAAAGTGCGGCGGTTTAGCGGCCAAACCCTACATTCCGCGGCGAATTCGTGGCCATTTTGTAGCCGTTGGATATGAGATTTTTGGTGGGTGATCGTGATTGCATATCTTAACCTATGAGATTTAAGGTTTCTGATTTGAGGGCTATATAAAGGGCCGAGGGCTAAAGTTAGAAATCATACCTTTACCACGAAGCAAATCACCATCAAAGAACAAGAGATCTATGACAGGTCCGCGATTCGACGTGATATGGCGACGTAAAAGTCGACGGAGTATCTACTTCCTACGAGGCAGAGATCAAGAGCAACTTCTTCTTCTTGTAATCTAAATTTGTAGGACTTATACTTGTGAGGTTGATTAATAAAGGTAGATCATTTTCTTAATTATTTTGTATTTTTACTTTCTGGTTTCCTTCTCTATCCTTTCTTCTTCTTCTCACAACATGCGTGAGTAATTCTCCTAGCTTGCTAGGGTTCTTAGGATTAGGGTAGAAGAATGGATAAGAAAATATTTTAACTCCTTTTACGCCTTATGAAGTTTATAAACCTTAGCAAAATAGGTGTTAACATCCTTATCGGGCGCGCTACCAAATCATGCTAGTCTCGACCGTGATTTGTGATTAGACTAACAATTTTTTTGTTAAGGGCTAGACACGAATGGAGATCAATGAAAAGACAAGGGTCAATAGTGGGGAAACCCTAGTTTCTTCCAAAGAACCCTAATCCCCATTCATCATCATCGATCTAGTTTTAAATCTATCAAAAGATAAAAGGAGTCATCTTTATTAGTCATCCATGAACTACTAAATCCGTCGAACCCTACAAGTGTTTTCCTTCATTAATTCTATATCCGTATTCAACATATATCTTAAAACTATTCTCCCCTCTTTTTCTTCTAATCAACTCGTCTAAGGCAAGATTAAAAGTTTCACGCATCCCTGCGGACGACCCGTACTCGCTGCAGTTAGCTACACGCAACACCGTTATTGATAGCGGTTATCTAAAGACACTCTTTCACATATCAATCAGCACACTTCTTCTTCGGGCGATTGCTTGGTAGGTGGGTTACACTACAGATCGTAACCACCATTTGTATATTTTATTAATAGTAATCTAATTAAAAACTCCATCAACCATACTATGTATATATGTGGACTTAGAGACCAGATTGTATATTCTTTTGACTTAGAGTGAGACTTGTATATTATTCTTTATATTTGAGTTGATGATGTCTTGGGTATTTATTTTTTTGTGTTGATCTTCGCTTTGGCCGTCGTATATACCGCGTGTTGTGTTTTCGCCGATTGACGATGAGTTAGTTGTTGGTTCCTAATGCCCTCACTACTAACCTACGGTCAATGCGGAATTCAAAAACAAAAATTTTTATGGCACTAGAAACTAAAACTCAAGAATCGAACCAAACACCTAAACTAGAACCATAATAAGATAGAAATCACAACCTTTATAGCGTCTTGATTTGCTCCAATTGGGTTGGAATCTAGCACGCTCTTAAGAGCTCCGGGTCGCGTTTGCAAGCCAGTCCTCCTTTGTCGAAGATGATTCATCCGAGAGAACCGATCCATGCTCTGACTTCGCCTAGTGAAGCAACCGATGCTCCAAGTTTGCTAGGAATAGAGAGTGGGGATGTAAAAATTTTCCACTATCTTTTTCTATCAAATCTAAGCTCAAGAGAGCATCTAAAGAAGGAGGAGGAAGAGGTGAGGAAAGATAACCATGAGAAAGTCAAGAAAAATGAGAGAATGAATGAAGATGAGAAAAGAGTGGAATGGCTTCATTATTTTTACAACCATGCAAAACAAAATATCATAACCAATTAATGAATAAACAAATGAAACTCATTCCTCTCTGCATGTCTTCAACCATGCTCAATGCCACCTCACCTTCTATCTCATTTCATGAATATTCATAATTGAATATTCACAAATGAGGTGTCCATCTTCTAGAACAAATTTCGTATAAATACGGAACACAACCCGGCATACGTATCGAAATACATATACGCATATTCGTATAAAAATACGAATAGTCAAGAGAGAAAATGAATAGTGAACAATAATACTAGAATACATATATTAAAGATATATATATAAATTATTTAATCAAAACTTGATTTAATAATCCGGCTTAATCCTAAGCTGGTAGTATTATCAACCGTTCGATTAAAATCCATGTAGCCTATACACATATTTAATTGGTCACCTGTATGTACCAACATACGTCATCTACGTCATATCGTCTGAACCAGGAAAACCCTCTGTGTTAGACTCTAAAGACTTGTCAATACGCTGGTAGTGAGTTTAACCACAAACACGTCAGCGGCACTAGCTGTGCGTAACAGCTACCCAGGTATTTGTTGGATATATGTATGCCCTAGAGGCCGTTATTTGATAGTGGATGTATCGGTATGTGTGTATGTGTGTATTCAGAGGAAATTCTTGCTCGACATGATAGTATGCTATCTGGTTATTCTTTATCTTTACATGTTCATTTGATCATGCATATTATTTATTTGGTACATGTTGATAAAGCCCTTAGGGTATTTGCTTGACTACTGTGATTATGATGCAGATCATACTAATGGGACATGTGTATTTTATAAGCGTATCCTTAAAATGTTCCTAATCGTGGGTGTATCGAGACGGGGCATCGATATTCCAGAGTAGACTAGTGTATACGTTTCTTGACCCATATGATGGGCGATGGATGATCACATATCCATTGATGTTTGACATCAAAGATTGTATACGGGTGCTCAGTGGAGACTGGGTACACTGAACGGACTCGCCGAGAACTCCAATATGGTATTATATCTATCGTCGGATAGCAGTTCTCAGGTGACACTTACAGGTTAGTCTGTAGACCCCGAGATCGTCATAGAGTCTTGTGTGTGCTCCCACTGTACTTTGATTTCTACCCTACCACGGCTCTACTGAGTCGTGCAAACAGGTGGCTTTTGGGTACAGTCCCGAGACACATGGAGGCAATAAGCAATAGAAAGGGTTTCGTCTCTCTCGGTATTGGGGGTTGATGTTGTGCTGTACTCGATTGGCTATAACAGGAAGTCCTTGGGCAGGGCTGATGAGATTTAATGATAAGTGTTATCAGTAGTTTATCGATCTATTATAGGCCATACACCGGCATGACTTATTGAGTTATTGGGGTTGACGATACCATCCCTAAACTCGATATGCAGCATATCTGACGAAGAGACCGGACAGTACGGTAAGTGTTGTCAGTTGGCTCGACGGGAGTTTTGACAAATTCGCTTGTTTTTCTTCTGTTCGCTCAATAGCTGGGAGCCGTTACGTACAGCTAGTGCAGCTGACGGTTTGTGGGTATGTGATATGATCACTGCCTACTGCTAGCGTATTGACGAGTCTTAGAGTCCCACAAAGGGGTTTTCTAGCTCAGGTGAAACGATGTGAGGTGCATATAGGGATATATGTGGGAGCTTGATTAAATGCGTGTATATGATACCGCATTTTAATCTGACGTTTTCTATTGGTCGGGTCGTATGTGATATGACCGGATTATTAAATCAAGTGTTGATTTAATATTAATGACCATTAGCTCATTTATTAAAACCTTTTCTTTATTATGTATGCATGAATGTATGTATGTATATATTGATATGAATGCACACATGCATGCATACATGTGTCATGGTTGATGATACATTGGAGATGCTATGCAAAACTCACATGAAAACTATTTATGTATTTTTTATTATTGAGTTAAAAGAAAAATGGAAAATAAATCATGGTTGATTCCTTCTACACACTTCTTGAGTTGACTAATATTAACCATGGTTTTATTTCTATTTGTCACTTAACTCAACATCAAAAATATCTAGATATTTATTAGCCATAGTTAAGAGCGAGCATGACTCTCTCTTATTATGACAATTATTGAGTTTATTCTCATATGAGCTCAAGTTTAGCCATTTCCTTCTTCTTCCTCCA
The DNA here is from genome assembly GCA_030015575.1 of Agapanthus africanus. NCBI lineage: Eukaryota > Viridiplantae > Streptophyta > Magnoliopsida > Asparagales > Amaryllidaceae > Agapanthus > Agapanthus africanus. Next base: position 393,706,131 of record CM057343.1, read on the forward strand.
AGCTTTCTACCTCTTCAAAAGGTGGGTGAAGAAAAATAAAAGGAAAGGTTTTTAAGTGAGAATACAACCCACATCACCAATTTATATTAGTCTAGTCCACTAGTGTAGGTTGTTTGCTTCTCTTCCACTTAGGTCAACTGAAGGTAGGAGCTTGTGCCAAGGGACTCCATGGTGGATCGTCGTAGACTTCGAAGGCTTCAAGCGAACCCGTCTAAACTCCAAGTTGATCCAAGGAGTCAAAGAGGAGAGCTCTACAAAGGTTGTATTTCTTCCCTCTTAGTGTTAGACACTTACATGTATGTGATACTTGCTCTTGTTACCCTAAATTTCTAGTTCGATTCCTAGGTTAGGTTTTGTTGGCTATAGTGCCCTCAAGGCAATTATCATAGTCGCAGACAGGTGATCATGATGATTGAGGGAGGACCTATACCGATAAAACAGTCTTACTCAAGATGATAGTATGCTATCTGGTTTGTCTTTATCATCTTGTACATGTTGATAGAGCCCATAGGATTCTTGCTTGACTACCAGCATTGTGATGGCGATAACATACGTGGGAGATGGGGGTCTATAAGCACATCCTTAAATGTCCCTATTCGTGGGAGTATCGAGACTGGGCATCGATACTCCAATGTAGACTGGTGTATACTTATCTAGACCCTGACGAGGGGCGGTGGCCGGTCTCACAAGCCATTGGTGTTAGTTGTTCACCTAAGATAGTATGCAGGTGCTCATTGGGTTATGAGTACACTGGACGGACTCGCCGGGAACATGCTAGTTGGTATTATACCTATACTCATACAGAAGTTCCCTGGTGACATGTGTACAGGTTAGTCTGTCGACCGGAGATCGTCATTTGTCTCGTGTGAGTTCCCACTGTGCTTTGATTACTACCCTACCACGGCTCAAAAGAGTCGTGCAAACAGGTTTTAGTTAGGTACAGTCCCAAGCCACATGGAGGTAGTGAGCAGGTCATCGGGGATTCGTCTCTCCCGGTATTGGGGGTTGATGTCGTGCAATGCACGGGTGGCCATCACTAGAAATCCTCGGCCGGGGTATGTGAGAATTACCGATCCAGGATCAATATTTTCTCAGGAAGTGATGGGTTTCATACCGACACGAACTATCGCGTTATTAGGGGCCTGACTTTATCCACCGTCCTAGACCCGATATGCGATACTCTTAGACGAACAGGCCGGACTGTACGGATATTGTCACTGACAGGCTCAGTAGGGGTTTGGATGAGTTTGCTCGTCGGCCTTCCTTTCGCTCAATACTTGGGTAGCCGCTACGTACAGCTAGTGCCACTGACGTGCTTGGGGTTAAACCCACTGCCAGCGTATTGACGAGTCTTTAGAGTCCGACACAGAGGGTTTTCACGTTTCAGGCGATATAGTGTAGGTGACGTATGTTGATACATACAGGTGTCCGATTAAATATGTGCACGGACTGCACAGACTTTAATCGGACAGTTGATAATACTAGCGGTTTAGGATTAACCCAGATTGTTAAATCAAGTTTTGATTTAATAATTTACATATGTATTTATATATATGTATTCTAGTATTATTGCTCACTATTCTTTTTCTCTCTTGGCTATTCGTATTTTCGTACGAATACGCGTATGTGTATTTCGATACATATACCGGGAAGCATTCCGTATTTATACGGAATGGCTTCTAGAAGATGCCACCTCATTATTGATTTTCTTTTGAAAATCATTTTGTTTATAATGAGGTGGAAAAGGTGACATGGCTAGGCATGGGTCTTTTGGTCAAAGCAGGGACTTTGGCAATATAGAGATTGGTATGGGTAATTGTTTATTGCTTAATTTGGCAAGTATTTTGTGTGAATAAGGAGAGAGAGGAGAGAGAGGGCCGGCCACTAATAGGGGGTGAGCTTGGGCTCATTTTTCTACACTTGATTTTCACACTCTCTCACTCTCATTTTGATGCTCACACAAAATACTTAGCCATTTTCATGCCTTGGAATCATCACCTCTTCTTCATCTTCACTTGTTGCTCACTTGAGCTTATGGATGAGAGAAAAAGTTTTAGTGACACTATCCTACACTCCCCACTCTCCACTACTAGCAATTTTGAAGAGTCGGTTGGTCCTCTTGGCGAACCTGGAGCTTGTGTCGTTTCCCTCGGTTGGATCATCGGAGATGAAGGAAGACCGGCGACCAAAGTCGATCCGCATCACTAGGAGCTTGGAGATGGTTGAAGACCCGAAGGACTTGAATCATTAGGTATAACCATTTCTATCTCCTTTTGTTAGCTTGCTAGTTTTAAGGTTAATGGTTTCGATATTGGAAATCGGGTAATGGTAGCGCCGGGTTTTTAGAAAGTTTTTGTTCCGCATTTGTCCACGGTTCGATAACCGGGGCGCTCCCATAATCCTTCATGGTATCAGAGCCATGCCATTTAACCCTACTAGCTTGTTTTGACATGCTTAAAATATCGATCAATGGAAATTTCCGAAATCACGATTCCATTTTTGTGTTTGCTGTCGATTTTTAAAAGTGATCAAAAAATATTTTAAGGCATCTTAAAAATACATGCAGGCAAAACTAAAGCTACATAAAAAATTTGGTGACCTAACTCCAAAAGTCCACCGCGGAACCGCCACTAAATGTCGCATTTGGCAGCGCTTCCGCGGCCCTTTTTGGGCTACAGTGACCAAAATTTTTTATGGAGCTCTAGTTGGTGGAAAAATGATTTTTGTGATATATAGTTTTGGCCCAGATTCATTTGTGTACTGGTTTAGCAATTGGGGCCATTTTGGGAAAGTTTAGTCGATCGAAATTTTAATTGTGTGTTTTCAGTACATTAGATTTCTATCTGCGGCCGTGAATATCATTTGATCGGTAAACCTTGTCTAATCGCTATAGTCCTTTTAGACGGGTTTGCGAATGTGACATTCACGTTGATGTTCTGTGTTGTGCTGTGATATTGCGGATTTGTCGTGGTGTGAAATAGTAGTGCAGTTTGGATTTATTTGTACATTTGATATTGCGGGGTGAGCGTCCGACATGTGGACTGCCATCACTGCCTGTTTGTATATTATTCTTTTGGGGCACAACCGGGTTGAGGTCGATGCCACCCTTGTATATTATTTTCTTTTCTGTACTAGGATTACCTCAAGGTGGGGTGCACGGATAGCCGGGTTCTAGAGGACAGTGGGCCCGCATCTCATGGCGTTGAGACGGAGGGGGCTTCACTCTAGAATTGGCGGGCTATTCGCTGCACTCATAGGGGGTACAGGTTGACCCAAGGAGGGGTGCTCAAGTTACCGGATTCCGTGAAGTGCTGGGTGGTCTATTCAGTTTGCTGAAGGGGGCTGCCTCGCTTCTGGTTTTGGCGGGTAACTTTCCGCGCTCGTAGAGGTCTAGGAGTTCATTGCACAGGCTATCCACACGACCAAGGGAACGTCGGGTTTTCAGTTGTGGCTCGAAGGAAACCCGGGGCTTCCAGATATCTGTATTATTTTGTGATGCTTATTACTTTTCTGTGATGTTGCATTTATCATGCCTGGGACGATTGCTATATATATTTATATATACTAGTAGATATTGTATATGTTTTGCACCCGCGCTAGCCCAGTCCCCGCTCTGTCGTTAGTTAAGTAACCTAACGGGTGATGACAGGACCCAATGGCGAACACGGATGGCATATACGTACATTTTATTTTTCGTTCTTTTCTGGTATGATTAATTGATGGGACTGTGTTGATTCTTATCAATGCAAGGAAAGAAAACATATATATATATATGATGTTGTTGGAACCAAGTTTTAAAAAAAACTGACATTACAGACGTACGCTTTTGCTTTGCACAGTGGTATTCGGTTATGAATATCCAGCACCTCATTCGACGAGGTAAGGGCCGAGATCCCTTCATCGGGAGTGACCCCTTGGGCAGAAGTTTGCGTCAACGTAATAACTTCACTATAGTCGATTACTTTTTGCTTTGCATCGTGGTATTCAGTTTGGAATATCCTGCACCTCATTCGACGAGGAAAGAGCCGAGATCCCTTTACCGGGAGTGACCTCTTTAGCAAAAGTTTTCGCCACTATATATTTATAAAACCACTTGGATTCCTTCAACGATATCAAGTTCATTACGTTAAAGGTTTTCGCCAAAAACAAGCCATAGCCTGCCTAGTATTCATGCTATGTTTGTTGGCTTCCGTCAAGGCATAGTGTGCGGTAGCTATGTGTTAATTTTTTGTAGCATGGATATGCATTAATTTAGGACAGTTGTGCAGCCTTGTTGGCATCCGTCAAGGGCGAGTACGGGTGGGTCTAGATTAATCAGGACAATGACGGTTAGAACTTGACTTGCAACTTATGATTTGTTGGCATCCGTCAAGGTCATAAGCTGCTTGGGGTAAAAATAATATCGGGAGTTTCAAACATACAGGAAACTTGCCAGGCATGCGCATACCTTCTGGAGTGTGGTGACTTGAGTGGCTTCCATCAAGTTATCATGCGATGATAGTTGGATCCCGATTCCCACTGATGAGTAGGATTACTCCTCGGGTGATTCCGACTAATTCTCCTTTTAGGTTTGGAGGAGAATTCGAGAAAAAAGTGAGAGCCATTCAGATTAGATAAAATGATTATCCATTCTGATCTAGGTTAGAGTGCACGCAGATTGTTTCTTTTCTCTCTCTCTCTCTCTTTGACAGTGACCATGGCCCGACCCAAGACTATAACTCAGTGACCAAGTTAACCGAACTTTCTTATAAACACTGGCTTTTGGATTGTCCAAGTTGCATACATCATTGCCACTCTTTCTTTTACCCTTTGCTTTTCTCCAGAACACCCCGTATCATTACGAATATCCACTTCCATTGGATAAAACCATCGTATAGTTATATACGAACGCGAAGGAACTTTTTCGAGGATGGATTCTGGTTCAGGAGAAATAGGAATAAGGTTTATTCAGTTGTCTTTTATCATCACCTTCTCTCAGGTTGCGAGTACTCCTAGGATTAGAAGAGTACATCTATTACGCTTATTGGATAGTCTTCTTCCAAACCATAGGCTGGTGCCGAATAGTAAGGAAGGAAGAAAACCATTTAAGCCTAACAATGGTGTACAGAAGGTAACGACTAAAGAAAAATAAAGGGATTTGGAGAGATGGCAAGGAAATATATGGTTTCAGTCATGAATCTGAATAATGGAATAGGCATTACTAAGAATACCAGGATACCCCTACAAAACATTTTAAATGTTTCAGTTTCACTATGCGTTGTTAATTGAAAACAGATTTCCCAATTAGATCTTTACTCCAGGGTATGTATTTATCAGGTTTGATTCTCACATATGTATGGTTTTATAGATGATGAGTAGGAGTAAGTTATTGGGAATTATGTGATCATCCTCATTATATCGGAATTCGTTGTAATTGGTGATATTTGAGGAAATCGCATGGGTTGTTTACTGGACGACAAGTATTTGGTTTTGAATATCCGTTGTTATGCACCAATTTCAAACTGATATATCCATATGTTTATTTTTATAAAGTGGGATATAACTTTTTGAAATTATATCCATGATATTTACCTATATCAGTTGATGGTTAGGTAAGGAGCATTCAACAGCGATGTAAGTCTTCATAACCATAGTACAGTTTCGACCTACGACGCACAGGGTTTGAGTTTTTCAACTCAGGGGACTTATACAAAGTATTGTATGTTGTCCAGTGTCTATTAGGACAGAGGGGTTGGTACTCGAACTATATTCTGTTTACTTATGACTTCTCCATTTTTAGACACGTGTTTCGTAGAAATACAAAGTCTAAGTTTTGAGAAGTTATAGGTAAAAGAATAAAGTGGAAAACCAGGTGTTGCAAGTATCGGGATTCTTCAAGGTGATCGAAGATGTAGATACTTGTGTATGGTATTCAGTTGATAGTAATGGTTTTGAGAAACTTGTTTCTTTTTCAGGTTACTCATAATTGGATGCACTCCTAAGTTGGGTAATGCTGATCGTCCTCTATTTATTTAGTTGACATGCACTGGAGACAGCTGCATGATTTGAATCTGGTTCCAATTAAATTAGTGCATTTGTTTCTATATTAGATATATATAGAATCAATTTATATCTTAACGATGTTAAGGTACAGGGAGTCGTCCGGCTCATGCTTAAAACCAGAATCCGGATAAACTCAAGGCATGTTTCTGTAATGCCAGTTTGTAGGTTAACCCGGGCTTTGACGAGGGTTAATTTTCTACCATCTTGAAGATCAATAGTGATATTGTTCTTGACTCGCCACAGTTTTAGTAAAATGAACTTTTTCAAAATGGAGTAGTGGGAGTATGGTAGAACTGGAAGTGATTCCAGAACCACAAACGATTACTGAAAATTTAATAAAGAACCTAAAGATTCAATCAAGTTTGACATTCCATTGGCTACTCCGCAGATATGGTGGGTTACCTCAGGCACCCGAGAGGTACTTCGGTAGCCTCAAGAATGGTGACAGGAAGGTTATTGTTTACCCAAACTTGACATTACTGTTGTTCCAGACTATGAGACCCGGCAGGAGGATGGGTATAGAGTCATTCTAAACTAGCTTTAGAAGTGCATGTGTATATGACTCTGCCAGAGGGTTGTCGTAGTCAGTGGGAGCAGCGGAAGCGTAGTGGACAAATAGCTTGTGTCTATTTATAGACTAAAGCGGATATAGCGGAGATAGATCATCTATTTTTGATGTGACAGTCATGGGTTTTGACTTTATCAGAATAGGGGATGGATCTGTTAAGAAGATAGTAGGGTGTGATGTCCTGGTATTTAGGATGACATTCTCTTTGTAGGAAGTGAAATTCCTATACTACGATCGGTTATACTTTGGTCGTCACACAGTAGTTTCTCCATATAGGTTATAGATATTATATCAGACATTCTGGTTACTAGATCTATGGTTTTAGATCTAAATTTGGGAAGTGTCCCAATCTGGGTACTTAGAAAGTATTCTAAAGGTGTTTTAGAATGGACGACTCCTGGCATGGTGGTGTACCTACAGGTGATGGAGTCACCCTCTCTAAAGGTGTCTTACAGACTAAAGGGGAGAGGGATGTGCATGATTGGCATATCACTTGCTTAGGCAATTGAGTCAATCATGAATGTCAAGTACCACACCAGATGTTGTTTTTGCATTAGATGCAATAAGTTGATATATTAATCCAATCCTGGAGAAAAACAAATGGAAGAAGTTTATGAACATAAGTGGATGTTCTAGGGATTTGATAACGGCGGCCTCCTTTTGGAGACGGTTATCATTCCAAGCTTCCAAGGTGACCTGGATGACAGAGTTATTATTTTCCCTCTGACGAGGGGCAGTATTTTAGACAGGTGGTCCAAGCGGATACTGAAGGAGGCGTGGCGCGGGATACTGATTAAGTTCAGTAGATGATACTGTCTAAGAAGTTTGCTGGGTTTGGAGTTCATTTGTGAACTGGGTCCCATCAGATATCCAGAAATATTCTAAGACGGGTATTGCTCATTTCGAGAAATAGTTTTCTCCGTGAAGTTAAGATAAAGAGAGACATAGAAAGATACACTGGAGTGGATACACTCACTGAGGCTGTTTCTCGAACGCAATAGTTTTACAAACGAGGTTTATGAAATTGATTAGTAGAGGAGTTGGGTGTTCGGTATCATACGGGCTGTAAGTATGCGATATCGCAATAATTAGCCTTAAGTTCAAGTGGGAGATTGTTGGCTATAGTGCCCTCAAGGTAATTATCATAGTCGCAGACAGGTGATCATGATGATTGAAGGAGGACCTATACCGATAAAACAGTCTTACTCGAGATGATAGTATGCTATCTGGTTTGTCTTTATCATCATGTACATGTTGATAGAGCCCATAGGATTCTTGCTTGACTACCAGCATTATGATGGCGATCACGTACGTGGGAGATGGGGGTCTATAAGCACATCCTTAAATGTCCCTAGTCGTGGGAGTATTGAGACTGGGCATCGATACTCCAATGTAGACTGGTGTATACTTATCTAGACCCTGACGAGGGGCGGTGGCCGGTCTCACAAGCCATTGGTGTTAGTTGTTCACCTAAGATAGTATGCAGGTGCTCATTAGGTTATGAGTACACTGGACAGACTCGCCAGGAACATGCTAGTTGGTATTATACCTATAGTCAGATAGCTGTTCCCTGGTGACATGTGTACAGGTTAGTCTGTCGACCGGAGATCGTCATTTGTCTCATATGAGTTCCCACTGTGCTTTGATTACTACCCTACCACGGATCAAAGGAGTCGTGCAAACAGGTTTTAGTTAGGTACAGTCCCGAGCCACATGGAGGCAGTGAGCGGATCGTCGGGGATTCGTCTCTCTTGGTATTGAGGGTTGATGTCGCGCAGTGCACGGGTGGCCATCACTAGAAATCCTCGGCTGGGGTATGTGAGAATTACCGATCCAGGATCAATATTTTCTCAGGAAGTGATGGGTTTCATACCGACACGAATTATCGTGTAATTAGGGGTCTGACTTTATCCACCCCCTAGACCCGATATGCGATACTCTTAGACGAACAGACCGGACTGTACGGATATTGTCACTGACAGACTCAGTAGGGGTTTTGATGAGTTTGCTAGTCGGCCTTCCTTTCGCTCAATACCTGGGTAGCCGTTACGTACAGCTAGTGCCGCCGATGTGCTTGTGGTTAAACCCACTTCCAGCGTATTGACGAGTCTTTAGAGTCCGACACAGAGGGTTTTCACGGTTCAGGCGATATGGTGTAGGTGACGTATGTTGATACATACAGGTGTCCGATTAAATATGTGCACGGACTGCACAGACTTTAATCGGACGGTTGATAATACTAGCGGTTTAGGATTAAGCCATATATATTAAATCAAGTTTTGATTTAATAATTTACATATGTATTTATATATATGTATTCTAGTATTATTGCTAACTATTCTTTTTCTCTCTTGGCTATTCGTATTTTCGTACGAATACGCATATGTGTATTTCGATACATATACCGGGAAGCATTCCGTATTTATACGGAATGGCTTCTAGAAGATGCCACCTCATTATTGATTTTCTTTTGAAAATCATTTTGTTTATAATGAGGTGGAAAAGGTGACATGGCTAGGCATGGGTCTTTTGGTCAAAGCATGGACTTTGGCAATGTAGAGATTAGTATGGGTAATTGTTTATTGCTTAATTTGGCAAGTATTTTATGTGAATAAGGAGAGAGATGAGAGAGAGGGCCGGCCACTAATGGGGGGTGAGCTTGGGCTCATTTTTCTACACTTGATTTTCACACTCTCTCACTCTCATTTTGATGCTCACACAAAATACTTAGCCATTTTCATGCCTTGCAATCATCACCTCTTCTTCATCTTCACTTGTTGCTCACTTGAACTTATGGATGAGAGAAAAAGTTTTAGTGACACTATCCTACACTCTCCATTCTCCACTACTAGCAATTTTGAAGAGTCAGTTGGTCCGCTTGACGAACCTAGAGCTTGTGCCGTTTCCCTCAGGTGGATCATCGGAGATGAAGGAAGACCGGCGACCAAAGTTAATCCGCATCACTAGGAGCTTGGAGATGGTTGAAGACCCGAAGGACTTGAATCATTAGGTATAACCATTTCTATCTCCTTTTGTTAGCTTGCTAGTTTTAGGGTTAATGGTTTCGATCTTGGAAATCGGGTAATGGTAGCGTCGGGTTTTTAGAAAATTTTTGTTCCGCATTTGACCATGGTTCGATAGCCGGGGCGCTCCCATAACCCTTCAGGTTTTATTAGAACCCTAAAAAGTTTTAAGTAGCATGCTTGATGCATGTCAAAATCTAGTGAGGATGCTAAGCAAACCCTACAGTGATGTGAGAGCCAAGCTAGAGTTTTAGAGTAACCTAGACGACGTTAAAAACTTCGAACGAACATCAAAATATTACCCAAACATACTCTCTGGAAATTTTTCAAAAAGTTTAAATTTTTTGGTTTAAAAATATTCAGAAAATTTTGCAGGGTATTGTATGGGCCCCCCAAGAAAAACGAAGCCCTAACTCGACCTAACGACCGCGGAACCGCGGCCAAAAGGTGCTTTTAGCGGCGGTTCCACGGCGCCGTTGGTGAGGCTTGGGTTGTGCCTTCTTGTGCTGGCCCGTATGTGCTTGTGTAACTGTCTGGGAAATTTTGAATCTAAAGTGTTGAGTTCTCTGAGAATTTTTTGGGTGATTGATCGATCGACCGAATAGTTTAACATCGCCTAGTTTATTTGAATGTGATACAATATTTGGAATCTATACTAATTAGTTTTGTGAAAATTAATTAGTTGCGTGTAAATTTAACATTTCAGTCTCGGTCAGAATCGGGAATCTTGTTGAATTACCCGACTTCTTTTGAAAAGATGTTTTCATAGATGAAACCCAAATGTAAGATTTGCATTGTTAGACATGAAATCCAGAATATGTGATATTTCGGGTTTATGATGTCTAAAGACAGTGATGATTCCAAATATTGTAGTTTGACATTCCTTTCTGCGACCGTAAGTGTAGTATGTAGTGTATCGCTGGTTTCGTTGCTATACGTCAACGACAATTGGGATATACATTCTTGCTTATGTTGATGACATGTGATGTTATGTGTTGTTGTGATATGATGTATAGGTTCGTCATGATTGAATGGCCGGGGTTTTATGTGAGATGAGAGTTTTTCTTTTCATTCATATAAAATTCATTGTATATAATATTCTTTTATTGGGGCACTTCCGGGTTGAGGATGATGTTACCATTGATATATATTATTTACTTTTCCGCATCAGGATAGACCCAAGGTGGGCAGCACAAGTGACCGGGTTCTAGAGTTCAGTGGGAGGCCATCTCGAGGAGTCGAGACTGGGTCTCCTAACTCTAGAATTGGTAGGGTCACTTGCCGCTCTCGCAGGGGTCTAGGGATGTGGACTTGGCTATTCATCACGACCGTGGAATCCGTATTTTCTATTGTTGGCTTAATACAAAATACGGACCTCCTAGTATATCTTATAATTTCATATATGTACTTCTGCTGCTTATATTTTGTGATGTGATCACTTTATATGCTGAGACAGATGGTATATTGTATATATATGATGTATAATAAACGTTGCTTATGTTTTGCATCCGCGCTAGTCCCGCCCCGTTATGCCATTAGTTAAGTAACCTAACGGTGCATAACGGGACACTGTGGCGAATGCGGATGGCATAAGCTGTTAGTTGTATGTATGCCCTAGAGGCCAGTATTGTACAGATGATGTATATTATATTGGATGCTTGGACATATATAAAGATGACTTTCTTGCTCGATATGATAGTATGCTATCTGGTTGCACTTTATCTTAACATGTATACTAGTCTCTTTATACTGTCTTATAGTTACATGTTGATAAAGCCCTTAGGATGTGTACTTGACTACCTGGACTATGATGCAGATCATACTAGTGGGGACATGGTAGTCCATAAGTACATCCTTCAAGTTCCCTAGTCGTGGGTGTATCGAGACGGGGCATCGATATACCAGTGTAGACTGGCGTATATGCTTCTCGACCCATGAGATGGGCGATGGATGATCCCATATCCATTGGTGTTTGACATCAGAGATGGTATACGGGTGCTCAGTGGAGACTGGGTACACTGGACGGACTCGCCGAGAACTCCCAGATGATATTATACCTCACGTCAGATGGCAGTTCTCAGGTGACACTTGTACAGGTTAGTCTGTAGACCCGAGATCGTCATAGAGTCTTGTGTGATTCCCACTGTGCTTTGATCTCCACCTTACCACGTCCATGAAGGCGTGCAAAACGGTGGTCTTTGGGTACAGTCCCGAGTCACATGGAGACAATGAGCGATAGGAGGGGTTTCGTCTCTCCCGGTATTGGGGGTTGATGTTGCGCTGTGCTCGATTGGCCGTAACAGGGAAGTCCCTGGCCAGGGCTGATCAGAGATTTGCTGGTAAGTGTTACCAGTAGTTTCTCGACCCGTTATGAGCCTCACATCGGCACGACTTATCGGTTATTGGGGTCCGACGTTTACCACCCCTAGACTTGATATGCGACATATCAGACGAACAGACCGGACTGTACGGTAAGTGTTACTGGTTGGATTCACAGGAGTGTGAGCGGGCTAGCTCGTCGATCTTCTGATCGCTTAATACCCGGGTGGCCGTTACGTTTAGCAGACCGCTTACGGCTTGTGGGTGCTTGATATGATCATCATCTGCAACCGGCGTATTGACGAGTCTTTAGAGTCCTACATAGAGGTTTCCTGGCTCAAGCGAAACGAAATAGAAGCGCATATGAGATATGTGCGGGACCGAGAATAATGCGTGTATGTGATACCGCATTTCATTCTCGCGATGAATGTTTCGATTGGTTGTATGCGATATGACCTAGTTATCGAATCATTGATTCGATAAATCGATACATTGGATACTAGTCGGTTATGTGCGACATGACCGGATCATTGAATCAATTGTTGATTTAATGATCTAGTGTATAATTATATATTTGATATATTACTTTGCATTAACTAGTATTGGTTCACTTTAAATGGATTTTCTCACTTGAAGTTCACAAGTTGTATATGTGATATACTTTTGTGCACTTGATTGTATCATGTTTGATGATGCATGAATATAGGCTTTGTGTAAAGAATTGTACCATGGTTATGATAATGGTTAGGGTTTTGATTTATTCACTCATTTATTTATCCATTCTTTATTTATTTAAATAGATAAAAGAAAACAAAATGGTTTCTTTTTATCATGAAGCTTGTTGAAGCTTCATGAAGCTTTGACTAAAGAGACCATTTTGTCTTCATTCTTAAACCTAACCATTCCTACTTACCATGGTCTATTCTCTACACTTGACCTTAGTTAGGATATGATAAGTATTGATTTCTTTTCTATTATGATAATACTTTTTATCATATTCTATCTTCATCTTCTGCTTCTTCTTCAAGAAAGAAAACTAGACTCCATCAATGGCATCTTGAGTACTAAAGTGAGAAATCCAATTCTAAAGTGAACCCACCTCCTATTTCTTCATCCTCTACCTCTTTCCAAGTGGTTTTGGGTGTTTTCTTCACAAGTTTCACAACTAGGTGAAGTCGGAGCTTGATCCAGTGTAGCCTCGACGTAGATCATCTTCGGCATCGAAGCCGACGACTAGTCCGCTCATTTCTCCGATGAAGCCGATGAGAGAGTTCGGGATTCGAGATGGACAGCGAGGGAACGACTATATGGAGCTAAGGAAGTGGATAACCGGATCTACAAAGGTTGTAGCTTTCTTCTTTTAGTTAAGATGTTAACTAGTTTATTGTTTCGTCTAAAATTCTAGTTGACGATCCGTATTAGGGTTTCTCGGCACTCATGAAGGTTTAAAATTAGCATGGTTGATGCCTTGTGAGACCTCTTGAGAGTGCCTAGGAACCCTACAGTGGTATCAGAGCCTAGCTAGAGCCTTAGGCGAAGCCTAGACGACGTTTGAAATCCGAACGAACATCGAAACCCTAACTTTGCATGCTCTCTGGACTTTTTTCAAAAACTGGTTTTTTTCCAGATTAAAAATTCTTTAAAAATTCAGCAGGAAATTCTACGAATTACGGTGCAAAATTTTCCAAAAGATACCTCCAAAGAGCGGCGGAACCGCGTTCCGCGGCCATCTGATGACGTCAGGTTTCCTATTTTGCACAGTAATCTGTTATTTTAGGTGCTGAGTTTTCTGGGATTTTTTAATCTGAACTCAAGAGTTGAGTTTTCAGGGGTGTTTTGGGAATCAAAGATTCGATCGGATTATCAAATTTTGTCTGTATGGTTTTCCGGATAACTTTCGAATATGTTAAAAAGTTCGACCGGATATAAATACCCAACTTTTCCCATGCCGGAAAATTTCCAAGTGTTGGATTTTTCCGTGGTTTAAAGACGTTCTAAAGTAGTGCAAGTAACGCGATGGTCCCTCTAGAAGACAACAAACCTTAACTCAATTATGTGACCGTCTTGAACTGCCCTTTGAACCTTCGGGTTTGGGGCAGTATGGCGTGCCACATGTGAGGCGTTGGCTTGACCCTTCTACGGCTGGACCGTTGGTACTGAGGCATGAAGTGAATGTCTTTGAACCTATTTCATGTGTTGAACGGTTTCAGGAAAACTTGGGTGTTCGAATGTTCGATCGGATACAATAATTGGAATTCACAAACAGTTATGAGATAACTGAATGAATGTTATAAATTTAGCGGTTTAGTCTCATTTGATATTGAAAAGAGTTTTCGATAATGGGACTAAAATGCGGGGTTTATAATTGTTAGGCATGTGATGTCTAAGTATTTCATTTGATTAGGCATGCGATGTCTAATGAGGTTGTGGATTCCAACTGTTGTAGTTTTACACTTTCTTTTCTGTGACCGTAAGTGTAATATGTGATATCGCCGGTTCCGTTGCTATATGTCAACGACAATTGGGATGCGCATATTTACTTACGTTGATGACATGTGATGTTATGTGTTGCTGGATATGTTATATTGGATTGTCTTGTTTGAATAGCCGGGGGGTTTTATGTGAGATGAGTGTTTTTCATTTTCATTCATGCAAAAACTTGTATGTAATATTCTTTTATTAGGGCACTTCCAGGTTGCGGAAGTTGTCACCTTTTGTATATTATTTACTTTTCCGCATTAGGATAGACCCAAGGAGGGGAGCATAAGTAACCGGGTTCTAGGGTCCAGCGGGAGACCATCTCGAGGAGTCGAGTCCGGGTCTCCTAACCCTAGAATTGGTAGGGTTGCTTGCCGCTCTCGTAGGGGTCTAGGGGTGTGGGATTGGCTATTCATCACGGCCGTGGAATCCGTGTTTTATACTGGCTCATATTGAAAACACGGACGTCCTAGTATATCCAATGTTTCATATGTTTCTTCTGCTGCGATATCTGTGATGTGATCCTGATGTTCTGTGATGGATACTGTATATAGTATATATGATACATTATATAGTCGTTACTTATGTTTTGCATCCACACTAGCCCTGCCCTGCTCTGTCGTTAGTTACCTAACCTAACGGTGCACGAGGGGACATCAAGGCGAATGAGGATGGCATAAGTGTACGTCGTATTTATCTGTGATGTTTAGGTGACTTAAATGATGGGACTTCATTAATGTGATTAATGATAGAAAAGAAACCTAGGATGTTGTAGAATCAAATTTTAAACAAAACAGGTAGCTACAGTTCTTGCTTTGCATAGCAGTATATATGATATACCCTGCACCTTATTCGATGAGGAAAGGACCGAGATCCCTTCACCGGGAGTGACTCCTTTAGCAATAACTGGCAGATGCTACACACTCGGTTTGTTTTTGATTGCTTCTATAGTTTCTGCTTTGCACAGTGATATATATGATATATCCCGCACCTCATTCGACGAGGAAAGGGCAGACGATCCCTTCACCGGGAGTGACCCCTTTAGCAAAACTAGAAAAGCCTCAAAATCATTCCATTTCAAAACTTCATTTGTTTCTACAACGATATCAAGTTCATTACGCAATAGGTTTTCAGAAAAACCTGTCGTAGCCCTCCGTCATTTCAGATAAGTCCTGTTTAGTATTCGTGCTGCGTTTGTTGACCTTGTCAAGGCGCAGTGTGCGGTAGCTAACCAGTATTTATCTGCTTATGCATATGATGCAGATTGAGTTAGGGTAGTCGTACGGCCTTGTTGACCTTGTCAAGGGTCGTGCGGGTGGGTTTAATTCAATCAAGAAATGACGGGTTGAACTTGACTTACGGTCTATGGTTTGTTGACCTTGTCAAGTTCATAGATCGTTTGGGGCAAAAGCATTATTGGGAATTTCAAGTGTTGAAATTTGTAATGAGATTGCATACCTTCTATGAGATAGTTGGAACCCGATACCCACTGCGAGTAAGAGTTACTACTGGGAGAGTTTTACACATTACAATTAGCCGATCAAGTAGGTGTCTAGAAAGGTATCAACGGGGTTACGCCTCTGGGAAAACGAGGTTTACATTAATTAGGTTCGTGCGAAAGCACGGGGGACCTCCCTCAAAGTACCGACACTGGCCTGGCTGAAAGATTGGCAAACTTGTAGTGTGTAATTAATCCCGGCTAGTCTTTCCTTTTAGGGTTTGAAGGAAGATTTGATAAAAACCAGTGGGAGCCATCCTGATTAGATAAGATAATAACCAATCTGATCTTGCAAGAGCATACGCTAAAATGTTTTCTTCTCTCTCTCTCCAGATAGCGACCATGTCATGCCCTAATAAAAATAATAATATGGATGTATTGACCGAACCCGCATGTTATACTGTGCTGGGGAACGTTGGTTCCGTTCTTTCCTATAAGAGTTATAGAACTGAATAGGATATAGGGGAATACAAGGATTCCCATGCCACCCGAATGAAGAAAGTACATGATGATGCATTTTCTTCAGGTGTGTTCGTTACAGAAAACTGTTTCTCCATTTGCCTTACGTCCTGGGTATTAGATACCGGGTCAGGATCCCATATATGTAATCAGTTACATGGGCTTAGAAAAGGTAGAGAACTTGGAGAAGGTGATAAAGACATAAGAGTTGGAAATGGTGCAATTGTTGCAGCTAAGACTGTCGGGGAATATCACCTTGTATTACCAACTGGTAATACATTGGTTCTGAACGAATGCTATTACATGCCGAACCTGATATGCAACATTATATCGGTTTCTTTGTTGAGTAAAGAGGGATATAATTTTGTATTACAGGACAATGTTATGAACATTTTCCGTGACCAAAAGTTGGTTGGATCAGGCACGTTGTGCAATGGCATTTATGTTCTAAATCAATCAACAATTCTGAGCATAACAAACACACACAAGAGGAAGAGTTCTGAACTGAATGAATCCTTCTTGTGGCATTGTAGACTGGGTCACATCAATGCGACACGACTGGCTAAGTTACATAAGGATGGATATTTGAAACCATTCGAATTTTCATCTTATGACACTTGCCAGTCATGTCTCAAAGGCAAGATGACCAAAACTCCGTTTACGGGACACGGAGAAAGAGTTACCGAACTCTTGGGACTGATACATAGTGATGTATGCGGTCCTATGTCTACACATGCCAGGGATGGTTCTTCGTACTTCATTACATTCACTGACGATCTCTCTAGATTCGGATATGTGTTCCTGATAAAACACAAATCAGAAGCTTTTGAGAAATTTAGAGAATATAAACAAGAAGTCGAGAACCAAACCGGAAAAAGTATTAAAATCCTTCGATCTGATCGAGGAGGTGAATACTTGAGCAATGAATTCCTGGACTTCCTAAAAGAGAATGGGATTCTCTCTCAGCTGACTCCTCCATATACACTACAGCACAACGGTGTATCAGAATGGAGGAACCGCACCCTATTAGATATGGTGCGCTCTATGATGAGCACAGCTGAGTTACCTATTTCCTTTTGGGGATATGCACTGGAAACAGCCGCATACCTATTGAATCAAGTTCCATCTAAATCTGTACCTACCACACCATATGAGATATGGAGTGGGAAGAGGCCATATCTTAAACGAGTTAAGATATGGGGTTGTCCAGCCTATGTCAAAAGACAAAATCCGATCAAGCTCGAGGCACGGTCAGTTCTTTGCAAGTTTGTGGGATATCCAAAGAACTCATATGGGTATTTTTTCTACCACAGTGAGGAACAAAAAGTGCTTGTTGCTCAACATGCCATCTTTTTAGAAAAGGAATTCCTTAAAAAAGAAATTAGTGGCAAAGTGGTAGAGCTGGAAGAAGTTCCAGATACACAAACCGTAACTGAAGATTTAGTGGAACCAGACGATTCAGTAGCTCCCAATGAACCTCAGCCTCTCCACCGATCTAGTAGGGTTCCTCGCCAACCTGAGAGATACTACGGTTTTCTCATGGATGGTGGGAGCGAGGATTGCATCATGGAGGATGATGACCCAACTAGCTTCGAGCAGGCCATCACGAGTAGGGACTCAGTGAAATGGCTGGATGCTATGCGGTCCGAGATGGAATCCATGTACACCAACAAAGTATGGACTTTGGATGTTGCTCCTGAAAGGGTAAAACCCATCGGGAGCAAGTGGATCTTCAAGAAAAAACTTGGTGTACATGGGAAAGTGGAGACTTTCAAAGCTTGACTTGTAGCAAAGGATTTTCGTCAAAGACCAGGTGTGGACTATGACGAAACCTTTTCTCCAGTGGCTATGCTTAAATCCATCCGGATCATGCTTTCCATCGCTGCATATCATGATTACGAAATCTGGCAAATGGATGTTAAGACCGCCTTTCTAAATGGTGATTTTTATTGAATTTTTTAAAGGATTTTTGATGAATTTTGGAGAAAAATAAAATGAGGAAAATGGGGGCTACCATGGGGGGTGAGGCCGGCCATTTTTTTGGAGGTGAGGGAGAGAAAGAAGAGGGTGAGAAAATGTGTAGAAGTCTCCACCAAAATATCACTTCATTATGTCTTTTCATGCATTTCTTTATTTTATTTTATTTCTTTACTATAGCAACTCAAGAAAGCTCTAGAAAAATGGAAAAATTTGCAAATAAATTTTGCATGATACACACTAAATTCTAATATGCCATGGTTCATTTTTACAAATTAAAATCATTCAACTTTGTAATTTACACTAATTTAGTGTAAAAATAAAGCTTATGTTAATATTTAAAATAATTAATTTAGGAAAAATATTTAATTAAACTAAAAATTTATAAGTTGCTAAATAAACACCATTTACTAGTAATAACATAATTAAAATAGGTATTTTTGAAATTATAATGAAAAACAATCACGGTTTAATTTTACGAAAAATACATTTTACTTTACCGAAATTCATAAAATTCACTTAAACAATTTTATTCATTTAATTATTTATTTAATTATTTTTAAAACGTTACAGAGAGGTTGCTTCACTTTGGGTACTTGGCGAGTAGTTTACCGCACCCGTAGGGGTCTAAGGTGGGGTTTGGCTATTCATCGCGACCGTGTAATCCGTCTTTCGTTGCAGGCTTGAACGAAACGCGGATTCCTAGCATATCCAATGTGTTCATCTGTCATCTGGAATGGCTATCATTGCATCTGACGAATGTATATATCTTTATATGATATCTAGTAGGCGTTGCTTATGTTTTGCATCCGCGCTAGTCCAGCCCCCGCTCTGTCGTTAGTTAAGTAACCTAACGGGTGATGACGGGGCCCCGTGGCGAATGCAGATGGCATAAGCGTACGTCATATGTTCGTTGTTTTTTGCAATGGTAGGATTAATTGATGGGACGCATTATATTAATGCAAAGAAAATAAACCAAAATTAAATCGTTGGAACAATTTCAAAACCACTCGGTTTTTTCCAAAACAGAAAACTTTTTAAAACACGGAGCTTAAACCACTCCTTTTAAAACCTATCAAGGTTCTTTTGATTATATCAAGTTCACTACGTTCACGGTTTTGCTAAAACCATTCATAGCCCTCCGTCATTTCGTTTGAATATTCAATAGTATTCAATCTATGTTTGTTGGTCTTAGTCAAGGCATAGTGATTGGTAGCTGCTGGGTATTCATATGTTGCACAGATAGATGCGTTGGTTTGGGACAGTCGTATTACTTTGTTGGCCATAGTCAGGGGTATATACGGGTGGGTTCAAATCAACCTGGACAATACCGGGTAGAACTTGACATGTGACTTATGATTTGTTGGCCTTAGTCAAGGTCATAAGAGCATGGGGCAAAAATCCACATCGGGAGTTTCTAAGGAAATTGAAACTTGCTAGTGCTGCATACCATTTGGAGTTTGATAATGTTGGTAGGATTCCTTCAATATTATCTCACAATGATATTTGGATCCCGATCCTACTGTGAGTATCCGCTACTCCTCGGGAGTCTTTTCATTTAACGATCAATGCTATAAACCAAGTAGGTGTCTTGAAAGATGTTAGTGGGGCTACGCCCACAGGGAAAAGAGGTTATTTAATTAAGGAACTTCGCGAAAGCGTCGTAAAACCTCCCTCGAAGTACCGACACCAGCCTAGCTGAACGGTTAAGCAAGTATTGTACGGTGAGATCAATCCCGACTAATTCTTCTTTTATGGTTTGAGGAAGGATTCGAGAAACAGTGCGAGCCATCCTGTTTAGATAAACTAAAAACTAATCTAAACTTGCAAGAGCATCATGCTAAGTGTTTTCTTCTCTCTCTCTTAATTGCAGCGACCCAGTGACCAGACATAGGTTACATCTAGATAATAAAATGACTGAATCTGACTGTTATGACTGGCAAAGATCTGTCCAGATGTCCATTACCCATGACAAGCTGGGACACCTCCTAACTAATCAAACCCCTGCCGTCTCATGACCAGTTTCCCCTGTCACGGATATTGATATCCGTAAGACATCGGAAAAGGACTGTGCAAATGCCAAGTGCCTCGTATTGGCCTCAGTTAATGGTGCATACCAGAGGCAGCACGAGAAGATGGACTTAGTTTATGTCTTCCTCCATAACAAAGATTTATATGGAGAGCAATCTCGTATCGCAAGATATGAGACCTCGAACGAATTGCTTCAAGCGAGCTTGGCTGTCGGGTCATCTGTAGGGGACAACGTCCTTACAGAGACTAGCTATTTTGATAAGCTCACAGACCTGAAGACCACGTTGAAGAACGGGTCAAATACTGACTTGATTCTACAGTCTCTGCCCTCTACTTATACCCTGTAGGAAACCAGGGTAGAAGAAGGAAAGAGAAGGGCAAAAGATTCGGGACTGGATGTAGTAAAGGAGGGACGTTCATATTGTTACGGGAAAGAACATTGGCAGAAGAATTGTAGGGCTAGCAAAGCCAATAGCCAGGATTCGAAGCATGTTGTGGCTTCGGCTTCGGGTGTGTTTGTAATAGAAAACTGTATGTCAATTAACTCTACTTCCTGGGTACTGGATACCGGATTAGGATCTCACATCTGTAATTCATTACAGGCTTTGAGAAACCGTAGAGTTATCAGGATAGGCGATATAACTCTCAGGGTTGCCAACGGAATGAGCGTGGACGCTGAATCCGTAGGGGAATATCACATTAGATTGACAAGTGGGCAGATATTGATTCTGCGTAACTGTTTGTATGTACCTAGTATGGCTTGTAATAACATATCTGTATCCTTACTTTCTAAGGAAGGATATGATTTTACTTTTGTAAGCGATGTGGTCCACATCCACCTAAATCAAGTTCTGGTTGGGTTAGGTACATTAGAAAATGGTATATACGTATTAAATCAAGCTCAGGTTTTCAGTATCCAGAACAGACTTAAAAGAAAGTCTCCGGAAACAAATCAGGCTTTCTTATGGCATTGTAGACTGGGTCACATTAATGAGACACGGTTAACAAAGTTACATAAAGAGGGAAACTTGAATCCGTTTGAGTATCAGTCTTATGCTACTTGTGAATCTTGTCTCATGGGTAAGATGACAAAGACTCCGTTCACTGGACACGGAGTAAGAGCGAGCGAGCTCTTGGGACTCATACACAGTGACGTGTGTGGTCAAATGTCTACACATGCGCGAATTGGTTATTCATACTTCATTACTTTTACGGATGATTTCTCTAGGTATGGACATGTCTTCCTAATGAAGCATAAATCCGAGGCCTTTGAGAAATTTCGGGAATACAACAATGAAGTTGAAAAACAAACAGGCAAAAGTATCAAGACACTGAGATCTGATCGAGGTGGTGAATACTTAAGTGCCGAGTTTCTGGACTACTTAAAAGAGAATGGAATTCTCTCTCAGCTTACTCCTCCATACACACCACAACACAACGGTGTATCGGAAAGACGGAATCGAACTCTATTGGATATGGTTCGTTCCATGATGAGTAAGGCTGAGTTACCGCGATCTTTCTGGGGTTATGCACTAGAAACAGCTGCATATCTTTTGAACCAAGTTCCTACTAAGTCAGTGCCTACCACACCATATCAGATGTGGAGTGGGAAGAAACCCTGTCTTAAACACTTTAAGACATGGAGATGTCCAGCTTTTGTTAAAAAGCAGCATGCGGACAAGCTCGAGGCACGCTCAGTACAGTGTAAGTTTATGGGATACCCAAAGAACTCCAAGGGGTATGTTTTCTATTATGCAGAGGAGCAAAAGGTTTTTGTTTCTCGTCATGCCCGCTTCTGGGAAACTGAGTTTTTAGAAAATCAGATAAGTGGGAGCACAATAGAACTGGAAGAAATTCCAGAACCACAAGCTATTACTGAAAGTTTGGTAGAACCAGAAATTTCAGGAAAACCAGACATCCCAACGCCACTCCGCAGGAGTAGTAGGCAGTCTTATCCGCCCGAGAGATACTACGGTTTTCTCATAAACGGGGATCAAGAGGATTGCATCATTGAAAATAATGAGCCTACTAGCTTCCAGCAAGCCATTCAGAGCGGTGACTCAGTAAAATGGCTGGATGCAATGCGGACCGAGATGGAGTCTATGTACACCAACAAAGTTTGAACTTTGGACATTGCTCCAGAAGGGGTAAAACCCGTAGGCTGCAAATGGATCTTCAGAAAGAAGATTGGTGTAGATGGGCAGGTTGAAACCTATAAAGCTTGACTTGTTGCAAAGGGTTTTCGCAAAAGACCTGGTTTGGACTATGACGAAACCTTTTCTCCAGTGGCTATGCTCAAATCCATTCAGATCCTCCTTGCCATTGCTGCCTTCCACAATTATGAGATCTGGCAGATGGACGTAAAGATGGCTTTTCTAAATGGAAATTTGGAAGAGTGCGTCTATATGGATCAGCCGGAGGGTTTCATTCAGAGTAGGAGCAACGGTAAAGTGTGCAAGTTGCTTAAGTCCATTTATGGACTAAAGTAGGCATCGCGGAGTTGGAACATCTGCTTTGATGATACTGTCAAAGAATTCGTCTTTATCAAAAATCCGGATGAACCATGCATTTACAGTAAGATTGTAGGGAAAACTGTGGTATTCCTCGTCTTGTACGTGGATGACATTCTCCTAATAGAAAATGACATTCCTATACTACAGTCAGTCAAAGGATTCTTGTCATAGAGGTTCTCCATGAAGGACCTGGGCAATGCCAACTACATGCTGGGGATCCAGATCTATCGTGATAGATAAGAGGATGTTGGGACTTTCGCAGTCCAGGTACATCGACACCATACTGAAACGATTCAGTATGGAAGATTCAAAGCGCGGTAATCTACCGGCTTGTTATGGAATCACCCTCTCCAAAGAGATGTCTTCCAAGACTGATTTGGAAAGGGCTCGCATGTCATCTATACCATACGCATCTACGGTAGGCTCTATAATGTATGCGATGTTGTGTACCAGACCAGATGTAGCATACGCATTGAGCGTTGTAAGCCGGTATCAGTCAGACCCAGGGGAGAAACACTGGATAGCAGTAAAGAACATTCTCAAGTACCTGAGAAGGACTAAGGAGATGTTCTTAGTGTATAGCGGAAAAGACCTCCAGATCGAGGCCTTTGCTGACTCCAGCTTCCAGAGTGATAAGGATGACTCCAAGTCCATGTCGGGTTATGTCTTTACCCTCAATGGAGGGGCGGTTTGCTAAAAGAGCTCCAAGCAGGAAACCGTTGCTGACTCAACTATGGAAGCGGAGTACATAGCTGCTTGCGATGCCGCAAAGGAAGCAGTCTGGATGAAGAAGTTCCTCACGGAGCTTCAGGTGGTTCCTACCATTGTTGATCCAATACCGCTGTATTGTGACAACAACGGTGCTATAGCTTTAGCGAAGGAACCCAGGTCCCATCAGAAGTCCAGACACATTTTGAGGCGGTACCACCTGATCAGGGAGATCGTAGATCGCTGGGAGATCAAGGTGAGGAGAGTGGATTCGGAGAATAACACTGCAGATCCACTCACGAAGGCCATACCCCAGACTCAGTTCGAGCGGCTAATCGAGATGATTGGTTTTCGATACGCCAGTACATGGACCTAGTGCAAGTGGGAGATTGTTAGTGTATATGCCCTGGAGGCCATTACTGTATTATACAAGTTTGTATATTACTTAATGGAAGCTTGGGATATTCACAGTTGTATAGACAGTCTTGCTCAAAATGGTAGTATGCTACTTGGTTTGTTTCTACTTTAATATGTGCATGTGTTTCTTTTAGCATATCGCTTATACATATTAGTGGAGCCCTTAGGATCTTTACTTGATTACCAGCGTTGTGATGGCAGTCACACTAGTAGGGGCTGGGTAATCTACAAGCACATCCTTATACAGGTCCCTAGTCGTAGGATTATCAAGACGGGGCATCGATACTCCGGAGTAGACTAGCGTATACACTTCTCATCCCAGCAGGGGAGATGGTCTGTCCCACAGCCATTAGTACGTCGTACTGGAGATAGTATGCGGATGCTCGTTAGGTTACAAGTACACTGGATAGGACTCATCGGGAACTGTTGGTTGGTATTATACCTATCGTCAAATAACAGTTCCCAGGTGACAGGAGTACAGCTTAATCCGTCGACTTGACGCTGCTACTTCGCCTCGAGTGTGTTCCCACTGTACTTTGATTACTACCCTACCACGGCTCAAAGGAGTCGTGCAAACAGGTAGTAATTGGGTGCAGTCCCGAAGCACTTGGAGGCAGTAGCGGTTAGATAGGATTCGTCTCTCCCAGTATTGGGGGTTGATATCGCGCTGTGTCTAGGAGAGCCATTACACAAAGTCCCTGGCCAGGGCAAGCGAGAATTACTGGTAGTGTTTCCAATAGTTTCTCAGGGTGTTCTGGGCTACACTTCGGCACGACTTGTACCGCTATTAGGGGTCTGACGTTTACCACCCCCTAGGCCCGACATGCGATACTCATAGACGAACAGACCGGGCTGTACGGAGATTGTCACATTCAGGCTCAGTAGGAGTTCGGATGGGTTTACCTCATCGGCCTTCTTATCGACATCTACCTGGGGACCGTTACGTATAGCTAGTGCCGCTTGCGGTCTGTGGTTAAACCTACTGCCAGCGTAGTGTCGAGTCTTTAGAGTCCCACACAGAGAGTTTCCCTGCACTGGGCAAAAGGTGTAGAGGCCGTATGGTTTTACGGCAAGGCTACGATCACTTACGTGCACTTGTGCGCGTATGATGTTCGGGCAGACGATACTAGTGGGCTTTGGTTTAAGCCGGATCCTAGTATTGTATAGATGGATTGGTTTTGTCTTCTGTGCATTCGCATTCTACGGAATGCGGATGCGGGTGTGTATGCACGGTTGTGAGGAGCGAAGAAGGAAGTGCCTCATTGGGGTTCTGACCGTTGATTCGGTCAAAACCATTATGATATAAGGAAAATATTTACTAATCTTTTTAATGATAATTGTGTTATGGCTAATTACTTTGACCATTTGACCATGCTTGACAATTTGACCTAGTTGACCATTGTTGACTTGGATATTTCTTGTGAGCGACTCTTCTTTGGCTTTATCAAGACATGATAGTGGTCAAATCAAACTTAACCATCATAATTATTATGATAAAAGATTGGTTTTTATTTTTTCTATGGCTCATTATCTCATTGGCATTCTCTCTCTTCATTTGAGCTCTCAAACTTTGCTCTTCTTCTTCTTCCTCACTAGAATTCCAAAAAGGTCTCATGTGTTGAGCATGTTGGGGTTCAAATAGACAAACAAATCCATCTTCTTCCTCTACATCACCTAGGACATCAAGAGTAGCAAACTTGTTGCTTTAGTTACCTCGGCTTGAGGTGGAGCTCGAACTATAGACTCTCGGGTGGATCGTCTTCGACTCTAGGAGGCCGCGGAGGTGACCAAGATCCGGATCGATCCTCGGAGCTTACATGGACGAGGAGAACAGCGGAGAGAAGACCCGAAGGACTAGTAGCATGAGGTATAATCACCTTGCATAGTAGATAGAACCTCATGTAGTTTGTTAGTAATGGTTTGGCAAAAATCCTCAAGTTTTAGTCTATGTTACCTTGTGTTAAAAATTTGTTTTTTACCTATTCCGCCTTCCCGTAAGTACCGGGATGGGTAACGTAGACTTACACTAGCCCCATCCATCCCAGGACCTGAATCTTCTATTGCGGATAGGGAGATCCGCAAGACTTGGGATATTGACTGTGCCACTGCCAATGCCTCACGCTTGTCTCGATGGACAATGCCCATCAAAAGCAGCACGAGAAAATGAATGTTCAATCCATCTTTCTCCATACAAAGAAGTTGTATGGGGAGCAATCTCGTACCCTCCGATACGAGACATCTCGAAAGTTGTTTCAGATGCGGATGGCTCCTGGCACACTAGTAGGTGATCATGTTTTGAAGATGATAGCACT
Organism: Agapanthus africanus; assembly: GCA_030015575.1. NCBI lineage: Eukaryota > Viridiplantae > Streptophyta > Magnoliopsida > Asparagales > Amaryllidaceae > Agapanthus > Agapanthus africanus. Next base: position 393,732,476 of record CM057343.1, read on the forward strand.
TATTGAAGAGCTTGAGAGCCTCGGATAGACAATGGAGAACGAACAATATATTGATATTGTTCTACAGTCTCTCCCCACTGCCTTTGCTCCATTCATAGTGAACTTCAACATGCACAACATGGAGAAGTCACTACCTGAATTTCTCAATATATTGAAAAGTGTAGAAAGCACGCTCCAGACTACTAAGACTCCCGCTCTGATTGCGGGGCCATCTTCCTCTTCTCTCCCAAAAGCTAAGGCTAAGGGAAAGGAGAAGAAGAAACCTATCAAACCGAGAGGAGTGAAAAAGGCACAAGGGAGAAACAAATCCAAGGCTAGAGAGTCAGGAAAAGGAAAATGTTTCTACTGCAAGAAGTCGAGACACTGGAAGCGAAACTATATTGAGTACCTTGATCTCAAGAAAAAGAAGCATGGTGATGCTTCCGCTTCAAGTGTGTTTGTGACTGAAAACTGTTTTTCTATATACTCTGCTTCCTGGGTATTGGATATCGGTTCAGGTTCTCACATCTGCAATTCTATGCAGGGCTTGAGAGATAGCAGAGTTTTAAAGACCGGTGATCACACTCTTCGAGATGGAAATGGTTCCAATGTACATGCAGTTTCAGTGGGACAGTATCACCTGGGGTTGCCGTCGGGTTGTATGTAACATTTCGGAAATATAAAATATTATTTTTGGAAATTTAATATTAAAATAATATATTTCGTGAAAACTACCCGATTTCCGAAATTTGGGATTTTCGTAAAGTAGTATAAGTGTATACCAATATTTGGAAATTAATCGAAGATTAAAGTGATTTATTTATTTTAATGATATTTATCGTATTTTGGGATAAAATCCGTGTTTTTACATTTTTCATGATTTTGCACCATGTCATGTGCATGTGTGCATGTGTGTGTTTGTGAGTTTTGTGAGAATGAGAAAGGGAAAAAAAGGGAAAAAAAAAGAAAAGGAAATGAATTGAATGTGAATGGAATATCAATTTGATGCCATGGACAAAAGAGATATTTGTGAAAGAAACAAAAATTGATATTTTGAGAAAGAGTGAAGGTAAGAGAGAGTGAGCATAAGAGAGAGGGAGAGTAGTGGCTGCCCTCATTCATTTCTTCCATTTCCTTCTTTCATTTTCTTCAACTCATATTCTCTCCACTTCAACCCTCAAGAATCATCTCCAATCCTTCACCAAAACCCTATACCCCCTTCATTAAAAACATACACCCCTTCATCCTCAACACATTGGACCTTGCAAGTTTGGATTTTGAAGACTTGGGCAACTCAAGAATTTCTTTAGTTGCTAATGAGGTATATCCATACACTTTTAGTTAAGTATTGGCGTTAATATATCCTATTCTAGTTTATATATTGATTTAGTTAGGGTTGTGATCTTAGAAAATTATAAGATGCTGTTGTGTGGTTAAGTGAGGTGTAGTGAGTGATTACTAGACCTTAGAGAGTGTTTTACTGGCCAAGACCAGAGAATAGAAACCAAAACACGGAAGTTAGAATTGCCGATATCGTATTTTGTGGGAATTGTGATAGGATTCTGAGATCTGCTGTGACCCGGAGAACCTGAAAAATATTTAGCGAACACAGAGAGATGTGCAGGCAACCAGGAACCTACCCTAGAAACCCGAGCCCATTTCCCCTTATCCTGGCCGCAGATTTAATCCATATGGCCGTAATTTGCGGCCACTTCATGGTGAAATGTGGTGATTTGTTCTGTAGCTTCCTTATCCTATATCTAGAGCAACCTCATGTGCAGAATTGGCTAATTTAACCTGAGTCAAAATCTGGAGGTGTTTTCCGTTGTTGCTGATTTAGTGTTACGATTTGTGAAACTTGGTTTTGTATTTGAGTTTGGATTCCGTCGTTGGATGTTTATATGTCAACGGACGAGGGTTATTTGGTTGTGTTTTCCATGCGAAGCTATAGGTTTTAACCTATGAGCGCACCGCGTGCCGTTTTGGATTTTAGAACTTGATGTTAATAGCTTTGCGATTTCATATCGATTGTAGATACTTCGCGTGGACTTCCGAGACGACGAAGCACATCGACTACGGCTAAGCGAGGAGTTTAGCAGGTGAGTAGATTTATATCTACGGGGGAAGTCGGGTGGATGGCGTATAGCACCCCCGCAAGCACTGATATGGAATATAGTTTGATTATTATATCCTGATAAATGATATGCGACAGACATGATTATAGGATTTAATAACGATAATATGATGAAGTTGACACTAATGAACATAGTGACATATGAGAATATGAAATGAGAAGTGAATCATAATAGGTACAAATTGAAAGAGAACGAGTATACGATATGATATGATGACTTAATGTGATATGTCGTTATATGGATGCGAGTCGATATGAGATGGTTGATACCTTTGTCGGTCCACGATATGAGATTGATACAGATGTGACCTGGGATATAGGTATATAGACATATATAATGTTGTGAATCTTGAGTGATATGCCGTACGATGGATTATACCGTATGTGATGTTGCAAAGCTGGATGCCGATTTATAGATTCACCGACTCGGATATATTGTAGACACGTATACCTTATAGAATTTAGCCGACGATGTACTTTATGCTACGTTCATGTCATTCTCATTGCATTGTATATATATCTGTGCCGGTACACCTACACCATTATCGATGATGCGTATGTTACACTTACATATATTGGCCGGCTCACTCACCTTTATCATCGATAATTACTATGTCACTACACAATAGAATTGCTACATCATGCCATGATATACCTTATTATAGCTACATGTTCATCTTCATATGATGTTGCGATATCTACGGGGAGATCGCCCGTATGGCGTTAAGCGTCAGGCTAGATATGATATTAGCTGCATTGCTTATATGCACATATAGAGATTGTGCATGGACTTCATTGCATATCATTACTTATTGTGCTTGGACTTGTACCCATTGGACACTGCACTATTATTGACAGTTCATGTCGCACGAGCACAACTGTATGCCACACACTCCGTCGATAATTGCCATGACACGCACAACACACATACATATGTGATATTGTATGGTTAGTGACATTGAAACATGATCCTTATTTCCATTGTGTATAAGAAAGATAGCATACACATATACCTTGCCATACCTATATGCTTATACCTATACATATGTGATATTGTATTAGTTAGGAATATTGAGACATGATCCTTATTCCATTGTGTATATGAGATATAGCATACATGTATGCCTACATGTTTACACATATACCCAGAGGGTATTACATCATTATTGATAGGTATAGACACATATCTGGCTACAGCTATATGTACATCATATACAGATACTTACATGTACACCCTGATCTATAGCCACATATTCACCTTTATATGATGTTTCTTGGATTTTTGGAGAATTGGGAACCGCATGATATATTTAATAACTTGATGCATTTTAATACCGGTTTTTCCTTAATATGCTCATATTACTGTTTTATGTTGCATATATTATATTTCATGGATTTACGCATTGAGATATGGATTTCATTTGATTTATGGATTTGAGAACCATGGGGGTATTTCAAGAAAATTATGTATTGTTTGAAAACCCGTTTTCTCGTGAGATAATATGGGCCGATCCGGACTGACAGAGCCCGAGGGTCGATCCGGACTGACGGAGCCCATGGGCTTATCCGGACTGACGGAGCCCGAGGGCCGATCCGGACTGACGGAGCCCGAGATATGAGGATTTACGTGTCGATACTGGACACGGGTTTCATGATGTTTCGAGTGTCGGTGTTGGACACTCAGGTTCTATGATTTTGATGTGTCATTGAGGGACCCACACACACACACACACACACACACATATATATATATATACAGGCATATGTTTTCATGATGTTTCGTGTGTCGATGTTGGACACTCAGATTCCATGAGACTTACAGATTTGAGGGCCGATCTGAAGATGCAGTGCCTGAGATATAAGGATTTACGTGTCGTTGCTGGACACGGGATTCATGATGTTTCGAGTGTCGATGTTAGACACTCAGGTTCCATGATTTTGATGTGTCACGAGGGACACACGTTGATTTATATCCTCATATTTACCTGCATATGCTTTCATGATATTTACATGCATAACGTTGTTGTGTCATTGGTTGACACGTAGATGAGATCCACATGCATACATGCATTTGATTATATTGTTGGATGATATCCACTTGCTGATAGGCATTGATTATGTGTTGGCACATATGCAGATACGGTCACCCTAAATATCATAATATTACCTTTATGATATAGTTGACCTAGGAATCGTTGTTTATTTCGATTTCTACCTGATGATATTTTCTACTCACGAGTTGGCAACTCACTCCCGTTGTGCCACAGTTCTTGCAGGTTGACCGCATAGATCAGTAACAGCATCGCTGGTACACAGCTGTATTCGAGTGATTTGGTTTGGTAGGTGGTACATGTTGGATCGTGCCACTCTTGTATTACTATTCCTATTGTATCTAGTTACTCCATTAAATCAGAAACTAGTATTTGTATAAGTAGTAAGACTTAGCAAGACTTGTAGTTCCGGGACTTGAGCGATGGGTTATATGTTCGCTTGGTGGGTTTGATGTCTTGCTTTACATTATTCCTTGTGTTGATCTTCACCGTTGGGCGTCATATACATATATTCTGCCTTGCGTGGTTGTGATCCTGTAGTATTTCAGAAAAATAAAATATTATTTTTGGGATATTAAATAATTAAAATAATAAATATTATGAATATTTAATATTGCGGTAAAAATTAAATACCGATAAATTGGGGAAAATTTGGAAAATTGTTGGAATTACTGAAATGAGGGTGTTTTATGTGATTTATGCAATTACAAACTCTTATAATGAATTATACACTATTTTAATGCTAATCGCGATTAAATATCACTAATCGTGTATTAAGCTTGTTTTGTGCACTATGTCACATTTACAAATACTTGTTACATTTTCTACCATGGTTCTTCTTCTTTCATGCATGGTTTTGTGTTAGAAAAGAAAAGATAAAGATAAGAAAAGAAAACAAGAAAAAGAAAAGTTAAAGAGGGAAGGACATGAGAGAGAGTGAGGTGAGAGGTTCTCTTGACTTGGTCTCATCTCCTCTCTCATCTTCACTTCATCATTTCCCCTTCATCCTTCACCATGACTGCTGCCCTCTCCTCCAGCCCCCTCTACCTTATCACACAACACCAAAAACAACTCAAAAGTTCACCTCTATTTCACAAAAAACATGCAAAAGCTCCTCACAAGCACCTTGGACCAAGAAAAATCCGATTTTGATCACTTGGGGCAACTCAAGGAAATCCTTGAGTTGCCAAATGAGGTAATTTTTGGACCATTAGAATAGTATTTCAATTTCTTAAGCATCCATACAAGTTTAGAATCGATATTGTGTAGTTTAGCTAACTTTGAAAATTCCAAGATAGGGATTAGGGTTGAATTGATTCCAAAAGTGCAATTGAGGTGTAATTAGGGACTACGACCCCTGTAGGGATGGTATAGTGGGCTAAACCATAGAGTAAACCCCCAATTCCCAAATTTACAAACTCCGATATCGTATTTTGATAACTGCTGTGATGAAGTTTTGTGATCTGCTATAACCCAGGTGACCTGAAAAATATTTAGTGAAGACTGAGAGATGTGCAGGCAACCTAGAACCTATACCCAAAACCTGAGACCCCCACTCCAAGTTATGGCCGCAAATTTACTCATTTTTGCTGCAAATTGCAGCCTAGGTAGAGTGGAAATGATCCGTGTTTGGTCCAGGGCTTTATCTTCAGTAAACTAGACCCCTCCCATATGCAAAATTGGCTAATTTCACCTAGGGTAAAATCTGGGACCATTTTCATAAGTTGCTGCCTTGTATTTCGTGATATTTATGAAATGAAGTTTTGGTATTAGTGTTTTTATCGGTCGATTCACGTTTATACGTCAATCGTCGAGAGTTGTTGGTTATTCTTGCATGCGTAAACAATAGGTTTTAACCTATGTGTGATACTCGTGCCGAATTGGTTTCCGTGCATGATTTCGGTTACGATATCTTGTGTGTGTATATGTAGGTACCCTCACATAGATTTTGAGACGACGAGGAGAGCGTAGCGTCATCGACACCAGCGAGCAAGCATCAAGATGAGTAGTTATATATCTATGGGGGAAGTCGGGTGGATGGCGTATATCACCCCCGCAATTTCATAAGATTTTGATGTGATGTGGTATAGATATACATATATGGGTTATGGTGAGATATGAACCTTAGCAAGAAAATCATTAGGAGATCATGGGTTAATGTTAGCGAGATTTGAGGAAAGTGGTTTAGTTGGTTTCTTAGTCGCGAACCCTAGAGTGAGGTTGTACGCATACACATACACGCATGGGATATGGTTTTGGGTGTATACGTCATATGTGTATATATATATATATATATATGTATAGGTAGATGCGTTGGTGCTTATACACACACACACACACACACACATATACATACACGTATGCACGGATGTTGAGAATAGTATATAATACTTGGAAATGAGTCGATGTGATTGGGCATGATGCCGTCAGATCAGTGATGTAATTTGGTTTGTACTATGAGATACGACAGGAGATTATAGCGGATATTTAGGCGATGTGTTTCAGATACATGCATATATATTTGTTGATGGTATCAGTTTGTACTAGACTTAGATCTGTAACCTAGTTCATGACATATGATGATAAGGATACTAGATGAGTAATGAGATAAATATGATATTTGACCCGTACCCAGATTTGGGATGCCGTACGATAGATTTATGTACGAGAGATAGTTATGAGGATAGATCTGCACTCTTGACTCGAGGATGTCATATTATTTATTGTATTGTACGTGATACTATTGAGACGAGATTACCGACTACTAGATATATATATAGATCGACTCAAACTTAGGTGGATTTCCTTACCCTTTTGACTGGGCTCAAGTCATACTCGTTTTCAATGTGGAGAATCGTGAGTATTTTAAATACCAAACTGTATGACTCGTATATTGGGTAGGTATATTTTTCAGTGTTGCTATTACTACATCACTTTCTGTATATTCATGATGTTTCATCGCATTGCATGCTTGTACATATGTTATCTGTAATTATTATGAAATCCTGCTGTCAGGACACCAGCACCATTACCGATGATGCGTATGTTCCACGTACACCTGCTTGCCGGCTCACACACATCATCATCGGTAATTGCCATGTCACGTACACTTTAGAGAATACTATTCATTGACATAGCTTGCTAGTTGATAGTTGAAATATGTTATAGCTTTCATATGCTGGTTTAACTATTGCATTTATTGTATGATATCAGATGCATTCATATATTCATTGGTCATGCAGTATTATGGAGATTTATGCTGGTATTCACTGTTTATTGATATCATGATTTTTATGATTTCAGATCCTTCTTGAGATTTCTGGATTTAGAAACCGCATGTGAAAGTTTTATAAACTGATGATTTGTTTTAAAGAGATAGATGCGGTTTTCCTTTATATGATAAGTATTGTCCACCATGATGTTTTCTTGGTTCTGAGATGGTTTTCGAGACCCGATTCGAGGAGTTGGATGAACCGTCTGCGGGTATATGGTGGACCCGGTATGGTACCCGGGGCAAGAAGCTCGAGTTGTAAACGATGAGCCCGGCAGGAGCAGACTGCCAACCGGTGATTGTCTTGTAAGTGCACGGCGGCGCCCCGGCCGTCAATCCGACGGCCAAATGCGGAAGCGGTGATAAACTTTAATTTTGCGAACTTAGCAAACCGGCACCACCGCGCACTAAACCCCGGATCGGGCCATTAAACTAGATCTAGCTAACTACAAGACGGGTTAGAGATATACCGAGTGATCCGAGTCCTCCGGTCTTCTCGTCGTCATCCCGATCTCTCGCGGAAACTCCGGTCGTCGCCTCCTTGCCGGAAGGGCACCACATCGTCTGCATCTTTTACGGGCTCCCACCTCAATACCGAGGCAACTCGGGCACGAAGCTGGCAAGTCGACGTGCCCAAGATTTGTTGTAGAATGTGTAGTGTAGAGTCTATGTCTCATGGAATTTGTGAAGTTGCCTTGATGGAGGAATCAACAAGATATGAACTTGGGAATTTTTGGTGGCAAGCTAAAATGAGATGGATACTTAATTTTTGCCACACCAAAATGAAATCAACCCCTCTCATTTCCATGAAGTGGCCGGCCCCTTTCAAATGTGAGAATGGTGGAGTGGATAATACAAGGGAGGTGATGGTAGTATAAAGCAAGAGGTGACCATAGCCAAACATCATCATAACAAATTCACATCAAACCCATATCCTTTCAAATCTCATAAATGCACCATCATGGATGAAAAAGCAAAGATGAATACATTTGCAAGAAACCCCTTCCACAAATGTTATTTGCACAATTGCAAATAACCCCCTCCATCGGAAAAGTCCGGCCGGGAAAGAACAAAGGAAAACCGGCCGGAACGGAACGCAAACTGACAACCTCAGAAAACTGGTCCCGTAATAAATTACAGGAAAATCCCGATACTGTGCATACACACCCACATCTGTATTCCGACCGGATACAAATGCAATGAGACAAAACTACACTGTACTATACTAAGATCCGGCTTAAACCAAAACCGACTAGTATTATCCGTTCGATCATGATCTGTGCAATACCGCACGTATCTGATCGAACCCAGCCATATAACCATACGGCCTCCAGTACAAACCGTCCGATCCTGATCCGTGCAATACCGCACGTATCTGATCGGACCCTGCCATATCTCCATACGGCCTCTACAGCGTTTCGCCCGAAAGCTTGAGTAACTGAAAGTGTGGTGGACTCTAAAGACTCGTCAATACTATGGCTGTGGATTTAACCACTAGCACGTCAGAGGTATAAGCCAATACGTAACGGGCCAGCAGCTATTGACTAAAAGGGACGTCGATGAGCGAACTCATCCTGACACCCTACTGAGCCTGTCAGTGACAATATCCGTACAGTCCGGTCCGTTCGTCTATGAGCATCGCATGGCGGGCCTAGGGGGTTGGTAAAAGTCAGACCCCCAAAAGCGGTACAAGTCGTGTCGGAGTGTAGCCCAGAACACCCTGAGATACTACTGGAATACCTACCAGTAAATCTCCTGCCTTGGCCAAGGACTTCGTGTAATGGCTCTCCTAGACACAGCGCGACCTCACCCCCAATACCGGGAGAGACGAACCCCCGAAGATCCGCTCACTGCCTCCATGTGGCTCGGGACTGTACCCAACTAAAACCTGTTTGCACGACTCCTTTGAGCCGTGGTAGGGTAGTAATCAAAGTACAGTGGGAACTCACACGAGACAAATGACGATCCCCAGGTCGATGAAATAACCTGTACACATGTCACCAGGGAACTGCTATCTGACGTCAGGTATAAGACCAACCAGCAGGTTCCCGGCGAGTCATGTCCGGTGTACTCATAACCCAATGAGCACCTGTATACATCTTAGGTGAACCAACTGACACCAGTGGCTTGTGAGACCGGCCACCGCCCCTCGTCGGGGTCTCGACTGTATACACTAGTCTACTCTGGAGAATCGATTCCCTGTCTCGAAACTCCCACGACTAGGGACCTTTTAAGGATGTGCTTATAGACTACCAGCTCCCACGTATATGATCGCCCTCATACTGCTGGCAGTCAAGCAAGAATCCTAGGGGCTCTATCAACGTGTAATAGCGACCTGTAAGGTCACCTGAAGCAGTACACGATGATAAAGGTAAACCAGATAGCATACTATCATCTCGAGTAAGACTGTCCTACAGGGATAGGTCCTCCCTCAATCATTGCAATCACGTGCCTGTGATCCAATAATCGACTCTGAGGGCACTATCTCCAACAATCTCCCACTTGCACTCAAGGCTAATTATTGCGATATCGCATACTCACAGCCTGTGTGATACCGAACACCCAACTCCTCTACTAGTCAGTCTCACAAAGCCTGTTTGGGAGACTATTGCTTTCGAGGAATAGCCTCAGTGAGTGGATCCGCCTTGAAGTTTCTTTCTATGTCTCTCTATATCTCAAGTTCGCTGAGAAAACCATCTCCCGAAATGAGCAATACCTGTCTTAGAATGTCTGGATGTCTGATGGGACCCAGTTCATAAATGAACTTCAAATCCAAACTTCTTAGACTGTATCGTCAACTGAACTTAATCAGTATCCTGCGCCATGCCTCCCTCAGTATTGCCTTGGATCACCTGTCCAAAATACTGCCCCTCGTCAGAGGGAAAACTATGACTCTGACAACCTCCTTGTCGTCCATGTCACCTTAGAAGCCTGGAATGATAACTGTCTCCCGAATGAGGCTGTCGTTATCATATCCCTAGAACATCCACTTATGTTCTAAAGCTGCTTCCGACTGTTTCTCCAGGATTGGATCAATATCAACTTATTGCACCTACTGCAAGAACAACATCTGGTGTGGTACTTGACATCTCATGATTGACTCAATTGCCTAAGCAAGTGATCTGCCAATCATGCACATCCCTCTCTATTTTAGTCTATAAGACACCTTTAGAGAGGGTGACTCCATCACCTGCAGGTACACTACCGTGCCAGGAGTCGTCCATTCTAAATACTCTTAGAATGCTGTCAAAGTACCCTGATTGGGAAACCACCCAAATCTAGATCTCAAACCATAGATCTAGTAACCAGTATGTCTGATACAAAATCCATTTCCTTTGTGGAGAAACCACTGTGTGACAACCAAAGTATAACCGATCGTAGTATAGGAATATCACTTCCTACTTTGTGTATGTCATCCAAAACCCGGATATCACACCCTACTACCTTCTCAATAGATCCATCCCTTATTCTGATGACGTCAAACTTATGACTGTCACATCAGAAATAGATGATCTATCTCCGCTATATCTGCTTTAGTCTATAAATAGACATAAGCCTGATGTCCACCAATGCTTCCGCTGCTCCCACTGACTACGACAACCCTCTGGCAGAGTCATATAGACGTGCACTTCTAAAGCTAGTTTAGAACGACGCTATACTCATCCTCCCACCGGGTCTCGCAGCCTGGAACAACAGCAATGGCAAGTGTGGGTAAACAAGAACTTCCCTGTCACCGTCCTTGAGGCTACCGGAGTACCTCTCGGGTGCCTGAAGTTACCCACCGTATCTGCGGAGTGGCTAATGGAATATCAAATCAGATTGAATCTTTAGGTTCCTTATCAAATCTTCAGTAATCGTTTGCGGTTCTGGAATCACTTCCAGTTCTACCATACTCCCACTACTGTTTTTTAAAAAATCCATTTTTATTAAAACTGTGGCGAGTCTAGAACAATATTACTATTGATCTCCCAGATGGTAGAAAATCAACCCTCATCATATCCTGGGTCAACCCACAAACAGCCATTACAGAAACGTGCCTTGAGTTATCCAGAGTCTGGTTTTAACCATAAGCCGGACAACTCCCCGTACCTTAACAATGTTAAGATATGAACTGTACTATATCCAATATAGAACCAGAGGCACTGATTTAATTGAACCAGATTCAAATCATGCAGCTATCTCCAGTGCATGTCAACTAAATGGAAGGAGGCCGATCAGCGTTACTCAACTTAGGAATGCTTCCAATTATGAGTAACCTGAAAGAGAAGCAATTTCTCTTTATCATTACTATCAACTGAATACCATACACAAGTATCTACATCTTCGATCACTTTGAAGAATCCTGATACTTGCTACACTTGGTTCTCTACTCTATTCAAATACCTATAACTCTTCAAAACTTAGACCCTGTGTTTCTACGAAACACATGTCTAAGAACTAGAGAAGTTAAAAGTAAACAGAATATAGTATGAGGACTAACCCCTCTGTCCTAATGGACACTGGACAACATACAATACTCTGTATAAGTCCGCTGAGTCTGACAACTCTTTCACTGTGTGTCGTAGGTTGAAAACTGTACTTATGGTTAAGAAGAATTACACCGCTGTTTATTGCTCCTTACCTAACCATCCACTGATATAGGTAAATGTCATCGACATAATATCAAAAGGTATATCTCACTCTATGAAAATAGACGTACAGATATATCAATTTGAAATTGGTGCATAAAAGCGGATATTCAAAACCAAATATTTGCCGACCGGCAAACAGCCCAGGTGATTTCCTCAAATATCATCGATTACAACGAATCCCGATATAATGAGGATGATCACCCAATTCCCAATAACCTACTCCCACTCATCATCTGTAAAACCATACAGATGTGAGAATCATACCTGGTAAATACATACCCTGGAGTAAGTATCTAATCGGGAAATCAGTTTTCTTTTAACAGTACACAGTGAAACTGAAACATTGAAATGTTTCGTTGGGGTATCCCGGTATTCCTAGTAATGCCTCTTCCAGATTCACGACTGTAACCGTATAGTTCTTTGCCACCTCACCAAATCCCTTTATTATGTCTTTAGTCATTACCTTCTGCACACCCCTTTAGGCCAATTGATTTTCTTCCTTCCCTACCGTTCGGCACCAGCCTATGGTTTGGAAGAAGACTATCCAATAAGCATAATGGGTGTACTGTCCTAATCCTAGGAGCACTCGCAATGCGAGAGAAGGTGAAGATAAAAGACACCTGAATAAACCTTATTCCTATTTCTCCTGAACCAGAATCCATCCCCGAACTAGAACAAGTTCCTTTCGAGTTCGTATATAACCATACGATGGAGTATCCAAATAAACTGTGGATCTTCGTAGTGATACGGAGTGTCCTGGAGAAATACAAAGGTGATTTAGGATTGGCGAAGAAATACTTGGTTTGGTCGTGAATATCAGTCGCATTTTACTTTGCCCTCTTACTAATCTCTTGCTTTGTCTTAATCTTAATACCTTCTGCACACCGTTTAGGCTAATTGGTTTTCTTCATTCCCTACCGGTCGGCACCAGCCTAAGGTTTGGAAGAAGACTATCCAATTTGCATAATAGGTGTACTATCTCCTAAACCAAGGAGTACTCACAACTTGAGAGAAGGTAAAAGGGAAAAGACAACTGAATAATCCTATCCGTTTTCTCCAGAACCGGAAACCATCCTCGAATTCCTTCGAGTTCGTATCTAACCATACGATGGTTTTGTCCAATGGAAGTGGACGTTCGTAGTAATACGGGGTGTCCTGGAGAAAAGGGTAAAAGTAGGAGTGGCAATGAGGTCTGCAACTCTGACAATCCAAAAGCCAGTGTAAAGAAGGTTCGGTTAACTTGGTCTCTGAGTCATAGTCTTAGGGTCGGGTCAATGGTCGCTGCCAAAGAGAGAGAGAAAAGAAACACTCAGCGTGCACTCTAACCTAGATCAGAATGGTTACCAATTTATCTAATCAGGAAACCTCCCACTGTACCTCAAATTCTCCTCCAAACCTGAAAAAAGAATTAGTCGGGGTCACCCGAGGAGTAAACCAACTCATCAGTGGGAATCGGGATCCAACTATCATCGCATGATAACGTGACGGAATCCGCTCACGGTATCACACTCCAGAAGGTATGTGCATATCTGGCAAGTTTCATTTCTTTTGAAACTCCCGATGTGATTTTTACCCCATGCTCTTATGACCTTGGCGTGAGGTCAAAATATCATAAGTCACATGTCAAGTTCTAGCCATCATTGTCCAGGTTAATTTGAACCCACCCGTACATACCCTTGACGTAGGCCAAAATAGTAGTACGACTGTCCCAAACCAACGCATCTATCTATGCAACAGATAAATACCCGGCAACTACCAAACACTATGCCTTGGCGTGAGGTCAAAATACATAGCTTGAATACTACCGAATATTTAACTGAAATGATGGAGGGCTACGAATGGTTTCTGGCGAAAACCTTTAACGTAATGAACTTGATATCATTGAAGGAACGGATAGCTTTTTAGAAAATATAGTGACGAAAACCTTTACTAAAGAGGTCACTCCCGGTGAAGGGATCTCGGCTCTTTCCCCGTAGAATGGGGTGCAGGATATTCCGAATGAATACCACGATGCAAAGAAAAAGTAATCGGCTATAGTGAAGTTAATGCCCTGACGCAAACTTCTGTCCAAGGGGTCACTCCCGGTGAAGGGATCTCGGACGTTGCCTCGTCGACTGAGGAGCAGGATATTCCAAATGAATACCACGATGCAAAACAAAAGTGAACGTCCTTGCAATAATAACTTTTTTGAAAAGTGTTCCAACAACATCAGAATAGGTTTGTTTTAACTTGCATTGATCCGAATCAACGCAGTCCCATCAATTGATCACACCACAAAGAACGAAAATATACTGACGTACGTATATGCCATCCGCATTCGCCACTGGGTCCCGTCATCACCCGTTAGGTTAGCTAACTAACGGCAGAGCGGGGACTGGACTAGCGCGGATGAAAAACATATACAACATCTACTAATATATATACCAATATATTATATTTCGCTCAAGGCGTGAATAAAAATGCAACATCACAGAAATGTACAGCATCACAGAACAATACAGATATCTGGGATCCCCGGGTTTCACAGAGCCACTACTGAAACCCGACGTTCCCCTGGTCGTGTGGATAGCCTGTGCAATGAAATCCTAGACCCCTACGGGCGCGGCAAGTTACCCGCCAAAACCTGAAGCGAGGCAGCCCCCATCAGCACCGTGATTGGACCACCCAGCACTTCACGGAATTCGGTAACTTAGGCACCCCTCCTGGGTCAACCTGTACCCCCTACGAGTGCGGCGAATAGCCCGGCAATCCTAGAGTGAAGCCCCTTCCGTCTCAATGCCATGAGATACGGGCTTGTTGCCCTCCAGAACCCGGCTATCCGTGCACCCCACCGCGGGGTAATCCTAGTACAGAAAGTAAAATATACATACAACGGGTACATCGACCGCAACCAGGTCGTGCCACAAAAGAATAATACAAACAGGCAGTGACGGCAGTCCACATGTCGGACGCTCGCCCCGCAATATCAAATGTACATAATACAACAAAACTGTACTAGCATTGCATCCAGGCTATCCCCCACGACCGATCCGCAACATCACAGCAAAATCACAGAACATCAACGTGAAAATCACGTTCGCAAATCCGTCTAACCGGGCTATAGCAGTTAGACTGGATTTACCGATCAAGTGACATTCACGGTCGCAGATATAATGTAAATACTGTGAAATAATGTGTTTAAAATATCCGATCGATCAAAAATTAACAAGTGGCCCCCCAAGCAATACTGTAGCACTCACAGAAATTCTGGGCCCAATTTTAATATTCCAAAACCCCTATTTTTAGCCCACAAGCCCACTGCAAAAAAACGATGACATGATCCCTCATTCCTGCGGCGGAACCGCGGCCTAAGAGAGGTCTATGGCCGTGGTTCCGCGGTCTTACGGAGGGATCGTGTTGTCGAATTTTTCCAGTGTTCTTAGAACACCCTGCACATCATTCTGAGACAACCTGAAAAAATTTTGGACTTCAAAAAATTTCGACAGAAAACTGATGTAAGGTAAAACGCGGGTTTTTGGAATTTTGGTCGATCGGAAATGCAAACACATCAAACAAAGCTAGACGAAGTTAATGGCGAGGCTCTGATACCACTGTAAGTGCACGGCGGCGCCCCGGCCGTCAATCCGACGGCCAAATGCGGAAGCGGTGATAAACTTTAATTTTGCGAACTTAGCAAACCGGCACCACCGCGCACTAAACCCCGGATCGGGCCATTAAACTAGATCTAGCTAACTACAAGACGGGTTAGAGATATACCGAGTGATCCGAGTCCTCCGGTCTTCTCGTCGTCATCCCGATCTCTCGCAGAAACTCCGGTCGTCGCCTCCTTGCCGGAAGGGCACCACATCGTCTGCATCTTTTACGGGCTCCCACCTCAATACCGAGGCAACTCGGGCACGAAGCTGGCAAGTCGACGTGCCCAAGATTTGTTGTAGAATGTGTAGTGTAGAGTCTATGTCTCATGGAGTTTGTGAAGTTGCCTTGATGGAGGAATCAACAAGATATGAACTTGGGAATTTTTGGTGGCAAGCTAAAATGAGATGGATGCTTAATTTTTGCCACACCAAAATGAAATCAACCCCTCTCATTTCCATGAAGTGGCCGGCCCCTTTCAAATGTGAGAATGGTGGAGTGGATAATACAAGGGAGGTGATGGTAGTATAAAGCAAGAGGTGACCATAGCCAAACATCATCATAACAAATTCACATCAAACCCATATCCTTTCAAATCTCATAAATGCACCATCATGGATGAAAAAGCAAAGATGAATACATTTGCAAGAAACCCCTTCCACAAATGTTATTTGCACAATTGCAAATAACCCCCTCCATCGGAAAAGTCCGGCCGGGAAAGAACAAAGGAAAACCGGCCGGAACGGAATGCAAACTGGCAACCTCAGAAAACTGGTCCCGTAATAAATTACAGGAAAACCCCGATACTGTGCATACACACCCGCATCTGTATTCCGACCGGATACAAATGCAATGAGACAAAACTACACTGTACTATACTAGGATCCGGCTTAAACCAAAACCGACTAGTATTATCCGTTCGATCATGATCCGTGCAATACCGCACGTATCTGATCGAACCCAGCCATATAACCATATGGCCTCCAGTACAAACCGTCCGATCCTGATCCGTGCAATACCGCACGTATCTGATCGGACCCTGCCATATCTCCATACGGCCTCTACAGCGTTTCGCCCGAAAGCTTGAGTAACTGAAAGTGTGGTGGACTCTAAAGACTTGTCAATACTATGGCTGTGGATTTAACCACTAGCACGTCAGAGGTATAAGCCAATACGTAACGGGCCAGCAGCTATTGACTAAAAGGGATGTCGATGAGCGAACTCATCCTGACACCCTACTGAGCCTGTCAGTGACAATATCCGTACAGTCCGGTCCGTTCGTCTATGAGCATCGCATGGCGGGCCTAGGGGGTTGGTAAAATTCAGACCCCCAAAAGCGGTACGAGTCGTGTCGGAGTGTAGCCCAGAAAACCCTGAGATACTACTGGAATACCTACCAGTAAATCTCCTGCCTTGGCCAAGGACTTCGTGTAATGGCTCTCCTAGACACAGCGCGACCTCATCCCCAATACCGGGAGAGACGAACCCCCGAAGATCCGCTCACTGCCTCCATGTGGCTCGGGACTGTACCCAACTAAAACCTGTTTGCACGACTCCTTTGAGCCGTGGTAGGGTAGTAATCAAAGTACAGTGGGAACTCACACGAGACAAATGACGATCCCCAGGTCGATGAACTAACCTGTACAGATGTCACCAGGGAACTGCTATCTGACGTCAGGTATAAGACCAACCAGCAGGTTCCCGGCGAGTCCTGTCCGGTGTACTCATAACCCAATGAGCACCTGTATACATCTTAGGTGAACCAACTGACACCAGTGGCTTGTGAGACCGGCCACCGCCCCTCGTCGGGGTCTCGACTGTATACACTAGTCTACTCTGGAGAATCGATGCCCTGTCTCGAAACTCCCACGACTAGGGACCTTTTAAGGATGTGCTTATAGACTACCAGCTCCCACGTATATGATCGCCCTCATACTGCTGGCAGTCAAGAAAGAATCCTAGGGGCTCTATCAACGTGTAATAGCGACCTGTAAGGTCACCTGAAGCAGTACACAATGATAAAGGTAAACCAGATAGCATACTATCATCTCGAGTAAGACTGTCCTACCGGGATAGGTCCTCCCTCAATCATTGCAATCACATGCCTGTGATCCAATAATCGACTCTGAGGGCACTATCTCCAACATGTCTGGCGCGGCGGATATCCGGAGGATATCGTTCGTGGTCGTGTGATTGATGATATGGGCCGATCCGGACTAACGGAGCCCGAGGTATTAAGATATTGAGATTTGAGACACTAAGATATTGAGATTGATGATACAGGCCAGTCCGGATAGCCGGAGCCTAAGATATTGAGATTTATGTTTTATATCGATACTTGATACTGATTTCTCTGTTGATTTCATTGATGATACTCGATTTATATACATACAGAAATCTCATTAAATAAAGAAAACAGTTGTCTCATTCATGATGTATTCTGTTTTCTTTAGTAATGCATTCATACATCATATATCTGATATGTTGCTATCTAAGGCACTGACACGAGCACGTGGTATTTCACTTATGTGTAGATGGATCAGGATATTATTTGAGGATATTACTTGATATGACCTAGGATGCGTCATACATGCGATTTCTGCTCTGTGATGTTTTCTACTCACGAGTTGGCAACTCACCCCCGTTGTGCCACAGTTTCTTGCAGGTTTTGCCGTACAGGTTTCGTTCGGCTTTGCTGGCACACTGCTCCCTTTCCGGGTGATTTGCTTTGGTAGGTGGGTTCACTTGCATCGTGACCACCATTATACCTTTTATTTATTTTCAGTTGAATCTAGTAACTCAATCAACCAGACATGTATTTATTTTAGACTTAGAGACCTGATTGTATATTCTTTCGACCTTAGAGTCGCGCTTGTATTATTATGGTTTTCTAGTAGAGATGGGCTTTCTTTTGAGTTTTGATCCTCGCCCTTCGGCGTTGTATATTAAATTACTTGCGTGGTTTTGTCCGCCCTTTTGGCGAAGAGCTAGCTCCCGCTTGGGGATGCCTTTATTCATTATATATGTTTTATCAGGTTTTGTACCCGTTTAGGGTCAGTATTTACAAAGGAAACTCTGCCGAAATTTTCAGAAAAGACTTGAGATTTTAAAAATGCATACCTCGGCTTATGTTGTTAAACTTCTTGCTTTAAAATTGGTTTTTTCTTCACTCTACTGCTTTACTTGGTTTTGATTTTTGGGTTTTGGCTTACTTAGATTACGTACGCCTCGAGACATTTCGTAATTTAATTGTCAGTCACGCTCGGTACTTTCGGGTCGTGACAGATCCGCCGTTTGGCGAAGAGCTAGCTCCCGCTTGGGGATGCCTATATATTATTGTATATCTGTTTGGATCAAAATATACGAAGGAGGTGCTGCCCGAAATGAAAAAAAGGGGTTTAGATTTCTGGGTTTCAGCTTACTTAATTTACGTTGCGCCTTTAGACGTTACGTGATTTAAGTGCCGGTCACGAACTAAATTCAGGTCGTGATATTGTATATTTGTTTTGAACCCATGTTATTATGTACCTAGCATGCATTGTAATATAATATCCGTTTCTTTGTTAGACAATGAAGGATATCATTTTATATTGCAGAATAATGTTATGAACATTAACCTCAATCAAGAGTTAATTGGGTATGGTACACTTAATAACGGGATATACGTCCTAAATCAACACACAGTTTTCAACATACAATATAAAATTTTCAGATATAAATGAAGCTTTTCTTTGGTATTGTAAACTTGGTCATATTAACGAAACACGACTAAACAAGCTTCATAAAGATGGATATTTAAATTCTTTTAAATATAAATCTTATAAGACTTGTCAGTCTTGTATCAAAGGTAAAATGACCAAAACTCCGTTTACTGGACATGGAGAAAGAGTTACAGAACTCTTAGGCCTCATACATAGTAATGTATGCGGGCCAATGTCTACACATGCGAGAGGCGGTTTTTCTTACTTCATAAATTTTACTAATGATTTCTCAAGATTCAGTCATGTGTTTTTATTAAAGCATAAGTCTTAAGCTTTCGAGAAATTAAAGGAGTACAAACTTGAAGTAGAAAAACAAACCGGTTTGAGTATCAAGAAACTTCGATCAGATCGAGGTAGAGAGTATCTTAGTACATAGTTTTCGGACTTCCTAAAAGAGAATGGGATTCTCTCTCAGCTCATTCCCCCTTACACACTACAGCACAACGGTGTGTCAGAACGGAGGAATCGTACCCCTATTAGATATGGTGCGATTTATGATGAGTAATGCTGAGTTACCTCTCTCCTTTTGGGGGCATGCATTGGAGACTATAGCATATCTGTTCAACAGGGTTCCAACCAAGACCGTGTCTACCACTCTATATGAGATATGGTATGGGAAGAGACCATCCCTTAAATGAGTTAAGATTTGGGGTTGTCCGGCTTTTGTCAAAAAGCAGAATCCAGACAAACTCGAGACACGATCGGTTAAGTGTATATTTGTGGGATATCCAAAAAATTCGTTTAGATATCTTTTCTACCACAAGGAGGAACAAAGAGTGTTTGTTTCTCAGTATGCCACATTTTTAGAAAATGAAATTTTTTCAAATGATACCGATGGCAATGCAGTAGAACTAGAAGAAGTTCTAGAGACACAAGTTACAAATGACGACTTGGTTGAACCTGATGTTGCAACAGAATCTTATGAACCTCAGCCACTTCATAGATCTAGTAGGACTTCTCGCCCACCGGAGAGATACTACGATTTTCTCATTGATGTTGATAGAGAAGATTGCATCATGGATGATGATGACCCTATTAGTTTTCAGCAAGCTATCATGAGTGGTGACTCGGTGAAGTGGCTGGATGCCATGAGATCCAAAATGGAGTCTATGTACACCAACAAAGTATGGACTTTGGAAGATGTATCCTCTGGAGTAAAACCCGTAGGGTGCAAATGGATCTTTAAGAGAAAGATCGGTGTAGATGGGCAGGTGGAGACCTATAAGGCAAGGCTTATAGCGAAAGTATTTCGTCAAAGACCAGAATTGGACTATGACGAAACTTTCTCTCCGGTAGCCATGCTTAAATCCATTTGGATCCTACTTGCTATTGATGCTCACTACGACTATAAAATCTGGCAGATGGATGTTAAAACTGCATTTCTAAATGATGATTTAGAAGAATGCGTTTATATGGATCAGCCAGAGGGCTTTGTTGATAGTGGGAGCAGCGGGAAAGCATGTAGGTTGCTTAAATCCATTTATGGATTAAAGCAGGCGTCATGGAGTTGGAACATCTGTTTTGATGATGCGATCAAAGAGTTTGATTTCGTCAAAAATCTAGATGAACCTTGTGTTTATAAGAAGATTGTAGGGAGTACTGTCACATTCCTCGTATTGTACGTGGATGACATTCTTTTGATAGGAAACGATGTTCCTATGCTACAATCGGTCAAACTGTTCTTATCACAAAAGTTCTCCATAAAGGACCTGGGTGATACCTCGTACATATTGGGCATTAAGATCTATAGGGATAAATCTAAGAGGTTGTTAGGATTGTCTCAAACCAGGTACATTAACACCATCCTAAAAGCTTTAGTATGGAAGACTCCAAGCGGGATGCCTTACCCGCTAGCCATGGAGTCACTCTCTTCAAGGAATTTTGCCCAAAGTCTGATGAAGAGAGAGCTCGCATGAGCATTATTCCCTACGCTTCAGCCGTAGGATCTATAATGTATGCGATATTATGTACACACCCTGATATAGCTTATACACTAGGTGTAGTAAGCAGGTATCAATCCAACCCAGGGGAGAAACACTGGACAGCTGTGAAGAACATTCTTAAGTACTTGCGAAGGACTAAAGAATTGTTCTTGATGTATGGTAACGGGGATCTCCAAATGGAGGCCTTTATCGATTCGAGCTTCCAGAGTGATAAGGATGATAGCAAATCTATTTCGGGGTTTGTGTTTACCCTCAATGGAGGACCGGTATGTTGGAAGATTTCCAAATAGGATACCGTTGCAGACTCAACAATGGAAGCTGAGTATATTGCTGCAAATGATGCTGCCAAGGAAGCCGTCTGGATGAGGAAGTTCATCTCGGAGCTAGGAGTAGTTCCAACCATTATTGGTCCAATACCATTGTATTGTGATAATAATGGGGCTATGGCGTTAGCCAAAGAGCCCAGGTCCCATCAGCTATCCTGACACATCCTGAAGCGATATCATTTGATTCAGGAGATAGTTGATCGCCGCGAGATCGAGATTCAGAGAGTAGATATAAAGAATAACACCGCGGATCCACTCACCAAGACCCTCCTTCAACCGCAGCATGAGCGACTTTTTGAGATGTTGGGTATGAGATACGCCAATAATTGGCCTTAGTGCAAGTGGGAGATTGTTGGATATATGTATGCCCTTGAGGCCATTATTTCATAGTGGATGTATCGGTATGTGTGTGTGTGTGTATGTATGTATATATATATATATATATATATATTTAGAGGACATTCTTGCTCGACATGATAGTATGCTATCTGGTTGCTCTTTATCTTGACAAGTTCATTTGATCATGCATATTATTCATTTGGTACATGTTGATAAAGCCCTTAAGGTATTTTCTTGACTACTGTGATTATGATGCAGATCATACTAATGGGACATGTGTAGTTTATAAGCATATCCTTAAAATGTTCCTAGTCGTGGATGTATCAATATTCCAGAGTAGACTAGCGTATACGTTTCTTGACCCATATGATGGGCGATGGATGATCCCATATCCATTGGTATTTGACATCAAAGATTGTATATGGGTCCTCAGTGGAGACTGGATACACTGAACGGACTCGCCGAGAACTCCTATATGGTATTATATCTATCGTCGGATAGTAGTTCTCAGGTGACACTGGTACGGGTTAGTCTGTAGACCCGAGATCGTCTTAGAGTCTTGTGTGTGCTCCCACTGTACTTTGATTTCCATCCTACCATGACTCTACTGAGTCATGCAAATATATGGCTTTTGGGTACAATACCGAGACACATGGAGGCAATGAGCGATAGGAGGGGTTTCGTCTCTCCTAGTATTGGGGGTTGATGTTGCGTTGTGCTCGATTGGCTATAACATGAAGTCCTTGGCCAGGGCTGATGAGATTTACTGATAAGTGTTATCAATAGTTTCTCGATCTGTTATAGGCCATACACCGGCATGACTTATTGAGTTATTGGGGTCGACGATACCATCCCTAGACTTGATATGCAGCATATCTGACGAAGAGACCGGACTGTACTGTAAGTGTTGCCAGTTGGCTCGACGGGAGTTTTGATAGGTTCGCTTGTTTTTCTTCTGTTCGCTCAATACCTTGGAGCCGTTACGTACAGCTAGTACCGCTGACGGTTTGTGGGTATGTTATATGATCACTACCTACTGCTAGCATATTGACGAGTCTTAGAATCCCATAAAGGGGTTTCCTAGCTCAGGTGAAACGAAGTGGGGTGCATATGAGGATATGCGCGGGAGCTTGATTAAATGCCTGTATATGATACCGCGTTTTAATCTGGCGTTTTCTATTGGTCAGGTCGTATGTGATATGACCGGATTATTAAATCAAGTGTTGATTTAATATTAATGACCATTAGCTCATTTATTAAAACCTTTTCTTTATTATGTATGCATGAATGTATGTATGTATATATTGATATGAATGCATGCATGCATACATGTGTCATGGTTGATGATACATTGGAGATGGTTATGCAAGACTCACATGGAAACTATTTATGTATTTTTTATTATTGAGTTAAAAGAAAATGGAAAATAAATCATAGTTGATTCCTTCTACACACTTCTTGAGTTGATTAATATTAACCATGGTTTTATTTCTATTTGTCACCTAACTCAACATCAAAAATATCTAGATATTTATTAGCCATAGTTAAGAGTGAGTGTGACTCTCTCTTATTATGACAATTATTGAGTTTATTCTCATATGAGCGCAAGTTTAGCCATTCCCTTCTTCCTCCTCCAAGCTTTCTACCTCTTTAAAAGGTGAGTGAAGAAAAATAAAAGGAAAGGTTTTTAAGTGGGAATACAACCCACATCACCAATCTATATTAGTCTAGCCCACTAGTGTAGGTTGTTTGCTTCACTTCCACTTAGGTCAATTGAAGCTGGGAGCTTATGCTAAAGGACTCCGTGGTGGATCGTCGTGGATTTCGAAGGCTTCAAGCGAACCCGTCCAAACTACAAGTTAATCCAAGGAGTCAAAGAGGAGAAGTCTACAAAGGTTGTATTTCTCCCTTCTTAGTGTTAGACACTTGCATGTATGTGATACTTGCTCTTGTTACCCTAAATTTCTAGTTCGATTCCTAGGTTAGGTTTGATTAGCACCCTAAAAATTTTAAAGTAGCATGCTTGATGCTTGTCAAAACCTAGTGAGGGTGCTAAGCAAACCCTACAGTATTGAGCGAAAGGAAGGATGCCGAGCGAACTCATCTGTACCCCTACTGAACTTGTCTGTGAAAATCTCCATACACCCTGGTCTGTTCGTCTAAGAGTATCGCATATCGGGTCTAGGGGGTGGATAAAATCAGACCCCTAATTACGCGATATTTCATGTCGGTGTGAAGCCCATCATCCACTGAGAAACTTCTGATCCAATTCAGTAATTCTCATCCACCTTAGCCAAGGATTTCTAGTGATGGACACCCATGCACAGTGCGACATCTACCGACAATACCGGGAGAGACGAATCCCCGAAGATCCGCTCACTGCCTCCATGTGGCTCAGGATTGTACCTAACTAAAACCTGTTTGCACGACTCCTTTGAGTCATGGTAAGGTAGTAATCAAAGCACGGTAGGAACTCACATGAGACAAATGACAATCTTAGGTCGACAGACTAACCTGTACTCATGTCACCTGAGAACTGCTATCTGACAATAGGTATAATATCATCTAGCATGTTCCCGGCGAGTCCGTTCAGTGTACTCACCTCCAGTGAGCACCTGTATACTATCTTATGTGACCAACTGACACCAATGGTTTGTGAGACCGGCCACTGCCCCTTGTCGGGGTCTCGAAAAGTATGCACTAGTCTACTCCGGAGTATCGATGCCCAGTCTTGATACTCTCTCGACTAGGGACATTTAAGGATGTGCTTATGGACCATCCAGCCCCTACGTATATGATCGCCATCATAATACTGGTAGTCAAGCAAGAATCCAATGGGCTCTATCAACATATAATAGTGATCTGTAATACCACATAATGCATGTATATGATGATAAAGTCAAACCAGATAGCTTACTATCATCTCGAGTAAGACTGTTCTACCCGTATAGGTCCTCCCTCAATCATCATCGCCTGCCTACGATTACAATTATTGACTTGAGAGTACTATATCAAACAATCTCCTACTTGTACTTAAGACTAATTATTGCAGTATCACATACTCACAGTCCGTGTGCTACCGAACTACTAACTTCTCTACTAATCAGTCTCGAAAAGCATGTTTGCAAAACTATACGCGATACCTGTCTTAGAATCTGTCTGGATATCTGATGGTTCCAAGTTCATAAATGAAATCCAAATCCAACAAACTTCTTAGACTGTATCTTCCACTGAATTTAATCAGTATCCTGCGCTATGCCTTTCTCAGTATCTGTTTGGACCCCCTGTCCAACATACTGTCCCTAAGAAGAAAGTATACTTTAACTCTGAAAGTCACTCTGTCATCCAGGTCACCTTGGAAGCCTGAAATGATAACCGCCTCCATGAAAGAGGCTGCCATTACTATATACCAAGAACATCCTTGTATGTTCATAACTATTTCCTATTGTTTAGATTAATATCTGCATATTGCAACTAGTGCAAAAGCAATATCTGGTGTGGTACTTGACAAAGCACGATTGACTCAATTTCCTAAGCAAGTAATATGTCATTCATGGAAATCCCTCTCCTCACTCATTAGTTTAGAAGACATCTCTTTAGAGAAGATGACTCCATCACCTGCGGGTACACCACCACACTGGGAGTCGTCCATTCTAAACCACTTTAGAATAATGTCAAAGTACCCGAATTAGACACTTCCCAAATATAGATCTAAATCCATAGATTTAGTCACCAGAATCCTTGATATTTTGTCCACATCCCGTATGGAGAAATACCTTGTGACAATCACAGTATAACCGATCGTAGTATAGGAACATCACTTCCTATCAGGACTACGTCATCCAAATACCAGGTCATCACTCCCTACTACTTTCTTAATAGGTCCATCTGTTGCTCTAATGAAGTCAAACTCTATGACCGTCACATCAAAAATAGATGATCTATTTTCTCTATACTAGCTTTTGTCTATAAATAAACATAAGCTACTGTCCCACCGCGCTTTCGCTGCTCTCACTAACTGTAACAACCCTCTGGCAGAGTTATATACATGTGCACTTCTAAAATAAATTTAGAACGACGTTATACTCATCCACCTGTCAAATCTCATAGTTTAGGAAAGCAGTAGTGGCAAACTTGGATCATCAAAACCTCCATGTCATCGTCTTTGAGGAGACCGAAGTACCTTTCGGGTGGCTAAGCTTACCCACCAAATCTGCGGAGTGGCTAATGGATTGTCGAATCTAATTTAATCCTTAGGTTCTACTAAATTTTCAGTAATCGTTTATGGTTCTGGAATCACTTCCAGTTCTACCATACTCCCACTAATGTTTTCTGAAAAGAATTCATTTTACTAAAACGGATAGTGAGTCAAGAACAATATAACTATTGATCCTGCAAATGGTAGAAAGTTAACCATCGTCAAACCCCGGGATAACCCATAAACTGCCATTACTGAAACGTGCCTTGAGTTTATCCGGATTCTAGTTCTAAGCATAAGCCGGATAACTCCTTATACCTTAACATCATTAAGATATGAAGTCATTCTATATCCAATAGAGAAAACAAATACACTAATTTAATTGGAACCCGATTCAAAAATCAAGCAGCTATTTCCAGTGCATATCGACTAAATGGAAGAAGGCCATGCAGCATTACTCATCAAGAAGGGCACCCACGGATGAGTAATCTGAAAGAGAACAAGTTCTTAAATATATTACTTACGACGGAATACCTAGCATAAGTACCTACATCTTCAATCACCTTGAAGAATCCTGATACTTCCAACACATGGTTCTCTACTTTATTCTTATATCTATAACTTCTCAAAATTTGGACCTTGTATTTAAACGAAATATGTGTCTAAACCAGAGAAATCATAAGTAAACGGAATATAGTACGAGTACCAACCCCCTATCCTAATGGACATCGGACAACATGCAATACTTTGTATAAGTCTTTTGAGTTTAATAACTCAAATCTTGTGCGTCATAAATTGAATATTGTATTATGGTTAAGAATAATTATATCATTGTTGAATGCCCCTTATCTAATCATCAACTGATAAAGGTAAATTTCATAAACATAGTTTCAAAAAATTTTATCTCACTTTATAAAATAAACGTACAAATATATCAATTTGAAATTGGTGCATAACAACGGATATTCAAAACCAAATATTTGTCGTTAGGAAAAACCCAAATGATTTTCTCAAATATCACCAATTACAAAGAATTTTGATATTGAAGATCTAATCATCCAATTCCCAATATTATACTCCCACTCAGCATCTGTAATGCTATACAGTTGTAAGAATCAAATATGGTAAATACATACTCTGGAGTCAGAATATAATTGGGAAAACAGTTTTCAATTAACACCGTACAGTAAAACTGAAACATGAAAATGTTTCGAGGGGGTGGTCAGGTATTCCTAGTAATGTCTCTTCCACTATCCAAATTCATGACAGTAGTCACAATTTCCTTAGCCCTCACTTCAATCCCTTTATATGTCTTTACCTCTTACCTTCTGTACACCACACTTAGGCTAATTGGTTTTCTAGTTTCCCTATCTTTCGGCACCTGCCTAAGGTTTGGAAGAAAACTATCCAATAAGCGTAATAGGTGTACTCTCCTAATACAGGAGCTCTCACAATCTGAGAGAAGGGAAAAAGAAAAGACAACTGAATAATCTTATTCAATTTCTCCACAACCGGAATCCATTCTCAAACTGAAATAAGTTTTCTCAAGTTCGTATGTAACTATACGATGGCATACCCAAGCAATATGGATTTTCGTAGTGATACAGAGTGTTCTGGAGAAATACAAAGGGGAAGAAAGAGTGGCAGGGATATATGGGACTTTATCGTGAATCATGGCAATCCAAAAGCCAAAGTGTGTAAAAAGGTTCGGTTAAGTTGATTCATGAGTTTTAGTTTAAGGTTAGGTCATGGTCGCTGCCATGGAGAGAGAGAAAAGAAACACTCAGTGTGCACTCTAACCTAGATTAGATGGGTTAATCACTTTATCTAATCAGGATGGCTCCAACTGTTTTCTCGAATTCTCCTTCAAACCCTAAAAGGAGAATTAGTCGGGATCATCTGAAAATCATCCAAGGAGTAACACCTACTCAGCAGTGGGAATCGGAACCCAACTATCATTGTGTGATGACTTTGATAGAAACCAACCAAAATTACTACACTCCAGAAGGTATGCATAAACTTGGCAAGTTTCCTTTATATTTGAAACTCCCGATATCGATTTTGCCTCAAGCGTCTTATGACCTTGACAAAGGCCAACAAATCATAAGTCGCAAGTCAAGTTCAACCCGTCATTATCCTGAATTACTCTAAATCCATCTGTATAAGCCCTTGACAAAGGCCAACAAGACTATACGATTGTCCTAGATAACCGCATCACTATGCAACAGAAAAGCACTACATAGCTACCGAATACTACGCCTTGACAAAAGCCAACAAACGCAGCACGGATACTAAGTAATACCAATCTGAAATGACGGAGGGCTATGACTGGTTTTTGGCGAAAAACCTTTAACATAATGAACTTAATATCGTTGAAGGAACTCGATATCGTTGAAGGAACTCAAGCAGATTTGAAAAGGAGTGGTTTAGGCTCCGTATTTTTAAAGCGAGTAGTTTTGTAGAAAACCGATGGTTTTGAAGAAAACCGAGTAGTTTATAATCACGTAAACTTTTGCCAAAGAGGTCACTCCCTGTGAAGAGATCTAGGCTCTTTCCTCATCGAATGAGGTGCAAGATATTCCTAACTGAATACCTCAACGCAAAGCAAAAGGTAACGCCTATAGTTTTTAAAAATTGGTTCCAACAACATCATTTAGATTTGTTTTCCTTGCATTGATCAAAATTAATACAGTCCCATCAATTAAACATATCATGCCAGAAAGAAACGAAAATAGGCATGCACATATATACAATCTGCATTCGCCACAGGGTCTCGGATCTTTACCGTAAGGTTACTTAACTTACGGCAGGGCGGGGACAGGACTAACACGAATGCAAAACATATATAGCGTCTACTAGATACACACACACACACAAACATTCATCTCACGCATGATATCAAGTAAAATCACAGAAACATCACAGCAGAAGCAAACACGGTATGGAAATGCGGATAATCTAGGAAAAGTAGATTTCAATGGAGCCAAAAATGAAATGCAATTTTCCGGTCGTGTGGATAACCCGTAGTATCTGATCTTAGATCCCTACGAGTGCAACAAGGCACCCTCCAATACCAAAAGCGAGGTAACCCTAATCAACGAAGTAAATGGGCCACCCAGCACGTCTAGAATCCGGTGACTTAGGCACCTACGAGTGTGGAGAATAGCCCGCTAATTCTAAAGTAAGGCACCCCGGTCTCAAAGCCATGAGATGGAGTCCCAATGCCCTCTCGAGCACTCCGCCGCAGGTTAATCTTAGTGCATGTAATGAAAATCTGAATATACAATGGTGACTACGTCCACAACCTGGACGTGCCCCAAAGAATAATACAAGCCGCAGAGACGGTAGTCCACATGTCGGACACTCGCCACGCAATATGAATATACATTATATCACAGAGAACTACATCAAATACTACATACACCGGGCTATCCATCGCAACAAATCCAATATAACCATAATCAACAAAGCAATAGCCATCACTAAACATACAAACTTGTGAGTATCAATTCCGTAGCCTCGTCTGATTAATACGTATAGCAATTAGAGGAAGTTTTACCAAACATTATGATACGCAACCAACACAAAGCCTACAACAATCGAATACTGCACACAAATAGCTAACACTTTAATTTTCCAAAACACCGAAAATCAAGTGTGCTAGAAACCGATAAGAAATTCCATGCTAAAACCAACTCCGGGAGTCCTAAATGAGCTCGGATTGATCCGAAATTTTGCGGAGGGCCTCGGCACAAAATTAACATCGACCTAGAGGCACCTAAGGAGGGTACCAGCCCCTTAGGCCACCCTAAGGTGGCCCAAGGGGTAGGCAGACCCGAAACTACCTTCTGAGGCAGTTTCGGGTCCCCACCCCCCAAGGCCACCATTTAGGTTGTCTCGGGGGTGTGGACCCTCTTTGGGTCCCCCTGGGACATCCTCGGGGTCCCCGCGCACCTTCCCAACCAAGAGCTCGCAGGGAGTCAAAATATCAATGTAGTATGAAATTTATCACTGTTTTTTTGGCAGTTTTGCGGGGCAAAAACCGGCGGGATTCGGGAGTCGTATCTATCTAGTTTAGTGTGTTTGGGTGGATTTGATACCATTGTTAGTTCCTTGTGCCCTTGCCACAAACCCGCGGCCAATGCAGAATTCAAAAACAAAAATTTTCGTGGCAGTTGAAACAAAAACCCAAGAATCGAATGAAACACCTAAACTAGAACCATAACAAGATAGAAATCACAACCTTTGTAGCGTCTTCATTTGCTCCAATTGGGTTGGACTCTAGCATGCTCTCAAGAGCTCTAGGTCGCATTTGTAAGCCAGTCCTCCTTCTCCGAAGATGATCCACCCGAGGGAACCGATCCATGCTCCGGCTTCACCTAGTGAAGCAACCGACGCTCCAAGCTCGCTTGGAATAGAGAGTGGGGATGTAAAAATTTTCCACTATCCTTTTCTCTCAAATCTAAGGTCAAGAGAGCATCTAAAGAAGGAGGAGGAGGTGAGAAAACATAGCCATGAGCAAGTTAAGAAAACTGGGAGAATGAATGAAGAAGAGAAAAGAGTGGAATGACTTTATTACTTTTACAACCATGCAAAATAAAATATCATAACCAATTAGTGAATAAACAAATGAAGCCCATTCCTCTCTACATGTCTTTAACCATGCTCAATGTCATCTCACCCTCCACATCATTTCATCAATATTCATAAATGAATATTCACAAATAAGGTGTCCATCTTCTAGAACAAATTCCGTATAAATACGGAATACAACCCGGTATATGTATCGAAATACATATATACGTATTCGTATAAAAATACGAATAGCCAAGAGAGAAAATGAATAGTGAACAATAATACTAGAATATATATATTAATATATATATATAAATTATTAAATCAAAACTTGATTTAATAATCCGGTTTAATCCTTAGCCACTAGTATCATCAACCGTCCGATTAAAGTCCGTATAGCCTGTACACATATTTAATTGGACACCTGTATGTACCAACATACGTCATCTATATCATATCGCCTGAATCAGGAAAACCCTCTGTATGGGACTCTAAAAACTCGTCAATACGCTGGCAGTGGGTTTAACCACAAGCACGTCAGTGGCGCAAGCTGTACGTAATGGCTAACCAGGTATTGAGCAAAAGGAAGGCCGACGAGCAAACTCATTCGTATCCCTACTGAGCCTGTCTGTGACAATCTCCATATAGTCCGGTCTATTCATCTAAGAGTATCGCATATCGGGTCTAGGAGTGGATAAAGTCAGACCCCTAATAACGTGATATTTCGTGTCGGTGTGAAGCCCATCACCCACTAAGAAACTACTGATCTAAATTAGTAATCCTCATCCACCTTGGCTAAGAATTTCTGATGATGGCCACCCGTGCAGAGTGCGACATCTGTTAGTTGTATGTATGCCCTAAAGGCCATTATTGTACATATGATCTATATTACAGTGGATGCTTGGACATATATAGAGAGGACTTTCTTGCTCAACATGATAGTATGCTATATGGTTGCTCTTTATCTTAACATGTATACTTGTCTCTTGATACTGTCTCATGGTTACATGTTGGTAAAACCCTTAGGATGTGTACTTGACTACCAGAATTATGATGCAGATCATACTAGTGGGGCCATGGTAGTCCATAAGTTCATCCTTTAATGTTCCTAGTCATGGGTGTATCGGGACGGGGTATCGATATACCAGAGTAGACTAGCGTATACGCTTCTTGACCCATTTGATGGGCGATGGATGATCCCATATCCATTGGTGTTTGACATCAGAGATGGTATACGGGTGCTCGGTGGAGACTGGGTACACTGGACGGGCTCGCCGAGAACTCCTAGATGGTATTATACCTGACGTCAGATAGCAGTTCTCTGGTGACAATAGTATAGGTTAGTCTGTAGACCCGAGATCATCATAGAGTCTTGTGTGATTCCCACTATGCTTTGATTTCCACCTTACCACGTTCAAGAGGACGTGCAAAACGATGGTTTTTTGGGTACAGTCCCGAGTCACATAGAGGCAATAAGCGATAGGAAGGGATTTCGTCTCTCCCGGTATTTGGGGTAGATGTCGTGTGGTGCTCGATTGGCTATAACTGGAAGTCCCTGGCCAGGGCTGATTTAGAGATTTACTGATAAGTGTTATCAGTAGTTTCTCGACCCGTTATGAGCCTCGTATCGGCATGACTTATCGAGTTATTGGGGTCTGACGTTTACCACCCCTAAACTTTATATGCGACATCTTAGACGAAGAGACCGGACTGTACGGTAGTGTTACTGACAGGCTTACTTTATAGGAGCTAGAGCAGGCTTACTTGTTGATCTTCTGATCGCTCAAAACCCGGGTAGCCGTTACGTCCATCTGGTACCGCTGACGGCTTATGGATGTTTGATGTGATCATCACCTACTGTCGGCGTATTGACGAGTCTTTAGAGTCCTACATAGAGGTTTTACTGGCTCAGGTGAAACGAAATAGGAGCATATATGTGATGTGTGCGGGACCGAGAATAATACGAGTATGTGATATCGTATTCTATCCTCGCGATATTTGTATCGGTCGGTTATATGTGATATAGCCGGGTTATCGAATCAAGTGTTGATTCGATAAGATGGTACATATAATATTAGTCGGTTATATGTGATATAACCAGATTATTAAATCAAGTGTTGATTTCATAATTTAGTGTAAATTGTATATTTGATATACTGGTTCACATTAACTAATATTAGCTCACTTAAGCATTTATTTTCTCACATGTGCACACTTAGTATATATGTGATATATATTAATTGTGTTTTCTTTTGTGTCATGGTTGTTGATATACACTACATGGGTGTATGAGACTTAAACCATACTAATTATAATGTGGGGTTTAAATATTTAAAGTAAATCCAAATTAATGGATAATTGCTCACATGCATGAAGCTTGTAGAAGCTTATGGATGCATTGACTTGGTCCACTCATTTTGTTTTACTTAAGATATTTATTAACCTAACCATTATAATTTAGCCATGGTTATCTCTCTACATGAGTTAGTATATGATACAAACTCATCCATGATTGATTCTCTCACCTCGTTAGTCCATTTTCATCTCTTTGCTTCATCTTCTTCATCCTTGAGAAAAAAGCTTGCTAGTTTTTTCCTAAGTGAGAAAATATTGTGAGAAAAATAAAACTAAAGTGAGCCCACTTCCTACTTCATCATCCTCTACTGGATTAGCACTTTAGTATAGGGTGTTAGCTTCACTAATCTTTCATTAGTGAAGTAGTAGCATGAATTAGTGTCTCCTCAACGTAGGTCATTTTCGGCCTCGAAGACTTCAAGGAAGATCGCACCTTTCACCTTGAGAAGCCATGCAAGAGTCCGGGAGTTCCATGATCGCAGCGAAGGGACCACTACAAGGAGCTATTTAAGTAAAGGACCGGTCTACAAAGGTTGTATTCCGTTATCACTTAGTAGTAAAGTTGTTTACTTTCTAGTTTTGCTCCTAAAACTTGATTAAGAGGTGTTTTGTCGATCAAAAATATTTACCGCAATCAAGAACGGCGTCGCTTGAAGCTAGCCAGTGAATACGGGTCGGTCCACAGGGATGTGTAAATCTCCTTTAAGTTCTTACGAGTTAATTCCAAATGGTGTTTGGATTTATAATTAAACCTAAAAATTGAAGTTGTATGAGACTAGGATTAGAAACTTGCTAGGATTAGGTCTAGGGAAAATTTGGTAAATAAAGATCTACATCTCTTTCCATTGCCTTTTAATTAAAGATGTCATATTAGTGTTATGGTAAATCTTAACAAAGGGGATTAGGATGATTGGGAAGATTGATTCTTCCTCTAGATCCTTGTCCTTCCTTTCTTAATCTTTACCCTAACCTCCATGGAAAACCTTAAAATCCGGGCCTTTAGACTACGGAATCACTGCTACCTCGAGGGTAGAAGTGCCGTAGGGAGCGGAATAAGAAGGCATGCATGGAGTTCTAATGTTCATAAAAGTTTGGCAACGAAAAGAGATGAGAGATCTTCATCTCTCAAATCCTTCCCTATTCCTAACCCTAACAAGCGAGGAAACTACTCGCTCATTGAGGGGATGAAGAAAGACATGATTTTATTAAAGAGAGAAAACATCTATTGCAAGTTAATAAAAACTAAACTAATTTAAACTAAGGCGAGAAAATAAGAGCAGATATGAAAAATTACAACTACTGCAAGGAAAATAACCTACTTACTGTTGATGCGCTCTAACTTCAAGAAAACAGAATTTTATTCATGAGTAGAGGCATAAGAAAATACAAGGGTTTGGGTTCTATTTATAGGACATAGAAACCCTAGGGCTACAGTTGATTCGCCTGTCTAAAATTACAAATATACCCCTAGAAAATCTTTTCAGAGCCGCCACAGAATTTTGGTAAAATTTTCTCGAAGCACGGGCATAGGACGGCCGCGGAACCGCGGCATGGGCGCGCTTGGGCCGCGGTTCCGTTGGTGAGTTCAGCTCATCATTTTTTCTGGGCTGCATCATGGTTCTTTTGTCTGGTTATTTCTTCAGTTCATTTCTCTGTTGGGCTTCTGCATTGGTTCCAGATCTTCAGTGAACAATTTATAGCGGTCTTTTAACCATTTGCCTTGACATTTTGGACCTTGCACTGCCTTATTGATTGTGAACTGTTCTTCGTCTAGGCTTGACTAGGATCCTTCTATTTGCTGGTCAAAAGTCCCTTTTTCTGTCGTCTTTTGTCTTTTTCACCGTTTTTGCTCCA
Organism: Agapanthus africanus; assembly: GCA_030015575.1. NCBI lineage: Eukaryota > Viridiplantae > Streptophyta > Magnoliopsida > Asparagales > Amaryllidaceae > Agapanthus > Agapanthus africanus. The sequence continues at coordinate 393,767,526 of CM057343.1, forward strand.
AAAACCTGTAACCTGTACTATGTAGCAGACATGCGTCAAAAGCACCTGTTTTTATTCTTAAATGCATAAGAATGGGGAATACAAAATGCAATATTATGTTATGAACAAATACCCCCAAACTTATCTTTTGCTCGCCCTCGAGCAAACTTATTATTTTATTTATTCTCGATAAAAATCTAACCTAGCCGCACTTTCGCAGGGAAACGCGATTGCACTGAGCTCGTGCAACAAGCCGTTAAACCTCTAGGTGTCCCTAGTAGGAGGAGTGTTGTCTCCTGAGGGTTTTCAGCGGATTGCACCCACAAAATCCTATCAATTTGGCTTTTTGACTTTTTGTTTTCTAACTAGGTTTTCTAACAAGGAAATCTATTATCGTCGACCCGCAAATTATCCACCCATATTCTTCACACTTCCTCATTATTTAACTTAAGATTATATATATCCTGTAGAATTACCTAGCTTTCGGCATTTCTTAAGTTTTCCTTCTAGAGTTTCATCTCCACTTAGGAATTTCTATCAACTCTACTAAAGATACAAGTTCTATTCTTCATTCCTTTCTCTTATCTAAACTCTAATCTCATATCCCCACGTGTGTGTAAATATCACCCCTACACTTGGAAATTCAAATCAAGCAATCGTACTCTCGTCCATTGTCCAAAGCACTTATTAATTGGTGAATTTTCGCTTTCACATCCTTCATGCGACTGTTAATACTTCTTGAGGTACCAACAACCGATTACAAGATGCGTTAGCACTTTAAAGCGTACTTCCTAGTTTTGCAACACCCAAGGCTTTTAGCAGTGACTCCCAAACCAGTTGGTCTAAGGCACTAGGTGATGAAGCACCCTCGCTAAATATTTTTCTATTTTTACAGCCTTAAGTAATCACAAAAACCAGTGTCCATTTTTTTTTTACTCACTTTTTTTTTTATCTTCATTGTGCTAAGGACTTTAGACAAGAGTATTTCAAGGTCTCTTCTACTAATCCAAGTTTCAAGGTGCGTGTTTGTGCATTTTGTAGGGTACATGTTTTCAGAATCTAGACTTAAGCTAGGAACTATTTTTCAAACTTATACTCTAATAAAAGTTTTAATACTTTTCCTTCGTTTCGACTTAGCCCAAGAAGTGAACCCAAAATTTGCCTATTTCTAAATAATCTACAAAGACATATACTTTCTATCGTTAAACTCTAAGAAAGATTATTTTTAGGGTTTTTAATTTGCTAAGTCTAAGATTTAGTTTTTCCTAGCCAGTTAACCTATTTATCAAACTCAAGTCAATTAACCAGAATTGAATACATTAATTTTTATAATTTTAGAATTTTTCAATTTTTATGTGTTTTTCATTTTAAATTTTTTTTTTTTTTCAAAATTTCAAATTTTTATGATTTTTTTATATAAAGATGCAATGCAGAAATATACATATGAATGCAAAAGGAAAAACTTACCGAACATACCCCCAAACTTACAATGGACAGTGTCCTCACTGTCATGCTGCACTAAATGGGTTGATAATATCGGCGAGTTCCTGCTTATTATTATATTTACATATTATATACACCCCCAAACTTATTTGAAATAAAGTTTTGGAAAAATGGAAATTCGAGGGTGAAGGTGGAGGAAAATCAATCGGTGTAAATCGGCTCCTGTAAAAGCAGGAGCTCCTCCGAATGGTCCGCTGAGAAGAACGGTTTCAATCGATGTCCATTTACTTTGAATAAAGTACCATCTTCTGGGTTCTCAAGGTCAACCGCACCGTGCGGATAAACGGTGCGGACTACAAAAGGTCCTCTCCACCTAGAACGGAGCTTGCCGGGATGTAAATGTAACCGAGTATCATATAATAAAACCTGTTGACCCGGTTTAAATGTCTTTCGCAAAAGGTTTTTATCATGAAATACCTTAACTCGGTTCTTAGCAATCACGGCATTATCATATGTCTCATCCCGCAGCTCTTCTAGTTCATTTAACTGTAGCTTTCGGTTGTTGCCCGCATCTCCTAAAGATAGATTCAGCTCCTTAATGGACCAAAATGCCTTGTGCTCAATTTCTACTGGAAGGTGGCAAGCCTTCCCGTAAACAAGCCGGTATGGAGACATGCCAAGATCGGTCTTGTACGCAGTACGGAAAGCCCATAGTGCATCGATCAATTTTAGTGACCAATTTTTACGGTTTTTAGAAACCGTTTTCTCCAAGATTTGCTTAATTTATCGATTCGAGATCTCGGCTTGCCCACATGTTTGGGGATGGTATGGCGTTGACAGCTTATGGGTGATAGAGTATTTGCGCATTAAGGACTCAAAAGTCCTATTGCAAAAGTGAGAACCATTATCACTTATTATCGCACGAGGGTGCCCAAATCGAGAAAAGATGTGTTCTTTTAGAAATCGAACGACAACCTTGTTGTCATTCGTTCGACTTGGTATAGCCTCGACCCACTTTGAAACATAGTCAACAGCCAAAAGGATATACACATTTCCAAAAGAGTTAGGAAATGGTCCCATGAAGTCTATACCCCAAACATCAAAAATGTCTACAACCAAAATTGGTTGGAGCGGCATTTCGTTTCTCCGCGATATCCGACACAAGTGTTGGCACCGTGAGCAAGTTTTGCAGTATTCGAATGCATCTTTGAAGAGTCGTGGCCAATAGAAACCACACTGCAAAACCTTCTCGGCTGTCTTCTTTGGGCCAAAGTGCCCGCCACATGCTTGATCGTGTGAAAAAGACAGCACACTCTTGACCTCATTTTCTGGCACACACCGACGAATGATTTGGTCGGAACAATATTTAAAAAGATAAGGTTCATCCCAGTAAAAATGCTTTACTTGGGACAAAAATCGTAGTTTGTCTTGTTTCGACCAATCTTTAGGTATCAAGCCGGTGGCTAAGTAGTTTACAATATCGGCGTACCATGGTTCGCAAGAAATGGTCAAGAGTTGCTCATCGGGGAAATCATCAGTGATAGGAAGTTCAAGTGTAGGCGAAGAAGGAAGTCGTGAAAGGTGATCGGCCACTACGTTTTCACATCCCTTTTTGTCCCTTATAACAAGGTCAAATTCTTGCAGCAAAAGGATCCAACGTATTAGCTTAGACTTAGCATCCTTCTTCGCAAAAAGGTGGCAAAGAGCTGAGTGATCCGTGTACACTATAACTGGAGAGCCGATTAAATAAGGCCGAAATTTTTCAAGGGCAAACACAACCGCTAAAAACTCTTTTTCAGTTGTTGTGTAGTTTAATTGGGCCTCATTTAATGTTCGGCTAGCGTAGTAAATTACATGCGGCATCTTGTTAATGTGCTGTCCAAGAACAGCACCAATGGCAAAATCTGATGCGTCGCACATAATTTCAAAAGGGTGCGTCCAGTCTGGAGATGAAAGGATGGGCGCAGAAATGAGTGAGTGTTTCAAAGACTCGAACGCTTCCATGCAAGTTAAGTCGAAAACAAAAGTAGTGTCCTTGGCCAACAAGAGAGTCAAGGGTCTAGCAATCTTGCTAAAGTCCTTGATGAACCGTCTATAAAAACCGGCATGGCCAAGGAAAGCTCGAATATATTTGACGCATTTAGGAGGAGGAAGATTAGAAATGACTTCGATTTTAGCTTTATCGACCTCTATGCCGTTTTGCGAGATGACATGTCCTAAGACAATGCCTTCTCGTACCATAAAGTGGCACTTCTTCCAATTCAAAGTCAGGTTCTTTTCCCTACAGCGGGTGAGAACTGCGTCAAGATGTCGTAAACACTCATCGAAGGAGTCACCAAAAATGGAGAAATCATCCATAAAGATTTCCAAAAACTTCTCCACCATGTCCGAAAAGATCCCCATCATACACCGCTGAAATGTAGCGGGTGCATTGCATAATGCAAAGGGCATGCGACGATAAGCAAAAGTGCCAAAGGGACAAGTAAATGTAGTCTTGTCTTGATCCTCTTTGGCTATGGGGACTTGATTATAACCGGAATAGCCATCTAAAAAGCAGTAGAATTCGTGCCCCGCCAATCGTTCTAGCATTTGGTCAATGAATGGTAAAGGAAAGTGGTTCTTCCTTGTCGCGGCATTGAGTTTCCGGTAGTCGATGCAAACTCGCCACCCAGTTTGGGTGCGAGTGGGAATTAACTCATTTGCCTCATTGGTGATGACCGTGATGCCCGATTTCTTTGGCACGACATGAATGGGGCTAACTCATTGGCTATCCGAGATAGGGTAAATGATACCGCTATCAAGACACTTAACAATCTCCTTCTTGACTGCCTCTTTCATAATGGGGTTGAGGCGTCTTTGTGGATCCCTTGCTGGCTTGGCATCATTCATCAAGTGTATATGATGTTCGACTATGAGGGGACTAATCCCCTTGATGTCCGCCATAGACCAGCCGAAAGCTTGCCGATTATCGTATAAGACCGTTAAAAGAGCCTTCTCTTGCTCAAGAGCTAGAGAGGCCGATATGATAACTGGTAAGGTCTCATTTTCACCTAGATAGGCATATTTTAGGTGCGACGGCAAAAGCTTTAGTTCGAGTTTAGGTGGTGAAACAATAGATGGTAACAATGGAGTAACTGTTTCAAACTCGAAGGATTCCATCAAAGGTTCAAATCGAGTATACGCTACCGAGTCGGATGGTTCAACTGACTCATCCGAAAAAGCAAAAGACTCAAACTCGGGTGGAGAGTCTTCAAGATCATCAACAAAGGTGAAACACTCATAATCTTTGTCCGTCGTGAAAGCTGTGTCGGATTCTAGGAGGAACGCACTAGTGGCGTTAATATTGCTGTGATCAAACATGAAATTCTCGAACTCACAGTCCTCCTCCGCGATCTCATCGATCGAGCACACATCAAGTACGCTAGAATTAGGCTCGCAAGGCTGACTTCCTAACTTGAAAATGTTGAGTTCAACTGTCATATTGCCAAAAGATAGATTCATTGAACCATTACGACAGTTGATTACCGCGTTAGAAGTCACGAGGAATGGTCGACCAAGTATTACCGGAATTTGACTACGGGGGTTAGCGACAGGCTGTGTATCCATAACAATAAAGTCCACGGGGAAAATGAAATCCCCTACTCTAATTAACACATCCTCCAATTCTCCCCTAGGATGGGTGATTGATCGGTCAGCCATTTGGAGAGTACAATGAGTGGGCTTAAGCTCTCCAACGCCTAATTGTTCGTACACCGAGTAAGGTAGCAAATTGACACTAGCACCAAGATCCAATAGTGCTCTATTGATGGTCTTGTTCCCAATTGTGATCGAAATAGTAGGACAACCGGGGTCCTTGTGCTTTGGGGGTAAAGAATTGACAAGAGCATCACTAACAACACTAGCCACGAAAACTTTCTTTGGTACTTGTGACTTCCTCTTTTTGGTGCATAAGTCCTTTAAAATTTTTGCATATGAAGGAACTTGTTGGATTGCATCCAAAAGAGGGATATTTATGCTAACCTGTTTGAACAACTCTACAATCTTCTCCATCTGTGGAGTTGGTTTATTGGATCTCAACCGATTTGGAAAAGGAACATTTTGAAAAGTTGTTGAGTCCAATTTTTGCGGATCAGATTGTTGAGTTGCAACAGAACCCCGTGTAGATGTGTTCGTGTTGTGAGAAGAGGGTCCGTTCGAGCTAGAAGAAGTAGAGCCATGTGAAGGATGGAGAATAGGCTCTAACGAAGAAGAAGAGGAAGATGAAGAACCACTGGCAGAGGTGTCATGGTGAATACCCACATTGTTTTGCAGCACTTTTCCGGATCTCAACGTAGTCACCGCATTCACGTTATGATTCTGTTGTTCATGTGCAACATGTGCGTGACCAGGATTTGGGAGTGGTTGAGACGGAAGCTTTCCTTTCTCTCGCTCTTTCAATGCTGCGTTGAGTTGTGCAATTTGTGCCTCAATAGCTTTGATGCTTTGATCGTGTGAGGCACTGTTTAGCACCAAAGATTGAACAGAAGTCTCTATCCTAGCTGTGGACTGTGCAGATTGCTTTAGGAATGCTTCTAGACTTCTTTCGAGCGAGCTAACAGCGTTTTGAGGGGGAACAAAATTGTTGGGCACAAAATTGTTCATCTGATTAGGGTAAGGTTGCCGTTGGAGAGGTTGCTGAAATTGAGTTTGTGGAGGCACTTGTTGTTGAGGAGGAGGAGCTCTTTGAAAATTGTTGTTTCCTTGGGATTGTTGATTTTGGTTCCAAGCGAAATTAGGGTGGCTCTTCCAACCCGGATTGTATGTCGAAGAGTATGGATCATTTCTTTGTCGTTGCTGAAAGGCAGCATTGACTTGATCTTGTCCTTGAGTAGATGCAGTGTAAGGACACTCTTCGGTGAGATGTGATGGATCCGAACAACAAGCACAAACAGTTCGTGGAGGCACAACAGGGGCAGGAGAAGGTGTTGAGATTTTGGTCTCAAGTGCTTCTAGCTTTTTCGTAAGAGCGGCCATCTCGGCCTTCATAGCAATTGACATCTCTACTTGATGTATGCCTGCCCTAGGTTGACCAATGGAAAAAGATGATGATGTGGTCTTGGTGCTTTCCCACTGAATTGTTTGTTCACTAAGATCCTCAAGAAACTGCCACGCTTCCTCACTAGATTTGGACAGAAAGTGACCTTGACTAATGGTTTCTAGCAACTGCTTCGTTGCCGGGTTCAATCCCTCATATAATATTTGGCAAAGTTGCCATCTTTCGATCCCATGGTGAGGGCATTGAACGAGTAGGTCTTTGAATCTTTCAAAACATTTCCAAAATGGTTCGGCAGGAACCTGTGAAAATTGTATAATCTCATTACGGATTTTAGCAGTTTTGTGATGAGGATAGAACTTTTTAAGAAAAGCTTTCACAAACTCGTCCCAATTTCTAATTGAGTGTGATGCGGTGCTGTATAGCCACTTCTCGGCTAGGTCACATAAGGTGAAAGGAATGACCCTTAGCCTTATAGCGTCATCACTTAATTGGGAAGTTTTTATCATGGCGCAAACGTTTTGGAATTTGTTGATAAAGATATATGCATCTTCGGATTCCAAACCATGAAACTTAGGCAGCATATTGATGAAGTGGGGTTTGATCTCAAAATTGTCCCCATTAGCCGGTGGGAGGGAAAGACAAGTAGGAAGGGCGGTGCGGATGGGGTAGAAAAGATCCTAGAGCGCGACTCGTGCGGGCGCTTCGACAGGTGGGTGATTCGGGTTATTCGCACCTAACGGAGGTGGAATCATTCCCGTCGGTAAGGTGTTGTTAGGATCGTATCCCGACATACCTTCGGAAGAATGTGATGGTGAAAGTGAAGAAGTGGACAAGATTTCGACTTCGGAGTCGAAAGGTTCGTCGGTCGGTACCAACGAAACACGGACTAATCGGGCGCTAGGGTCCCTAGTCCAACCGGACATACACTAAAAGGGTTAGTGTAGTCGAAAGATGAAGGATAGACTGTGAAGGTAAGAAAACGTCAATGAGAAGAAGTGGTGTAAGTGAGTGCAAAGATTCTTTAGCGACAAGTTGCAAGTTTTGAAAAGATTTTTCTTTTTCTTTTTAAGTGAGCTTTTGCAAAAAGATTTTGAAAAGAGACTAGTGACACAAATGCAATTAACCACACATGCACAATCAGGCCTAAGTCTAGGGTCACCTAGGTCAGCTAGACAGCTCTTAACTGTTCCAAAGGGCTAGAGATAGGACCTCAAACCGCCTCTTCACGGACAAGTACGGCCAGGTAAGTGGGAAGGAACCACCACGACAGTGGGCCTAATTAAAAACCACTAGCCTAGACACCGCAATGTCGGTTAAGATAAACGGCCGATGCCTATACTAGTCCTCTGTCCTATTGAGCTCGAGGTCCTTAGGGCTGAGTCTAATATTTTTTAATTAAAAGTGGTCAATGCAAATGCTTTAAGTGATTTCTGGGGTCCTGGGAAGGGTGATGAAATCCCCACCCAATCTGAATTGGTCAATAGCCTCTTAAAGTCAGATTAAAGTATGCAAAGCAGTAAATCACTTGCAATCAATTTGCTATTTAGCGCGGCGCAAAGAATCCTGCAGAAAATTAATTATTGGAAGGGGGAAGAAGATTTTTAGCGCAAAGAATCCTGCAGAAGATTTGGCAAAAGATATATGGGGATTTGTAGAGGAGAAGGAAAGAAAACAAACAGTGCAATTTCTTCACAGAGAGGGCTCCAGAGGGCCGCGGTTCCGCCACATATACCACCCCTAGGCCGCGGTTCCGCGGTGAGAAGGAGAGATCGTGCTCTGAAAAAATTTGTACGTCTCTTCTGTAGCAATCTACCTCTGTTCTGATATACCCTTTCCTGATTCTCCTTCTGTATTGTTTCAGATCCGTCAATCCTGCAAAGATCCACAAAGAAAACCCTTCAAACAATAAAAGATGCTAGAAATTTTATTTTATTTTTTTATTTTTGATTTTTCAGATTTTTATGATTTTTTAGATTTTATATTAACCCGAAATTACAAAAAGAAAATTTTACGCCATCCCCGGCAACGGAGCCATTTGTTAAGAGGTGTTTTGTCGATCAAAAATATTTACCGCAATCAAGAACGGCGTCGCTTGAAACTAGCCGGTGAATACGGGTCGATCCACAGGGATGTGTAAATCTCCTTTAAGTTCTTACGAGTTAATTCCAAATGGTGTTTGGATTTATAATTAAACCTACAAATTGAAGTTGTATGAGACTAGGATTAGAAACTTGATAGGATTAGGTCTAGGAAAAATTTGGTAAATAAAGATCTACATCTCTTTCCATTGCCTTTTAATTAAAGATGTCATATTAGTGTTATGGTAAATCTTAACAAAGGGGATTAGGATGATTGGGAAGATTGATTCTTCCTCTAGATCCTTGTCCTTCCTTTCTTAATCTTTACCCTAACCTCCATGGAAAATCTTAAAATCCGGGCCTTTAGACTACGGAATCACTGCTACCTCGAGGGTAGAAGTGCCGTAGGGAGCGGAATAAGAAGGCATGCATGGAGTTCTAATGTTCATAAAAGTTTGGCAACGAAAAGAGATGAGAGATCTTCATCTCTCAAATCCTTCCCTATTCCTAACCCTAACAAGCGAGGAAACTACTCGCTCATTGAGGGGATGAAGAAAGACATGATTTTATTAAAGAGAGAAAACATCTATTGCAAGTTAATAAAAACTAAACTAATTTAAACTAAGGCGAGAAAATAAGAGCGGATATGAAAAACTACAACTACTGCAAGGAAAATAACCTACTTACTGTTGATGCGCTCTAACTTGAAGAAAACAGAATTTTATTCATGAGTAGAGGCATAAGAAAATACAAGGGTTTGGGTTCTATTTATAGGACATAGAAACCCTAGGGCTACAGTTGATTCGCCTGTCTAAAATTACAAATATACCCCTAGAAAATCTTTTCAGAGCCGCCACAGAATTTTGGTAAAATTTTCTCGAAGCACGGGCATAGGACGGCTGCGGAACCGCGGCATGGGCGCGCTTGGGCCGCGGTTCCGTTGGTGAGTTCAGCTCATCATTTTTTCTGGGCTGCATCATGGTTCTTTTGTCTGGTTATTTCTTCAGTTCATTTCTCTGTTGGGCTTCTGCATTGGTTCCAGATCTTCAGTGAACAATTTATAGCGGTCTTTTAACCGTTTGCCTTGACATTTTGGACCTTGCACTGCCTTATTGATTGTGAACTGTTCTTCGTCTAGGCTTGACTAGGATCCTTCTATTTGTTGGTCAAAAGTCCCTTTTTCTGTCGTCTTTTGTCTTTTTCATCGTTTTTGCTCCAAAAACCTGTAACCTGTACTATGTAGCAGACATGCGTCAAAAGCACCTGTTTTTATTCTTAAATGCATAAGAATGGAGAATACAAAATGCAATATTATGTTATGAACAAAACTCTACTTAGATCCTTAGTTAGGGTTGTTTGGCACACTAAATTTTTAAATACGGCATGTTTGATGCCTTGCGAAACCTTGTGGTCGTGCCTAAGAACCCCTACAGTGGTATCAGAGACTTGGTAGAGTATCAGGAGTTGTCTAGGCGAAGTTAGAAGTTCGAACAAATTCCGAAAACCCGATATTGCCCGCTTTCTGAAATTTTTCAAAATGTTGGAATTTTTCACATTAAAAATCCTCAGAAAACCATGCAGGTATATTTATAAACCCTCTAGAAGAACGACACCCAATCTCGACAACATGACCGCAGAACCGCGGCCAAATAGGCTATTTTGCGGCGGTTCCACGGCGCCATGTGTAAGACATGGGTCGGCCCTTCTACGGTTGGTCCATATGTTCTGGGGCATATTTCTAGGTATTTTTAATACTGCTCAAGTGTTGAGCTTTCTGGGGAATTTTGGGAATTCGTTGATTCGATCGAAAGGTTTAACATCGTCTAGCTATTTATGGAATGTGATACAATATGTGGAATTCATATAGTTAGGCATGAAATCCAAAGTATGTGATATTTTGGATTTATGATGTCTAAGGTTATTATGGATTCCAAATGTTATAGTTTGACATTTTCTTTTCTGCGACCGTAAGTGTAATATGTGGTGTATCGCCGGTTTCGTTGCTATATGTCAACGACAACTGGGATACGCATATTTACTACGTTGATGACATGTGATGTTATGTGTTGCTGTGGTATGTTATACTGGATCGTCGCGTTTTGAATAGCTGGGGGTTTTATGTGAGATGAGAGTTTTTATTTTCATTCATGTAAAATTCAATGTATGTAATATTCTTTTATTGGGGCACTTCCGGATTGAGAAAGATGTCACCGTTGTTGTATATTATTTACTTTTCTGCATTAGGATAAACCCAAGGAGGGGAGCACAAGTAACGGGGTTCTAGAGTCCAGTGGGAGACCAACTCGAGGAGTCGAGTCCGGGTCTCCTAACTCTAGAATTGGTAGGGTTGCTTGCCGCTCTCGTAGGGGTCTAGGGATGTAGGTTTGGCTATTCATCGCGACCGTGGAATCCATGTTTTATACAGGCTCAAAATAAAACACGGACTTCCTAGTATATCCAATATTTCATATGTTTCTTCTGCTGCTCTGTGATGTGATCACTGTGGATTCTGAGACGAATGGATATACCTTATATATGAGATATATAGTAGACGTTGCTTATGTTTTGCACCCGCGCTAGTCCCGTCCCGGTATGCCGTTATTTAAGTAACCTAACGGTGTATAACGGGACACTGTGGCGAATGCGGATGGCATAAGCGTACGTTGTATTTTCGTTTCTTCTGTGATGCTTAGAAAGCTTAAATGATGAGACTTCATTAATGAGATTAATGAAAAGAAAGAAACCTAAAAGATGTTGTGGAATCAAATTTTCAAAAAGGGTAGCTACAGTATTTGTTGTACATAGTGATATATGTGATATATCATGCACCTTATTCGATAAGGAAAGAGCCGAGATCCCTTCACCGGGAGTGACCTCTTTAGCAATAACTGGCAGATGCTACAATACGCGGTTTGTCTTTTGATTGCTTTTGGAGTATTTGCTTTGCATAGTGATATATGTGATATATCCTACACCTTATTCGATAAGGAAAGAGCCGAGATCCCTTCACCAAGTGACCTCTTTAGCAAAACTGGGAAAAGCCTCAGAAACACTCCTTTTCAAAATCACTCGATTCCGCAACGATATCAAGTTCATTACGCAAGAGGTTTTCTGAAAAACCTGACGTAGCCCTCCGTCATTTCAGATAAGGACAATTTAGTATTCATGCTGCGTTTGTTGGCCTTTGTTAAGGCATAGTGTGCGGTAGCTGAATGGTGCTTATCTGCTTATGCATATGATGCAGATTGGATTAGGGTAGTCATACGACCTTGTTAGCCTTTGTCAAGAGTCGTGCGGGTGGGTTTAACTCAATCAGGAAATGACGGTTGAACTTGACTAGCATCTTATGATTTTTTGGCTTTTGCCTAGGTCATAGGGGGCTAGGGACAAAATATTATCGGGAATTTCAAGTGTTGAAATTTGCAATGAGATTGCATACCTTCTGTGAGATAGAAGGATCCCGATACCCACTGTGAGTAAGAGTTACTCCTGGGAGAGTTTTACACAAGACAATTAGCCGATCAAGTAGGTGTCTAGAAAGGTGTTTGCGGGGTTATGCCTCTGGGAAAATGAGGTTTATTTTAATTAGGTCCGTGCGAAAGCACGGAGAACCTCCCTCAAAGTACCAACACTGGCCTGGCTGAAAGATTGGCGAAATTGTAGGGTGTAATTAATCCTGGCTAGTCTTTCCTTTTAGGGTTTGAAGGAAAATTTGATAAAAACAGTGGGAGCCATCCTGACTAGATAAAATAATAACCAATCTGATCTTGCAAGAGCATACGCTAAGTGTTTTCTTCTCTCTCTCTCCAGGTAGCGACCATGTCACGTCTTAATCAAGATAATAATATGGATGTATTGACCGAATCCGCATGTTATACTGTGCAGAGGAACGTTGGTTCCGTTCTTTCTTATAATTGTTATAAGGAATAGGGACATATCCGGATTCCCATGCCGTCCAAACGAAGAATAAGCATGCTGATGCATCTTCTTCGGGTGTGTTAGTTATTGAAAACTGTTTCTCAGTTCACTCTACGTCCTGGGTATTAGATACCGGATCAGGATCCCACATATGTAATATGTTACATGGGCTAAGGAAAGGTAGAGAACTGGGAATGGGTGATTATTCCGTAAGAGTAGGGAATGGTGCAAATGTTGCAGCCAAAGCAGTTGGCGAATATCACCTTGTATTATCAAATGGTAATACATTGATTCTGAACGAATGCTATTACATTCCGACCCTGACATGCTATCTTATATCAGTTTCTTTATTAAGTAAAAAAGGATATAATTTTGTAGTATAGGATAAGGTTATGAATATCTTCCTGAATCAAAAGTTAATTGGATCAGGCTCGTTAATTAATGGCATGTACGTTCTAAATCAAACCACGATTCTTAACATACAAAACACACACAAAAAGAAGAGTTCAGAAATAAACGAATCCTTCTTGTGGCATCGTAGACTAGATCATATCAATGCGACACGACTAGCTAAGTTACATAAGGATGGATATTTGAATCCGTTCGAATTTTTATCTTATGACACTTGCCAGTCATGTTTCAAAGGCAAAATGACCAAACCTCCATTTACAGGACACGGAGAAAGAGCTGGTGAGCTCTTAGGATTGATACATAGTGATGTATGTGGTCCTATGTCTACACATGCCAGGAATGGTTCTTCGTACTTCATTACATTCACTGACGATCTCTCAAGATACGGACATGTGTTCCTGATGAAACACAAGTCTGAAGCTTTTGAGAAATTCAAGGAATATAAATCCGAAATCGAGAACCAAACAGGTTAAAGTATTAAAATCCTTCGATCTGATCGAGGAGGTGAATACTTGAGCACGGAGTTCCTGGCTTTCTAAAAGAGAATGGGATTCTCTCTCAGCTTATTCCTCCATATACACCACAGCACAAGGGTGTATCGGAACGGAGGAATCGCACCCTATTAGATATGGTGCGCTCTATGATGAGCACCGCTGAGTTAGCTATTTCCTTTTGGGGTTGTGCGCTTGAGACAGCAGCATACCTATTGAATCAAGTTCCATCTAAATCTGTACCTACCACACCATATGAGATATGGAGTGGGAAGAGACCATGTCTTAAACGAGTTAAGATATGGGGTTGTCCGGCCTATGTCAAAAGGCAAAATCCGGACAAACTCGAGACACGGTCAGTTCTATGCAAGTTTGTGGGATATCCCAAACATTCACATGGATATCTTTTCTACCATGGCGAGGAACAAAAGGTGTTTGTTTCTCGACATGCCACCTTTTTAGAAAAGGAATTTCTTGAAAAAGAAATTAGTGGTAACGAGGTAGAACTGAAAGAAATTCCGGCTACACAAACTGAAACTGAAGATTTAGTGCAACCAGAGGATTCGGTAGTTCCCAACGAACCTCGGCCTCTCCGTCGATCTAGTAGGGTTCCTTGTCCACCTGAGAGATACTACGGTTTTCTCATTGATGGTGGAAGCGAGGATTCCATCATGGAGGATGATGACCCAACTAGTTTCGAGCAGGCCATCACGAGTGGGGACTCAATGAGGTGGTTGGATGCAATGCGATCTGAGATGGAGCCCATGTACACCAACAAGTATAGACTTTGGAAGTTGCTCCTGAAGGGGTAAAACCCATTGGGAGCAAGTGGATCTTCAAGAAAAAACTTGGTGTAGATGGGAAAGTGGAGACTTTCAAAGCTAGACTTGTTACAAAGGGTTTTCGTCAACGACCAGGTGTGCATTATGACGAAACCTTTTCTCCAGTGGCTATGCTTAAATCCATCTGGATCATGCTTGCCATCGCTGCATACCATGACTACGAAATCCGGCAAATGGATGTTAAGACCGCCTTTCTAAATGGTGATTTGGAAGAGTGCGTGTACATGACTCAGTCGGAGGGCTTCGTAAACAGTGGGAACAGCGGAAAGGTGTGCAAGCTGCTTAAATCCATCTACGGGTTAAAGCAAGTATCGCGGAGTTGGAACATCTGTTTTGATGTCTTTGTCAAAGAGTTTGACTTCATCAAAAACGTAGATGAACCTTGTATATACAAGAAGGTGGCAGAGAGTAAAGTTGTCTTCCTCGTATTGTATGTGTGTGACATACTCTCGATCGGAAATGGCATTCATATGCTACACTCGATCAAGCTCTTCTTATCACAAAGATTCTCAATGAAAGATCTAGGTGATGCCTCCTACATCTTGGGGATTAAGATCTATAGAGATAGATCTAAACGGATATTGGGATTGTCCCAATCCAGGTACATTGACACCATACTAAAGCGGTTTAGTATGGAAGAATCCAAGCATGGGTTTTTACCCACAATCTCAGGACTCACTTTCTCCAAAAAGATATCTCCCAAGACTGATTTGGAAAGAGCTCGCATGCAAGGGATACCCTATGCTTCGGCAATAGGCTCTATCATGTACGCGATGCTATGTACCAGACCCGATGTAACATACTCACTAAGTATAGTGAGTAGGTATCAAGAAGATCTTGGAGAGAGTCACTGGACAGCTATGAAGAGCATTCTCAAGTACTTGAGAAGGACTAAAGAGATGCTCTTGGTGTATGGTAACGGAGAACTCCAAGTGGAGTCCTTTAACGATTCGAGCTTCCAGAGTGATAAGGACGACTCTAAATCGCACTCGGGATTTGTCTTTACCCTCAATGGAGGGGCGGTATGCTAGAAGAGTTCCAAGCAGGAAACCGTGGCAGACTCGGCGATGGAGGCTGAATACATCACTGCCAACGATGCTGCCAAAGAGGCTGTCTGGATGAAGAAGTTCATAACTGAACTTGGAGTGGTTCCATCCATTGTATATCCAATACCTTTGTATTATGATAACAATGGAGCGATGGCCTTGGCCAAGGAACCCAAGTCCCATCAGCGATCCAGACATATTCTGAGGGGGTATCACCTGATCCGGGAGATAGTTGATCGTCGGGAGATCGAGGTCAGGAGAGTTGACACGAAGAACAACATAGCGGATCCACTCACGAAGGCCATTCCCCAGATACAGTTCGAGAAACTCTTCGGGATGTTGGGTATGCGATACTACAGCAGCTGGCCCTAGTGCAAGTGGGAGATTGTTAGTTGTATGTATGCCCTAGAGGCCATTATTGTACATATGATGTATATTATAGTGGATGCTTGGACATATATGGAGAGGACATTCATGCTCGACATGATAGTATGCTATCTGGTTGCTCTTTATCTTAACATGTATACTTGTCTCTTGATACTGTCTCATGGTTACATGTTGGTAAAGCCCTTAGGATGTGTACTTGACTATCAGGATTATGATGCAGATCATACTAGTGGGGCCATGGTAGTCCATAAGTTCATCCTTTAATGTTCCTAGTCGTGGGTGTATCGAGACAGGGTATCGATATACCAGAGTAGACCAGCGTATATGCTTCTCGACCCATTTGATGGGCGATGGATGATCCCATATCCATTGGTGTTTGACATCAGAGATGGTATACGGGTGCTCAGTGGAGACTCGGTACACTGGACGGACTCGCCGAGAACTCCTAGATGGTATTATATCTGACGTCAGATAGCAGTTCTCTGGTGACACTGGTACAGGTTAGTCTATAGATCTGAGATCGTCATAGAGTCTTGTGTGATTCCCATTGTGCTTTGATTTCCAGCTTACCACGTTCAAGAGGACGTGCAAAACGGTGGTTTTTTGGGTACAGTCCCGAGTCACATGGAGGCAATGAGCGATAGGAGGGGATTTCGTCTCTCCCGGTATTGGGGGTAGATGTCGTGCAGTGCTTGATTGGCTATAACTGGAAGTCCCTGGCCATGGCTGATTTAGAGATTTACTGATAAGTGTTATCAGTAGTTTCTCGACCCGTTATGAGCCTCGTATCGGCATGACTTATTGAGTTATTGGGGTCTGACGTTTACCACCTCTAAACTTGATATGTGACATCTTAGACGAAGAGACCGAACTGTACGGTAGTGTTACTGACAGGCTTTACAGGAACTAGAGTGGCTTGCTTGTTGATCTTCTGATCGCTCAATACCGGGTAGCCGTTACATCCAGCTAGTACCGCTGATGGCTTGTAAGTGTTTGATGTGATCATCACCTACTGCCGGCGTATTGACAAGTCTTTAGAGTTTTATATAGAGGTTTTACTGGCTCAGGCGAAACGAAGTAGGAGCACATATGTGATGTGTGTGGGACCGAGAATAATACGAGTATGCGATACCGCATTCTATCCTCGCGATATTTGTATCGGTCGGTTATATGTGATATAGCCGGGTTATCGAATCAAGTGTTGATTCGATAAGATGGTACATATAATATTAGTCGGTTATATGTGATATAACCGGATTATTAAATCAAGTGTTGATTTCATAATTTAGTGTATAATTGTATATTTGATATACTGGTTTACATTAACTAATATTAGCTCACTTAAGCATTTATTTTCTCACATGTGCACACTTAGTATATATGTGATATATATTAATTGTGTTTTCTTTTGTGTCATGGTTGTTGATACACACTACATGGGTGTATGAGACTTAAACCATACTAATTATAATGTGGGGTTTAAATATTTAAAGTAAATCCAAATTAGTGGATAATTGCTCACATGCATGAAGCTTGTAGAAGCTTATGGATGCATTGAATTAGTCCACTCATTTTGTTTTACTTAAGATATTATTAACCCAACCATTATAATTTAGCCATGGTTATCTCTCTACATGAGTTAGTATATGATACAAACTCACCCATGGTTGATTCTCTCACCTCATTAGTTCATTCTCATCTCTTTGCTTCATCTTCTTCATCCTTGAGAAAAAAGCTTGCTAGCTTTTTCCAAAGTGAGAAAATATTGTGAGAAAAATAAAACTAAAGTGAGCCCACTTCCTACTTCATCATTCTCTACTAGATTAGCATTTTAGTATAGGGTGTTAGCTTCACTAATCTTTCATTAGTGAAGTAGTAGCTTGAATTAGTGTCTCCTCGACGTAGATCATCTTCGGCCTTGAAGAGTTCAAGCAAGATCGTTCATTTTACCTTGTGAAGCCATGCAAGAGTCCGGGAGTTCCATGATCGCAGCGAAAGGACCACTACAAGGAACTATTGAAGTGAAGGACCGGTCTACAAAGGTGAAAGGTTCCTAGGCACTCTAGTAAGGTCTCACAAGGCATCGAACATGCCAATTTAAAATTTTAGTGCCGAGAAACCTTAGACTACGGATCTTTAACTAGATGTTTAGGCGAAATAGATAAGCTAGTTAACAGTTAACTACTGGGATACGGAAATTACAACCTTTGTAGATCCGGATATCCACCTCCTTAGCTCCTCGTATTTCAGCCCTCGCTGTCCATCACTAATCTTGAACTCAAGTTTCGTCTTCGTCGGAGAAACAGGCGAGCTAGGTCGTCGGCTTCGTGCCGAAGATGATCTACGTCGAGGCATCACTAGTTCGAGCTCCGACTTCACAAACTTGTGAAACTTGTGAAGTAAACACCCAAAACAACTTGGCAAGAGGTAGAGGGCGAAGAAATAGGAGGTGGGTTCACTTTAGATTTGGATTTAACTCACTAGATCTCAACTTGCCATTAAAGTAGCAAGCTTTCTCACTTTGAGAAGAAGAAGAAGATGATAGAATTCTTTTCAAAGTGTTAAGTAAAAAGAATAATAAAATCCATTCTTATCATCTTCTAACCATGGTCAAGTGTAGAGAATAGACCATGGTTAGTGGGAGTGGTTAGGGTTAAGCAAGATGACAAAATGGTTATCATTAGTCAAAGCTTCATGAAGCTTCAACAAGCTTCAAGACAAAATGAAACCATTTTGTATTTCATAAATCCATTTAATAAATAATGAATGGATTAAATAAAAAGAGAATAGACCATAAACCCTAACCACTCTCATAACCATGGTTGCATTCTTTACACAAAACCAAAACTATATGCATCATCAAACATGATACATACAAGTGTACACAAAACATATCACATATACAATGTGCACATCAAGTGAGAAAAATCCGTTTAAAGTGAACCAATACTAGTTAATGCAAAGTAATATATCAAATATATAATTATACATTAAATCATTAAATCAACACTTGATTCAATGATCTGGTCATGTCGCACATAACCGACTAGTATTCAATGTATCGACTTATCGAATCAATGATTCGATAACTAGGTCATATCGAATATAACCAATCGAAACATTTATCGCGAGAATGAAATGCGGTATCACATACACGCATCATTCTCGGTCCTGCACATATCTCATATGCGCTCCTATTTCGTTTCGCTTGAGCCAGGAAACCTCTGTGTAGGACTCTAAAGACTCGTCAATACGCCGGTAGCAGATGATGATCATATCAAGCACCCACAAGCCGCAAGCGGTCTGCTAAACGTAACGGCCACCCGGGTATTGAGCGATCAGAAGATCGACGAGCTAGCCCGCTCACACTCCTGCGAATCCGACCAGTAACACTTACCATACAGTCCGGTCTCTTCGTCTGATACGTCGCATATCAAGTCTAGGGGTGGTATACGTCAGACCCCAATAACCCGATAATTCGTGCTGATGTGAGGCTCGTAACGGGTCGAGAAACTACTGGTAACACTTACCAGCAAATCTCTGATCAGCCCTGGCCAGAGACTTACCTGTTACGGCCAATCGAGCACAGCGCAACATCAACTCCCAATACCGGGAGAGACGAAACCCCTCCTATCGCTCATTGCCTCCATGTGACTCGGGACTGTACCCAAAGACCACCGTTTTGCACGCCCTCATGGACGTGGTAAGGTGGAGATCAAAGCACAGTGGGAATCACACAAGACTCTATGACGATCTCGGGTCTACAGACTAACCTGTACAAGTGTCACCTGAGAACTGCCATCTGACGTGAGGTATAATACCATCTGGGAGTTCTCGGCGAGTCCGTCCAGTGTACCCAGTCTCCACTGAGCACCCGTATACCATCTCTGATGTCAAACACCAATGGATATGGGATCATCCATCGCCCATCACATGGGTCGAGAAGCGTATACGCTAGTCTACACTGGCATATCGATGCCCCGTCTCGATACACCCACGACTAGGGACCTTGAAGGAGGTACTTATGGACTACCATGTCCCCACTAGTATGATCTGCATCATAGTCCAGGTAGTCAAGTACACATCCTAAGGGCTTTACCAACATGTAACTATAAGACAGTATAAAGAGACTAGTGTACATGTTAAGATAAATGGCAACCAGATAGCATACTATCATGTCGAGCAAGAAAGTCATCTCTATATATGTCCAAGCATCCAATATAATATACATAATCTGTACAATACTGGCCTCTAGGGCATACATACAACTAACAATCTCCCACTTGCACTAGGGCCAGCTGCTGTAGTATCTCATACCGAGCATCCCGAAGAGTCTCTCAAACTGTATCTGGGGAATGGCCTTCGTGAGTGGATCCGCCGTGTTGTTCTTCGTGTCAACCCTCCTGACCTCGATCTCCCGGCGATCAACTATCTCCCGGATCAGGTGATACCGCCTCAGAATATGCCTGGATCGCTGATGGGACCTGGGTTCCTTGGCCAAAGCCACTGCTCCATTGTTATCGCAATACAAAGGTATTGGACGCTCAATGGATGGAACCACACCAAGTTCAGTAATGAACTTCTTGATCCAAATAGCTTCTTTAGCAGCATCGTTGGCAGCGATGTATTCAGCCTCCATTGTCGAGTCTGCCACGGTTTCCTGCTTGGAACTCTTCCAGCTAACCGCCCCTCCGTAAAGGGTAAAGACAAAGCCCGACTGCGACTTAGAGTCGTCCTTATCACTCTGGAAGCTGGAATCGGTAAAGGACTCCACTTGGAGTTCTCCGTTACCATACACCAAGAACATTTCTCTAGTCCTTCGCAAGTACTTAAGAATGCTCTTCACAGCTGTCCAGTGACTCTCTCCAGGATCAGCTTGATACCTGCTCACTACACTTAGTGAGTATGCTACATCGGGTCTGGTACATAGCATCGCATACATGATAGAGCCTACTGCCGAAGCATAGGGTATCCCTTGCATGCGAGCTCTCTCCAAATCAGTCTTGGGAGACATCTCTTTGGAGAGAGTGACTCCAGAGATCGTGGGCAAGTTCCCACGCTTGGACTCTTCCATACTAAACCTCTTTAGTATGGTGTCAATGTACCTGGATTGGGACAATCCCAAAATCCTTTTGGATCTATCTCTATAGATCCTGATTCCCAATATGCAGGAGGCATCACCAAGATCTTTCATTGAGAATCTTTGTGATAAGAAGAGCTTGACCGATTGCAGCATAGGAATATCATTTCCTATCAAGAGTATGTCGTCCACGTACAATACGAGGAAAACAACCTTACTCTCTGCCACCTTCTTGTAAATACAAGGTTCATCTGGATTTTTGACGAAATCAAACTCTTTGATAACGACGTCAAAGCAGATGTTCCAACTCCGCGATGCTTGCTTTAATCCATAAATGGATTTAAGCAGCTTGCACACCTTCCCGCTGCTCCCACTGTCTACAAAGCCCTCCGGCTGAGTCATGTACACGCACTCTTCTAAATCACCATTTAGAAAGGCGGTCTTAACATCCATTTGCCAGATTTCGTAGTCATGAAAGGCAGCAATGGCAAGCATGATTCGGATGGATTTAAGCATAGCCACTGGAGAAAAGGTTTCGTCATAGTCCACACCTGGTCTTTGACGAAAACCCTTTGCTACAAGTCTTGCTTTGAAAGTCTCCACTTTCCCATCTACACCAAGTTTCTTCTTGAAGATCCACTTGCTCCCAATGGGTTTTACCCCTTCAGGAGCAACTTCCAAAGTCCATACTTTGTTGGTGTACATGGAATCCATCTCGGACCGCATAGCATCCAGCCATTTCACTGAGTCCCTACTCGTGATGGCCTGCTCGAAGCTAGTTGGGTCATCATCATCCATGATGCAATCCTCGCTCCCACCGTCCATGAGAAAACCGTAGTATCTCTCAGGTTGGCGAGGAACCCTACTAGATCGGCGGAGTGGCTGGGGTTCATCGGGAACTATGGAATCCTCTGGTTCCACCAGATCTTCTGTTGTAGCTTGTGCAGCTGGAACCTCTTCCAGTTCTACCTCATGACCACTAATCTCTTTTTCAAGAAATTCCTTTTCTAAAAAGGTGGCATGCCGAGAAACAAACACTCTTTGTTCCTCAGGGTGGTAGAAGATATACCCTCGCGAATGTTTGGGATATCCAATAAACTTACACAGAATGGACCTTGCCGCGAGTTTGTCCGGATTTTGCGTTTTTACATAGGTCGGACAACCCCATATCTTAACATAATTAAGATATGGCCTCTTTCCTTTCCATATCTCATATGGAGTGGTCGGCACGGTTTTGGTGGGAACCATATTCAATAGGTCTGCAGCTGTTTCCAGTGCATATCCCCAGAAGGAAATAGGTAACTCAGCTGTGCTCATCATAGAGCGCACCATATCTAATAGGGTGCGGTTCCTTCGTTCTGATACACCGTTGTGCTGTGGTGTATATGGAGGAGTCAGCTGAGAGAGAATCCTATTCTCTTTTAGGAAGTCCAGGAATTCATTGCTTAAGTATTCTCCTCCTCGATCAGATCGTAGGATTTTAATACTTTTTCCGGTTTGGTTCTCAACTTCTTGCTTATATTCCCTAAATTTCTCAAAAGCTTCTGATTTGTGTTTCATCAGGAACACATACCCGAACCTAGAGAGATCGTCAGTGAATGTAATGAAGTATGAAGAACCATCCCTGGCATGTGTAGACATGGGACCGCATACATCACTATGTATCAGTCCTAAGAGTTCGGTAACTCTTTCTCCGTGTCCCGTAAATGGAGTCTTGGTCATCTTGCCTTTGAGACATGACTGGCAAGTGTCATAGGATGAAAATTCAAACGGATTTAAATATCCATCTTTATGCAACTTAGCCAGTCATGTCGCATTGATGTGACCCAGTCTACAATGCCATAAGAAGGATTCGTTGAGTTCAGAACTCTTCCTCTTGTGTGTGTTTGTTATGCTCAGAACTGTTGATTGATTTAGAACATAAATGCCATTGCATAACGTGCCTGATCCAACCAACTTTTGGTTAAGGAAAATGTTCATAACATTGTCCTGTAATACAAAATTATATCCCTCTTTACTTAATAAAGAAACTGATATAATGTTGCATATCAGGTTCGGCATGTAATAGCATTCGTTCAGAACCAATGTATTACCAGTTGGTAATACAAGGTGATATTCCCCGACAGTCTTAGCTGCAACAATTGCATCATTTCCGACTCTAATGTCTTTATCACCTTCTCCAAGTTCTCTACCTTTCCTTAGCCCATGTAACTGATTACATATATGGGATCCCGACCCGGTATCCAATACCCAGGACGTAGAGAAAATAGAGAAACAGTTCTCAATAACGAACATACCCGAAGAAAATGCATCATCATGTACTTTCTTCGTTCGGGTGGCATGGGAATCCTGGTATTCCCCTATATCCTGTTCAGTCCTATAACTCTTATAGGAAAGAACGGAACCAACGTTCCCCAGCACAGTATAACATGCGGATTCGGTCAATACATCCATTTTATTATCTTTATTAAGGCATGAAATGGTCGCTACCTGGAGAGAGAGAGAAGAAAACACTTTAGCGTAAGCTCGTGCAAGATCAGATTGGTTATTATCTTATCTAATCAGGATGGCTCCCACTGCTTTTTATCAAATCTTCCTCCAAACCCTAAAAGGAAAGACTAGCCGGGATTAATTACACACTACAAGTTCGCCAATCTTTCAGCCAGGCCAGTGTCGGTACTTTGAGGGAGGTCCCCCGTGCTTTCGCACGAACCTAATTAATGTAAACCTCGTTTTCCCAGAGGCGTAACCTCGTTAACACCTTTCTAGACACCTACTTGATCGGCTAATTGTAATGTGTAAAACTCTCCCAGGAGTAACTCTTACTCGCAGTGGGTATCGGGATCCAACTATCTCATAGAAGGTATGCAATCTCATTGCAAATTTCAACACTTGAAATTCCCGATAATATTTTGCCCCTAGCGTCCTATGACCTTGACGCAGGCCAACAAACCATAGTGCGCTAGTCAAGTTCAACCCGTCATTTCCTGATTGAATTAAACCCACCCGTACGACCCTTGACGCAGGCCAACAAAGTCGCACGACTACCCTAATCCAATCTGCATCATATGCATAAGCAGATAAATACTAGTTAGCTACCGCACACTACGCCTTGACGCAGGCCAACAAACGTAGCACGAATACTAACTACTACTCATCTGAAATGACGGAGGGCTACGCCAGGTTTTTCTGAAAACCATGAGCGTAATGAACTTGATATCGTTGTAGAATCAAATGAAGTTTTGAAATGGAGTGATTTTGAGGCTTTTCTAGTTTTGCTAAAGGAGTCACTCCCGGTGAAGGGATCTCGGTCCTTTCCTCGTCGAATGAGGTGCGGGATATATCATATATATCGCTATGCAAAGCAAAATCGCAAAAGCAGTCAAAAGCAAACCGAGTGTGTAGCATCTGCCAGTTATTGCTAAAGGAGTCACTCCCGGTGAAGGGATCTCGGTCCTTTCCTCGTCGAATGAGGTGCGGGATATATCATATATATAGCTGTGCAAAGCAAGAACTGTAGCTACCTGTTTTATTTTAAAATTCGATTCTACAACATCTTAGGTTTCTTATCTTTCATTAATCATATTAATGAAGTCCCATCATTTAATACCTAAACATCATAGATAGATATGACGTACACTTATGCCATCCGCATTCGCCTCGATGTCCCCTCATGCACCGTTAGGTTAGGTAACTAACGACAGAGCAGGGCAGGGCTAGCGCGGGTGTAAAACATAAGTAACGTCTATATAATATATCATATATACTATATACTATATCTATCACAGAACATCACATGATCTCATCACAGATATCGCAGCAGAAGAAACATATGAAATATTGGATATACTAGGACGTCCGTGTTTTCAATACGAGCCAGTATAAAACACGGATTCCACGGTCGTGATGAATAGCCAATCCCACACCCCTAGCCCCCTACGAGAGCGGCAAGCAACCCTGCCAATTCTAGGGTTAGGAGACCCGGACTCGACACCTCGAGTTGGTCTCCCACTGGACCCCAGAACCCGGTTACTTGTGCTCCCCTCCTTGGGTCTATCCTAGTGCAGAAAAGTAAATAATATACAAAGGGTGACAACTCCCGCATCCTGGAAGTGCCCCGAATAAAAGAATATTACAAACAAGTTTTTACATGAATGAAAATGAAAAACACTCATCTCACATAAAAAAACCCCGGCTATTCGAACACGACGATCCAATATAACATATCCAGCAACACATAACATCACATGTCATCAACGTAAGTAAGTATGCATACCCCAATTGTCGTTGACGTATAGCAACGAAACCGGCGATATGAACATACTACACTTACGGTCACAGAAAAGAAAGTGTAAAACTACAACAATTGGAATCCGCAATCTCTTTAGACATCACATGCCTAACAGTTATAAACCCCGCATTTTAGTCCCATCATCGAAAACTCTTTTCGATATCTTGTGAAACTAAACTGCTAGATCTATAACATTCATCCAGTTATCTCATAACTGTTTGTGAATTCCAATTATTGTATCCAATTCCGGATAAATAGAATATATTAAACTTTCCGATCGAATATTCGAACACCCAAGTTTTCCCGACACCGATCAACACATGAAATAGGTTTAAAGACATTCACTTCATGCCTCAGTACCAACGGTCCAGCCGTAGAAGGGTCAAGCCAACGCCTCACATGTGGCACGCCGTACTGCCCCAAACCCGAAGGTTCAAAGGGCAGTTCAAGACGGTCACATAATCGAGTTAAGGTTTGTGTCTTCTAGAGGGACCATCGCGTTACTTGCACTACTTAGAACGTCTTTTAACCACAGAAAAATCCAACACTTGGAATTTTCCGGCAGGGGAAAACCTGGGTATTTATATCCGGTCGAACTCTTTAACATATTCTACAGTTATCTGGAAAAACACAAAAGACGAAATTTGATAATCCGATCGAAATACAGATTCCCAATAGTACCCCAGAATACTCTTCTGTAAAGTCACAATAAAAATATCCCAGAAAACACAGCATTGAATTATATGAGTTACTGTGAAGAAAAAATTGTGCAAGGGAACAGTACTGCCGCGGAAGCGCCGCACATGCCTAGCATGTGCCGCCCTTCCGCGGTGGAAAAGTTGAATTACCCCCTCGTATTTCACAGTAATTCTAATAACACCCTGCTTGATTTTCTACATATTTTAAATTGACAAAAATCCGAATTTTTAGAAAAAGTCCAGAGAGCATTTTTAGGTTTTGGATTTCGGTTCGATCGGGTTTCAAACGTCGTCGGGACTTCGCCTAAGGCTCTAGCTAGGCTCTGATACCAGTGAAAGGTTCCTAGGCACTCTAGTAAGGTCTCACAAGGCATCGAACATGCCAATTTAAAATTTTAGTGCCGAGAAACCCTAGACTACGGATCTTTAACTAGATGTTTAGGCGAAATAGATAAGCTAGTTAACAGTTAACTACTGGGATACGGAAATTACAACCTTTGTAGATCCGGATATCCACCTCCTTAGCTCCTCGTATTTCAGCCCTCGCTGTCCATCACTAATCTTGAACTCAAGTTTCGTCTTCGTCGGAGAAACAGGCGAGCTAGGTCGTCGGCTTCGTGCCGAAGATGATCTACGTCGAGGCATCACTAGTTCGAGCTCCGACTTCACAAACTTGTGAAACTTGTGAAGTAAACACCCAAAACAACTTGGCAAGAGGTAGAGGGCGAAGAAATAGGAGGTGGGTTCACTTTAGATTTGGATTTAACTCACTAGATCTCAACTTGCCATTAAAGTAGCAAGCTTTCTCACTTTGAGAAGAAGAAGAAGATGATAGAATTCTTTTCAAAGTGTTAAGTAAAAAGAATAATAAAATCCATTCTTATCATCTTCTAACCATGGTCAAGTGTAGAGAATAGACCATGGTTAGTGGGAGTGGTTAGGGTTAAGCAAGATGACAAAATGGTTATCATTAGTCAAAGCTTCATGAAGCTTCAACAAGCTTCAAGACAAAATGAAACCATTTTGTATTTCATAAATCCATTTAATAAATAATGAATGGATTAAATAAAAAGAGAATAGACCATAAACCCTAACCACTCTCATAACCATGGTTGCATTCTTTACACAAAACCAAAACTATATGCATCATCAAACATGATACATACAAGTGTACACAAAACATATCACATATACAATGTGCACATCAAGTGAGAAAAATCCGTTTAAAGTGAACCAATACTAGTTAATGCAAAGTAATATATCAAATATATAATTATACATTAAATCATTAAATCAACACTTGATTCAATGATCCGGTCATGTCGCACATAACCGACTAGTATTCAATGTATCGACTTATCGAATCAATGATTCGATAACTAGGTCATATCGAATATAACCAATCGAAACATTTATCGCGAGAATGAAATGCGGTATCACATACACGCATCATTCTCGGTCCTGCACATATCTCATATGCGCTCCTATTTCGTTTCGCTTGAGCCAGGAAACCTCTGTGTAGGACTCTAAAGACTCGTCAATACGCCGGTAGCAGATGATGATCATATCAAGCACCCACAAGCCGCAAGCGGTCTGCTAAACGTAACGGCCACCCGGGTAATGAGCGATCAGAAGATCGACGAGCTAGCCCGCTCACACTCCTGCGAATCCGACCAGTAACACTTACCATACAGTCCGGTCTCTTCGTCTGATACGTCGCATATCAAGTCTAGGGGTGGTATACGTCAGACCCCAATAACCCGATAATTCGTGCTGATGTGAGGCTCGTAACGGGTCGAGAAACTACTGGTAACACTTACCAGCAAATCTCTGATCAGCCCTGGCCAGGGACTTACCTGTTACGGCCAATCGAGCACAGCGCAACATCAACTCCCAATACCGGGAGAGACGAAACCCCTCCTATCGCTCATTGCCTCCATGTGACTCGGGACTGTACCCAAAGACCACCGTTTTGCATGCCCTCATGGACGTGGTAAGGTGGAGATCAAAGCACAGTGGGAATCACACAAGACTCTATGACGATCTCGGGTCTACAGACTAACCTGTACAAGTGTCACCTGAGAACTGCCATCTGACGTGAGGTATAATACCATCTGGGAGTTCTCGGCGAGTCCGTCCAGTGTACCCAGTCTCCACTGAGCACCCGTATACCATCTCTGATGTCAAACACCAATGGATATGGGATCATCCATCGCCCATCACATGGGTCGAGAAGCGTATACGCTAGTCTACACTGGCATATCGATGCCCCGTCTCGATACACCCACGACTAGGGACCTTGAAGGAGGTACTTATGGACTACCATGTCCCCACTAGTATGATCTGCATCATAGTCCAGGTAGTCAAGTACACATCCTAAGGGCTTTACCAACATGTAACTATAAGACAGTATAAAGAGACTAGTGTACATGTTAAGATAAATGGCAACCAGATAGCATACTATCATGTCGAGCAAGAAAGTCATCTCTATATATGTCCAAGCATCCAATATAATATACATAATCTGTACAATACTGGCCTCTAGGGCATACATACAACTAACAAAAGGTTGTATTCTGTTATCACTTAGTAGTAAAGTTGTTTACTTTCTAGTTTTGCTCCTAAAACTCTAGTTAGATCCTTGATTAAGGTTGTTTGGCACACTAAATTTTTAAATACGGCATATTTGATACCTTGCGAAACCTTGTGGTCGTGCCTAAGAACCCCTACAACATCTACCCCCAATATCTGGAGAGATGAATCCCCGACGATTTGCTCACTGCTTCCATATGGCTCGGGACTGTATCTAACTAAAACCTATTTGCACGACTCCTTTAAGGCATGGTAGGGTAGTAATCAAAGCACAGTGGGAACTCACACGAGACAAATGATGATCTCAGGCCGACAGACTAACATGTACTCATGTCACCGGAGAACTGCCATCTAACAATAGGTATAATCCCATCCGGTATGTTCCCGGCAAGTCCGTCATGTGTACTCACCTCCAGTGAGCACATGTATACTATCTTAGGTGACCAACTGACACTAATGACTTGTGAGACGGCCACTGCCCCTCGTCGAGGTCTCGAAAAGTATATACTAGTCTACTCCGGAGTATCGATACTCAGTCTCAATACTCTCTCGACTAAGAACATTTAAGGATGTTCTTATGGACCACCCAGCTCCCACGTATATGATCACCATCATAATGCTTATAGTCAAGCAAGAATTCTATGGGCTCTATCAACATGTAATAGTGATCTGTAATACCACATAATGCATGTACATGATGATAAAGTCAAGCCAGATAGTATACTATCATCTCGAGTAAGATTGTTCTACCTGTATATGTCCTCCCTCAATCAACATCGCATGCCTGTGATTACAATAATTAACTTGAGGGCACTATATCCAACATTAGCTCCCGATTGGGGATGCCAATATTGCTATTATTTATGTACTGATTTTGATCAAAATTTACAAAGGAGGTGCTGTCCAAATTTCTAATGACGAAAACTTTTTCGAATTTTAGTATACATTCCACTTGTATTTTCAACAAACCTCATTTATATTTTAAAAGGGGAACTTGATTTCATTTATACCCCTTTTTCAAAACTTCACCTCTATTATTTTCTAAAAACATTTAGATTCCTGGTTTTCGACTTACTTGGGTTACTGTGGGGTCTTATAAACTTCACGTGATTCAAATGCCTGTCACATGCCATTTCCGGGTCGTGACATAGACCCGTTAACAAAATCTTTTTTTAAGCATTTAAAAATTTTATTTTAAGTATAAAAATTATTTTAAAATACTCAAAAATAACGGAAAATTAAGGAAAATTCTAGAAAATCTATTTTAATGTTTTCTTCATTTAAGAGGAAAATTTGGTTAAAAATAATTTAATTTTCCCGTTATTAAAATATTCCATAAAACATTTTCCTTTTCTAAAATTCAAATTTAACATCTAAAATTTACCAAAAATTATATTGGTTATTTTAAAAATTAAAATAACCTAAAAAGTATTATCAACCTAGAAGAAGCATTAAGAAAAATATTTGACAGCAAGAAAATTATTAAAAAGCTTTTATTAGGTACTTGGAAAACGCGGGGGTTACAAATGTTGGAGGTCTTCATCCGTCGACTCAATCTCTTAGTGTGCCTCGACACCTGCCCCTACGTTATCTGACGGACATTCCTAAAGAAATAACTGAAAACAACAAAATGGAATGCTCGTCAGCGAACTAAAATTTGGTAAGTCCCACGTTTAAAAAACATAATAATTGAAAATCAAGCATATGACAGTTAGGTAAACATGATACAGTAGATTGAGAAATTAACATCCAAGCATGGAAAAGATATGTCATGAACAAATAAAAATAGCATGATCATTCATACATTCTAACGTAAGTTAAGTTTAAGGCATGAATGCTCAACCGTTTCATGAGATTTTAGTTAGTAATCTACCGTTCCGACTCGGTACCACCGCAAATCGAATTCATGAGTTAGCAATGTACCATTCCGGCTCAGTACTACAGCAAATCGGATTCATTGATTCATATAAGTAACTCCAAAGCAAATTGAACCAACTCATCCTCAAACTACCCCAACACCCGTCAAACATTTCATCAAGTCTATATATAAATTAATACAGGTTCACGGATACATGCAATGGTTCGGATTCATGTCATGTCAAATTCAAGATGGAATACAACTATACAAGCCATGAAGCATATTATATCAGTTCACAAAAATGGATACTAGTTCATATGCAAGAAAGAGCAGTTTCAGATTATAATTTGAAAATAATGATCAACGAGAAATTTCTAGTTCAGGATGTTGTGCAAACAACGAGACTGAATTTGACTCGATCGGATTTCAAATGAGGGTGTTATGAATGTTTTTTGTAACTTTGCGTAGAGCAGGCCAAAGCGTTTTTCAGAAAACATGCAGCGGTGATAAAGTGCATTTTCGAAAGGGTTCTAGTCATTATTCGGGTTGGGTTATAAAACAAGAATTAAACATCTATCTGTTGTGAACAATGTTAAAAAAGAATCATCGCATTTTGATAAACAGGTAGGGAGTTATGTATATTTTACAATAGTAGCGCAGATAATTCCTGCATCTGTCTAGATTTGTCGGACATTATGAAAATACATTTTAAAAGGGTTTCTGTCAGTTTTTAGGGGAATTAACCTAGGAAGAAAGATGGCCAATTCACTGGAGTTGTTCCAGAATTTAAACCTCACCTCATTTGGACTCTTATTTTAGGAGTTATGCCTATTTTAAATCAGCTTTAAAATAGATTTCTGCGTATAGGAAAACAGATTCCAATTTGTAACGGCAGATCACTAGGCTATAGATGTTACCATTGAGATCTGTAACGAAAACAACGAAACAACTGATTTAACCTAAATCATTCATTTGGTGATAACTAAGGGAAGACGTCAATCGCTTGTAAGTTAGTTGACTATGATAGATCGATTGCTGGATCATTACGGAAACACAATTTCAGTTAAGTCTACCTATATGGAAATATAAGGATACCCGTAATATAGGGTACAAAATGCAACAATGATAATAAAAAGCATAATTTCATTATGGTATCAACACTCGTGACATGAGGTGTGAATATACAAGAACAAAAATAAATGAATGATAGCATCTACTGTCTAATCAAGAGTTAAGTTATAGAATTCAAGAATACTTTCATGTACGAATTTCATGTAATACGATAAACATAACTGCAGGAAACCCAATTAAGCCCGATAAGTGGATATTTCTAGTCATTTGATCATGAAATCATAAAGTCATGTAATCATGTAAGGAAATTATGTTAAAAGCTTCATTTATATTTTAAGGAAACTAAATTAATTATACTTCTTTTAAGAACAATTCATATCTTAAATTCCGGAGGATAAATAATCTAACTTGTCTCAATATAAAGCTAACAATTTACTTACAAGATTTAGACCACCATAAAATTCTTAATCATGATATGTCGAAATGTTCAGGTACTTATATACAAACTATTAGCCTTCTTAAGAATTTCTTTAAACACAATCATATCATCAATATTGACTTGATAATTTGGGAATAAGAAAAAAATCATGGACAATATAATATGAAAGATTAAAAGCTCTAAATTCAATGGGTTGAAAAGTACCTACAATAAAAAGCAATATTGCTTTTAAATTAGTATGTAATTTAATTTAATGTTAAACCCATAATACAAGTATTCATATAAAATAACTGATTTCATTCTAATAAACATATGATAGGAAAATATGATAGTTAATCAAGGAAACATATCTAATTTTTATTTACCTTTATAAAAAAATAGTGGAAATCATCACTTAATAAATTTCCAATAATATGCAAAATCATCATTTAAAATCATCTTTTAATTCCATTAATTCAATTTCATATCATACATATATATTAAAACCCTAATACAAAAACATAAAGTCTACCTCATATCATATTATAAAATTCTAACATATCTAACAATTTCATGCATAAGAAAATCGATAAAAACCATATAAGCTAAAGGATTGAAGAAAACCCACGTATGATTTCAACTATTTGAATAAGGAAAAGAAGAGAGAACTTACAATGAAAGAGGATATAGGATCTTCCTTAACGGGTAAAAGATGCCTCGATTCGATCAAGACGATGGGGATGAGGTCTTTTGCTTTTTTGTTCGATTTCCTTGGTTTTGTGCTTCAGATCAGAGATAAAAAGAGCAGTGGAGGAAGAGAATTTTCGGAGTTGAGAAAAATATACGTCAGGATGAAAGGAATTAAGATTTTCTGTACATTTTATAAGAGTAGCGATCGTATGGTTCGAATTAGAAAAATCAAGGGTATTAAAACAATCCCAACAAGGAGATAAGATCGCACGAGAAATCTCGTGCACTCTCGTGATAGAAAACCCGTTAGGGACGGCTTGAGCTTGAGCAATGGGCTCGAGCTCAGGTCCGTGGGTTAGTGTCGCATGTGGGGTCTCATACTTGTCTACAAAACTGAATTTTGGCCTATGGAGGTCGTGTGGCATGCACATAAGGTCAAGGATTTAAAAGGAAGCAACAAAAAGAATTTAAAAATAAAAGAATAAAAAGTTAAGGATGCATGGGCTCTAACCTATGATCTATAGAGTATTAATGCAATGACTTAACCAAGTAATACATGAAATGACTATGCATAAGAATTGAAAATAAATTTATTTATATACACGAGATTCAAACAAAGAAACTTTATTAAAAAAATAATTAATACAAGAGGCACACAAATTTGTGGTCATTACGGATATCATACACAAAAATTGAAACTGTAGCTCATTTGGCTACCAAACAAAAGTTTTCTAACAATCTCAAAGTTTTGAGGTCCCAAAATGCAATTTTTCTGAACTCTAAAAAGATAGAATTTGTATTGTCCTCTCTCTCTCTCTCTCTCAATATAACAGGTGGGTTAAACAAATCTTAGCTACATGAACTATGACCTTAAACTTTGTGAAATTCCAATTTTATAACATCAAGGGTTGCGTGCATGCAAATCGGAATTTCATTTTAATCGTGCATGCTAAATGATTCTGACACATATTCTGTCACGACCCGAAAGTACGGAACGTGACTGGCACTTAGATTACGAGACGTCTAAAGGCGTACCGTAACCTAAGTCAGCCAAAGCCCAGAAATCTAACCCAAAATCAAAAGAGAGTGAAGGAAAACCTTAAATGAAAACGGTTTTGAAATCAATTAAGTTGCATAGAATCCAAAAAAAGAACATCAAAAATTTCGGAAAATTTCGGCAGAGTCTCCCCTGTATTTTCTATCCCCCAAAATGGGTACAACAAGATAATAAACCTGTAATCATAAAATGGTATCCCCAAGCGGGAGCTAGCTCTTCGCCCAAGGCGGATCACAACCACATGCAATATAATAGTAATATCAAGAAAAAAGAGCATAAAAGAAATGCAAAATACCAGAAAACACACGTCGGCTCAAGTGAGCTCGACCCAAAAGAAACCACAAATATACATATCTCTCATTCTCATCACTAGGTCGCATATACAATACAAGTGGTAGATAAAGAATACTAGATACAATGATAAAGCAAAAAGAAATAAAGTATACTCGCAACCCACCTACGGGCGATGTCGCGAGTCTGAGCAAAAGGAACTGATGATAAGATAGCCGCCGCTACAAGAGTGACGGGTCCGACCTGCAAGACACTGTGGCACAACGGGGGTGAGTTGCCAGCTCGTGAGTAGAATATAACATTTAGTAAGGCAATCGTAAGAATGCACGCAATGCGGAACAACATGTATGTCCATATGTGATATAATAACTCTAGTATGCATGCACAGGTATGCAATATCTTTTCTAACTCTTTAAGTGTTTAGAATATTAAAGTTACTGCATTCTTAACTTTTAGAAAGTGTATGTCTGTATAATAACTAAATATCATCAAGAAATCATCTGAAAACCCGTGTCAAGTATCGACACCAAATAGGAATCATATCTGTCTCAATATCGGGCTCCGTCAGTCCGGATCGGCCCATATCATAAATCTCACGACAACGGTCGGTATCCTCCGGATATCCGCCGCGCCAGACATCACCGGTAGGTAGTCTTCCCCTGCCAGGCTCATCGTCTACAACTCGATCTTCTTGCCCCGGGGTACCATACCGGGCCCACCATGTACCCGAGACGGTTCATCCACTCCTCGAATCGGGTCTCGAAATCCAACAGAAAACATGAAAACTCATGGTGGACGACACATACATCACGAGAAAACCGCAACTTTGTTTTAAAAATAATAAATCTAAGCTTTTGTTAAATTCTTGCGGTTTTCCCCAAAAATCCAGAAATCGCAGCAAAACTGAAATCCTCAAGAAAATCATAATGTCCACATGTTATATATATGATGAATGTCTATGATATCAATGTGTATGATGTGAATTTTGGCTAGAGTTCTATGTAAATATGATGATGATGCGAGATATGTGCATGCGATGCAGTTTCATATATCAAGAATGAATGCAGGTGACGATATTAAGATAAACAGGTTCTATCGTGCACGTGGCATGGCAATTACCAAAGGCGTGTGTGTCACATGAATAGTGCGCGTGCAACAGATGCCAATGGTAATGGTGTTCGTGTCCAACAAAGTGATATTGCATAAGTATGGATGAATGTCCATGCAATCTAATATACTGTTCGCTATAAGGGTATGCAGTGTACATGAATGGATAAGCTAGCTAACAATATGAATCTTGCACAAAGTAGGGTAATCCTAACTAGGGGGGCGCATCGCGCCATCCAGACGATTCCCCCATAGATGAATATATCTACTCACCTGAAATCCCCGCTAATCTGATCCGGCCACCGCTTTGCCTTTTCGCGCCGTATCCGAAGTTTCTTCAACCGATCCTATATTTGCACAATATCAAGCATAAGATTACAAAACCTAACACAATGCAAGTCACAACATACAATTATCCATGCTCTCAAATTAATCATAGCATGCACTCAGTGCGCGGAAAAACGCACGAAAATCGCAATCCTTTAACTAAAATCGTCATTTCGGGGAAATCGACAAAACTACCACCCGACTAGACGAAACCCCGCGTTCGCGCAATCTAATAATCCTATACGAAGCTAATAATATTGCTAACCTAACGCAAATTGAACGCATTCTATTTTTCGTAAAAATCTAGCAAGCAAATTCAACGCCGATTCAATGCAAACATCGATATTTTGTCGATTTAGCGAGCATATAAATACACCATTAACCACTACAACCAATTAGAAACCCAAAGCCCTAATTTAATTTTGATAACCATGTTTCAAACCCTAACTCAACATCAAAACCCATTCTTGATTTTTCCTAAACAACATTTACCACTTAAACTAATATTTAGAATTTCAATTCTAGCATAATTAAACCACAAGTTAACAAAAAGATTTGAATTTTCACCTCTCAAGCTTGAACCCTAGCTTGATCAAGTCACCAAGAAGCCTCCTTTCATCATGTTTTTGAACAAATTTGGGTTGAAGAGAGAAGGGATTAGGGTTAGGCTTTGAATGGAGAAAGAAATTGTGGATTTTTTATGAATTTTTGCAAGAAAAAGAAGCAAAAAGAAGTGGGAAGTGAGGGAATTTCTGCAGCTCAAGGCCGGCCAGCAGCAAGGGAGAGGAGATGGGGAAATTTTGAAGAAGTTTCTAGGTCATTACAACATCATATGATATCATTTCATGCTTTCATATCAACCTTTTTACAAAAAAACCCTTTTTTCATCATTTTTTTCATAATTTTCCCACCAAAAAGCTAAAAGTTTGCAAGCCATGTTATAATTTTATTAACACCATATTTTAGCTTATAAAGATTCCTAATTATGAAATTTACCTAATTAAATTTTTATTTATCCCTAATTTAATGTATTTTAAAAAGGCTTAAAATAATAAAAAAATAATTAATTACGAATTTTTTTTTATTTAACTAGATAATTATAAGTGACATTTTAGTGACAAAATTATAGTAATATCTTATCTAAATTTTGTATAATTAGGTCTACAATGAAAAATATCAATTTCGACTTTTTACGGAAAAAGCCGAAAAATTGGCCGATTACCGAAAAACTGCCTAAACGATTTTCGAAGGGTTACATATTCACTGTTGATTTTGTGATATAAAATAGGAAAAGTATTTTACTATTGGAAAAACGTTAATTTTGTGCCAACTGAATCAACGGTGGAAAGATGTTAGAACCGTATGAAATTTGGTGTAAAGATGGTGATGAAGATGGTGGATATTGATCGTACAAAATATTGGTGGATCGTTGACTTTTTTCGACACCATAGGAAAAATTCCCTTATGTGGCATCTCAGATTCCGTTTTCTCATTAAATAATTATTGATTATATTATTGTTAATTAATTACTATTATTTAAGATGGACAATTACAACAATGGCAGCCAATAGAGGAGGTGAAGAGAGGAAAAGATGAATGCGAACAAAAAAGGAGGAGATGGAGTTGGAGATATGGAGGAGGAGATGGAGGTATAGGTGGGTCGAGGAGATGGATGACAACGGAGAGAGAAGAGGAGGAGGGTGGAAGTAAAGGAAGTCTAGGGTTATAAATGAAGAAGAATACGACAGAGAAGAATCGATAAGAGGATGATGATAATTAGAGTTAGGGGTATAAAGAAGAGGGGTATATATTTAGATGTTTTGCATTTTTAAGATGACAATTGATGATGCTCATAAGTAGGAATTACTCAGATCACGACACGTAGCGAACGACGTGTCACCCGCAACAACTCACTAGACTCCTGGGGGCTACTGAGGTAAAATCGGTATGGAGCATTGATGACTTTCCTCGGTTCATCCCCAAGCTTAAACTCCGCCTCTTACCCAAGAGCGACCCAGCCGCCGAACTGGCGCCCATCCTCTTATGCTCGTTTCCGTGCTACTACAGAGCTGAGCTTCCTTAGCCTCCCGGCTCGTTTTTGAGCTTCCGCCAGACCAAGCCTCCCCGGCTCTCCCAATCAAACAAGAGCATGGGGCCTTAGCGCTTCCGCAACGGCTCCGCGTATCTCGCCGAAGCGAGATATCCGCCGCCTCACGTCCCGCGTCCCACGCTGGCACATCCCCTCATTAATGAGAATATCCCATCATTAATGGAGGGATCCCATCATTCACGCAGGCATAACGTCAGGGGCGTAACCGAAGGCGAAGATCTCGTGCCTGCTCGCTCTATGCTACCACTATAAAAATCCCTCTCTCAAACGAATCAGGTAACGCAATTTTAATCCAATAAGCCACTACTCTGCTCAAATTCCTCGGCTAGCTTGATCGTCGAAGGGTCCTACGGTGGTCATCCATCCCGGGATTTTTTTGCAGATAGCTCGGCTTCCACCTCAAAACCAACCCATTCAGATCCACGCAATCATGGAGACAACATTCCAATCAAATCTCAATCGTTCAACAACACTCCCGACAGATCGACGGAGGACAACATCTGAAGGAGATTACAGCCTCCATCAGTTGGTGCCGTCTGTGGGAAAACGCTAAAGTTTCTTCCATTCATCAAAGATGATCTTCCGCCTTCGACCTCATGCTGAGCGAGAATCGTGACGATCCCAGCACAAACCGCTGCCTCCCCCATAATGGAGGCATGGACAATTCTACTCCACCGCCAAACATCATCAATGCCATATCGGCACGGATCGATAGACTCACGTCGATAGTGGATATGCTCATTCGCATCAAGCGGCGGGCCCCGCCCCACAGATAGCAGTTCCCCCTCCCAAGGATCACGACGTCGGCAGAAGAGCGAATAACATTGCTCTCCTCAACGCCACCGAACACCGGCATGCTAACTCCAGCAACTGAGGCTCCCATGCAGCGACTGATTTCATGACCCGCTGGGTGCAGTACGGCTCTATGCCACGGCCTCAAAAAAGAGACCATCGCTGCGACACCCATCGTGCTCCCATGCCACTCGAGGAGATGTCTGTCAACTCGCCTGATTCCAGCCATGACCTATGCCCTCTCCCTCGCTGGGACC
Organism: Agapanthus africanus; assembly: GCA_030015575.1. Classification (NCBI taxonomy): domain Eukaryota; kingdom Viridiplantae; phylum Streptophyta; class Magnoliopsida; order Asparagales; family Amaryllidaceae; genus Agapanthus; species Agapanthus africanus. The sequence goes on from CM057343.1 coordinate 393,805,795, forward strand.
ATGCAAACAACTCGCGTCAAAGCTACTCAAAAAGGACGTCACCCGAGGATCTAAGAAATCTGATAGAGCGGAACCGAAGCCGCACCACCGCACAGACCAGGAGCGGAAATGACCACCACTCTGACTGTGCCAAATCCTCTAGGTATCATAACCGCCTCGAGGCCCTCGAAAAGAAAATCGAGGGAATACGGTGGGAGAGCCATTCATCTGGTGAAGGAGCCAGGTACTCTACCGACTCGCTCACAAAGCCCTTCACCGAGGAGCTTCTGGCCGTACACGTCTCGCCAGGAACAAGCCGCCCAAGGTGGCCCTCTTCGATGGGAATTCCGACCCGAAGGATCTCCTGGACACATTTACGGCAAGCATGATCTTCCAGGATAACTCGAACGATGCTCAATGCCGAGCCTTTCCTACCACCCTCATTCGTGCTGGCCGGGACTGGTTCCGGGGTCTCGCCCCATGCTCTATATCGACCTTTGATGGGTTGTCCACCTAGTTCTTCGATCACTTCATCAGGAACAGGCGACAGAAGAGAACAGTCGACTACCTGTTCACCGTAAAGAGCGAGGAAAAGGAATCCTTTAAGGGATATGCCACCCGTTTCTACAACGCTCTCCTTGAGCTCCCAGAGTACCGGGATGAAACTGTCACCGCACTAAGGTCGGGTCTTAGGCACAAAGAGTGGCTCCGCTATTTTGCATTAGCGCAATCTAAGACCATGGCCGAGGTAAAAGCTTAACCGAGCGAGAGATCCAACTCACGTCGAAGGTGAACGCCAACCTGCCTCGGGGCAACCAAGCCGACCAAAAGAAGAGGGGTAGAGAAGAGAAGAAGAGGGTCGACTAACCAAAACCATACTCCCTAAAGTTCCAGGAGTACACTCCTCTTAACATCTCCCAGACTGAGCTGTTGGAGGAGGCAAAGGGCGAGAGATTCTTCAAGCTCCCGCCAGTCTCCCATAGAGCGGCTAAGCGCATCCGGGGTCCGTACTGCGCCTTCCATAGGTCGCAGGGTCACCCGACTGAAAACTGCAAACAACTCCGTGACTACATAGAGGAGTTGATCCGCTCTGGCCACCTGGCGAAGTACCTGCAGAACAAGCGACAAGCGGACCGGGAACAGGAGAACTAGCCCCCTCCTGGGGAATTAACAATCGGGCAAATCATGGTCATTACCCTGTAATCTGCCCGGGGAGCCGGAAAAAATCACTGCTTCCTACCCGACGAGGGTACAAGCGATCCACCCCAGAAGAAGTTCAGGACCGCCGAGCCCATCTTTTTCATCGATGAAGACCTCCATGGTATATCCTTGCCTCACAACGACCCTAACGGCATGGGTCCACCGTTACGAGGTACAAAGGATATTGGTCAATTCCGGGAGCTCGGCAGACATCCTCTTCTATGATTGCTTTCAGCGTATGGTGTTAGGAATATGTATACCTTAGAGGCCATTATTGTACATTGATGTATATTATAGTGGATGCTTGGACATATATATAAAGGACTTTCTTGCTCGACATGATAGTATACTATTTGGTTACTCTTTATCTTAATATGTTGACTGGTATTCTTTTACTGTCTTACTCTCACATGTTGATAAAACCCTTAGGATAAGTACTTAACCACCAGGATTATGATGAGATCATACTAGTGGGGCCAGGATGGTCCAAAAGTACATCCTTTAATCAGTTCCTAGTCGAGGGGATATCGAGACATAGAGCATCGATATTATCAGAGTAGACTAGTGTGTACATTTCTTGTCTCTTAGAGGGCGATGGTTAATCCCACAGCCATTGGTTTGTGGCATCAAAGATTGTACGCAGGTGCTTATTGGAGAATGGATACACTGAACATGACCCACCGAGAACTACTAGAAGGATATATACCTATCGTCAGATAGTAGTTCTCTGGTGACACTAATACAGGTTAGTCTGTAGACCCGAGATCGTCATAGTGTCTTGTGTGATTCCCACTGTGCTTTGATTTCCTCCTTACCACGGCTCAAAGGAGTCATGCAAACAGGTGGATTTTGGGTACAGTCCCGAATCGCATGGAGGCGGTGAGCGATAGGAGGGGTTTCGTTTCTCCCGGTATAGGGAGTTGATGTCGCGCTATGCTTGATCGGCCATAACAGCAAATCCCTGGTCAGGGTTGTCAAGATTTACTGATAAGAGTTATCAGTAGTTTCTCGAACCGTTATGAGCCATACATCAGCATGACTTATAAAGTTACTAGGGTCTGATGTTTACCACCCCTAGGCTTCATATGCGACATATCAGACGAAGAGATCGGACTGTACAGTAGTGTTACTGATAGGCTTCATGGAGAGTATGGACGAGCTTGCTTGTTGATATTCATATCGCTCAATACCCGGGTAGTCGTTACGTCTAGCTAGTACCGCGACGGCTTGTGGGTGACTGATGTGATCATCACCTACTACTGGCGTATTGACGAGTCTTTAGAGTCCCACATAGAAGTTTCCTGGTTCAAGCGAAACGAAATAGGGTACATATGTGATATGTGTGTGGCCCTGATTAAATACGTGTATGTGATACTGTATTGTAATCTGACAGTTATCTGTTATTGGTTAGGTTATATGTGATATAACCAGATTATCAAATCAAGTATTGATTTGACAATGTGATAAACAGATAAATGATATTAGTCAGTCATATATAACTGGATTATTAAATCAAGTGTTAATTTAATAATTTGATATAATTATATGTTAACTAATATCATTAGCTCACTAATTACTTTATTAATATATATATGTTAATATATATATTTGATATATATATATGAAGCATGGCTTGATTTTCTATTTTGAGAAAATGAAAAAATTAGGTGTAATTGAGGAGATATTTTAGGTATGGTTCAAGGCATGGTGTATTCATTTTTTTACTCATTTTCTTTGCACTATTGAAGCATGGTGCATTTGTTTATTGCATTATCATCCATACTTCAATAATGTGTGAGGATATATGGTAGCATTTCTTTGCACTATTGAAGCATGGTGCATTTGTTTATTGCATTATCATCCATACTTCAATAATGTGTGAGGATATATGGTAGCATTTCTTCACTTGCTCAAGGGTTGAGCTATTCTTGTCTTAGCCATTTCATGAGCTCTTGCTCTCCAAATTTTGTCACCTCACCTCCAAGCTCAAAACCCTCACATGTGATGTGAATCATTGAGCTTATGAGATCTTAAGTGAGCTTTTCAAATCCCCTACTTCACCATCCCACACCAAACTAGCACTTTGGTGCGGTGTGTTTCCTACACTAAAAAAAGTTTAGTGTAAAGGTAGCTTAAGCTAGAGGGCCTTCGGATGGATCATCTTCGGCACGAAGATCACGAAGGAGGCCCGTTCAATTCGAAGAGGAGCCTAGTGGAGTCGTGTGGACTACAACCTGGAGCTAAAGAAGTGAAGGACTCGATCTACGAGGGTATAGCATCTTTCACTTCCTTTAGTTTAGTTTATATCAAACTACAAAACCCTAATCATCTAGCTAAAGATCTTGTTAAGTGTTAGTTAGCACCCCAAAAATTTTTAAATGGCATGTTTGATGCTACTAAAACTAAGTGGTGGTGGTAACGTAAACTTTCATGGTATCAGAGCCAAACCTAGAAGATTAGACGATGTTAATAGAATCACGGAAACGAAACAACTCCGAAAACGAAAGCTCAAAAACTGTTCTCTGTTGATTTTAAAATGATCTCGAAAAATTATTTAAACAACTGAAGAGTGTAGTATGTGATACAACAAGAACACTGGAAAAATTCGAGGCCAAAACACAAAATTTGACCCGGCGAAAACCCCATTAAAACTGGTCTCACCGGCCCCCCTATGGTCTTTTTGGCTCAAAATTGTTTGGTGTTCTGTAGGCTTGATTTTGGGGTTTTATATATTGTTTGATTAGTCTAAAATTTCATGTGATGTTAATTTGGTTAAGGGCTAATACGGAGTGTTTCGTAGTCATAATTATTACATCGATTCGGGTTTAAGTTTGATATGGATGTAGTACTTGGAATCCACATTAAATTAGTTTTGTGAAAACTAATTTGTATGTAAATCTAGCATGTTAGTCTCTGCAGATCGATTTCCATGAAGTTTCGATTCGGATCGAAACTCCGCCGCAGTAGCGTAAAGTACGCGAATACTCGCCGAAAAACTTTACTGGATAACCACATCCCATATCCCCAACCAAGTGACTTTAGGAGGACCCTATTGCCAATAGCATCCACTCGGGTGCTGTTTCCCCCAATCAGAGCAAAGCTCTGTTCAAATTCTAAGACTTGAAATGAAGCGACGTGTCACGCCCCGCTTCCCAAAATACGGAAAACGAGGGATGACTAGGCCAGCCATGCTCCTACGGTCAAGGAATCATCCCGCCGTAGTCACACTTCGGCTTCTAGCATTACATGGTAATCAGTAAATAAAGCACAGTATTAAAGGAATCACATCACTAATTTATTACATTAAAATTCCATTGTTCACAAATTACAGATAATAAGAAAAATAACTAACCAAGTTCAATCTCACGATCGCTTTTATGGAAAGCAGTAAAAGAAGAAGGTACACCAAACTATATCTCCGTGAACTAAAAGGGTAGATCCGTCTCCTATGCTGGTCCTCCCACGGAATCTGAGCATGCATACTCAGGTCGTCAGAGCGACACAATAACAATATTATTATAATAAGGTGAAACAGGTATATGAAGTAATACTAGTGTAGGAATAATGCAAGTAATCACTATGTCACTATATGATGCAGAATATGATATGTGTCCCTATCGGTCTCTAGGTCATATTTGAAATCACATAGTGGAAGGAGGATCATGTTTAACAGGAGTCTCGTACATACCCGAGACAACGGCCCACATGCCCGGGACATAACCCTGTCAGCCGGATCGCTAGATCCTACCCTACACGTATCAGTATCACGGTTCGAATGATCATCCTCTAAACACGGTCCCGCTAAATACGATACTCTTTCCACTTTGATTTCCCCTTTTCCCCCAGGTTTACACTATTTATGATATTGATCTAGTTGTGTATAAGTATACCAATGGCACGGTTCCATCACTGTTCACTGTATCAATCACTGTCACGAATATTCACTTTCTATTGGTGTACTCGTCACTCCTAAACCAACATCTATCACGCACGATAATGCAATGTCCACACGCACTAACACTGAGTATATGGCAAGAGTATGATATATATATTGTATGCTACCAATAAGCTCTGTATGTTATGAATCAGCATGCATGTCATTAACTAAAGTAATTTGCATAAATTAATATGTTAAGAATTCAGCAAAATGATACAAGTAAGATAATTAGAACACTTAGTTAGCAATTCATAAAAATTTGTTTCAGTTCAATCGGGATTCCGGTTTTCAAGATATAGCTATTTCATTTTAAGTGCTCGCAGCTGGAAATTCAGTTTCAGAACTGAACGTCCGTTTCGTGACACGAATTGCACCCAGTTGGGCTCAGAATTTAGCGATGTTACAATTAAATGAAATCTAGGGTTTTCAATGGAGTATTCAACGCAATAGACGGATCCTCAATCGCATCTGTACGTTGAAATTTATACACAGCTTGACCTCAGTATGTCATTTCAGAATCTGTTCTGGGCAGTTATACGTTCTGCCCTTTTAAATATAGTTTAAAATAGCAAATGGCAATGAAACGGAATGGGACCACTTGTTTGGTTTAGCTAACAGAATTATCTTTAATCTACTACAGGGTTCCGCAACATACGACTTCAGAAAACACAGTGACGCAGGTCTTGAGACCGAACACAAAAATCAGGAACGCTCTGGACTGCAGTCCAGAGTCGCATTCCGATCTAAATATCATCACGATTACAGAACAGAAATCATTGAAATTTTACATAGGGTTAAATTTCGTCGAGTCGGCTTCGATTTAATCCCTCGAACGCATCTTTCCAGTTTGTATAAAATTTATGGTGATTTTATTCGTTTTCAGGTACGAGAAAACTTCTAGTTTATCGGCATATTTGGGGGTATCAATTTTTGTCTCTAACAATCGTATTTTCCAGTGATTTTCATACACTATATTTATCATCAAGTGGGCCAACAGAAAATATCAGTTTCCGTCAAAATAAACTATTATTTCTATTGGGATCTAGCATCGAACACTTAGGTCACAATACGTATCGGGAATCGGTAAATACGTAAACTAGATTAATTAGGTTTGTACCACTATTATTTTAGCATGAAGCAAGTAAACACTTGCCTGGAAACATCTCAGGGTCGTACGGCAGCAGTGGCATCACGGGCGCGTGACGTACGCCATGTAATGGATTCTCGCGAGCTTGGTTCGAAACACGGGTTTTACGTCGGAGTTTCCCGGAGTCGTCTTGTGCGCGCTGGAAGTGTAGAGTAGGCTCTGTGGATCTCTTGAGTAGTGCTGAGATTGACGATGGTCGGCGGCGGCGTTCCGGCGAAGTGCAACAGTGAAATGTTTGGAAATGGGTTTGGGTGATTTTGGGTATAGTTTCTAGAGAGGGAGAGAGAGAGATGGTGAGGCTATAGTGATAACGATGCGGAGTTTCAGTGGAGGTGTCGACGACGTGGTTCAGGTCAGTTGGGGGCTCACCGTTGTCGAGTGTAAGAGGGGCCGAACTCAGGTGTGGGGTTGTGTGCAGGGGATGCTCGGCAGGGGTGTGCTCGTGTTGATGGAGAGTGGAGTCGTAGGGGGAGAAGGTTGGTGGAGGAGGAGTGAGCGAGGGTTGTCGATGGGTTATCGAAGAGGTGGGTGATCGCCGGTGGTAGGGTGCAGTGGGTTCGAGGAAAGTTTGGGTGCTCGGGTTTGGGGGCTCGGTGAATGTAGAGAGAGAGAGATGAGGAGTGAGTTGGAGAGGGAGAGTGATGAGAGGAGTTGGAGACGTGACCGGGGTCGTCGGCGACGTGGGGTAACGGCGAGGCATGGGTGCGCGACGTGGGAAGGATTGAGCGGAAAAATGAGATGGGGAAGAGATGAGGGATTTCTCAAATGGCAGAGAAGAGAGATGGGGTGTGAGGGAAGAGAACGGGTTGAAGTCGTGGGTGTAACGGCGAGGCGTGGGCGTGAGGCGCGGCGAGGAAATGGGATCGGGTCAGGTCGTATGGACAGGGGAATGTTACCGTTGGGAGTGAAGGAGATGAACAGGGGTAGCGGGTCGGGTCGTATGGAGGCGGGCCGAAAGGATTGGGCCGGTAAAAAAATAATTTCCCTTTTAAAAAGGTGGGCTGAGAAATGAGCAACGGGCCGGGGCTTAAATGATTCTCTTTGTTTTAAAAAAAATCTGGTGGGCTGAGAAAGGGATTTATTTGAGGTTTTAATTTAAATTTTAATTTTTCTTGGGCTGGGTTGATTTAGGGTTTTAATTAATATGTTTAGTTTTGAAAATCTCGGTTGGGCTTTGATAAATTTCGTTATGGTTTTAGAAAGAAACAAATTCTACAACTTACGCACTAATCTACAAACAAAATAATGATACGGGAAAAATGGGATAACATAGAAAGATTTTTCATTGAAGGAGACGAGGATTTACATCATACCCCCCCTCAACAAAATTTTCGTCCTCAAAATTTAACAAGGATAGAAGAATACAATGTACTAAACAAAAAGATGTGGATAACGATCACGAATGTCTTCCTCCCACTCCCAGGTGGATTCTCCTGGGGATCGACCACCCCAAGACACTCGGACTAAAGGAATGATCTTATTCTCCAGCACTTTCTCTCTGCGGTCGAGAATGGTAGTAGGCTGCTCCTCGTACGATAAATCGGTACCCAAAACTAGCTCCGAATGGTCCAGGACATGGCTCTCATCTCGAACGTAACGCCGCAACTGTGACACGTGGAAGGTATTGTGCACACCAGCTAGCGATGGAGGCAAGGCGAGTCGATAGGCCACCTCTCCCACTCGCTCTAGCACCTCAAAAGGTCCAATAAAACGGGGACTAAGTTTTCCCCGACTTCCGAATCTGATAACTCCACGAGTAGGGGAAATCTTCAAGAACACATGATCTCCGACTTCGAATTCTAGTGCCCTTCTGCTGGTATCTGCCCAACTCTTCTGTCGATCCTGAGCCGCCTTGATACGCTGTCTGATCATTTGGACTTTGTCGACTGTCTGAACAATGAGTTCGGGGCCCAGTAATCTTCGTTCTCCCACATCATCCCAATATACTGGGGATCGACACTTCCGCCCGTATAGTGCTTCAAAAGGAGCCATCTGAATACTAGCCTGATAACTATTGTTGTAAGAGAATTCGACTAGGTGCAGATGGTCTTCCCAGGAACCTTGAAAGTCCAACATACAGGCTCTCAACATATCCTCGAGCGTCTGAATCGTACGTTCGGACTGTCCATCCGTCTGCGGGTGATAAGCTGTGCTGAATTTAAGGCGGGTTCCCAAACTCTCCTGTAAGCTCTTCCAAAAGTGCGACAAGAATCTCGTGTCCCTGTCTGACACAATGCTGACTGGAACACCGTGAAGTCGCACAATCTCCTGCATATATCTTTCTGCCAGTGATTCTGTCGACTGTCCCACTTGGAAAGGTAGGAAGTGTGCAGCTTTTGTGAGGCGATCGACGATAACCCAAATAGCGTTATTGCCCCTAGGGCTCCGTGGTAAGGCCGTCACAAAATCCATAGTAATATGCTCCCACTTCCATTCAGGTATCGGCAATGGTTGTAACAATCCTGCTGTTCTCTGATGTTCCGTCTTCACCTGCTGACATACCAAGCAGCTGGATACGAACCTCGCAATTTCCCGCTTCATTCCGTTCCACCAAAAGTGCTGCTTTAGGTCCTGATACATTTTTGTACCTCCTGGATGCACAGAATAAGCTGAACTGTGTGTTTCAGCCAAAACTTCTTCTCGAACATCTCCTTTAGGTACGCAGAGTCTGCTACCGAATCTCAGATAGCCATCTTCATGTATAATCAAATCCGTTCTCAGTCCAGCTTCCACTTGCTCTCTGAATTTTTGCAATCGGGGACCATCCGCTTGTGCAATCTTGATGCGATCCACCAGGGAAGATTGCACCTGTAGTTGCCAAAATTGACTAAGTGCGTTCGGCGTAACGACCTCAAGTGCAAGTCTCTGGAAATCCTCAATAATGCTCCTCTGATTAGTCAACATCATGACCGCTGGTTTGCGACTGAGCGCATCTGGTACAACATTGACCTTCCCCGGGTGATACTGAAGGTCCAAGTCATAATCTGCCATCAGCTCTAGCCATCGGCGCTGCCTCATGTTTAGTTCCTTCTGAGTGAAAACATATTTCAAACTTTTATGATCCGTGTATACCTCCACTTTCTCACCCAAAAGATAGTGCCTCCAAATCTTCAACGCAAAGACTACCGCAGCCAACTCCAAGTCATGCGTGGGGTAGTTCTTCTCGTGGTTTCTCAGTTGTCGAGAGGCGTAAGCAACCACACGGCCGTGCTGCATTAGAACACAGCCTAATCCCTTCCCTGAGGCATCACTGTGTATCACCAAACTACCGGAATCATCTGGTACTGTAAGTATAGGTGCCGTGGTTAACTTCTGCTTCAGTGTGTCAAATTCCTGAGTGCACTCCTCTGTCCATGTAAACGGCACGTCCTTCCGTGTCATCCTCGTCAATGGTTCCGCGATTCTTGAGAAATCTTGGACGAATCTCTGATAATAACCTGCCAATCCCAGAAAACTCCTGATCTCGGCCACTGACTTCGGCGTTGGCCAATCTCTGACGGATTCTATCTTAGCCGGGTCCACCAACATGCCTTCTCCCGAAACAATATGTCCCAAAAACTGTACCTTGTCGAGCCAGAATTCACACTTGCTCAGCTTCGCATACAACTTCTCTTCCTGAAGAATTTGTAGTACCGTGCGCAAATGTTCAGCGTGCTCTTCCCGAGTCTTCGAGTAGACAAGTATGTCGTCGATAAACACAACGACAAACGTGTCCAAGTACTTTGCGAACACTCTGTTCATCAGGTCCATGAATATTGCTGGGGCATTGGTAACACCGAACGGCATCACAAGAAACTCGTAGTGTCCGTATCGGGTCCTGAAAGCCGTCTTGCATACATCTTCGGCTGCTACTCTGATTTGATGATATCCAGAATGGAGGTCCAACTTCGAGAATACCTTGGCTCCACTTAGCTGATCGAATAGGTCGTCAATGCGCGGTATTGGGTACTTGTTCTTTATTGTGACCTTGTTCAGCTCCCGATAATCTATACACATTCGCAGCGATCCATCCTTCTTCTTTACTAACAGAACTGGTGCACCCCACGGCGAAGCGCTCGGCTGAATAAATCCCTTCTCCAAAAGTTCTTCAACCTGTTTCTTCAATTCCGCCAACTCAACTAGCGCCATTCTGTATGGGGCTCTGGATACTGAGGCTGTACCTGGAATCAAATCGATTGAGAACTCCAAAATTCGAGGAGGTGGTAGACCTGGTAGATCTTCGGGAAATACATCCAGAAAGTCCTGAACAATTTCTGGGACTGGGCTCTTATCAATCTCCATAGCTGTCAGTTCCTTGGACTTTGCTCTGTACTTAGCTGGCTCTAAAGATTCGCTTCCGCCCTTTTAAATAAACTCCGGGTGATTAGGGATGCGGAAGATCACCTTCCTTGCCTGACAGTCGATAACTGCATGGAAAGTGCTCATCCAATCCATCCCGAGAATTGCGTCGTAACTGCCTGTCCCGATCAAAAGGAAATTCGCATAGAATTCCCTGCCACACACTACAACTGGGCATAATCTACATTCTCGACTAGATATTATAATGCCATTACCCGTATGAATTTCCCATCCCTTGGTTAGTGGTTCATGTGGTATTGAGTGTGTATCAGTAAAATGCTCAGACAAGAAACAATGCGATGCTCCCGAATCAAATAGTACTCTAGCTGGCAAGGAATGTACGAGTAGAGTACCTGTAACCACGTCTCCTGACGCCTCTTCCTGCTCGGCGGTCAAGGTGAAAGCCCGTCCCTGACCGCGACCTGTAAAGGGTTGCCTCTGCTCCTGCGGCCTCTGTTGTGGCGGTCCAGAACCTCCCTGTATCTCTGCTCGCTCAGAGCAACTGTTAATCCTGTGCTGACTAAAACCGCAAATCAAGCACTGTCCCTTGGCACGGCGACAGTCCTTCTGGGTATGCCCTCCTCTACCGCAATAGCCGCAAACTACTCCCTGTCTCTGGGGGCGATGCTGTGGTACGAACGGGCGCTTCATTTGGGTCGTTCCTACTCTGTGAACCGGTATGGCTCCTCGAGAAGGCGCGTGGGTACGAGCTGCAACCACTGGGGGTCTTCTGAACTTGTTGATCAATTGCTCCTGAACTCTCGCCGCGTTGAGTACCTGTGCGAAAGTCTGCAAATCCAACGATGCAATCAACTGCTGCAACTCAAAATCTAACCCCTGAAGGAAGCGTCTGGCCCTGGTGGCCTCTGATTTGACCATGTATGGAGCAAAGCGGCTCAGACGGTTGAACTCTGCCGCATATACGTCCACTGGGCGTCCATTCTGCTTCAAAAGAATAAACCTTTCCTCCATTTCTGCCTTGGCTGTGGGAGGAAAATACTGATCTAAGAAGCACTCCTTAAACTTGCTCCATTCAATCGGCTCGTCAAGTCTGCTTTCTTCCACCGACCACCATGTACGGGCTTCGTCTTCTAATTGAATCTTTATCACGTCCACTCTGTCTTCCTCTGGAACCCTGGCGGCTGTCAATAAATTCTCCATGTTTACCAGCCATTGCTCAGCCTCAAGGGGTTCAGCTAGCCCTGTGAAAGCAGCTGGGTGTAACCGTCGGAAGTCTGATACGGTACCAGCCCTAGCCTGATAAGCTGGTTGAGTAGCGCCCTCGAGGGCGGTAATAAGTGCGGAGGGTCCTCCTGCGGCGGTAATCGCCCTTAGTCCCTCAGTAAGCAAATTTGTCTTCCTCTCCTGAGCTTCCGCGAGAGTGGTCAGTGCACTGAGTATTCTTTCCGTGCGGTCCTGAGAGCTGGAGTCCGAGGAGGGGTCATTCGGGGACGTCATATCACAGGAAGATTCAAAAGGATAGGATCAGATTCAAGGATGAAAATTAAGAGTAGTGAAACAAGAATAACGTAATACAGTATAGTTAATGTTATTCCTTGATACTAAACCAGGCTCTGATACCAACTAAACCATGTTACGCCCCGCTTCCCAAAATACGGAAAACGAGGGATGACTAGGCCAGCCATGCTCCTACGGTCAAGGAATCATCCCGCCGTAGTCACACTTCGGCTTCTAGCATTACATGGTAATCAGTAAATAAAGCACAGTATTAAAGGAATCACATCACTAATTTATTACATTAAAATTCCATTGTTCACAAATTACAGATAATAAGAACAATAACTAACCAAGTTCAATCTCACGATCGCTTTTATGGAAAGCAGTAAAAGAAGAAGGTACACCAAACTATATCTCCGTGAACTCAAAGGGTCGATCCGTCTCCTGTGCTGGTCCTCCCGCGGAATCTGAGCATGCATACTCAGGTCGTCAGAGCGACACAATAACAATATTATTATAATAAGGTGAAACAGGTATATGAAGTAATACTAGTGTAGGAACAATGCAAGTAATCACTATGTCACTATATAATGCAGAATATGATATGTGTCCCTATTGGTCTCTAGGTCATGTTTGAAATCACATAGTGGAAGGAGAATCATGTTTAACAGGAGTCTCGTACATACCCGAGACAACGGCTCACATGCCCGGGACATAACCCTGTCAGCCGGATCGCTAGATCCTACCCTACACGTATCAGTATTACGGTTCGAATGATCATACTCTAAATACGGTCCCGCTAAATACGATACTCTTTCCACTTTGATTTCCCCTTTTTCCCTAGGTTTACACTATTTATGATATTGATCTAGTTGTGTATAAGTATACCAATGGCACGGTTCCATCACTGTTTACTGTATCAATCACTGTCACGAATATTCACTTTCCATTGGTGTACTCGTCACTCCTAAACCAACATCTATCACGCACGATAATGCAATGTCCACACGCACTAACACTGAGTATATGGCAAGGGTATGATATATGTATTGTATGCTACCAATAAGCTCTGTATGTTATGAATCAGCATGCATGTCATTAACTAAAGTAATTTGCATAAATTAATATGTTAAGAATTCAGCAAAATGATACAATTAAGATAATTAGAACACTCAGTTAGCAATTCATCAAAATTTGTTTCAGTTCAATCGGGATTCCGGTTTTCAAGATATAGCTATTTCATTTTAAGTGCTCGCGGCTGGAAATTCAGTTTCAGAACTGAACGTCCGTTTCGCGACACGAATTGCACCCAGTTGGGCTCAGAATTTAGCGATGTTACAATTAAATGAAATCTAGGGTTTTCAATGGAGTAATCAACGCAACATACGGATCCTCAATCGTATCTGTAGGTTGAAAGTTATACACAGCTTGACCTCAGTATGTCATTTCAGAATCTGTTCTGGGCAGTTATACGTTCTGCCCTTTTAAATATAGTTTAAAATAGCAAATGGCAATGAAACGGAATGGGACCACTTGTTTGGTTTAGCTAACATAATTATCTTTAATCTAATGCAGGGTTCAGCAACATACGACTTCAGAAAACACAGTGACGTATGTCTTGAGACCGAACACAAAAATCAGGAACGCTCTGGACTGCAGTCCAGAGTCGCATTCCAATCTAAATATCATCACGGTTACAGAACAGAAATCATTGAAATTTTACATAGGGTTAAATTTCGTCGAGTCGGCTTCGATTAAGCCCTTGAACACATCTTTCCAGTTTGTATATAATTTATGGTGATTTTATTCGTTTTCAGGTACGAGAAAACTTCTAGTTTATCGGCATATTTGGGGGTATCAATTTTTGTCTCTAACAATCGTATTTTCCAGTGATTTTCATACACGATATTTATCATCAAGTGGGCCAACAGAAAATATCAGTTTCCGTCAAAATAAACTATTATTTCTATTGGGATCTAGTATCGAACACTTAGGTCACAATACGTATCGGGAATCGGCAAATACGTAAACTAGATTAATTAGGTTTGTACCACTATTATTTTAGCATGAAGCAAGTAAACACTTGCCTGGAAACGTCTCGAGGTCGTACGGCAGCAGTGGCGTCACGGGCGCGTGACGTACGCCGTGTAACGGATTCTCACGAGCTTGGTTCGAAACACGGGTTTTACGTCGGAGTTTCCCGGAGTTGTCTTGTGCGCGCTGGAAGTGTAGAGTAGGCTCTGTGGATCTCTTGAGTAATGCTGAGATTGACGATGGTCGGCGGCGGCGTTCCGGCGAAGTGCAACAGTGAAATGTTTGGAAATGGGTTTGGGTGATTTTGGGTGTAGTTTCTAGAGAGGGAGAGAGAGAGATGGTGAGGCTATAGTGATAATGATACGGAGTTTCAGTGGAGGTGTCGACGACGTGGTTCAGGTCAGTTGGGGGCTCGCCGTTGTCGAGTGTAAGAGGGGCCGAACTCAGGTGTGGGGTTGTGTGCAGGGGATGCTCGGCAGGGGTGTGCTCGTGTTGATGGAGAGTGGAGTCGTAGGGGGAGAAGGTTGGTGGAGGAGGAGTGAGCGAGGGTTGTCGATGGGTTATCGAAGAGGTGGGTGATCGCCGGCGGTGGGGTGCAGTGGGTTCGAGGAAAGTTTGGGTGCTCGGGTTTGGGGACTCGGTGAATGTAGAGAGAGAGAGATGAGGAGTGAGTTGGAGAGGGAGAGTGATGAGAGGAGTTGGAGACGTGACCGGGGTCGTCGGCGACGTGGGGTAACGGCGAGGCGTGGGTGCGCGACGTGGGAAGGAGTGAGCGGAAAAATGAGATGGGGAAGAGATGAGAGATTTCTCAAATGGCAGAGAAGAGAGATGGGGTGTGAGGGAAGAGAACGGGTTGAAGTCGTGGGTGTAACGGCGAGGCGTGGGTGTGAGGCGCGGCGAGGAAATGGGATTGCGCGCGTGAACAGGGGTATGTTACCGTTGGGAGTGAAGGAGATGAACAGGGGTAGCGGGTCGGGTCGTATGGAGGCGGGCCGAAGCGATTGGGCCGGTAAAAAAATAATTTCCCTTTTAAAAATGTGGGCTGAGAAATGAGCAACGGGCCGGGGCTTAAATGATTCTCTTTGTTTTAAAAAAATCTGGTGGGCTGAGAAGGGGATTTATTTGAGGTTTTAATTTAAATTTTAATTTTTCTTGGGCTGGGTTGATTTAGGGTTTTAATTAATATGTTTAGTTTTGAAAATCTCGGTTGGGCATTGATAAATTTCGTTATGGTTTTAGAAAGAAACAAATTCTACAACTTACGCACTAATCTACAAACAAAATAATGATACGGGAAAAATGGGATAACATAGAAAGATTTTTCATTGAAGGAGATGGGGATTTACACGACGCTTCTGCTCCCCCCAATCAAAGCAAAGCTCTGTTTAGAAATTGAAGCAACGCTTCAAATCCCGCGCTCTGCGCTGCGTGCCACGTGTCTAACACAGGCGCGCTGGCGCAGTTGCGCTGAGCGTTGCGCTGCTCGCCACGTGTCTGACACTGGTGCACTCGCCACGTGTCTGACACTGGTGCACTAGCGCAGTTACGCTGCGCTCTGCGCTGCGCGCCACGTGTCGAGCGCGAGTGCGCTAGCGCAAAACGCGCTGCACGCCACGTGTCAAAACACGAATGCGCTTGCGCTAACGCTAGCGCAATTGCGCTGCGCACCCCAAGTTAGAGTAAAACTCTGTTTCCAAGATTGAAAAGCGAAGCAACGCTTCATGATTATGCAGCGCATAAACATCTCACAAAGGAATAACAAAAAAATTAAAAAACAAGAGAACACTTAACAGATAATAAAATACTAAATTAAAGCATCTTTTTATTATTATTATTGTTATTACATTTAAAAAAAGATCACCAAATATGGGATCAGAAGGACAGGGGTTCACAAAGCTAAAGAGAAGATTATCCAATTCCCTCTCCGTCCTCTCCACCATGTCGAAACGGCGATCCTCCCGAGGGATAGCCATCCAACGGTCGACGCCGCACTCCTCAGAGAAAGTGTTGATGACAACCCGATGAGCCTGTATCTGGCTCAGCAAGTGGATGGAGCGATCCCTCAGGGCTTGAGTGATTAAGTGCGCCTCCAAGAAGCACTCGATCTTATCTTCGGTAGTATCCAGCATTGCCGAAGACATCTCTGCTGGAGGAGGGGAAAGATCGGTGAGCACAGACGCAAGGATCATCCAAAGCCAAATAAAGTGTGGGGGAAGAGGGACCCCACACGAGTCAAAAGATAGTGCAGTGCAGCGTCACATTGCTCATCCGTGAAAGAAGGATCCACCAAGCGCGCAGCAAAGCGAGGAATAAGGTCCTAAATGGGCGCTTCCTACGGCTGTCTATGAGCATGAGGGCGATTACAAGCCATAGTTGAGAAAGTTCTTTGGGGATGAGAAAAGGAAGAAGCTTTGCTTCGAGTTATAAAGACGAAGCACATAAAATTTTGTGCACAATGGAACTATTTCCAAAATTGGGAAATGAAAGATTCTCGGGAATATAAGTTTGACTTAAAAAGAAGGTGAAAATACACCTCTGTTGAAGCAACGCTTTAGATCCAGCGCTCTGCTGAAGCAACGCTTCAGATCCAGCGCGCTGCGCGCCACGTGTCAAGCACGAATGCGCTAGCGCAGTTGCGCTGCACGCCACATGTCCAACGTAGATGCGCCAGCGCTGGAATTAAAATTCCCACTGTTAGATCAAAGGATTTAATAATAATGATAAATCATTTATTAACCAGAATTAAATTCTGTTAAGGAAAGATTTCTCAAAATCTTTCCAAACAATAAGATTGCGTTTTAAGCACCGCTTGATCAATGATCCAATGGTAAATAATGAATTACCAAAAACAGAACAAATTCTGCATGGAGAGATTTTACGATCTTATTAAAACAAGAAGATTATCTTCTGTCAAACAGGAGCCTTAGGATTAAAGATCCAACGGTGGGAAATATTCCCCAATCAATCAAGAGAAAGATCTCTTAAACCGATTTAACAAATCGATTGGCCCTATATAAAGGCCCCAAGACCTCAAGTGTCATATAGAAAAAAAAAACCTCGGTAAATTTTGAAAAAAAACTCAAAGAGAAAGAAAAGCAAGCCTTTGAAGAAAGAAGATCATTTCTTCATCTTTAAAGGTAAAGAACTATGTTCTTGAATAACAAAGATGAAATCATCTCATTAAAAAAGAAGAACCCTCTTTTAAAAAGATCAGAGATCTAAGAACAAGATCAAGGTCTTTAATAAAAAAGAAAAGATCAAAAAGATCTAATCATAAAATGACTAAAAGAAGCACTTTACTTCATTCACAGATCTTCTGATCTATAAAGGCAGAGCCTTTTAATAAAAACAAGAATTTTGGTTCTTGGATCTTGAGGCAAGGCCTCCTTTGAAGAACAAAAACTTGTTCTTTGATCTTAAATTTGATTCGATGCGCTTTACGCTACTGGAAAGTGCTTTGCACTCTTGAACTGCGCCTTTGGGCTCCTTGGACCGACACTCAGCGCCATAACATGCCGCGTGTCAACCATGGACATGATCTGCGCTTTGCGCTCCTGAAAACAGCGCACTGCGCTCTTGGGTTGGCGCTCAGCGCCAAGCGCGCCACGTGTCACTCACTGGCGCACCCATAAACTAGCGCAGCGCACTCATAAGTTAAAAGCGCAGTGCGCTAACAAACTAGCGCTTAGCGCTAAGCGACACGTGTCCTCCTCGTGTGCGCTAACCGACAGAAGCGCAATGCACTCTTTGACTGGCGCAAAGCACTAGTGCGCCATGTGGCGCGCTATCAGAACATACTTTATTCTAATAAATTCTATGCATTTAATTCCAGACAAAATGTCAGAGCCCAATGCTTGGCATTGTTAAAAGGGCAGAGCCCAAATAAAGACCTAGCAGGCAGAACAAAAATAAAATGTTAAACTTTTTAAACTGGACTTAGCCCAATTCTGGCCATAAGTTCTCAATTTAAATTGAACTGAGCTCATCTGCTCTTCCAATCAATCTACACCCGGTTCGAGGGTACATCTCTTTTCTCCTCTGATATCTGTCGTTGTAATCCCTCAACGTCGTCAGAGAGGTAACGGGTCCCGACAACCACACATTGCTATGGACTGTGAGGTCCTTAAACTCATGGACTATGATGTCCTTAACCTCGACCGTGATGTCTTAAAACTAACATCGGACTGTGAGGTCCTTAAACTCACAAACTATGATGTCCTTAACCTTAACCGCGATGTCTTAAAACTAACAACGGACTGTGGGGTCCTTAAACTCATGGACTATGATGTCCTTAATCTCGACCGCGATGTCTTAAAACTAACACCGGACTGTGAGGTCCTTAAACTCACGGACTATGATGTCCTTAACCTCGACCGCGATGTCTTAAAACTAACAATGGACCGTAATGTCCTTAAACTAATTATCGACCGCAATGTCATTAAACTAAACAATAGAGCCCAATTGCTCTCTTGTCGGATCTAAACGATCCCGTTAAGTTGATCTTAGTCTAGAATTAGACTAACGTGTCCTTAACAAACGTTTAAGTTGATATTAGCCTCAAATAAGGCTAACGTATCCTTAAACACAAACCCCCCAAACCCAAATCTAAGAAAGATACGGATTTGGACTAGTCCACGCCCTACGGGCGACAACATAACTTAGTCTCCGTATACAATCCACGGGCAACCAAACACAAAATAAACACCCACGACACGAAGTGACCATATGGAAAAGGAGAAAGTTGTTACCACGATGCGGTAGCGTAATTAACTGCAGGGGCTTGCGCCTGCAGGGAAGAGCGTCCCCACAATCAAAAACCTCTCAAACGAGGGGGAATCTGACGAAGTCTGCTACATCGGCCGCATCCGTTTAAACCTTCGATACATGGTGCCATAAATCAACTTGGTATCTTTGGAGAGGTGGACGGATAGCACCAATTAGCATCTGCCCCCAGATTCAGGCAAGACGTCCAGTCTTCCCGGCTTCCGGTGGCGAACAGATTCTGGCACGCCCGGTGGGACCTTTTCCTCTTTCCACTCCACACTTCGTATGTCGTGTTCGCGAACCAATCGCGGTTTGCTAATGGTTGCCCTTGGGTTTCAAGGTACTAAGATTTTGCGTTTTGCTTGGTGCAGAAAGCAAAAGATCAATGGCGTTCACCTGCTCAAAGTGCTCCAACTGCAGCTGCAACCCACGTCCTGCATCAACTGGGGGCATAACCTATGGGCCCCAAGCGGCTTCCCTGTTCACGATGCCCGTGGAACAGGTCACTCAAGCCACCACAGGGCTGTTTTCCGGGACCATGCTCCCGCCAACGAGCTTCACCGCTCCCGTGCCCGTACCAGAAGCTCCCAAGAAGTCGGTCTTCGATCGACTTACAGCTACTGCGGCCCCTCTCAACGGGTCGTCCAGCACCAGCGTCTCGGTCTTCTCCAGATTGGGCCAAAATTCCTGTGGGGCCACAATGAATCCTGTAATCCCAGAGAAGGTTATTCCGAAGAAAGTAACCAACCCTGCTCCTAAAGTCGTCAAGGCGGCTTCTCCTGCCAAGGGGTCGGTCTTTACAAGACTGACTGTCCCAACTCCCGCTCCTGCTACTCAAAGGACATCAGTCTTCAACAGGCTGACGCCAGCAACAGCCCCTCACCTGAACAGGGGGCAAGACAAAGCCATCCCCGTCATCGAGCCAACTCCATCAACTCGACACGCTCGACGTCGTCACTGGCGCCGAGTAAGGAAGGCCGGGGGCAACTCCCTTTCTGGGCTAACTCCACCAGCCCCAACGGCGGAAATTAATGCTGTTGTTCCAACCGGGAACAGCTTCAAGCTGCTGAATAAGGTGCATAGGAATTCTCCTATAGCCATACTAAAAAGATCTCCTCCTCCGGTGGAGAATGTTGCGGAAGCAAAGCCAGAACATTCCCCTCAGCGGCTGTCCTCTAAGATCTACAAAGTCTGGCAGCAGGCTCGGAACTCAGTAGTTGATCAAGATTACCCTCGCCGACAGAAAAGGGCGAAGGTTCAACAAGAAGAAAGCCATCCTGCCAAGCCATGAAAAGCTATCTGGGTGCCCACTGCGACGGCCCCCTCAACTTCGACCGCTCATAAGAAAAGAAGGCCAGAGAAGATCCCCATGCCTGCGACAAATGTCAAAGGCACTGAGCCCAAACGCCCTAAGTCTGAGGGCATAACGGTCCATACTATTTACATGGCATCCGGGAAAGAGGATAGCCGCGCTTCTACGGGCCACCGACCACTTACCCGATCCATCACAAGGGCTCAGGAACAGCAACAGCAGAAGCTTCAGGAGATACTGACTGCAATGGCTGCACATACCAGGCCAAAAGAAAGCCCGGAGATGTCATCGGAACAACGTCACGAACACGAAACTGATGCTGAATTCTTTCGGAGAATGCTCGAAAAGAAGGACAAAGAGGCCGCGGAACAAGTGGCCAATATAAAGCAAATGGCCCTTCTATTCCAAGATATGGTGGGCATGATGATCCAGCCGGATCCTCCAGCCGAAGATCCTCCAGTAATAATTGAAGATGACAAAGGAGAAACATCGAATCCTCTGCCGTCTCTATCAACAGCCAAAGAGGAGACAATCTCCAAAGCCGCCCTGGATGACAATATCGCTCAGCAGATAAAAGTTCACCAGGCAAATGAAGCGGCTGGGCAAATTGTTAGAACCGGGCGACCGTATCCAGGCTGGTATGATCAGATAAAGTACCCGCCAGGCTACACGATCCCGAAATTCCATGTGTACAAGGGGACGGGCAATCCCCATCAACATGTTGCTCAGTTCAGGGTCCTCTGTGGCAATACTGGTGGCGATGATAAGCTCATGCTCCGCCAATTCATCGGCAGCTTATCGAAGACGGCGTTTAAGTGGTACTCCGAACTTCCAAACGACTCCGTCAAAACTTTCGCGGAAATGGAGTTGTTGTTCACCCAATGATTCACAAGTGCTAGTGAACGCACCCCAATAACGGCATTGATCAATGCCAGGGTGAAGCCGGGTAAGACATGGGTACAGTACGCAATCCGATGGCGGAATCTGTAGTCGAAGTGCGAATAGCGTATCGAAGAAGCACCAGTGGTGGGCATATTCGTAGGCACCCTAGACCCTCATGCAACTATTTCACAGTTCATGATGTTCTTCAAACCGACCACATTCCAGGCTCTAATCGACAAGCTGGCCCAGATGGACCAGATGGGTCATAGACCATCTCCCCCGAAACCGGAACCGCGGAACGAAAAGGGTAAAGGGAAGGCGATCTTCGTTGCAAACACCCAACAGCAGCCCAGTGTCCCAAAGCTAGAGGATCAACTGGAGGAGAGACGGCGCTATTACAATGAGAAAATGAAGCGTCCTTACTCATTCCCACGGGGAAAAACGAAGAGGCTGTTCGAGCTGGCTATGCGCTACAGGCTTATCAATTTGCCGAATCCAAGACGACCACTGTAACCCAACGAAGTGAATAATCCCAATTATTGCCCTTACCACCAAGCGGTAAGCCACCCGATC
This sequence comes from Agapanthus africanus, assembly GCA_030015575.1. Lineage (NCBI taxonomy): Eukaryota > Viridiplantae > Streptophyta > Magnoliopsida > Asparagales > Amaryllidaceae > Agapanthus > Agapanthus africanus. Next base: position 393,827,419 of record CM057343.1, read on the forward strand.
GAAGATTGCTTCGTCTTTAAGGGATGGATCGAGGATCAGTACCTACAAGGCAAGTTTGCATTGTCTAAAAAGTGGAAAGTAAACCCACCACAACCCCACACTCCTAAGAAGACGGACACACCGGGGGCAACATGCTCCTTTGTTGAAGAAGCTCCATAGGAGGTCGTGCTTTCAGCCAAAACCAAAAGGATGCTGAATGATCTCCAGACATGCCCAGCGATCAGGTGGAAGAACCCGCTGGAACCCCAGATCATCGAAGGGATGCTGAAGCCGCGCCCAACTCCAAAGATTGGTGGTGATAGCCAAATTGCTCATATCCATCCGTCAAAATCTTTGAAAAAGAAGAAGAAATCCAAGAAGCCCGTGAAGCCTGGCGACAAGCGCACGGACTTACAGAAGTAGATTGACGTGCTGGAAGAGTACAACCAGAAGGCGCGAACCCCAATCACGCTTCAAGAGTTCCTCGGCCACGTCCTTGAGGACGAAGATGATGGAGAAGACTCGTCGGATGGATCTGAGGAGTACGTGGCAAGTTGTCACGTAATCTCTCACTCATCCACGGATGATGAAGAAGCTCTTTGCACAGAGAGACCGGGGGCAGGTCCCGAGCCAGAACTTCTATGGCCGTCAGACAAAATGATCGACGCCTTCCTGAATGAGATTCATCTGAAAAGTAAAGCCAATCGGGAGCGTGAGATGGCCATATTTGAAAGAGCCAAACGCCGGTGACTAGATGAAAGAGTCGAGACACTCCCGCCGAATCAAGGAACATCCGTCGTGGATAAAAACAAGTTCAAGACGAGGAAAAGGTTTGCTAAAGCCCTATCAATGGGAATGAAGCTACCACCCTCTGAAAGAAACACTCCTGATGAAATAGAAACACATCCTAGCTACTGCTTATATCATCGAAAGATTTCGCACCCTACCGAAGAGTGCGACGCTTTTAAAAAATGGTGGCAGGGATATGTTTCTCACCTGCAACATTTTAAGCGGATGAAACGCAAAACTCGTCGGGAGCAAAGAAGTGCGACTGAGGAGCATAAAAGAAATACCGGTAACTGTCGCATGGTCAACACCGGGAGATCGCAGATTCTCACTTTCGGAAGCGACTCTGACGAAGAGATAGCTCTTGGCCCTCTCTTTAAAGAATCCACCTTAGGGAAGGAGGAAGAACCGAGGGCCTGTGAAAACATTCTGCTGCGCAATCGCACGCTTCCAGAAAAAAATCTCGGATCCATAAGTAGAAAAGATAAGGGAAAAGAAAAGGTCTCTGAGGATATCACCATGGACGACCAAGTCATGAAAGAACTGATCGCCAAGGACCCGCCAAAGAAGAGTAAGGTGGACTATAACGTTTTGGCGCACTTGAGGAAGTTACCCTCGCAGCTCAGTATTCTCGACGCCCTTCTACTATCCAAAGAAGCGAGAGATTCACTGATCAAGGCTCTACAAGAGCCAGAGCAATTCCAAGCTTTTCTCGCCGAAGAAAAGATGAAGGACGAGCTAGAGGAAGTATACACAGCCGATATCACCTTCGGCGATGAAGACCTCCTCCTTGGGACGTGCGAGCACAACCGTCCCCTCTATATCTCAGGGTACTGCCACGATATAAAAATAGGCAAAATCCTGGTCGACAATGGGTCTTCCGTCAATCTCCTTAACGTGCTAGTCTTGAAGGAAATCTGCATGAGCGTCCTGCATCTCGCTCGTGATAAAATCACCATCTCTGGTTTTGACTCCCAGTCATCGCGGACTCTCAGGTCTGTGATATTGACATTACGATTCGGGCTACTTGTCACGGATATTAAATTTCATGTCATTGACGCCAAGACATGCTATAACGCTTTGCTCAGCCGGCCTTGGTTACATGAGTACAACATCATCCCTTCTACACAACATCAGTGTATGAAATACTTTAAGGATGGTCTCGAGTATACCGTAATGGGAGAGCTGAACCCATTCTCTGTGAACGAAGTCCGTAAGTACGAAGATGCAAAATACTTTTTACAAGATTTCGAGGACACAGAGAGATGTCACAAACCGGAGAACAAAGCTATCACCACCATTCCTGTCTTCGGGAGTGACACTGAGGAAGAGGAAGAGATAGTTTATCCAGGCCCGCCCCAGTACAACAAGCCAGGACCGTCCGCTCCCATGTTGATCTTTGGCAGTGACTCGGAAGATGAGGTCCATGCTATATTCTCCGCTCGGCCTTCAATACAAACATTCGCTGATGAAGAGCAAAGTTTGCAAGTTGCCATGGTTCCGCCCAAATATCATAAAGAACTAGACGCGCTTGATACCTACAGTGTGGAAGAGCTGCAGACGTTCTATGTCCCTCCCAGGCGAGAAGGCGAAAAGGTGATCCTATTCTACAGCTCCGAGGAAACCAAAGTGGAGAAAGAAATTTGGCACGGCGCGGATTGTACACTTGACAGGCTCCAGCCCATCCGTCTGCCTAGATATTATACAGAAGGCTTGAAAAGGCTGTTGAAGCGCCAAGGGATACCCTTCAAACAGACCGCTCAAAAAGCTAAGTTCTATGATAGGATCTGAAACGTTCCCGGAACTCAGCGCAAGTTGCCCAATGGGAGAATGGAAGCAATCGGACTTGGATATGTTCGGTCCAAGAAACAGGAGTTACTCCGCGACTGCTATGTCGTACATGACTTTTATGAAGAAAGAGATGCTCAATGGGAGAGTGCTAACCCTGAACCAGAAAGAGCCCCCGACATGAAAATGCCCAGTCTGTCGTTCGAAGAGCTCAACTCCCGAAGTCAAGCAGTTCTCCTTTCCCCTCTCCTAGCTCCATCGGGTTACTCTTTCGCCCCGGTTCTATGATCTTTGCTTGCGGCATTTCTAACTATTCGGTTAGCGTCTTTCACTTAATGAATCACGCTTTTTTCAAAGCATTACTCTTCCCAAAAAGTTCGAGACGACCATAATCGCGAAATGGCCATCTACGAGAAAGCCAGGACTCGGTGCCTTCTTCAACAGGCTGCGAAAGATGAAAATGCCCCTCCCTGTCAACCTGTTATACAAAAGGCTCGACGCAGAGGCCGAAACAACTCAAAGAGCAGAAAAGGCGTTCAACAACGACAAAGCGGGACCAAGAAGTCATGCGATCGGGAATCGAGCAGTCCGGATTTGTCCCTTATGAAGAAGATGAGTCGAGCATACTCTTTTCCTCAAGACAAGACAAAGAAGATACTTGATCTTGCCATAAGAAATCAAATGCTTCCACTCCCGGAGTCTAAGCACCCCGAGCAAGCTAACGAGGTCTCTCATCCAGACTATTGCTCTTATCACCGAGCAATAGGACACCCACTCAAAGACTGCTTCACCTTCAAGAACTGGGTCGAAGACCAATATCAGCTCGGCAAGTTCACTCTATCCGATAGTTGGAGGATAACTCCGCCGCAGAAGCATGAACCCAAATCCACGAGGGTAGACCCAGATCCACATCGGTTTTGGAAGCGAGCTCGTAATTGTCATGTGATAACGATATCAAAAGAAGAACCCGAGAATATGGATGACTTCCCCTGGTGCTTCGAAAACAATGATGACGAGGTGATCTCAGAGTTTCCACTGGCGCCAAAAGAGCTGGAAGATGGAATACATACCACTGCAGATAACCTCAAGAAAATTGATTTAGGGACGACAAGTGACCCGCGACCGACATTCGTCGGTGAGCTGCTATCTGAAGAAAGGGTGGCTGCGCTAAAAGACGTACTTATGCAGTATAGAGATTGCTTCGCATAGAACTATTCTGAAATGCCAAGATTAGATCCAGAGATTGCAGTCCACAAATTGGCGATATCCCTGGACGTTAAGCCAATCAAACAAGCGCCAAGGAGAATGCGGCTTGAGCTTGAGATGAGTATCAACGCCGAAGTCAAGAAGCTGATCGACTCTGGCTTCATTCAAGAGGTTCAGTATCCTGACTGGATCGCCAATATCGTCCCTGTGATGAAGAAAAATAGGACAGTGCGCATATGCATGGACTTCCGGGATCTCAATAAAGCCTGCCCGAAGAACGATTTTCCAGTACCGGTCACTGAGCTGATGATAGATAACACGTCCACTCACGAAGTCTTCTCTTTCATGGACGGCTCATCAGGATATAATCAGATAAAGATGCATCCCAAAGACCAGAAGCACACCGCTTTCCGGACCCCTTTGGGTATATTCTTCTATAAGGTGATGCCCTTCGGTCTAAAGAATGCCGGTGCCACCTATCAGAGGGCCATGACGAAGATCTTCGATGACCTCATACATGAAATCATCGAATGTTATATCGACGACCTCGTGATTAAAAGCAAATCATACGAGGAACATCTCGAGCATCTGAAGATCGTATTTCAACGCCTTCGGCAATACAACTTGAAGATGAACCCTCTCAAATGCGCGTTCGGGGTGTCCATAGGTAAATTCCTAGGATTCATCGTCCGACACCGAGGTATCGAGATAGATCCGTCAAAGATCAAGGCGATCATAGAAATGCCCCCGCCACGAACTCTCAAGCAATTGCGGTCTCTCCAAGGGAAGCTCACGTATATCCGGTGATTTATAGCCAATCTCTCAGGCAAGTGCCGTCCTTATAGTCACCTGATGAAGAAGGGAACCCTGTTCGTCTGGGATCACAAATGCCAAGCCGCGTTGGATGAAATCAAGCAGTATCTGCAGAACCCGCCAGTGCTGGCTACTCCGGTCAAAGAAAGCCCCTTATTCTTTATACAACAGCCCTCGAAGGTTCCTTAGGCGCATTATGGGCACAAGAGAATAACCAAGGGAAAGAAAGAGCTCTCTATTACTTGAGTCGAGTTCTCCTAGGGGCAGAAAGCAATTATTCTCCCATCGAAAAACACTGCCTGGCGTTGATCTTCGCGATAACGAAACTCCGGCACTATGTATTGGCGCATGAAGTCCGTCTCATATCGAAGGTGGACCTTCTCAAGTATTTGATGTCGAAGGCCATATTAACGGGACGACTTGCTAAATGGGCCTTGCTCTTGATGGAGTTCTCAATAACTTATCAGCCTCTTAAGGCAGTGAAAGGCCAGGCCATCGCCGACTTCCTCGCTGAACATCCGATACCGGCCGATTCTCCCTTGAATTGCGAACTGCCAGACGAACATGCCTTTGATGCGATCGACGGTGGTGATACCCGATGGGAACTTTATTTTGACGGAGTGTCTTCCATGAAGAAGCGCAAACAGAACACGCCCATAATCAAATCAGGGGTAGGCCTCATCTTCATGACCCCACAAGGAAGGATAATGCGCTTCGCTTTCTCCTTAACAGAGCCGAGGACAAACAATGAAGCCGAGTATGAAGTTTTGATAGCAGGCCTCGAGATCGCCATCGATATGGGAATTGAAAACCTCCTCATATACGGAGACTCCCAACTGGTCGTTAGCCAAGTGAACGGCGACTATCAAACATGCAAACCAGAATTGGTGAAATACGGCAAGAGAGTGCAACAGCTGCTGACTCAAATTCCTTCCTACACCTTGGAAAGCATACCGCGTGCGGAAAATAGTAAAGCGGATGCATTAGCCAAGCTCGCTAAGGAACTAGCCGACGAGAACCTCGATGACGTGAGGATCGTTGTGCAAAGCCGTCGGGTCCTCACACCGGCAGAAATATCTCCGGAATCACCCGAGGAAAAAGGAACGATTGAGCAAATGGCTATGCAAATAAAAGACCAGGAAAAGGCTGGGGATTGGAGAGAAGTCTTTATAGATTACTTCAAATCCCGTCGAACGCCTGAAGATGCGTCCTCAAAGCATCAGCTCATGAAGCGAGCCCTATCTTTCGCCTTCGCCAATGATACTCTGTACAAGTGGTCATTTGATTCTCTGTGGTTGAGATGTCTGGGACCTAAAGAGGCGAAGAGAGTCGTTCAAGAAACTCATGACGGACTCTGCGGTTCTCACCAAGCTGGCCCGAAGATGAAGTTGAAGATCAAACGGATGGGTTATTATTGGCCCACGATGATCCAGGACTGCCTCGAGTATGCGAAGCAATGCCACTCATGCCAAATTCATGGGGACTTCATCCACCAGCATCCAAATCCACTACACCCGACAGTGGCTAGCTGGCCGTTCGAAATGTGGGGAACTGACATAATCGGCCCCATCGAGCCAGTATCGTCCAGAGGGCATCGATTCATTTTGGCGACAACTGATTACTTCTCCAAATGGGCAGAAGCAGTACCGCTGAGGGAAGTGAAGACGGAGAATATCCTCCACTTCTTCAAGACGCACGTCATTTATCGGTTTGGAACTCCGCGACGGATCATCTCCGACAACGGGCCAGCCTACAGAAGCCACAAGATCAGTCTCTTCGCACAACAATATAACATAGACTGGAGATACTCCTCAGTTTATAATCCCCGAGCTAACGGTCTAGCTGAGGCTTTCAATAAAACCCTGACAAAGATCGTGAAGAAGACGGTCTCCCAAAATAAGAAGGACTGGCACGAGAGACTGCATGAAGCCCTCTAGGCATATCGAACTACGTTCAAGACGGCTACGAACACAACGCCGTACACGTTGGTATTCGGTACAGAAGCGGTACTCCCCCTCGAGATAAACTTACCCTCTCTACGAGTGGCATCCATTATGAGCTAACGGACGAAGAGAATGCTCACCTTTGGCTTGAGGAACTTGATGCCCTTGATGAAACCCGGCTCTTGGCGCAGCAAAATCTGGAAGCTTATAAAGCAAAGATGACGCGCTCATATGAAAGATTGACTAGGCCGAGGACATTCCGCCAAGGCGAACTCGTACTAGTGGTCAAAAGACCTATGATCCCCAATCGCGCCAAGCGGGGAAAATTCGAGCCGAACTATGAAGGCCCGTACATCATAGACAAGGTCTACCAGGGTGGAGCCTATCTACTCATGGACATGCATGGCGAAAGGCCCTTCAGGCCAATAAACGGTCGCTTCCTGAAGAAGTACTACGCTTGACGAGTCACGGCCTAGGTCAATGATAGATGACGACGACTATGTCCGCTCGCTATCTTCCTAAGCCCAAATTCTATAAGTAGTAACCGGCTTACTTAACAGCGGACCGAAACATCCTTAAACTAACAGCGGACCGAAACGTCCTTAAACTAACGACGGACCGAAACGTCCTTAAACTAACAACGGACTACTATATCGTAAAACTAGCTATTGACCGAAATGTCGAGAAACTATGGTGGATTGCAGCATCCCAAAGCTGATACAAAAAAAAGAAGAGTAAAAAAAAGAATAAAAAAAAACGGTATGTCCATAAGCAAAATAGGCACGGATGAAAACCCGAAAGGGCTCCGTGAGTAAAAACAGCAGGGCTACCGGCGAGTCTTGTGAAAACCCGAAAGGGCGCAACCTCGTTAAATAAAAAAGGTATGTCCATAAGCAAAATGGGCACGGATGAAAACCCGAAAAGGCTCTGTGAGTAAAAACAGCAGGGCTGCCGGCGAGTGTTTATGAAAACCCGAAAGGGCGCAACCTCGTTAAAAGACACTTACAGGGTCCTTTCGACCTTGTAAGGAGAAATCACCTGCGTGAGATCCTTACGACTCACAAAAGAGCAACACACTTAGGAATCCCCACGATTCCTAAGGAGAAATTACACTTGCGAGATCCTCACGAATCGTAAGGAGAATCCTCTTATGAGACCCTCACAGCTCATAAAATTTGAAAGTCTTAAGCTACAGAGATCTAAACCTGTTCTTAAGCAGCCCCCACAACCTCCAATACAGCCCTACAAGCGGCTCAATACTGACCCTTGTATACAATCCACGGGCGCGAATAAATATTTCCCTAACCAAGTCCCACCCGTGACTAGGGATATGTTCGCACGGTGAACAACCCTTGTGAGTCCGGCTTATAAGGAGAAAACCCTCTTGTAAGATCCTTACGACTTACAGGAGAACATGCACTTAGGAGTCCTCACGATTCCTACCTACGAGATCCTCACGACTCACAGGGAGAAATACCTTTGTGAGACCCTTACGGCTCATAAAGTCAAAGCCTTAGTCGACAGGATCCTAACCTTGTTCGCTAAGCTACCTTTGTTTGATATCGACGGAGGCAAATGATGATTCGCTCCTGGCAATATCCCAGTTGTAGCGGTGCTGATGCCAAAATCGGTGTCTAATGCCAAGCTTGCAGCGAAAAGCCAGCAAGCCACACATGCATACGAAATAGCCGAAATGATGGGGCAACTTGCGACAAAATCAGCAAGTAAAAATGTATGCATGCAAAATAGCCGAAATGATTGGGCAACTCACAATAAAAAGCAGCGAGTAAAAATAAAATAAATAGCCAAAATAATTGGGCACCGCGAAAAATAGCCGAAATGATTGGGCAATCGCGACCTTCACGATATAAAAGCTGAAATGATAGAGCATCGCGGAAAGAATTGAAAAATAAAATGAAATTTATGCCCTACAGGTGATATTACATCAATCCATGTATACAATCCAGAGGCGCAAACAAAGAAAGAATCACACTCCTCCTCCCCAGGTTTCATCAGAAGAAGAAGCCAAATCTCGACGGATCACAGATAGCCTGGAGATCATCTCAACATACGTCTTATTATAGCAGACACAACATCAGGCAAAGCGGAACAGCAGCAACTCCCAGTTCCATGACTCGGCGGTGTACGGATGACCGAGAGTCAAATCCCAACTCCGTGAAATGCGGATATAATCAAAAAAATTCCTGGTCACGTGGAACGCGGATAACGTTACTTCTGACCCCGTGGAAAACGTCCAGAGCGGATCCTGGTCCTCGCAGAGCACGGTAGTGAACCCGTGTGAAGCATCCAGAGCGGAGCCTAGTCCTCGCCGAACACGGCAGTGAACCCGTGGGAAGCATCTAGAGAAAAATTCCTGGTCACGTGGAACGCGGATAACGTCACTTCTGACCCCGTGGAAAACGTCCAGGGCGGATCTTGGTCCTCGCGGAGCACAGCAGTGAACCCGTGTGAAGCATCCAGAGCGGAGCCTAGTCCTCGCCGAACACGGCAGTGAACTCGTGGGAAGCATCTAGAGCAAAATTCCTGGTCACGTGGAACGCGGATAACGTCACTTCTGACCCCGTGGAAAACGTCCAGAGCGGATCCTGGTCCTCGCAGAGCACGGCAGTGAACCCATGTGAAGCATCCAGAGCGGAGCCTAGTCCTCGCCGAACACGGCAGTGAACCCGTGGGAAGCATCTAGAGCAAAATTTCTGGTCACGTGGAATGCGGATAACGTCACTTCTGACCCCGTGGAAAACGTCCAGAGCGGATCCTGGTCCTCGCAGAGCACGCCGGTGAACCCGTGTGAAGCATCCAAAGTGGAGCCTAGTCCTCACCGAACACGGCAGTGAACCCGTGGGAAGCATCTAGAGCAAAATTCCTGGTCACGTGGAACGCGGATAACGTCACTTCTGACCCCGTAGAAAACGTCCAGAGCGGATCCTGGTCCTCGCAGAGCACGGCAGTGAACCTGTGTGAAGCATCCAGAACGGAGCCTAGTCCTCGCCGAACATGGCAGTGAACCCGTGGGAAGCATCTAGAGTAAAATTCCTGGTTACGTGGAACGCGGATAACGTCACTTCTGACCTCGTGGAAAACGTCCAGAGCGGATCCTGGTCCTCGCAGAGCACGGCAATGAACCCGTGTGAAGCATCCAGAGCGGAGCCTAGTCCTCGCCGAACACGGCAGTGAACCCGTCGGAAGCATCTAGAGCAAAATTTCTGGTTACGTGGAACGCGGATAACTTCACTTCTGACCCCGTAGAAAACGTCCAGAGCGGATCCTGGTCCTCGCAGAGCACGGCAGTGAACCCGTGTGAAGCATCCAGAGCGGAACCTGGTCCTCGCCAAACACGGCAGTGAACCCGTGGGAAGCATCCAGAGAAAACATCGGACTGTAGAGTCCTTAAATCCACAGACTATGATGTCCTTAACCTTGACCGTGATGTCTTAAAACTAACGTCGGACTGTGAAGTCCTTAAACTCACGGACTATGATGTCCTTAATCTCGACCGTGATGTCATAAAACTAACAATCAACCCCTATGATTTTAAACTAATTTTACCTTGGTTCAAGGGTACATCTCTTCACTCCTTTGATATTTGTCGTTGTAATTCCTCAACGTCTTCAAAGAGGTGACGGGTCCTAACAGCCACACATTTCACGGACTGTGGAGTCCTTAAATCCATGGACTATGATGTCCTTAACCTTGACCGTGATGTCTTAAAACTAACATTGGGCTGTGGAGTCCTTAAATCCACGGACTATGATGTCCTTAACCTCGACCGTGATGTCTTAAAACTAACATTGGGCTGTGGAGTCCTTAAATCCATGGACTATGTTGTTCTTAACCTCGACCGTGATGTCTTAAAACTAACACTGGACTGTGGAGTACTTAAATCCATGGACTATGATGTCCTTAACCTCGACCGTGATGTCTTAAAACTAACATCGGACTGTGGAGTCCTTAAATCCACGGACTATGATGTCCTTAACCTCGACCGTGATGTCTTAAAACTAACAATGGACTATGAGGTCCTTAAACTCATGGACTATGATGTCCTTAACCTTGACAGTGATGTCTTAAAACTAACATCGGACTGTGGAGTCCTTAAATCCACGGACTATAATGTCCTTAACATCGACCGTGATGTCTTAAAACTAACATCGGATTGTAAGATCCTTAAACTCACGGACTATGATGTCCTTAACCTCGACCGTGATGTCTTAAAACTTACGTCGGACTGTGGAGTCCTTAAATCCACGGACTATGATGTCCTTAACCTCGACCGTGATGTCTTAAAACTAACACCGGACTGTGAGGTCCTTAAACTCATGGACTATAATGTCCTTAACCTCGACCGTGATGTCTTAAAACTACCATTGGACGGTGAGGTCCTTAAACTCATGGACTATAATGTCCTTAACCTCGACCGCGATGTCTTCAAACTCCGGTATCCTGGAAAACGTCCAGAGCAGAGCCTGGTCCCGCCAAACACGGCAGTGAGCCCGTGGGAAGCATCCATAACAACCCCTGACTCCGTGAAATGCGGATAAGGACAACTTCACCCATCACTTGCGGGTCCTCACGACTCGTAAGGAAGAAAATTCTCTCGTGAGATCCTTACGACTCTCAAGAGAAAACGCCCTTGGGAATCCTCACGATTCTTAAGGAAAAATTACACCTACGGGATCTTCTTGACCCGTAGGGAGAAAATTCTTTATCAGACCCTTACGGCTCATAAAGTTGAAAAGTCTCAGGTGACAGATCTTAACCCTGTTTTCTAAGCCATCACCACTCTACAAAGAATCCAAGACTGGCAGTTATATGCTTGCTAAATTCACATTGCAGCAACACGGTAAAGAGGAGAAGGCAACAAGGAGAATATCTGATCTGCACTTAATTAAGTGTTCGAGGCACACCCCATCCATGCATTTGCAAAAAGATTCAGAACGTGAAATAAAACACGCTAAAACGAGAAATCTGCCATTCATATTGCAAAAAGGTTCTTACAATTATGAAAGCAATAAATAAAGATATTACTAAAGTAATTACAATGGCAAAACCTCAAATCCAGGACATGGATTGAGGAACTCAAAAGTGACCTTGTCCAGAATTTTCCAAGCCTGGCGAACCATCCTAGTGTGCTTTCTTTCGCGATCACAAGCGTCGGGATCCCCACGGATGTCCTCCACCCTCCGATAGGCAGCAAGTATGGAAGACTGTTGAAAAGCCTGGTGCAGGAGATCGAAAAGATTGTCTCGCCGTCTTTTCGAGATTAGGTTCATCAGATACACCGAGTGCACCTTATCTTCAACGGCATCCAATGCTCTAAGTGGCACGCCGGTACAGAATAGAGGGAGCGCTTCCCAGATCGCTCCCACAATAAGCTTCAGAAGAGGGGAACGCCGAGGAAGCAGTTGACCGTTATATGCATCAAAACGACTCATAATTTCGGCACACTCGGCGTTTGTGAATTCTCAATTCTGAGAACGGCCGAGTCTGCGGATGTCTCCGTAAGAGATAATCTCTTCGAGATCATACATGTGAACGTCCATTACTCCTGTAAAATAAAATCAGCAAAGATCAGCAGACAGACTGAATAAGCAATTTCTTATTCAAAATAGGCACATGGAATTAAACTCCTCGAGAGCAATGCTCTGCAGACAGGAGTGATACCTGTAAAAATCAGTTATGAAGGGAAGTTAAAGAAGGCCCCTGAGAACATTGAGAGCTTTGCTCCAAGAAGATGATATAATTGTAGGGTTCCTAGGCACACTAATGAAGTCTCACAAGTGATCAAACATGCCCAATTAAAAAATTTCATGTGCCTACAAACCCTAATACGGATCGTTAACTAGATAATGAGGCGATGCAATGCGAGTAAACGAATTTAATGCTAAAGTAAAGGGGCTACAACCTTTGTAGATCCGGTCCTTGTTCATCACAGAATACTGCATTTTATACCGCTCATTCTTACGCTCGTGTGTTTATAGGTAGGTACTTTTAATCCGTGTTTGTTACATGTTTACAGAATAAAGGTTTCCAGTACAAATATTGCAAATCAGGACGAAATCTCCACAGTTACGGCAAAATACGGAACATCTGTCACAGCAGATAAAAGCCGGGTTCCGGTCATCCATATCCGTCCAGTGCCGAGTACCGGTTCCCGATACAAGACATGTGACAGTAGTCATTCATGTCTGGGACAAGCACAGAGCACGAGGTGGGCTGCACAAGAATCAATGGGTGCGCGGAGCTCGAGGGAGATAAAAGTCAAAAGTAAACAAAGATAATGCAATCTTGGACTTGGAAATCTGGAGATATTCTGAAGACTTTTGCGCAGTTTAAAGTTGGCAAACACGAGGAAACAAGAAACCAGGACAGCCCAGAAAAACCCACTGCCCAACTCACCAAGATGGCCGCGCATGCGCCGCCAATAGGGGGTATTGGCCGCGCATGCGCGGCTAGGTGGGGCCCACTCCTTGTCGTTTTTTCTGGGCTGTTTGGTAATTGTGTCTATGGTCTGATGGTTGCCCTAGAACCCCATTCTCCAGCCTATAAATACAGCAGACCTGAGCTTAACCAAGGGAGCATTTTTTTGGAGCTTTTCTTTGTTCTTGATTTTTGGTATTTTGTTCTTCTTCTTCCTCTTCTTCATTCTTTCTCCATTAAATTGTAGTGAGAGCTTTTGAGTGGAAGATTAATGAAGATGAGGGTTCTTTATCTTTCTTGTTAGTTTGCTCCCCCTTGAGATTTCTGCTTTCTCTTGCTCATTCAACCTCTTCATTGAGCTTGAATGGGTAAGAGTTAGTTATTGATCTCAAGGGTCGTATTTTCTCCCGGGACTAGCACTTCATTTCACATGCGCTTTCTACCCTTCCCTTGATCTTGCAACCTCTTCATTGAGCTTGCAAGTTTAAGGGTTGGCTATTGAGCACATGCTTGTCTTGAGTCCTAGTTCCGTGTTCTTTTTATCGCTTTTTATTACTTGCTTTTTATTACCTTGTCTTTATTTACTTGCAATTTTATTCATGCATTTTATTACTTGTATCTTTTCTTTTCTTTGCTCTTTTCTTTTTGTTCTCTTTTGTTCATATTGTGATTGTTGTAATTATTGTTGTTGTTAAGAATCCACATGATCTTGTAAGTTAACATTTCTTTACCAATTCCTTTTCCCGTTATTTTCCATTTGAACTTTGCCCAAACCATACGCAAGCGCTCCGTTAGGCACCCTACCCTGACAAGGTAACGGTGATTCCTAACCACGACCGGTTGCGTTCGGTTTGGCCGGAGGCGAAAGCAAGAGACAAGAACGGAAGGACAAGGGTAAATAAGCCGGATTCCACGAATACCGCGCTTAAATCCCCTAATCTACGTTGTTGCCGATTGCTTAGCTTCAATTGGTCAAGACTCGGCTCAAAGGTTTTGAGTACGGATTTCTTAGCTTACAATTTCGTATCTTTTCTTAACAACCTTATACTTGCAGATAATACACATAGGTTAGACAAAACACTCATACAGATTCTTTATTGACTCGTCTAAGACAAGAAGGTAAGATAACACCATCTCCCTGTGGACCGACCCGTGCTCACCGGCTAGCTGCAAAGCGACACCGTCCTGATCGCGGTTACACTTAAATTCTTTGAACATCCGACACGCCATCGGCATGCGATCAATTGGCGCCGTTGCCGGGGAGACGGTAGCGTATTTTCTTTCTTGTTATTCGGGTTAATATTCTTTTTGTATATAAAAAAAAATATATTCTTTTTTGTTTTTTGGACAATATTTTTGTGGGAAAGTGTGCAGATTTTTGCGTATTTGCAAACTGCAATTGTGGGGAGCAAAGTGTACATTCAAGGCTAAGGTGTTTACAAAGTACAGTGCCAAAGATCCGGGTAGTTTGACCCGCGCAAGCGAACCTTTCAAGCTTACCGGATTTGATTCAACGGGGGTTTCCTAACCCAAAACTTAAACGGTACGTACTTTACTAGCACCTTCTTCTCAAATCCGACGCTTCCAATATACTATTCTTTGCAGGATTCTTTGCAAGTTCGCTAGCAAACGCTAAAACTTGACTAACCCGTATTTGTTGCAGCGCCGCGCTTAAACTAAAAAAACGATTGTTTTGATTCTTTATAAGAATTTTTTTGAATTGCGCATTGCATCAATTAATACGGACTTAAGGGCAAGCGAACCCCACAACATACGGTAAAGGATTTCATCACCTTTTCCGTGGCCCACAAATCACGAACTTGCGCATAACGATAACCCGCACAAATTTTAAAAGAAACTAGACTTTAAGCCTTAAGGACTTCGCGCTCACTAGGAGAAGTTAACTGTATTTAGAAGCTTGCTTAACGGTATATTGTTTACGGGGTGTCTAGGAAAGTGTTAACGGCGAAACCGCCAAAAGAGAAAGGGTTATTTAATTAAGGAACTTCGCGAAAGCGTTGGAAAACCTCCCCTTATCTCTGCACTTACCTGGCCTCGTGATCAGTGTATCTTGAGCCTGTTTCTCGACACAGTTTTACTTCGATAATCAAGTTCTCGAGTAGGTCTAGTTGACCTAGGTGAACCCTAGAATGATTAGGTGTGTGGTATTTTTGTGTCGTGATTTTTGTCCATATTCTTTTTTGTGTATACTTCATTCTTTTGCTAACAACTAACTAAATAAAAAAAAAATCACATTCTTTTTCCCCTCCTTTTCTCTTCCTTTCTTTCACTCTCTCTTCATATCATGGGTACTCCACCTCGCAAAACTCTTGCCGAACTTTGGTACCCACAACCGGACATTACTTCTTACGGTTCTTGCTTTGGCCGAACATCGAACGACCCCTCCATGCCAAAAATTTCTTTGAAAGATCGGATAGACGCGTCTAGGACAAACAATTTGACTCCGCAATCCACTTCATATCAACCATTTCAAACAGTCACCCCTTCTTACGTTGATACCCCTTCTTCGAGTCATGTTGCAATTCCAAGACCTATGTCTATTGCAGAACGTATTGAACAATCTCGTAGCCGATCTTTCACTCCTTTCACCACTTCAAATTCTTGGGATCAACAATTCCATTCACCTTCTTATCCCAATGTTGATCCCACTCCTGTCCAGCCATTCAATTCCTACCAATCCTACCCTACTTATGCACCTTCCCTAGACATTGCTTCAGAACCGCCTTTTGGGAGTTTTCAGTATCCATACAACTGTGAATCTTTCACTGAAACCCCTTCACAACCAATGTCTAGTCTAGAACAGTCGTTGGAAGACTTTAGGGTAGCGTCAAGCCTACAAATGATGGATTTGAATGCGTCCATGGCCGCCCTCATACAACCTAGTGATCCGGTAGCTAGTTTTCAACTAGCTCCAACTTTTTCAATGTATGATGAGGCGGCAGGACAGGCTGTGAATTTGAGTGGAGAGAGTGAGATGTACCCCCTTCCAAATCAAACCTACCCGTCTCAAGTTGAATCCCACAACTCTTGTTTTGAAAGTCTATCAAGTGCCCCAAATGAATTATCAGTTGAAGATAGAATGATTAATGAGTTGTGCGACTTCGTAGTGTTTGATTTGCCCGATTGCGAAGGGTCTCTTCCAAGTGAAACCAATCCTAAACCTTTTGACCTTTACACCTCCATCTTAGAACCTGAATTGATTAATATCCATGCTTTGGTTGAGGTGTCAGAGAATTTTGATTTTCACTTGATTGAGGATATTGACGCTGGGAACATTTTGGATGATGAACCCGTAGATTTGGCTGAGTGTTTCTCTTCAAATCATCATCCCGATTCTTTAAATGTTTTTCCCGAACCCCATATGCGTCTTGATTTTGATGAAATTTGCATGGATAAGCTGAATTTTGAGGAGAATATTGAGAATAGCACTGAGGATGATACAGTTTTAATTGATGAGTCGGATTTTCCAATTCATCATAATCCTTCCACTGACTGTGTACACCCTCCTGAACCCTTAACCGATACCCTTCCTCAACCACTTCCCTCCATCCTTTCCATCGTTCCGACCTTGCAAGAACCCGTATCACTTACATTTCATATATCTGGTTTACCAAGTTCGGCGTACCCATGGTTTCTCACGAACCTTGAGGGATTTGACCCAATCTCTCGACGGGTAAACATATTAGCACAATCGCTTTCCACACATCGGTCATCACAAATTGTGCTAATCTATTTACTCCATTTGCACCCTCAAGTTCGTATTCCACTTCTTTTTCCCTTCCGCCATTCTTCTTCTTCTCATCTACCGAGACCGCATTCCACTTCTCTCCACAAGCGGTCTCGCGTCTTTTCCATCTCTTTCCTCTTCACCTTCTTTCACCAACCACTGCTTTACCATGATAAAATCTTTGAATGGTTGGTGTTAACTTTTGGCCTGTGTAAGGCCTTGTATAGATGGATACTGTTCTTTCCCCCCTAATCCTGAATTTCAACGCTTAACAGTGGAAACACTGTTTTACTTAAGTTTGGGGGGGACATTTTTTTGTATATATTTTTTTGTTTTCCTTTTTTGTTTTGTATATAATTTGTTTTTAGGAAGCGCCGGCATTTTTGACCCTCTTGGTGTAGCCTGACAGTGAGGGCACTGTCAAGTTTAAGTTTGGGGGTGTGTTCGGTAAGCTTTCTTCCTTCGCATTCATTTGTATATTTTGCATTTGCATACCTTATTTAAAAACCCATAAAAATTTAAAAATTTTCTAAAAATATAAAAACTTTTTTTGTCAAGTTAGCTTGTAGAAGAACTCTGATTCAACATTCGACGGTTTTTGTTTGAAAAAATAAGAATAACTAAATCTTATTTTTAGATTTTGAAAACCTGAAAGATAACTCTCCTTTGAAGTTAACTATAGCTGATATACGTCTTTACATCACACTACACGTGTCGTGAGTCTTGAAAATTAGAAGACAAGTCTTTTATGTTTAAAAACTTTTAAATAGATAGATGATTTTCTGAGGATCAAATAGGTTTGTTCTGAAATAAGTAATATATCAAGAATAGTTTATGAAGTGAGTGAATATGAAGGAATGTTATTGATGCCTTAATTGGAACTAAGTCTGAAAAATAACCCATCTGAAACTTGATTGGAATGATTACACACCGAACCCACTAAACACGTCTTTTATCCAAAAAATAATTGAACTACCGGTTATATCTCCGTTCGTATTGAATCATCATGTTTTTCACGCCAAACTGTCTTTTGTTTTTGGACCTAGGTAACTTGAGTAATTAAGTCCGCTGGGGTGTTTCTACACCTAATGCCCTAAAAACCAACTGGTTTGGGAGCATTGGCCCAAAGCTCGCTAAGAAGCCTAGAAAGTCCAGATAAAAACAAAGTCAAGAAAGTGTTCTCTCCGAGTTAAAATTCCTAACGGTTCTTTGTGTGAGAATAATCTTGATAAAAGACAAGCTTTTATAGAAAAAATTTAACGGAGATATGAAGGTTTTACTCTATGATAAAGACTATTGCACGTTCACAGAGGTGTGTATGAAATGAAAACAAGAAAAAGGTGGAGTGAAGAATAAGACCTAGTTTCCTGTTAGGGAAGATAGAAATTCTGAAGTTGAAACTTTACTGGAAAACGAAACTTGAAAAATGCTTAACTCTTTATAAAACTTATGTGATCCTTTTAAAATTGTTATCTGGGCTTTATTGTGTGACATAATGACTTTATTCGACCTTTCGGGAACTTAACGACACTATTTTACACTGCACGTAAAGACATATAAGATCTGTAGTTAAATAAGAAGAGAGGTGTGAAAAATAAAGGTTTGATAGTCTAAACTTAGGATTATAGAATTGTTATTTTCTGAAACAAAACTTTAGGGGCTTGAATCTTAGTTATTTTACAAAACTAGCTTGACCGGATTTTTTGGGTAGTATCCGCTGAAAACCCTCAGGAGACAACACTCCTCCTACTAGGGACACCTAGAGGTTTAACGGCTTGTTGCACATGCTCAGTGCAATCGCGTTCCCTGCGAAAGTGCGGTTAGGATTTTATTTTTGTGAATAATTGGTTTTGCTCGGGACGAGCAAAAGTTAAGTTTGGGGGTATTTGTTCATCACAGAATACTGCATTTTATACCGCTCATTCTTACGCTCGTGTGTTTATAGGTAGGTACTTTTAATCCGTGTTTGTTACATGTTTACAGAATAAAGGTTTCCAGTACAAATATTGCAAATCAGGACGAAATCTCCACAGTTACGGCAAAATACGGAACATCTGTCACAGCAGATAAAAGCCGGGTTCCGGTCATCCATATCCGTCCAGTGCCGAGTACCGGTTCCCGATACAAGACATGTGACAGTAGTCATTCATGTCTGGGACAAGCACAGAGCACGAGGTGGGCTGCACAAGAATCAATGGGTGCGCGGAGCTCGAGGGAGATAAAAGTCAAAAGTAAACAAAGATAATGCAATCTTGGACTTGGAAATCTGGAGATATTCTGAAGACTTTTGCGCAGTTTAAAGTTGGCAAACACGAGGAAACAAGAAACCAGGACAGCCCAGAAAAACCCACTGCCCAACTCACCAAGATGGCCGCGCATGCGCCGCCAATAGGGGGTATTGGCCGCGCATGCGCGGCTAGGTGGGGCCCACTCCTTGTCGTTTTTTCTGGGCTGTTTGGTAATTGTGTCTATGGTCTGATGGTTGCCCTAGAACCCCATTCTCCAGCCTATAAATACAGCAGACCTATGTTGCGCCACGGGAGCGCCCCGGCCATCTTACTCGAGGCCAAATTGCGGAATCAAAATTTTTCCTTACTCGGAAACCGGCGCTACCGCGGACAAAGAAAACCCGGATCGTTTACCATTAACCTAACTAGCAAACAAGAGATGGGAAAAGAAGTATACCAAGAGATCCGAGTCCTCCGGTCTTCTCATCATCGCCCCGATCTCCCGCGGAAAGTGTAGTCTCCATATCGTCGCCTCCTCGCCGGAAAGGGCACCACATCGCCTTCGTCTTTTACGGGCTCCCGCCTCAATACCGAGGCAACTCGAGCATGAAGCCGGCAACTCGACATGCTCAAGATTTGCTGTAGAATGTGTAGTGTAGAATCATAGTCTCACTTTGGGGTTTGTTGCCTTTGGATGGAGGAATGAGTACAAGGAAAATATGGTGCTTTCATTTTTCCTTGCATGAAAGCAAGATCAAGAAGGAAACTCTCAAGAATGAAGCTCTCTCTTCTTCTTCTCTCTTCTTTTTCTCAACCATGAATAACTTATCATCTTCTAAAATGAGAATGGTGGAGGAGATAATATGAAGCATGAAGGGAGGTTAGTGTAGGGTAAAGGAAGTGGTGACCACATCAAGACATAATCATCACAAACTCACATCAACTCTAATCCACATCTTATCTTCATAAAGCATGAAATGAATGGTATCTAAAAAGGTTATCATAATAAATCATTTGCAAGAAAAACCTCCACAAAGTGTTATTTGCAAAACTGCAAATAACCCCCTCCATCAGAAAAGTCCGGCCGGGAAAGAACAAAGGAAAACCGGCCGGAACGGAATGCAAACTGGCAACTCCAGAAAACTGGTCCCGTAATAAATTATAGGAAAACCCCGATACTGTGCATACACACCTGCATCTGCATTCTGACCGGATACAGATGCAATGAGACAAAATCTACACTGTACTAAACTAGGACCGGCTTAAGCCAAAGCCGGCTAGTAATATCCGTTCGATCCTGATGCGTGCAATACCGCACGTATCTGATCGAACCTTGCCATATAACTATACGGCCACTAGTACAAAACTGTCCGATCCTGATCCGTGCAATACCGCACGTATCTGATCGGACCCTGCCATATCTCCATACGGCCTCTACAGCGTTTCGCCCGAAAGCTTGAGTAACTGTAAGTGTGGTGGACTCTAAAGACTCGTCAATACTATGGCTGTGGATTTAACCACTAGCACGTCAGAGGTATAAGCCAATACGTGACGGGCCACCAGCTATTGACTAAAAGGGACGTCGATGAGCGAACTCATCCTGACACCCTACTGAGCCTGTCAGTGACAATATCCGTACAGTCCGGTCCGTTCGTCTATGAGCATCGCATGTCGGGCCTAGAGGGTTGGTAAAAGTCAGACCCCCAAAAGCGGTACAAGTCGTGTCGGAGTGTAGCCCAGAACGCCCTGAGATACTACTGGAATACCTACCAGTAAATCTCCTGCCTCGGCCGAGGGCTTTGCGTAATGGCTCTCCTAGACACAGCGCGACCTCACCCCCAATACCGGGAGAGACGAACCCCTGAAGATCCGCTCACTGCCTCCATGTGGCTCGGGACTGTACCCAACTAAAACATGTTTGCACGACTCCTTTGAGCCGTGGTAGGGTAGTAATCAAAGCACAGTGGGAACTCACACGAGACAAATGACGATCCTCAGGTTGATGAACTAACCTGTACACATGTCACCAGGGAACTGCTATCTGACGTCAGGTATAAGCCCAACTAGCAGGTTCCCGGCGAGTCCTGTCCGGTGTACTCATAACCCAATGAGCACCTGTATACATCTTAGGTGAACCAACTGACACCAGTGGCTTGTGAGACCGGCCACCGCCCCTCGTCGGGGTCTCGACTGTATACACTAGTCTACTAATGGAGTATCGATGCCCTGTCTCGAAACTCCTACGACTAGGGACCTTTTAAGGATGTGCTTATAGACTACCAGCTCCCACGTATATGATCGCCATCATACTGCTGGCAGTGAAGCAAGAATCCTAGGGGCTCTATCAACGTGTAATAGCGACATGTCAGGTCACCTAAAGCAGTACACGATGATAAAGATAAACCAGATAGCATACTATCATCTCGAGTAAGACTGTCCCACCGGGATAGGTCCTCCCTCAATCATTGCAATCACGTGCCTGTGATCCAATAATTGACTCTGAGGGCACTATCTCCAACAATCTCCCACTTGCACTCAAGGCTAATTATTGCAATGTCGCATACTCACAGCCCGTGTGATACCGAACACCCAACTCCTCTACTAGTCAGTCTCACAAAGCTCGTTTGCGAAACTATTGCGTTCGAGGAATAGCCTCAGTGAGTGGATCCGCAGTGATGTTTCTTTCTATGTCTCTCTATATCTCAAGTTCGCGGAGAAAGCCATCTCCCGAAATGAGCAATACCTGTCTTAGAATGTCTGGATGTCTGATGGGACCTAGCTCATAAATGAACTCCAAATCCAAACTTCTTAGACTGTATCGTCAACCGAACTTAATCAGTATCCTGCGCCAAGCCTCCCTCAGTATTGCCTTGGACCACCTGTCCAAAATACTGCCCCTCCTCAGAAGGAAAACTATAACTCTGACAACCTCCTTGTCGTCCATGTCACCTTGGAAGCCTGGAGTGATAACCGTCTCCTAAAGGAGGCAGCCGTTATCATATCCCTAGAACATTCACTTATGTTCTAAAACTGCTTCCGACTGTTTCTCCAGGATTGGATCGATATCAACTTATTGCATCTAGTGCAAGAACAACATCTGGTGTGGTACTTGACATCTCATGATTGACTCAATTGCCTAAGCAAGTGATCTGCCAGTCATGAGTATCCCTCTCCCCTTTAGTCTATAAGACACCTTTAGAGAGGGTGATTCCTTCAACTGCAGGTGCACTACCGTGCCAGGAGTCGTCCATTCTAAATACTCATAGAATGCTGTCAAGGTACCCAGATTGGGAAACCACCCAAATCTAGATCTAAAACCATAGATCTAGTAACCAGTATGTCTGATATAATATCCAAGTCCTATGTGGAGAAAACACTGTGTGACGACCAAAATATAACC
Organism: Agapanthus africanus; assembly: GCA_030015575.1. NCBI lineage: Eukaryota > Viridiplantae > Streptophyta > Magnoliopsida > Asparagales > Amaryllidaceae > Agapanthus > Agapanthus africanus. The sequence continues at coordinate 393,849,748 of CM057343.1, forward strand.
GATCGTAGTATAGGAATATCACTTCCTACTACCTGCTCAACAGATCCATCCCCTATTCTGATGACGTCAAACCCATGACTGTCACATCAGAAACAGATGATCTAACTCCGCTATATCTGCTTTAGTCTATAAATAGACATAAGCCTGATGTCCACCAATGCTTCCGCTGCTCCCACTGACTACGACAACCCTCTGGCAGAGTCATATAGACGTGCACTTCTAAAGCTAGTTTAGAACGACGCTATACTCATCCTCCTGCCGGGTCTCGCAGCCTGGAACAACAACAATGGCAAGTGTGGGTAAACAAGAACTTCCCTGTCACCGTCCTTGAGGCTACCGGAGTACCTCTCGGGTGCCTGAAGTTACCCACCTTATCTGCGGAGTGGCCAATGGAATGTCAAATCAGATTGAATCTTTAGGTTCCTTATCAACTCTTCAGTAATCGTTTGCGGTTCTGGAATCACTTCCAGTTCTACCATACTCCCACTGCTGTTTTTGAAAAAATCCATTTTTAATAAAACTGTGGCGAGTCTAGAACAATATTTCTATTGATCTGCCAGATGGTAGAAAGTCAACCCTCGTCATAGCCTGGGTCAACCCACAAACAGCCATTACAGAAACGTGCCTTGAGTTATCCGGAGTCTGGTTTTAAGCATAAGCCGGACAACTCCCCGTACCTTAACATCGTTAAGATATGAACTGTTCTATATCCAATATAGAAACAGAGGCACTGATTCAATTGAACCAGATTCAAATCATGCAGCTGTCTCCAGTGCATGTCAACTAAATGGAAGGAGGTCGATCAGCGTTACTCAACTTAGGAATGCTTCCAATTATGAGTAACCTGAAAGAGAAGCAATCTGTCTTCATCATTACTATCAACTGAATATCATACACAAGTATCTACATCTTCAATCTCTTTGAAGAATCCCGATACTTGCTACACCTGGTACTCTACTCTATTCAAATACCTATAACTCCTCAAAACTTAGACCCTGTGTTTCCACGAAACAGCTGTCTAAAATCTAGAGAAGCCATAAGTAAACCGAATATAGTACGAGCACCAACCCCTCTGTCCTAATGGACACTGGACAACATACAATACTCTGTATAAGTCCGCTGAGTCTAACAACTCTTTCACTGTGCGTCGTAGGTTGAAAACTGTACTTATGGTTAAGAAGAATTACACCGCTGTTCAATGCTCCTTACCTAACCATCCACTGATATAGGTAAATGTCATCGACATAATATCAAAAGGTATATCTCACTCTATGAAAATAGACGTACAGAAATATCGATTTGAAATTGGTGCACAACAGCGGATATTCAAAACCAAATATTTGCCGACCGGCAAACAACCCAGGTGACTTCCTCAAATATCACCGATTACAACAATCCCGATATAATGAGGATGATCACCCAATTCCCAATAACTTACTCCCACTCATCATCTGTAAAACCATACAGATGTGAGAATCATACCTGGTAAATACATACCCTGGAGTAAGTGTATAATCGGGAAATCAGTTTTCTATTAACAGTACACAGTGAAACTGAAACATTGAAATGTTTCGTCGGGGTATCCTGGTATTCCTAGTAATGCCTCTTCCATTATCCAGATTCACAACTGTAACCGTATATCTCTTTGCCATCTGTCAAAACCCCTTTATATGTCTTTAGTCATTACCGTCCGCACACCCCTTTAGGCCAATTGGTTTTCTTCCTTCCCTACCGTTCGGCACCAGCCTATGGTTTGGAAGAAGACTATCCAATAAGCATAAAGGGTGTACTGTCCTAATCCTAGGAGCACTCGCAATGCGAGAGAAGGTGAAGATAAAAGACACCTGAATGTACTTTATTCCTATTTCTCCTGAACCAGAATCCATCCCCGAACTGGAACAAGTTCCTTTCGAGTTCGTATATAACCATACGATGGAATATCCAATAAACGGTGGATCTTCGTAGTGATACGGAGTGTCCTGGAGAAATACAAAGGTGATTTAGGATTGGCGAAGAAATACTTGGTTTGGTCGTGAATATCAGTCGCAATTTACTTTGCCCTCCTACTAATCCCTTTCTTTGTCTGAACTTAATACCTTCTGTACACCGTCTAGGTTAACTGGTTTTCTTCATTCCCTACCGGTCGGCACCAGCCTATGGTTTGGAAGAAGACTATCCAATTTACGTAATAGGTGTACTACTCCTAAACCAAGGAGTACTCGCAACCCGAGAGAAGGTGAAAAGAAAAGACAACTGAATAGTCCTATCCGTTTTCTCCAGAACCAGAAACCATCCTCGAAGTCCTTCGAGTTCGTATATAACCATACGATGGTTTTGTCCAATGGAAGTGGACGTTCGTAGTAATACGGGGTGTCCTGGAGAAAAGGGTAAAAGTAGGAGTGGCAATGAGGTCTGCAACTCTGACAATCCAAAAGCCAGTGTTAAGAAGGTTCGGTCAACTTGGTCACTGAGTCATAGTCCAGGGTCGGGTCAATGGTCGCTGCCAAAGAGAGAGAGAAAAGAAACACTCAGCGTGCACTCTAACCTAGATCAGAATGGTTATCACTTTATCTAATCTGGAAACCTCCCACTGTACCTCAAATTCTCCTCCAAACCTGAAAGAAGAATTAGTCGGGGTCACCCGAGGAGTAAACCAACTCATCAGTGGGAATCGGGATCCAACTATCATCGCATGATAACGTGACGGAATCCACTCACGTCACCACACTCCAGAAGGTATGCGCATACCTGGCAAGTTTCAGTTCTTTTGAAACTCCCGATGTGATTTTTACCCCTAGGACCCAAGTGACCTTGACTGAGCCAACATATCAAAGGATCCTAGTCAAGTTCAACCCGTCATTATCTTGATTGCATTAGACCCACCCGCACGAGTCCTTGACTGAGCCAAAATGACCGTACGACTGTCCTAACCAATCACATATCCATGCAACAGAAAAGCACTACATAGCTACCGAACACTACGCCTCGGCTGAGCACGACATACGCAGCACGAATACTAAGTAATACTAATCTGAAATGACGGAGGGCTACGACTGGTTTTTGGCGAAAAAACCTTTAACGTAATGAACTTGATATCGTTGAAGGAACTGCATAGTTTTTATAAAAATATAGTGACGAAAGCCTTTGCTAAAGAGGTCACTCCCGGTGAAGGGATCTCGGCTCTTTCCCCGTAGAATGAGGTGCAGGATATTCCAACTGAATACCACGATGCAAAGCAAAAGTAATCGGCTATAGTGAAGTTAATGCCCTGACGCAAACTTCTGTCCAAGGGGTCACTCCCGGTGAAGGGATCTCGGCCCTTGCCTCGTCGACTGAGGAGCAGGATATTCCAGATGAATACCACGATGCAAAACAAAAGTGAACGTCCTTGCAATAACAGCCTTTTTTTTTTTTTGAAAAAGTGTTCCAACAACATCAGATTAGGTTTGTTTATCTTGCATTGATCCGAATCAATGCAGTCCCATCAATTGATCACACCACAAAGAACGAAAATATACTGACGTACGTATATGCCATCCGCATTCGCCACTGGGTCCCGTCATCACCCGTTAGGTTAGCTAACTAACGGCAGAGCGGGGACTGGACTAGCGCGGATGTAAAACATATACAACATCTACTAATATATATATACCAATATATAGTATTTCGCTCAAGGCGTGAATAAAATGCAACATCACAGAAATGTACAGCATCACAGAACAATACAGATATCTGGAAACCCCGGGTTTCACAGAGCCGCTGCTGAAACCCGACGTTCCCCTGGTCGTGTGGATAGCCTGTGCAATGAAATCCTAGACCCCTACGGGCGCGGCAAGTCACCCGCCAAAACCTGAAGCGAGGCAGCCCCCTTCAGTACCGTGAATGGACCACCCAGCACTTCACGGAATCCGGTAACTTGGGCACCCCTCCTGGGTCAACCTGTACCCCCTACGAGTGCGGCGAATAGCCCGCCAATCCTGGACTGAAGCCCCCTCCGTCTCAATGCCCTGAGATGCGGGCCCGTTGCCCTCCAGAACCCGGCTATCCGTGCACCCCACCGCGGGGCAAACCTAGTACAGAATGTAAAATATACATACACCGGGTACATCGACCGCAACCAGGTCGTGCCCCAAAAGAATAATACAAACAGGCAGTGACGGCAGTCCACATGTCGGACGCTCGCCCCGCAATAACAAATGTACATAATACAACAAAACTGTACTAGCATTGCATCCAGGCTATCCCCCACGACCGATCCGCAACATCACAGCATAAACATAGAACATCAACGTGAAAGTCACGTTCGCAAATCCGTCTAACCGGGCTATAGCAGTTAGACCGGATTTACCGATCGAGTGACATTCACGGTCGCAGATATAATGTAAACACTGTGAACTAATGTGTTTAAAATTATCCGATCGATCAAAATTACCAAGTGGGCCCCCAAGCAATACTGTAGCACGCACAGAAATACTGGGCCCAAATTTAATATCCCAAAAGCCACAAAATCAAGTACAAGACAGTCTAAAAAAAAATGGTACAGTGAACAAATGAACTGGCGGCGGAAGCGCGGCCAAAGCACTACTTTGGCCGCTCTTCCGCGGTGCATTGAATGACTCAGGCTACCAATTTTTTCCAGATTTCTTATATTTCCCTGCACATCATTCTGCAACTACCTGAAAAATTTTTAGACTCCAAAAAATTTCGACAGAAACTGATGTGCATTAAAAATACGGTTTTTGGAAATTTCGGTCGATCGGAAACGCAAACACATCAAACGAAGCTAGGTAAGGTTAATGGCGTGGCTCTGATACCATGTTGCGCCACGGGAGCGCCCCGGCCGTCTTACTCGAGGCCAAATTGCGGAATCAAAATTTTTCCTTACTCGGAAACCGGCGCTACCGCGGACAAAGAAAACCCGGATCGTTTACCATTAACCTAACTAGCAAACAAGAGATGGGAAAAGAAGTATACCAAGAGATCCGAGTCCTCCGGTCTTCTCATCATCGCCCCGATCTCCCGCGGAAAGTGTAGTCTCCATATCGTCGCCTCCTCGCCGGAAAGGGCACCACATCGCCTTCGTCTTTTACGGGCTCCCGCCTCAATACCGAGGCAACTCGAGCATGAAGCCGGCAACTCGACATGCTCAAGATTTGCTGTAGAATGTGTAGTGTAGAATCATAGTCTCACTTTGGGGTTTGTTGCCTTTGGATGGAGGAATGAGTACAAGGAAAATATGGTGCTTTCATTTTTCCTTGCATGAAAGCAAGATCAAGAAGGAAACTCTCAAGAATGAAGCTCTCTCTTCTTCTTCTCTCTTCTTTTTCTCAACCATGAATAACTTATCATCTTCTAAAATGAGAATGGTGGAGGAGATAATATGAAGCATGAAGGGAGGTTAGTGTAGGGTAAAGGAAGTGGTGACCACATCAAGACATAATCATCACAAACTCACATCAACTCTAATCCACATCTTATCTTCATAAAGCATGAAATGAATGGTATCTAAAAAGGTTATCATAATAAATCATTTGCAAGAAAAACCTCCACAAAGTGTTATTTGCAAAACTGCAAATAACCCCCTCCATCAGAAAAGTCCGGCCGGGAAAGAACAAAGGAAAACCGGCCGGAACGGAATGCAAACTGGCAACTCCAGAAAACTGGTCCCGTAATAAATTATAGGAAAACCCCGATACTGTGCATACACACCTGCATCTGCATTCTGACCGGATACAGATGCAATGAGACAAAATCTACACTGTACTAAACTAGGACCGGCTTAAGCCAAAGCCGGCTAGTAATATCCGTTCGATCCTGATGCGTGCAATACCGCACGTATCTGATCGAACCTTGCCATATAACTATACGGCCACTAGTACAAAACTGTCCGATCCTGATCCGTGCAATACCGCACGTATCTGATCGGACCCTGCCATATCTCCATACGGCCTCTACAGCGTTTCGCCCGAAAGCTTGAGTAACTGTAAGTGTGGTGGACTCTAAAGACTCGTCAATACTATGGCTGTGGATTTAACCACTAGCACGTCAGAGGTATAAGCCAATACGTGACGGGCCACCAGCTATTGACTAAAAGGGACGTCGATGAGCGAACTCATCCTGACACCCTACTGAGCCTGTCAGTGACAATATCCGTACAGTCCGGTCCGTTCGTCTATGAGCATCGCATGTCGGGCCTAGAGGGTTGGTAAAAGTCAGACCCCCAAAAGCGGTACAAGTCGTGTCGGAGTGTAGCCCAGAACGCCCTGAGATACTACTGGAATACCTACCAGTAAATCTCCTGCCTCGGCCGAGGGCTTTGCGTAATGGCTCTCCTAGACACAGCGCGACCTCACCCCCAATACCGGGAGAGACGAACCCCTGAAGATCCGCTCACTGCCTCCATGTGGCTCGGGACTGTACCCAACTAAAACCTGTTTGCACGACTCCTTTGAGCCGTGGTAGGGTAGTAATCAAAGCACAGTGGGAACTCACACGAGACAAATGACGATCCTCAGGTCGATGAACTAACCTGTACACATGTCACCAGGGAACTGCTATCTGACGTCAGGTATAAGCCCAACTAGCAGGTTCCCGGCGAGTCCTGTCCGGTGTACTCATAACCCAATGAGCACCTGTATACATCTTAGGTGAACCAACTGACACCAGTGGCTTGTGAGACCGGCCACCGCCCCTCGTCGGGGTCTCGACTGTATACACTAGTCTACTAATGGAGTATCGATGCCCTGTCTCGAAACTCCTACGACTAGGGACCTTTTAAGGATGTGCTTATAGACTACCAGCTCCCACGTATATGATCGCCATCATACTGCTGGCAGTGAAGCAAGAATCCTAGGGGCTCTATCAACGTGTAATAGCGACATGTCAGGTCACCTAAAGCAGTACACGATGATAAAGATAAACCAGATAGCATACTATCATCTCGAGTAAGACTGTCCCACCGGGATAGGTCCTCCCTCAATCATTGCAATCACGTGCCTGTGATCCAATAATTGACTCTGAGGGCACTATCTCCAACAATCTCCCACTTGCACTCAAGGCTAATTATTGCAATGTCGCATACTCACAGCCCGTGTGATACCGAACACCCAACTCCTCTACTAGTCAGTCTCACAAAGCTCGTTTGCGAAACTATTGCGTTCGAGGAATAGCCTCAGTGAGTGGATCCGCAGTGATGTTTCTTTCTATGTCTCTCTATATCTCAAGTTCGCGGAGAAAGCCATCTCCCGAAATGAGCAATACCTGTCTTAGAATGTCTGGATGTCTGATGGGACCTAGCTCATAAATGAACTCCAAATCCAAACTTCTTAGACTGTATCGTCAACCGAACTTAATCAGTATCCTGCGCCAAGCCTCCCTCAGTATTGCCTTGGACCACCTGTCCAAAATACTGCCCCTCCTCAGAAGGAAAACTATAACTCTGACAACCTCCTTGTCGTCCATGTCACCTTGGAAGCCTGGAGTGATAACCGTCTCCTAAAGGAGGCAGCCGTTATCATATCCCTAGAACATTCACTTATGTTCTAAAACTGCTTCCGACTGTTTCTCCAGGATTGGATCGATATCAACTTATTGCATCTAGTGCAAGAACAACATCTGGTGTGGTACTTGACATCTGGTATGGTCTACTAATGGAGCTTTTCTTTGTTCTTGATTTTTGGTATTTTGTTCTTCTTCTTCCTCTTCTTCATTCTTTCTCCATTAAATTGTAGTGAGAGCTTTTGAGTGGAAGATTAATGAAGATGAGGGTTCTTTATCTTTCTTGTTAGTTTGCTCCCCCTTGAGATTTCTGCTTTCTCTTGCTCATTCTACCTCTTCATTGAGCTTGAATGGGTAAGAGTTAGTTATTGATCTCAAGGGTCGTATTTTCTCCCGGGACTAGCACTTCATTTCACATGCGCTTTCTACCCTTCCCTTGATCTTGCAACCTCTTCATTGAGCTTGCAAGTTTAAGGGTTGGCTATTGAGCACATGCTTGTCTTGAGTCCTAGTTCCGTGTTCTTTTTATCGCTTTTTATTACTTGCTTTTTATTACCTTGTCTTTATTTACTTGCAATTTTATTCATGCATTTTATTACTTGTATCTTTTCTTTTCTTTGCTCTTTTCTTTTTGTTCTCTTTTGTTCATATTGTGATTGTTGTAATTATTGTTGTTGTTAAGAATCCACATGATCTTGTAAGTTAACATTTCTTTACCAATTCCTTTTCCCGTTATTTTCCATTTGAACTTTGCCCAAACCATACGCAAGCGCTCCGTTAGGCACCCTACCCTGACAAGGTAACGGTGATTCCTAACCACGACCGGTTGCGTTCGGTTTGGCCGGAGGCGAAAGCAAGAGACAAGAACGGAAGGACAAGGGTAAATAAGCCGGATTCCACGAATACCGTGCTTAAATCCCCTAATCCACGTTGTTGCCGATTGCTTAGTTTCAATTGGTCAAGACTCGGCTCAAAGGTTTTGAGTACGGATTTCTTAGCTTACAATTTCGTATCTTTTCTTAACAACCTTATACTTGCAGATAATACACATAGGTTAGACAAAACACTCATACAGATTCTTTATTGACTCGTCTAAGAAAAGAAGGTAAGATAACACCATCTCCCTGTGGACCGACCCGTGCTCACCGGCTAGCTGCAAAGCGACACCGTCCTGATCGCGGTTACACTTAAATTCTTTGAACATCCGACACGCCATCGGCATGGGATCAGTCCTCCACCTCCATAGCTCCATGATGAAGTCTCCTCACTGCGATCATCGGATCCCGGGCTCTAGCGTCGACTTCATCGGAGAAATGGGCGGGCTTGGTCATCGGCTTCGATGCCGAAGATGATCTACGTCGAGGCATCACAAGATCAAGCTCCCACTTCACCAAGTCATGAAACTTGTGAAGAAAACACCCTATACTACTTGGCGAGAGGTAGAGGATGAAGAAATAGGAAGTGGGTTCACTTTAGAATTAGATTTCTCACTCATTTTGGCTAGTTGCCATTGATGGAGGCAAGCTTTCTTCATGTTGAAGATGAAGAAGATAAAGATAATATGATAAGTTATTTTCTAATAGAAAATAATATGATAAGTATCATATTGCAACCATGGTTATGTGTAGAGAATAAACCAAGGTTAGGTTAGGCAAAGAAACAAAAATGGTTGAACTTTTTCAAAGCTTCAAGTAAATCCAAAAAGCAACCATTTCTTTTCTTGCCTTAAAAGGAAATAAACAAATAAATGAATAAATAAATAAACTAAATAATCAAGAGAAGATTATAAAACCCTAACCATTCACTTAAACACGATTTAAACTAAACATACACCCAAACTAGCATGTATCATCAAACATGATACAATCTTGTGCACAAAAGTATATCACATATACAACTTGTGTATTTCAAGTGAGAAAATCCTTTTAAAGTGAACCAATACCAGTTAATGCAAAGTAATATATCAAATATATAATTATACATTAAATCATTAAATCAATACTTGATTTAACGATCCGGTCATATCGCATATAACCGACTAGTATCCAATGTATCGGCTTATCGAATCAATCTTCGATTCGATAACTAGGTTATATCGCATACAACCAATCGATACATTCATCGCGAGAATGTAATACGGTATCACATACACGCATTATTCTCGGTCCTGCACATATCTCATATGCGCTCCTATTTCGTTTCGCTTGAGCCAGGAAACCTCTGTGTAGGACTCTAAAGACTCGTCAATACGCCGGCAGCAGATGATGATCATATCAAACACCCACAAGCCACAATCGGTCTGCTAAACGTAACGGCCACCCGGGTATTCAGCGATCAGAAGATCGACGAGTAAGCCCGCTCACACTCCTGTGAATCTAACCAGTAACACTTACCGTACAGTCCGGTCTGTTCGTCTGATATGTCGCATATCTCGCCTAGGATTGGTAAACGTCAGACCCCAGTAGCTCGATAAGTCATGCCGACTTGAGGTCCATAACATTCATGAAACTACTGATAACTCTTACCAGTATATCACTGCAACCCTGGCCAGGGATTTCCTGTTATGGCCAGTCGAGCATAGCGCAACATCAACCCCCAATACCGGGAGAGACGAATCCCCTCCTATCGCTCATTGCCTCCATGTGAATCGGGACTGTACCCAAAAACCACCTGTTTGCACGACTCAGTAGAGCCGTGATAGGGTGGAAATCAAAGCACAGTGGGAGACACACAAGACTCTATGACTATCTCGGGTCAACAGACTTAAGCTGTACCAGTGTCACCAGAGAACTGCCATCTGACGTGAGGTATAATACCATCTGGGAGTTCTCGGCGAGTCCGTTCAGTGTACCCAGTCTCCACTGAGCATCCGCATACCATCTCTGATGTCAAACACCAATGGATGTGGGATCATCCATCGCCCATCACATGGGTCGAGAAGATATACGCTAGTCTACTCTGGAATATCGATGCCCCGTCTCGATATTCCCACGACCAGGAACATTGAAGGATGTACTTATGGACTACCCAGGCCCCACTAGTATGATCTGCATCATAGTCTTGGAAGTCGAGTACACATCCTAAGGGCTTTATCAACATGTAATCAGAGAGACAGAGAGTATACATGTTAAGATAAAGAGCAACCAGATAGCGTACTATCATGTCGAGCAAGAAAGTCCTACCTATATATGTCCCAGCATCCACTACAATATACATCCAATGTACAGTAATGGCCTCTAGGGCTACATATAACTAACAATCTCCCACTTGCACTAGGGCCATCTGTAGCAGTAGTTGTAGTATCTAATACTCAACCATCCCCTAAAAGTCTCTCTTTGGGAAAAGGCCTTTGTGAGTGGATCCGCCGTGTTGTCCTCTGAGTCTACTCTCCTAACCTCGATCACCCTGGAGATCAACTATCTGTTGGAGATAGTGCCCTCAGAGTCAATTATTGGATCACAGGCACGTGATTGCAATGATTGAGGGAGGACCTATCCCGGTACGACAGTCTTACTCGAGATGATAGTATGCTATCTGGTTTACCTTTATCATCGTGTACTGCTTCAGGTGACCTGACAAGTCGCTATTGCACTTTGGTAGAGCCCCTAGGATTCTTGCTTGACCACCAGCAGTATGAGGGCGATCATATAAGTGGGAGCTGGGGTCTATAAGCACATCCTTAAAAGGTCCCTAGTCGTGGGAGATTCGAGACAGGGCATCGATTCTCCAGAGTAGACTAGTGTATACAGTCGAGACCCCGACGAGGGGCGGTGGCCGGTCTCACAGGCCACTGGTGTCAGTTGGTTCACCTAAGATGTATACAGGTGCTCATTGGGTTATGAGTACACCGGACAGGACTCACCGGGAACATGCTAGTTGGTCTTATACCTGACGTCAGATAGCAGTTCCCTGGTGACATGTGTACAGGTTAGTTCATCGACCTGGGGATCGTCATTTGTCTCTTGTGAGTTCCCACTGTACTTTGATTACTACCCTACCACGGCTCAAAGGAGTCGTGCAAACAGGTTTTAGTTGGGTACAGTCCCGAGCCACATGGAGGCAGTGAGCGGATCTTCAGGGGTTCGTCTCTCCCGGTATTGGGGGTGAGGTCGCGCTGTGTCTAGGAGAGCCATTACACAAAGTCCTTGGCCAAGACAGGAGATTTACTGGTAGGTATTCCAGTAGTATCTCAGGGTGTTCTGGGCTACACTCCGACACGACTTGTACCGCTTTTGGGGGTCTGACTTTTACCAACCCCCTAGGCCCGACATGCGATGCTTATAGACGAACGGACCGAACAGTACGGATATTGTCACTGACAGGCTCAGTAGGGTGTCAGGATGAGTTCGCTCATCGACGTCCCTTTTAGTCAATAGCTGGTGGCCCGTTACGTATTGGCTTATACCTCTGACGTGCTAGTGGTTAAATCCACAGCCATAGTATTGACGAGTCTTTAGAGTCCACCACACTTTCAGTTACTCAGCTTTCGGGCGAAACGCTGTAGAGGCCGTATGGAGATATGGCAGGGTTCGATCAGATACGTGTGGTATTGCACGGATCGTGATCGGACGGTTTTTACTAGCCGGCTTTGGCTTAAGCCGGATCTTAGTATTTGATAGTGTAGTTTTGTCTCTTTGCATTTGTATTTCGGTCGGAATACAAATGCAGGTGTGTATACACAGTATCGGGGTTTTCCTGTAATTTATTACGGGACCAGTTTTCTGGAGTTGCCAGTTTGCATTCCGTTCCGGCCGGTTTTCCTTTGTTCTTTTCCGGCCGGACTTTTCCGATGGAGGGGGTTATTTGCAAGTTTGCAAATAACACTTTGTGGAGGGTTTTATTGCAAAAGTATTGATTATGATATCTTTCATCCATGATGCATTTATTGTGAAGAGAAAGGATTTGATTTGGATGTGAGTTTTGTGATCATTATGTTCTTGGATGTGGTCACCTCTTGCTTCATCCTACACTCACCTCCCTTCATGATTTGTTTTTGTTTCCCTCCACCATTCTCAATTGATATAGGCCGGCCACTTGAGTGAGGAAAATGAGAGAATTTCATTTTTGAGCTTGTGGCATTCTTGATCTCATTTGATGCTAGAAAAATACAAGCACCATTTTTCTTCTTGATTCCTCCATCATCTTTCAAAGGCAACATAACCCCAAAGTGAGACATAGCCTCTACACTACACATTCTACAGCATATCTTGGGCATGTCGACTTGCCGGCTTCATGCCCGAGTTGCCTCGGTATTGAGGTAGGAGCCCGTAAAAGATGCAGGCGATGTGGTGCCCTTCCGGCGAGGAGGCGACGACCGGAGTTTCCGCAAGAGATCAGGACGACGACGAGAAGACCGAAGAACTCGGATCACTCGGTATATCTCTTCCCATCTTGTAGTTAGCTAGATCTAGTTTAATGGCCCGATCCGGGGTTTAGTGCGCGGTGGTGCCGGTTTGCTAAGTTCGCAAAATTAAAGTTTATCACCGTTTCCGCATTTGGCCGTCGGATTGACGACCGGGGCGCGTGCACTTACAGTGGTATCAGAGCCTCGCCATTAACTTCGTCTAGCTTCGTTTGATGTGTTTTTCAGTTCCGATCGATCAAAATTCCAAAAACCCAATTTTAGTTCACATCAGTTTTCTGTTAAGATTTTTTGGTGTCCAAAAATTTTTCAGGTTGCATAAAACTGATGTACAAGATATTATAAGACCTCTGTAAAAATTCGACACTTTCAGTCGACGACTTGAGCGCGGAACCGCGGCCAAACCCCCCCCTGGGCCGCGGTTCCGCCGCACTCTAGTGTCCTCACTGTGTCCAATTTTTTCAGTAGGCTTGTGGGCTGATTTTGTGGGTTTTGGAATATTAAATTTGGGCCCAGAATCTCTGTGAGTGCTACAGTATTGTTTTGGGGCCCACTTGTTAATTTTTGATCAATCGGAAAATTTTAAACACATTTTTCACAGTATTTACATTATATCTGCGACCGTGAATGTCACTCGATCGGTAAATCCGGTCTAACTGCTATAGCCCGGTTAGACGGATTTGCGAACGTGACTTTCACGTTGATGTTCTGTGTTTTGCTGTGATGTTACGGATCGGTCGTGGGGGATAGCCTGGATGCAATGCTAGTACTGTGTTGTTGTATTATGTACATTTGATATTGCGGGGCGAGCGTCCGACATGTGGACTGCCGTCACTGCCTGTTTGTATTATTATTTTGGGACACGGCCAGGTTGCGGTCGATGTACCTTCAGTATGTATATTTTACTTTATGTACTAGGATTGCCCCGCGGTGGAGTGCACGGATAGCCGGGTTCTGGAGGGCAACAAGCCCGCATCTCATGGCATTGAGACGGAGGGGGCTTTACTCTAGGATTGGCGGGCTATTCGCCACACTCGTAGGGGGTACAGGTTGACCCAGGAGGGGTGCCCAAGTCACCGGATTCCGTGAAGTGCTGGGTGGTCCATTCACGGTGCTGAAGGGGGCTGCCTCGCTTCAGGTTTTGGCGGGTGACTTGCCGCGCACGTAGGGGTCTAGTTTTTCATTGCACAGGCTATCCACACGACCAGGGGAACGTCGGGTTTCAGTAGTGGCTCTGTGAAACCCGGGGATCCCAGATATCTGTATTGTTCTGTGATGCTGTACATTTCTGTGATGTTGCATTTTATTCACGCCTTGAGCGAAATATAATATATTGGTATATATATTAGTAGATGTTGTATATGTTTTTCATCCGCGCTAGTCCAGTCCCCGCTCTGCCGTTAGTTAGCTAACCTAACGGGTGATGACGGGACCCAGTGGCGAATGCGGATGGCATATACGTACGTCAGTATATTTTCGTTCTTTGTGGTGTAATCAATTGATGGGACTGCGTTGATTCGGATCAATGCAAGTTAAACAAACCTATTCTGATGTTGTTGGAACACTTTTCAAAAAGCTGTTATTGCAAGGACGTTCATTTTTGTTTTGCATCGTGGTATTCATTTGGAATATCCTGCTCCTCAGTCGACGAGGCAAGGGCCGAGATCCCTTCACCGGGAGTGACCCCTTGGACAGAAGTTTGCGTCAGGGCATTAACTTCACTATAGCCGATTACTTTTGCTTTGCACCGTGGTATTCAGTTGGAATATCCTGCACCCCATTCTACGGGGAAAGAGCCGAGATCCCTTCACCGGGAGTGACCTCTTTAGTAAAGGTTTTCGTCACTATATTTTCTAAAAAGCTATCCGTTCCTTCAACGATATCAAGTTCATTACGTTAAAGGTTTTCGCCAGAAACCATTCGTAGCCCTCCGTCGTTTCAGACGGGTAGCACGTAGTATTCATGCTATGTTTGTTGGCCTTCGTCAAGGCATAGTGTATGGTAGCTGCTTGTTACCTTTCTGCAGCATAGATAGATGCGTTGGTTTGGGACAGTCGTATAGCCTTGTTGGCCTTCGTCAAGGGCTTGTGCGGGTGGGTTCAAATCAACCTGGAGAATGACGGGTAGAACTTGACATGTGACTTATGATTTGTTGGCCTTCGTCAAGGTCATAAGAGCATGGGGTAGAAATCACATCGGGAGTTTCAAAAGAACTGAAACTTTCCAGATATGCGCATACCTTCTGAAGTGTGATAGCGTGAGCAGATTCCGTCACGTTATCATGCGATGATAGTTGGATCCCGATTCCCACTGATGAGTTGGTTTACTCCTCGGGTGATCCCGACTAATTCTTCTTTCAGGTTTGGAGGAGAATTTGACGGTACAGTGGGAGGTTTCCTGATTAGATAAATTGGTAACCATTCTGATCTTGGTTAGAGTGCACGCTGAGTGTTTCTTTTCTCTCTCTCTCTGGCAGCGACCATTGACCCGACCCTAAGACTACGACTCAGAGACCAAGTTGACCGAACCTTCTTAACACTGGCTTTTGGATTGTCAGAGTTGCAGACCTCATTGCCACTCCTACTTTTACCCTTTTCTCCAGGACACCCCGTATTACTACGAACGTCCACTTCCATTGGACAAAACCATCGTATGGTTAGATACGAACTCGAAGGAATTCGAGGATGGTTTCCGGTTCTGGAGAAAACGGATAGGATTATTCAGTTGTCTTTTCCCTTTTACCTTCTCTCAAGTTGTGAGTACTCCTTGGTTTAGGAGATAGTACACTTATTACGCAAATTGGATAGTCTTCTTCCAAACCTTAGGCTGGTGCCGACCGGTAGGGAATGAAGAAAACCAATTAGCCTAAACGGTGTGCAGAAGGTATTAAGATTAAGACAAAGCAAGGGATTAGTAAGAGGGCAAAGTAAATTGCGACTGATATTCACGACCAAACCAAGTATTTCTTCGCCAATCCTAAATCACCTTTGTATTTCTCCAGGACACTCCGTATCACTACGAAGATCCACAGTTTATTGGATACTCCATCGTATGGTTATATACGAACTCGAAAGGAACTTTTTCCAGTTCGGGGATGGATTCTGGTCCAGGAGAAATAGCAATAAGATTTATTCGGTTGTCTTTTATCTTCACCTTCTCTCGCATTGCGAGTGCTCCTAGGACTAGGACAGTACACCCATTATGCTTATTGGATAGTCTTCTTCCAAACCATAGGCTGGTGCCGAACGGTAGGGAAGGAAGAAAACCAATTGGCCTAAAGGGGTGTGCAGAAGGTAATGACTAAAGACATATAAAGGGATTTGGAGAGGTGGCAAAGAATTATACGGTTATAGTTGTGAATCTGGATAATGGTAGAGGCATTACTAGGAATACCAGGATACCCCATCGAAACATTTCAATGTTTCAGTTCAACTGTGTACTGTTAAAAGAAAACTGATTTCCCGATTAGACACATGCTCCAGGGTATGTATTTACCAGGTATGATTCTCACATCTGTATGGTTTTACAGATGATGAGTGGGAGTAAATTATTGGGAATTAGGTGACCATCCTCATTATATCGGGATTCTTTGTAATTGGTGATATTTGAGGAAGCCACCTGGGTTGTTTGCCGGTCGGCAAATATTTGGTTTTGAATATCCGCTGTTGTGCACCAATTTCAAATTGATATATCTGTACGTCTATTTTCATAGAGTGAGATATACCTTTTGATATTATGTCGATGACATTTACCTATATCAGTGGATGGTTAGGTAAGGAGCATCAAACAGCGGTGTAATTCTTCTTAACCATAAGTACAGTTTTCAACCTACGACGCACAGTGAAAGAGTTGTTAGACTCAGCGGACTTATACAGAGTATTGTATGTTGTCCAGTGTCCATTAGGACAGAGGGGTTGGTCCTCATACTATATTCTGTTTACTTTTAACTTCTCTAGTTCTTAGACATGTGTTTCGTAGAAACACAGGGTCTAAGTTTTGAGGAGTTATAGGTATTTGAATAGAGTAGAGAACCAGATGTAGCAAGTATCGGGATTCTTCAAAGTGATCGAAGATGTAGATAGTTGTGTATGGTATTCAGTAATGATAAAGAGAAATTGCTTCTCTTTCAGGTTACTCATAATTGGAAGCGTTCCTAAGTTGAGTAACGCTGATTGGCCTCCTTCCATTTAGTTGACATGCACTGGATCTAGCTGCATGATTTGAATCTGGTTCAATTAAATCAGTGCCTCTGGTTCTATATTGGATATAGTACAGTTCATATCTTAACATTGTTAAGGTACGGGGAGTTGTCCGGCTTATGATTAAAACCAGACTCTGGATAACTCAAGGCACGTTTCTGTAATGGCTGTTTATGGGTTGACCCAGGCTATGACGAGGGTTGATTTTCTACCATCTGGCAGATCAATAGAAATATTGTTCTAGACTCGCCACAATTTTATTAGAAATGGTTATTTTTCAGAAAACAGTAGTGGGAGTATGGTAGAACTGGAAGCGATTCCAGAACCGCAAACGATTACTGAAGATTTGATAAGGAACCTAAAGATTCAATCTGATTTGACATTCCATTGGCCACTCCGTAGATAAGGTGGGTAACTTCAGGCACCCGAGAGGTACTCCGGTAGCCTCAAGGACGGTGACAGGGAAGTTCTTGTTTACCCACACTTGCCATTGTTGTTGTTCCAGGCTGCGAGACCCGGCAGGAGGATGAGTATAGCGTCGTTCTAAACTAGCTTTAGAAGTGCACGACTATATGACTCTGCCAGACGGTTGTCGTAGTCAGTGGGAGCAGCGGAAGCATTGGTGGACATCAGGCTTATGTCTATTTATAGACTAAAGCAGATATAGCGGAGATAGATCATCTATTTCTGATGTGACAGTCATAGGTTTGACGTCATCAGAATAGGGGATGGATCTGTTGAGAAGGTAGTAGGGTGTGATATCCGGGTTTTGGATGACATACAGTAGGGAGTGACATTCCTATACTACGATCGGTTATACTTTGGTCGTCACACAGTGGTTTCTCCACAAAGGACTTGGATATAATATCCGACATTTTGGTTACTAGATCTATGGTTTTAGATCTAGATTTGGGTGGTTTCTCAATCAGGGTACCTTGACAACATTCTAAGAGTATTTAGAATGGACGACTCCTGGCACGGTAGTATACCTGCAGGTAATGGAGTTACCCTCTCTAAAGGTGTCTTATAGACTAAAGTAGAGAGGGATGTGCATGATTGGCAGATCACTTGCTTAGGCAATTGAGTCAATCATGAGATGTCAAGTACCACACCAGATGTTGTTCTTGCACTAGATGCAATAAGTTGATATTGATCCAATCCTGGAGAAACAGTCGGAAGCAGTTTTAGAACATAAGTGGATGTTCTATGGATATGATAACGACAGCCTCATTTGGGAGACATTTATCAATCCAGGCTTCCAAGGTGACATGGACGACAAGGAAGTTGTCAGAGTTATAGTTTTTCCTTTTGACAAGGGGGCAGTGTTTTGGACAGGTGATCCAAGGCAATACTGAGGGTGGCATGGCGCAGGATACTAATTAAGTTCAGTTGACGATACAGTCTAAGAAGTTTGGATTTGGAGTTCATTTATGAGCTAGGTCCCATCAGACATCCAGACATTCTAAGACAGGTATTGCTCATTTCGGGAGATGGCATTCTCCGCGAACTTGAGATTTAGAGAGACATAGAAAGAAACACCTAGGCGGATCCACTCACTGAGGCTATTCCTCGACCGCAATAGTCTTGCAAACGAGCTTTGTGAGACTGACCAGTAGAGGAGTTGGGTGTTCGGTATCACACGGGCTGTGAGTATGCGACATCGCAATAATTAGCCTTGAGTGCAAGTGGGAGATTGTTGGAGATAGTGCCCTCAGAGTCAATTATTGGATCACAGGCACGTGATTGCAATGATTGAGGGAGGACCTATCCCGGTACGACAGTCTTACTCGAGATGATAGTATGCTATCTGGTTTACCTTTATCATCGTGTACTGCTTCAGGTGACCTGACAAGTCGCTATTGCACGTTGGTAGAGCCCCTAGGATTCTTGCTTGACCACCAGCAGTATGAGGGCGATCATATAAGTGGGAGCTGGGGTCTATAAGCACATCCTTAAAAGGTCCCTAGTCGTGGGAGATTCGAGACAGGGCATCGATTCTCCAGAGTAGACTAGTGTATACAGTCGAGACCCCGACGAGGGGCGGTGGCCGGTCTCACAGGCCACTGGTGTCAGTTGGTTCACCTAAGATGTATACAGGTGCTCATTGGGTTATGAGTACACCGGACAGGACTCGCCGGGAACATGCTAGTTGGTCTTATACCTGACGTCAGATAGCAGTTCCCTGGTGACATGTGTACAGGTTAGTTCATCGACCTGGGGATCGTCATTTGTCTCGTGTGAGTTCCCACTGTACTTTGATTACTACCCTACCACGGCTCAAAGGAGTCGTGCAAACAGGTTTTAGTTGGGTACAGTCCCGAGCCACATGGAGGCAGTGAGCGGATCTTCAGGGGTTCGTCTCTCCCGGTATTGGGGGTGAGGTCGCGCTGTGTCTAGGAGAGCCATTACACAAAGTCCTTGGCCAAGGCAGGAGATTTACTGGTAGGTATTCCAGTAGTATCTCAGGGTGTTCTGGGCTACACTCCGACACGACTTGTACCGCTTTTGGGGGTCTGACTTTTACCAACCCCCTAGGCCCGACATGCGATGCTCATAGACGAACGGACCGGATTGTACGGATATTGTCACTGACAGGCTCAGTAGGGTGTCAGGATGAGTTCGCTCATCGACGTCCCTTTTAGTCAATAGCTGGTGGCCCGTTACGTATTGGCTTATACCTCTGACGTGCTAGTGGTTAAATCCACAGCCATAGTATTGACGAGTCTTTAGAGTCCACCACATTTTCAGTTACTCAGCTTTCGGGCGAAACGCTGTAGAGGCCGTATGGAGATATGGCAGGGTTCGATCAGATACGTGCGGTATTGCACAGATCGTGATCGGACGGTTTTTACTAGCCGGCTTTGGCTTAAGCCGGATCTTAGTATTTGATAGTGTAGTTTTGTCTCTTTGCATTTGGATTTCGGTCGGAATACAAATGCGGGTGTGTATACACAGTATCGGGGTTTTCCTGTAATTTATTACGGGACCAGTTTTCTGGAGTTGCCAGTTTGCATTCCGTTCCGGCCGGTTTTCCTTTGTTCTTTCCCGGCCGGACTTTTCCGATGGAGGGGGTTATTTGCAAGTTTGCAAATAACACTTTGTGGAGGGTTTTATTGCAAAAGTATTGATTATGATATCTTTCATCCATGATGCATTTATTGTGAAGAGAAAGGATTTGATTTGGATGTGAGTTTTGTGATCATTATGTTCTTGGATGTGGTCACCTCTTGCTTCATCCTACACTCACCTCCCTTCATGATTTGTTTTTGTTTCCCTCCACCATTCTCAATTGATATAGGCCGGCCACTTGAGTGAGGAAAATGAGAGAATTTCATTTTTGAGCTTGTGGCATTCTTGATCTCATTTGATGCTAGAAAAATACAAGCACCATTTTTCTTCTTGATTCCTCCATCATCTTTCAAAGGCAACATAACCCCAAAGTGAGACATAGCCTCTACACTACACATTCTACAGCATATCTTGGGCATGTCGACTTGCCGGCTCCATGCCCGAGTTGCCTCGGTATTGAGGTGGGAGCCCGTAAAAGATGCAGGCGATGTGGTGCCCTTCCGGCGAGGAGGCGACGACCGGAGTTTCCGCAAGAGATCGGGACGACGACGAGAAGACCGGAGAACTCGGATCACTCGGTATATCTCTTCCCATCTTGTAGTTAGCTAGATCTAGTTTAATGGCCCGATCCGGGGTTTAGTGCGCGGTGGTGCCGGTTTGCTAAGTTCGCAAAATTAAAGTTTATCACCGTTTCCGCATTTGGCCGTCGGATTGACGACCGGGGCGCCGCCGTGCACTTACACTATCTCCATAATCAGGTGATGCTGCCTCAGAATATGTCTGGGTCACTGATGGGACGAGGGTTCCTGGGCCGAAGCCACACTTCCATTGTCATACAATGGTAGGAACCTAGTTCATCTCATGAACCAATATACACCCAAACTGCCTCTTTGGTAGTATCTTTAATAGCGATGTTTCCAGCCTTTATCGTCTAGTTTGCCACGGTATCTAGCTTGGAACTCTTCCAACATACTGTCCCTTTACTGAGGGTAAAGACAATGCCTATGACTGACATTCAGTCGTCTTTATCACCCTGGAACCCTTCTAGTGATTCTCCCCAGGATCGATTGATACCATCTCACTACAATATACATCTAGTGAGAATTCTAGCATCCAATTAGATCTATCTCATAGATGAAAACTCAGGATTTAGGAGTTATCACTTTGATCCTATTGGAGAATCCTTGTGATAAGCGGAGATTGACCGAGCGTAGTATAGGAAACTCTTTTCCTATCAAGAGTATGTTGTCCACGTACAATACGAGGATGACCACCTTACTCTCTACTACCGTTTTGTATATACAAGGTTCATCTACCATTTTGATGAAGTCAAACACTTTGACTATCACATCAAAACAGACGTTCCAACTCCGCGATACCTGCTTTATCTTATAAAGCATCTTGTACACGTTTCCGCTGCTCCCACTGTTTACGAAACCCTCTGACTGTGTACTTATAGACTCTCTCTTCTAAAACATCATTTAGAAAAGCAGTCATGACACCCAACCGCCAGATATCGTAGTCATGGTATGTAGCCGTGGCAAGTAGGATCCGGATGGACTTAAGCATAGTCCCTGGAAAAGATTTCATCATTATCCACACCTGGTCGATGACGAAAACCTTTAACAAGTCTAGCTTTGAAAGTCTCAACTTTTCCATCTACACCAAGTAATCTTCTCAAGATATACTTGCTCCTGATGGGGATTTAACCCTTCAGATATAGCACCCAAAGTCCATACTTTGTTGGTGTACATGGATTCCATCTCAGATCGCTAAGCATCCAGCCATTCTTACAGAGTCCCTACTCTCGATGACCTGCTCGAATCTAGTTGGGTCATCATCTCATGATGCATTCCTCACTCCCACTGTCATCGAGAAACCGAAGTATCTCTCAGGCGAATGAGGAACCCTACCAGATCGGCGGAGAGGCTGAGGTTCATCGGGAACTATTGAATCCTTCGGTTCTGTCGAATCATCAGCTGCAGTTTTGTATAGCTGGAACCTTTCCAGTTCTACAGATCTGACATTGCCTCGATCTTGTACGGATTTAGCTTTTAACACAGGCCGGACAATCCCAAATCTTAACTTACTTCAGAGATAGGCTCTTCCCATACCATATCTTATATGGAGTGGTAAGCACTGATTTGAATCGAACCCAATTCAATAGGTATGCAGCTTCTCAAGTGCATAACTTCCAAAAAGGAAATAGGTAACTCAGTAGTACTCATCATAGAGCACACCTTATCATATAGGGTGTGATTGCTCCGCCCCGATATACCATCGTGCTATGGTGTATACGGAGGAGTAATGCTGAGAGAGAATCTCATTCTCCTTTAGAATAGTCCAGGAATTCCGTGCTCAAGTATTCTCCTCCTTGATCTCATCAAAGGACATAATACTTATACCCGTATTGGTTCTCTACTTCTAACTTATATTTTGTGAATATCTCAAAAGGTTCGGACTTGTGTTTCAACAAGAACATATGTCTGAATCTAAAGAGATCATCAGAGAATATAATGAAGTACAAAGAACCGGTCTTGGCATGTGTAGACAGGGGACCTACATACATCAACATGTATCATCCCAATAGTTCATTAACTCTTTCTCTGTTTCCAGTAAACGGAGCTAGGGTCATCTTATCTTTGTGACATGACTGGCGAGTTTCACAAGATGTAAATTCAAACTAATTTAAATATGCATTTTTATGTAACTCTAGCTAGTCGGGTCACATTGATCTGACCTAGTCTACAATACCTCAAGAAGGAATCGTTCAATTCTGAACTCTTCCTCTTGTGTGTGTTCCGTATACTAAGAACTGTAGTTTGATTTAGAACGTCAATGCTTTTAGATAACGTGCCTGAACCGATCAACTTTTGATATAGGAAATGTTCAAAACATTATCCAACAATACAAAATTTTATCATTTCTTTACTTATAAAGAGACTGATATGATTTTGTATATCAGATTCGGTATCTAATAGCATTTGTTCAGAATCAATGTATAGGTAATACTGGGTGACAGTGACCAACAGACTTGGCTGCAACACTTGCCCCGTTTACTGTCTCATGAAACTTATCACCCGTTCTCAGTTTTTCTACCCTTTTGTAGCCCTATGTAACAGATTACATATCTTGGATCCTGATCCGGTATCAAATACCCAGGATGCAGAGGATACTGAGAAACAGTTCTGTATAATGAACACACCCGAAGGAGATGCATCATATGCACTTTCTTCGTTTGGGCGGCATAGGAATTCTGGTTTTCCCCTATTTCCTGCTCTGTCTTATAACAATTATAAGTTGGAGCGGGACCAACGTTCCCCAACTCAGTATAACAAGCGGGTTCGGTCAATGCATCCGTATTATTATCTTGATTAAGGCGTGATATGGTCGCTACCTGGAGAGAGAGAAGAAAACACTCTGCGTGCGCTCTTGCAAGATCAGATTGGTTATATATTTTAGCTAATCAGGATGGCTCCCACTGTTTTTATCAAATCTTCCTTCAAACCTTAAAAAGAAAGACTAGCCGGGATTAATTACACTCTACAAGTTCGCCAATCTTTCAGCCAGGCCAGTGTCCGTACTTTGAGGGAGGTTCCCCGTGCTTTCGCACGGACCTAATTACAGTAAACCTCGTTTTCCCAGAGGCGTAACCCCGTTGACACTTTTCTAGACACCTACTTGATCGGCTAATTGTAAAGTGCAAAACTCTCCCAGGAGCAACAATTACTCGCAGTGGGTATCGGGATCCAACTATCACATAGAAGGTATGTAATCTTATTGCAAATTTCAACACTTGAAACTCCTGATAATGGTTTTTACCCCTAGCACCTATGACCTCGGCTAAGGTCAACAAATCATAGGTACTAGTCAAGTTCTACCCGTCATTTCGTGATTAATTAGACCCACCCACATGACCCTTGGCTAAGGTCAACAAAGCCACATGACTGTCCTAACTAATCGCATCATATGCGGTGTTGGAAGACATCACTTAGCTACCGCACACTACGCCTCGGCTATGGTCGACAAACGTAGCACGAATACCAAGTACTCTACTTCCTAAAATGATAGAGGGTTGCGAATGGTTTTTATAAAAACCTTTAACGCTTTGAACTTGATCTCGTTGCGGAATCGAATGGTTTTTAAATGGAATGTTTTTTAGGCTTTTCTAGTTTTGCTAAAGGGGTCACTCCCGGTGAAGGGATCGTCGGCCCTTTCCTCCTCGAATGAGGTGCGGGATATATCATATATATCACTGTGCAAAGCAGAAACTATAGAAGCAATCAAAAACAAACCGAGTGTGTAGCATCTGCCAGTTATTGCTAAAGGAGTCACTCCCGGTGAAGGGATCTCGGTCCTTTCCTCATCGAATAAGGTGCAGGATGTTCTACAAGGAACACCGCGATGCAAAGCAAGAACTGTAGCTACCTGTTTTATTTTGAAATTCGATTCCACAACATCAATTAGGTTTATTTTCTTTCATTAATCTCATTAATGAATATCCCATCATTTAAGTCCACCTAAACATCACAGATAAATATAACGTACGCTTATGCCATCCGCATTCGCCTCGATGTCCCGTCTGCACCGTTAGGTTAGGTAACTAACGCCAGAGCGAAGCAGGGCTAGTATGGGTGTAAAACATAAGCAACGTCTATATAATATATCATATATACTATATATAATATCTATCTGAACACATCACATGATCACATCACAGATAACGCAGCAGAAAATATTATATGAAATATTGGATATACTAGGACGTCCGTGTTTTCAATACGAGCCAGTATAAAACACGGATTCCACGGTCGCGATGAATAGCCAAACCCACACCCTAGACCCCTACGAGAGCGGCAAGCAACCCTACCAATTCTAGAGTTAGGAGACCCGGACTCGATTCCTCGAGATGGTCTCCCACTGGACCCTAGAACCCGGTTACTTGTGCTCCCCTCCTTGGGTCTATCCTAATGCGGAAAAGTAAATAATATACAAAAGGTGACATCATCCGCAACTTGGAAGTGCCCCAATAAAAGAATATTACATACAAGTTTTTACATGAATGAAAATGAAAAACACTCATCTCACATAAAAGCCCCCGACTATTCGAACACGACGATCCAATATAACATATCCAACAACACATAACATCACATGTCATCAACGTAAGTAAATATGCGCATCCCAATTGTCGTTGACATATAGCAACGAAACCGGCGATATCACTTATTACACTTACGGTCACAGAAAAGAAAATGTAAAACTACAACAGTTGGAATCCGCATCCTCTTTAGACATCGCATGCCTAGACCAGTGAATTCCTTAGACATCACATGCCTAACAATTATAAACCCCGCATTTTAGTCTCATTATCGAAAACTCTTTTCAATATCAAGTCGGGCAATTCAACAGGATTCCCGACATTCTGATCGAATGCTTGTCGCAAACTTTAGTAGGCAGCTACACCCCCGATGCCGTCAACGAAGTGCACCAAGGCGGAACACCGCTGCCGCGAGCACCCAAACGGATGCTTTCGGCGACGGGGTTCTCCTACAGTCACTTGGTCGGGGCTATGGAGTGAGGCTGTCTATTAAGTTTACCCGGCGAGTATCCGCGTACACTACGTGACTGCGACGGAATTTTGATCGCATCAAAATTCCGTGGCAACCGATCAAGTGAGACTAAACTGCTATGTTTATAACATTCATTCAGTTATCTCATAACTACTTGTGAATTCCAAATTTTGTATCACATTCCGGATAAATAGAAAATGTTAAATTTTCCGATCGAACAATCGAACACCCAAGTTTTCCCGAAACAGCTCAACACATGAAATAAGTTTAAAAACATTCAGTTCATGCCTCAGTACCAACGGTCCAGCCGTAGAAGGGTCAAGCCGACGCCTCACATGTGGCACGCCGTACTGCCCCAAACCCTAAGGTTCAAAGGGTAGTTCAAGACGGCCACATAATCGAGTTAAGGTTTGTTGTCTTCTAGAGGGACCATCGTGTTACTTGCACTACTTAGAACATCATTAAACTACGGAAAGGTCCAACAATTGGAAATTTCCCGGCAGGGAAAAAAGTGGGTATTTATATCCGGTCGAACTTGTTAACATATTCTAAAATATCCGGAAAACACATAGACAAAGTTTGATAATCCGATCGAATCTACGAACTCCTAATACAACCCAGAATATTCAACTCTTGAATAAATATTAAAAAATCTCATAAAACTCAGCATTTAAATAAAGAAGTTACTGTGCAAAAATGGTTGACTGAAGAGGCTAAATGGGCGCGGAACCGCCGCATTAGCCTGCTAATGCCGCGGTTCCGCCGCGCTTTAGACACATCATTAAGTAATTTTTGCACCATAATTCTTAGAATTTCCTGCTGAATTTTTTAAGCATTTTTAATTTACAAAATTCCACGAATTACAAAAATGTACAGAGAGCATTTTGGAGTTAGGGTTTCGGTTTGATCGGACTTCTAACTCCGTCTACGCATCGCCTAAGGCTCTAGCTAGGCTCTGATACCACTGTAGGGTTCCTAGGCACACTAATGAAGTCTCACAAGTGATCAAACATGCCCAAATAAAAAATTTCATGTGCCTACAAACCCTAATACGGATCGTTAACTAGATAATGAGGCGATGCAATGCGAGTAAACGAATTTAATGCTAAAGTAAAGGGGCTACAACCTATGTAGATCCGGTCCTCCACCTCCATAGCTCCATGATGAAGTCTCCTCGCTGCGATCATCGGATCCCGGGCTCCAGCGTCGACTTCATCGGAGAAATGGGCAGCCTTGGTCGTCGGCTTCGATGCCGAAGATGATCTACGTCGAGGCATCACAAGATCAAGCTCCCACTTCACCAAGTCATGAAACTTATGAAGAAAACACCCTATACTACTTGGCGAGAGGTAGAGGATGAAGAAATAGAAAGTGGGTTCACTTTAGAATTGGATTTCTCACTCATTTTGGCTAGTTGCCATTGATGGAGGCAAGCTTTCTTCATGTTGAAGATAAAGAAGATGAAGATAATATGTTAAGTTATTTTCTAATAGAAAATAATATGATAAGTATCATATTGCAACCATGGTTATGTGTAGAGAATAAACCAAGGTTAGGTGAATGGTTAGGTTAGGCAAAGAAACAAAAATGGTTGAACTTTTTCAAAGCTTCAAGTAAATCCAAAAAGCAACCATTTCTTTTCTTGCCTTAAAAGGAAATAAACAAATAAATGAATAAATAAATAAACTAAATAATCAAGAGAAGATTATAAAACCCTAACCATTCACTTAAACACGATTTAAACTAAACATACACCCAAACTAGCATGTATCATCAAACATGATACAATCTTGTGCACAAAAGTATATCACATATACAACTTGTGTATTTCAAGTGAGAAAATCCTTTTAAAGTGAACCAATACGAGTTAATGTAAAGTAATATATCAAATATATAATTATACATTAAATCATTAAATCAATACTTGATTTAACGATCCGGTCATATCGCATATAACCGACTAGTATCCAATGTATCGACTTATCGAATCAATCTTCGATTCGATAACTAGGTTATATCGCATACAACCAATCGATACATTCATCGCGAGAATGTAATACGGTATCACATACACGCATTATTCTCGGTCCTGCACATATCTCATATGCGCTCCTATTTCGTTTCGCTTGAGCCAAGAAACCTCTGTGTAGGACTCTAAAGACTCGTCAATACGCCGGCAGCAGATGATGATCATATCAAACACCCACAAGCCGCAAGCGGTCTGCTAAACGTAACGGCCACCCGGGTATTCAGCGATCAGAAGATCGATGAGCAAGCCCGCTCACACTCCTGTGAATCCAACCAGTAACACTTACCGTACAGTCCGGTCTGTTCGTCTGATATGTCGCATATCTCGCCTAGGGGTGGTAAACGTCAGACCCCAGTAGCTCGATAAGTCATGCCGACTTGAGGTCCATAACATTCGTGAAACTACTGATAACTCTTACCAGTATATCACTGCAACCCTGGCCAGGGATTTCCTGTTATGGCCAGTCGAGCATAGCGCAACATCAACCCCCAATACCGGGAGAGACGAATCCCCTCCTATCGCTCATTGCCTCCATGTGAATCGGGACTGTACCCAAAAACCACATGTTTGCACACCTCAGTAGAGCCGTGGTAGGGTGGAAATCAAAGCACAGTGGGAGACACACAAGACTCTATGACGATCTCGGGTCAACAGACTAAGCTGTACCAGTGTCACCAGAGAACTGCCATCTGACGTGAGGTATAATACCATCTGGGAGTTCTCGGCGAGTCCGTTCAGTGTACCCAGTCTCCACTGAGCACCCGCATACCATCTCTGATGTCAAACACCAATGGATGTGGGATCATCCATCGCCCATCACATGGGTCGAGAAGATATACGCTAGTCTACTCTGGAATATCGATGCCCCGTCTCGATATTCTCACGACTAGGAACATTGAAGGATGTACTCATGGACTACCCAGGCCCCACTAGTATGATCTGCATCATAGTCATGGAAGTCGAGTACACATCCTAAGGGCTTTATCAACATGTAATCAGAGAGACAGAGAGTATACATGTTAAGATAAAGAGCAACCAGATAGCGTACTATCATGTCGAGCAAGAAAGTCCTACCTATATATGTCCCAGTATCCACTACAATATACATCCAATGTACAGTAATGGCCTCTAGGGCATACATATAACTAACAATAATTCATCAAAATAGAATTTCATCTTAAATCTTCAAGATCCATGAAAAACTCTCAAGAGTTCTTCTATACGATTTGAAAGGAGCAAAGCTCCATTAATGAATTAAGAGATCACAAGAAAAATCCTTTTAGAGAGTAGAGCTCTGTTAATAGAACCCTAATAGGGTTCTCTTTAATTCCCTTTAGATCTCTTTAGGCCTATGGAGCAAAACTCTGCTAAATAAAACCCTAAATGGGTTTTCTTTAGATCAAAGATCTATAAAGAGCAAAGCTCTGTTACTGGGTAAAACCCTGGTTTATTAAAAGTTTTAAACTATACCTAAGTTTTGGAAGAGTTTTACTCTTGAAAAGTTTTTAAAACTGAAGAGCAGTGCTCTGAATAAGAGAAAATTCTCAAGAAAGAGGATGAAAATCATTTAAGGGACCAAAGATCCTATTTATAGGCATTGAGAGCCATTTCAACTCCCCAAAAGTTGATCCTACGACTGAGATGCTACCGCCGCCGCACTCACGTTTGGGGCCACGTAAGCGCAACGGTGGGGGGCATTTGTTTCCCCCAATCAGAGCAAAGCTCTGTTCAAATTCCAAGACTGGAAATGAAGCGACACTTCTTCTTCCCCCAATCAGAGCAAAGCTCTGTTTAGATATTGAAGCAACGCTTCAAATCCTGCGCTCTGCGCTGCGCGCCACGTGTCTAGCACAGGTACGCTGGCGCAGTTGCGCTTCGCGTTGCGCTGCTCGCCACATGTCTGACACTAGTGCGCTAGCGCAGTTACGCTGCGCTCTGCGCTGCGCACCCCAAGTTAGAGCAAAGCTCTGTTTCCAAGATTGAAAAGCGAAGCAACGCTTTATAATTATGCAGCGCATAAACATCTCACAAAGGAATAACAAAAAAATTAAAAAAACAAGAGAACACTTAACAGATAATAAAATACTAAATTAAAGAATCTTTTTATTATTTTTACTGTTATTATATTTAAAAAGGATCACCAAATATGGGATCAGAAGGACAGGGGTTCACAAAGCTAAAGAGAAGATTATCCAGTTCCCTCTCCGTCCTCTCCACCATGTCGAAACGGCGATCCTCTCGAGGGGTAGCCATCCAACGGTCGACGCCACACTTCTCAAAGAAAGTGGTGATGACAACCCGGCGAGCCCGTATCTGGCTCAGCAAGTGGATGGAGCGATCCCTCAGGGCTTGAGTGATTAAGTGCACCTCCAAGAAGCACTCGATCTTGTCTTCGGCAGTATCCAGCATTGTCGAAGACATCTCTGCTGGAGGAGGGGGAAGATCGGCGAGCACAGACGCAAGGATCATCCGAAGCCAAATAGAGTGTAAGGGAAGAAGGACCCCACATGAGTCAAAAGATCATGCAGCGCAGCGTCACATTGCTCATCCATGAAAGAAAGATCCACCAAGTGCGCAGCAAAGCGAGGAACAAGGTCCTGAATGGGCACTTCCCACGGCTGTCTACGAGCATGAGGGCGATTACAAGCCATAGTTGAGAAAGTTCTTTGGGGATGAGAAAAGGAAGAAGCTTTGCTTCGAATTATAAAGACGAAGCACATAAAATTTTGTGCACAATGGAACTATTTCCAAAATTAGGAAATGAAAGATTCTCGGGAATATAAGTTTGACTTAAAAGGAAGGTGAAAAAACACCTCTGCTGAAGCAACGCTTCAGATCCAGCGCTCTGCTGAAGCAACGCTTCAGATCCAGCACGAGTGCGCTAGCGCAGTTGCGCTGCGCTCTGCGCTGCACGCCACGTGTCCAACGTAGATGCGCCAGCGCTGGAATTAAAATTTCCACCGTTAGATCAAAGGATCTAATAATAATGATAAATCATTTATTAACCAAAATTAAATTCTGTTAAGGAAAGATTTCTCAAAATCTTTCCAAATAATAAGATTGTGCTTTAAGCACCGCTGGATCAATGATCCAATGGTAAATAATGAATTACCAAAAACAGAACAAATTCTGCATGGAGAGATTTTTCGCTCTTATTAAAACAAGAAGATTATCTTCTGTCAAACAGGAGCCTTAGGATCAAAGATCCAACGGTAGGAAATATTCCCCAATCAATCAAGAGAAAGATCTCTTAAACCGATTTAACAAATCGATTGGCCCTATATAAAGGCCCCAAGACCTCAAGTGTCATATAGAAAAAAAAACCTCTGCAAACTTTGAGAAAAAACTCAAAGAGAAAGAAAGGCAAGCCTTTGAAGAAAGAATATCATTTCTTCTTCTTTAAAGGTAAAGAACTATGTTCTTGAATAACAGAGATGAAATCATCTGATTAAAAAAGAAGAACCCTCTTTAAAAAAGATCAGAGATCTAAAAACAAGATCAAGGTCTTTAATAAAAAAGAAAAGATCAAAAAGATCTAATCATAAAAGGACTAAAAGAAGCACTTTACTTCATTCACAGATCTTCTGATCTATAAAGGCAGAGCCTTTTAATATAAACAAGAACTTTGGTTCTTGGATCTTGAGGCAAGGCCTCCTTTGAAGAACAAAAACTTGTTCTTTGATCTTAAATTTGATTCGATGCGCTTTGCGCTACTGGAAAGTGCTTTGCACTCTTGAACTGCGCCTTTGCGCTCCTTGGACCGGCGCTCAGCGCCATAACATGCCACGTGTCAACCATGGACATGATCTGCGCTTTGCGCTCCTGAAAACAGCGCACTGCGCTCTTGGGTTGGCGCTCAGCGCCAAGCGCGCTACGTGTCACTCACTGGCGCACCCATAAACTAGCACAGCGCGCTCATAAGTTAAAAGCGCAGTGCGCTAACAAACTAGCGCTTAGCGCTAAGCGACACGTGTCCTCCTCGTGTGCGCTAACCGACAGAAGCGCAATACGCTCTTTGACTGGCGCAAAGCACCTAGTGCGCCACGTGGCACGCTGTCAGAACATACTTTGTTCTGATAAATGCTATGCATTTAATTCCAGAAAAAATGTCAGAGCCCAATGCTTGGCATTGTCAAAAAGGCAGAGCCCAAATAAAGGCCTAGCAGGCAGAACAAAAATAAAATGTTAAACTTTTTTAACTGGACTTAGCCCAATTCTGGCCATAAGTTCTCAATTTAAATTGAACTGAGCACATCTGCTCTTCTAATCAATCTACACCCGATTCGAGGGTACATCTCTAAAAGTGCACGGCGGCGCCCCGGCCGTCGATCCGACGCCGGAAACGCGGAAACGAAAAACTTTGCGAAACTATCAAACCGGCACCACCACGCACTTTTATCCCGGATCGGGCCATTAACCTAGCTACTAGAAAACTAAAAGATGGGTAGAGAGTTATACCATGCGATCCGTGTCCTTCGGTCTTCGTCTCCACTCCGATCTCCCGCGGAATCTCCGTCCGTCACCTCCTCGTCGGAAAGGGCACCACGTAGCCAAATACTTTTACGGACTCCCACCTCTGGAACGAGACAACTCGGGCGCGAAGTTGGCTAGCCGACGCGTCCAAGATTTGCTATAGATATAGTGTAGAATCTATGTCTTTTTGGGGTTTAAGAAGTTGCCTTAATGTTGTGGAGGTGAAGAAAGCAACTAAGGAAATGTGCTTAGGAATTTAGGTAGCAAGAAAGGGAGATGAATCAATTTTCCTCACATTATGAAACCTCTCTCCCCTTCTCTCCAAAGTGGCTGGCCTCAAAAGGAAATAGGTGTGGGTGAATGAATCAAATAATGCAAGGAAGGAATAATAGAAGAAAAAAAATGGTCACACCAAATCACATATCAATCCTTTCACAACACCATCTCATAAAAGCAAAGGATGAGACCATAATGGAATCTCATGATTATGAAGGCACAAATGCAAGAAACCCCTCCACAAATAAGTTATTTGCAAACTGCAAATAACCCCCTCCATCGATAAAGTCCGGCCGCAAAAGAAATAAGGAAAACCGGCCGGAACGGGATGCAAACTGGCAACTTCAAAAAACTGATCCCGTAATAAATTACAGGAAAAACCCCACGACTGCATATACATGCCCGCATTTGTATTCCCACTGAACACAAATGCAAAGAGACAAAACTACACTGTCTAATACTAGGATCCGGCTTAAGCAAAAGCCGGCTAGTAAAAACCGTCCGATCATGATCCGTGCAATACCGCACGTATCTGATCGAACCCTGCCATATCTCCATACGGCCTCTACAGCGTTTCGCCCGAAACCTGAGTAACTGTGTGTGGTGGACTCTAAAGACTCGTCAATACTATGGCTGTGGATTTAACCACTAGCACGTCAGAGGTATTAGCCATACGTGACGGGCTACCGGCTATTGACCAAAAGGGACGTCGATGAGCGAACTCATCCTGACACCCTACTGAGCCTGTCAGTGACAATATCCGTACAGTCCGGTCCGTTCGTCTATGAGCATCACATGGCGGGCCTAGGGGTTGGTAAAAGTCAGACCCCCAATAGCGGTACAAGTCGTGTCGGAGTGTAGCCCAGAACACCCTGAGATACTACTGGAATACCAACCAGCAAATCTCCTGCCTTGGCCAAGGACTTTTCATGTACTGGCTCTCTTAGACACAGCGCGACCTCATCCCCAATACCGGGAGAGACGAACCCCTGCAGATCCGCTCACTGCCTCCATGTGGCTCGGGACTGTACCCAACTAAAACCTGTTTGCACGTCTCCTTTGAGAGTGATAGGGTAGTAATCAAAGCACAGTGGGAACTCACACGAGACAAATGACGATCTCAGGTCGATGAACTAACCTGTACACATGTCACCAGGGAACTGCTATCTGACGTCAGGTATAATACCAACTAGCAGGCTCCCGGCGAGTCCTGTCCGGTGTACTCATAACCCAATGAGCACCTGTATACATCTTAGGTGAACCAACTAACACCAGTGGGTTGTGAGACCGGCCACCGCCCCTCGTCGGGGTCTCGACTATATACACTAGTCTACTCTGGAGAATCGATGCCCTGTCTCGAAACTCCCACGACTAGGGACCTTTTAAGGATGTGCTTATAGACTCCAGCTCTCACGTATATGATCGCCCTCATACTGCTGGTAGTCAAGCAAGAATCCTAGGGGCTCTATCAACGTGTAATAGCGACTCGTAAGGTCACCTAAAGCAGTACACGATGATAAAGATAAACCAGATAGCATACTATCATCTCGAGTAAGACTGGCCTACCGGCATAGGTCCTCCTCAATCATTGCAATCACGTGCCTGTGATCCAATAATTGACTCTGAGGGCACTATATCCAACAATCTCCCACTTGCACTCAAGCCTAATTATTGCGATGTCGCATACTCACAGCCTGTGTGATACCGAACACGCAACTCCTCTACTAGTCAGTCTCACAAAGCTCGTTTATGAAACTATTGCGTTCGAGGAATAGCCTCAGTGAGTGGATTCATTTGATGTTTCTTTCTATGTCTCTCTTTATCACATGTTCGCGGAGAAAACCATCTCCCGAAATGAGCAATACCTATCTTAGAATGTCTGGATGTCTGATTGGCCTAGCTCATAAATGAACTCCAAATCCAAACTTCTTAGACTGTATCGTCAACTGAATTTAATCAGTATCCTGCGCCATCCTTCCCTCAGTATCCACCTGGACCACCTGTCCAAAATACTGCCCCTTGTCAGAGGGAAAACTATAACTCTGACAGCCACTCTGCCATCCAGGTCACCTTGGAAGCCTGAAATGATAACTGTCTCTCCGAAGGAGAATGCTGTTATCATATCCCTAGAACATCAACTTATATTCTAAAACTGCTTCCGACTGTTTCTCCAGGATTGGATTAATATCAACTTATTGCATCTACTGCAAGAACAACATCTGGTGTGGTACTTGACATCTCATGATTGACTCAATTGCCTAAGCAAGTGATCTGCCAATCATACACATCCCTCTCTACTTTAGTCTGTAAGACACCTTTAGAGAGGGCGACTCCATTACCTGCAGGTACACTACCGTGCCAGAATTCGTCCATTCTAAATACTCATAGAATGCTGTCTACATGCCCAGATTGGGAAACTACCCAAATCTAGATCTAATACCATAGATCTAGTAACCAGAATGTACGATATAAGATCCAATTCCTATGTGGAGAAACCATTGTGTGACAACCAAAGTATAACCGATCGTAGTATAGGAATATCACTTCCTACTCCATGTATGTTGTCCAAATACCAGGACATCACACCCTACTACCTTCTTAACAGATCCATCCCCTATTCTGATGAAGTCAAACCTATGACTGTCGCATCAGAAATAGATGATCTATCTCTGCTATATCTGCTTTAGTCTATAAATAGACATAAGCCGCCTGTCCACCGATGCTTCCGCTTCTCCCATTGACTACGACAACCCTCTGGCAGAGTCATATACACGTACGCTTCTAAAGCTAGTTTAGAACGACGCTATACTCATCCTCCTGCCGGGTCTCATAGTCTGGAACAACAGCAACGGCAAGTCTGGGTAAACAAGAACCTCCCTGTCACCGTCCTTGAGGCTACCGGAGTATCTCTCGGGTGCCTGAGGTTACCCACCATATCTGCGGAGTGGCCAATGGAATGTCAAACCAGATTGAATCTTTAGGTTCTTATCAAATCTTCAGTAATCGTTTGCGGTTCTGGAATCACTTCCAGTTCTACCATACTCCCACTACTGTTTTCTGAAAAAATCCATTTTTATTAAAACTGTGGCGAGTCAAGAACAATATCACTATTGATCTTCCAGATGGTAGAAAGTCAACCCTCGTCATAGCCCGGGTCAACCCACAAACAGCAATTACAGAAACGTGCCTTGAGTTATCCGGAGTCTGGTTTTAAGCATAAGCCGGACAACTCCCCGTACCTTAACAATGTCAAGATATGAACTGTTCTATATCCAATATAGAAACAGAGGCACTGATTTAATTGAACCAGATTCAAAACATGCAGCTGTCTCCAGTGCATGTCAACTAAATGGAAAGAGGCCGATCAGCGTTACTCAACTTAGGAATGCTTCCAATTATGAGTAACCTGAAAGAGAAGCAAGTTCTCTTAAACATTACCATCACCTGAATACCATACACAAGTATCTACATCTTCGATCACCTTGAAGAATCCCGATACTTGCAATACCTGGTTCTCTACTTTACTCTTATACCTATAACTTCTCAAAACTTGGACCCTGTGTTTCTACGAAACACCTGTCAAACTAGAGAAGTCATAAGTAAACCGAATATAGTACGAGGACCAACCCCTCTGTCCTAATGGACATTGGACAACATACAATACTCAGTATAAGTCCCGTGAGTCTAGTGACTCATTCACTGTATGTCGTAGGTTGAAAACTGTACTTATGGTTAAGAAGAATTACACCGCTGTTCAATACTCCTTACCTAACCATCCACTGATATAGGTAAATGTCATAGACATAATTTCAAAAAGGTATATCTCACTCTATAAAAATAGACATACAGATATATCAATTTGAAATTGGTGCATAACAACGGATATTCAAAACCAAATATTTGTCGTCCGGCAAACAACCCAGGTGACTTCCTCAAATATCACCAATTACAACGAATTCCGATATAATGAGGATGGTCACCTAATTCCCAATAACTTACTCCCACTCATCATCTGTAAAACCATACAGATGTGAGAATCATACCTAGTAAATACATACTCTGGAGCAAGTGTCTAATTGGGAAATCAGTTTTCTTTTAACAGTACACAGTGAAACTGAAACATTGAAATGTTTCGATGGGGTATCCCGGTATTCCTAGTAATGCCTCTTCCATTATCCAGATTCACAACTGTAACCGTATATCTCTTTGCCATCTCTCCAAATCCCTTTATATGTCTTTAGTCGTTACCTTCTGCACACCACTTTAGGCCAAATGGTTTTCTTCCTTCCCTACCGTTCGGCACCAGCCTATGGTTTGGAAGAAGACTATCCAATAAGTATAATGGGTGTACTGTCCTAATCCTAGGAGCACTCGGAATGCGAGAGAAGGTGAAGATAAAAGACAACCAAATAAACCTTATTCCTATTTCTCCTGAACCAGAATCCATCCCCGAACTGGAACAAGTTCCTTTCGAGTTCGTATATAACCATACGATGGAGTATCCAATAAACTTGGGATCTTCGTAGTGATACGGAGTATCCTGGAGAAATACAAAGGTGATTTAGGATTGGCGAAGAAATACTTGGTTTGGTCGTGAATATCAGTCGCAATTTACTTTGCCCTCTTACTAATCCCTTTCTTTGTCTTAACTTAATACCTTCTGTACATCGTTTAGGCTAATTGGTTTTCTTCATTCCCTATCGTTCGGCACCAGCCTAAGGTTTGGAAGAAGACTATCCAATTTGCGTAATAGGTGTACTATCTCCTAAACCAAGGAGTACTCGCAACCTGAGAGAAGGTAAAAGGAAAAGACAACTGAATAGTCTTCGAATTCCTTTGAGTTCGTATATAACCATACGATGGTTTTGTCCAATGGAAGTGGATGTTCGTAGTAATACGGGGTGTCCTGGAGAAAAGGGTAAAAGTAGGAGTGGCAATAAGGTTTGCAACTCTGACAATCAAAAAGCCAGTGTTAAGAAAGTTCGGTCAACTTGGTCACTGAGTCATAGTCTAGGGTCGGGTCTGTCACGACCCGAAAGTACGGAACGTGACCGGCACTTAGATTACGAAGCGTCTAGAGGCACCACGTGACCTAAGTAAGCCGAAGCCCAGAAATCTAAACCATAAAAGAAGAAAAAGAAGAAAAGAAAAGAAAACAAGTATAAAAACATCAGCAAATTTTAACAAAAATTTCGGCAGAGTCTCCTCTGTAAAAACTGGCCCCCAAACGGGTACAACAAGTATAATATACATAAACAATAAAAAGCATCCCCAACGGGAGCTAGCTCAACGCCAACAGGCGGAGACAACCACAACAATCATAATAATATACAACGCCAAAGGGCGAGGCTCAAAACTCAAAAGAAAACAAAAACCACCAGATCAGAATAACACATGCGCGACTCTAAGGTCGAAATATAAGACTGGTCCAATAAACTTATCAAGTAATACAAATATGGTTGATGGAGCTTACTAGATACAAATGAATGAATAAAAGTACAATGGTGGTTCGGATACAAGTGAACCAACCTACCGTGCAAATCACCCTGAAAGAATAGATATGCCAGCAAGCTGCCAGGGAAACCTGTACACCGAATCTGTAATAAAATTTGGCACAACGGAGATGAGTTGCCAACTCATGAGTAGAAGACATCTACGAAAAGAAATCGAATGCACGACGCTATCCTAGGTCATAATAATAATACACTACTAAGTCTCAAACCTCAAGTAATAGCAGGGTAATAATACGTGTAAGTGCCGATACTCCGTGCTCGTGTTAGTGCCTCATATAGTACTATGTCATATAAATGGATATGCATGCACCATGAATGTAAAATAAGCAATCCTGAAATCCAGGTATATCTGTATAAGAAATCTTTGGCTGTTATCATAGTAAAATGTGTATAAGAATCTGAAATCTCAACAATGAAATCCATGGAAATCCGAGTCAAGCATCGACACAAATATGTAAATCTCAAGTCTCAATATGTCGGGCTCCGTCAGTCCGGATCGGCCCATATCAT
Organism: Agapanthus africanus; assembly: GCA_030015575.1. Taxonomy (NCBI): domain Eukaryota; kingdom Viridiplantae; phylum Streptophyta; class Magnoliopsida; order Asparagales; family Amaryllidaceae; genus Agapanthus; species Agapanthus africanus. The sequence continues at coordinate 393,888,249 of CM057343.1, forward strand.
TAAATCCCACGACAACGGTCGGTATCCTCCGGATATCCGCCGCGCCAGACATCACCGGTAGGTAGTCTTCCCCTGCCAGGCTCATCGTCTACAACTCGATCTTCTTGCCCCGGGGTACCATACCGGGCCCACCATGTACCCGAGACGGTTCATCCACTCCTCGAATCGGGTCTCGAAATCCAACAGAAAACATGAAATACTCATGGTGGACGACACATACATCACGAGAAAACCGCATCTTATTTTTAAAAAAGAGAAGAGGAGGGAGAGAAGTTTTTATATATTTTTGCGGTTTTCCCCAAAAATCCAGAAATCTCATAGAAATCCAAATCTCAAAATCATGAGTAAGTATATGATAAGTGTCGGCATATGCCCATACTACTATGCGATAACATGAAAATATGAATGCATGAATGTCTAAGTAATAAATATCATGTCTATGCTAACGTCAGAGAATAATCACAATAATATATTGGTCAAGTTGTTAACTGATTCTATCAATGAAAGATAATATAATCTAAAGTGTACGTGACATAGCAGTTACCGATGATGATGTGTGTGAGCCGGCAAATAAGTGTGCGTGGAATATGCGCATCATCGGTAATAGTGCTGGTGTCCTAACAGGTAAAGTTTATACTGATTATAGCAACATATAAAAGAACATGCACCATGATGATTACAGTATGAATGTAAATACAAGTGTGCATTATCCCCTCCTCTGCGAGATACGAGTACAACTACCACTATGTGAGTCGAACCTAAACTAGTGTCCATCTAACATCCTAAGGAACTAAACCTAATAGACTAGACAGTAAGAAACTAGAGTCTACCTAGGGTCTAAATCAATATCTCTAATAGTCGGCGATCCTGCCTCAATAGCGTCACGTACGTAGTACGGCTTCCTCGAATCAAGAGTGCGGATCAATCATCAAATCTAAGCCACGTACGGTAAAATCCATCGTACGGCATCCCAATATCGGGGTACGGTCAAGTATCTCCTAGGTGTCTCATTATTCGTATAATATCATCACCAACACATCTCATGATCAAGGTGTTAAACTGTAATCGCCTACATCGATCATATATCATTGCCATCATAATATGCATCATTAGTTTATCCTCAGAAGTATCATGTCATATGTATCATATTGTGATTAAGTCATACCGATATCTTATCGTCATCAAGTCACAAGCTACAGCCCAGGTACTATTTTAGCGTCCCATGTACCTCAATATCACCACCACCCTTCATAATTTATATATTCATGTTCATTATCTCATTCTCTAATGATCCGCTAACACTTTAATACGACTGTATAGTCAAGAATCACGGCATCAAGCCCAGTTATACTGTTTCATCATACCACAGATATCATATCACATCAATGAATCCCATATACGTGTTGTGTATATATATACACCTATACCTAGTTTTATATATATACACACATATACGTATACGCCATGTCAAGTTTTAGTGTGTGCGTATGTGTTTCTACCTGAAACCTAAGAACTTTTCCAAGGTACTCATCCCCTGATAAGGTTTTCCTAAATCAGTCTAGTTCAGCCTAGGGTTATTACTAGGGTCCTACGCGTTAAGTATTTAGGGTCACATCTGGTTTCCTACTGACAATAAATACTATTCCTATTCTACGTTGCGGGGGTGCTAAACGCCATCCACCCGACTTCCCCCCGTAGATATGCATCTACTCACCTGGTCCATATCTGCCGAAGACAGTGTCGCCATCATCCTCTTCATCGCCCGCAGTCCACATGGGGGGTACCTAGACGCAAACATATAAATAGCATCGTAAACTGAATCACATACGAAAGTCAAACGATCTAAAGGAACAAGCATAGGTTAAAACCTATGTCCCGCCCACGCAAAAGAACCAAATACCGCTCGATATCGGCGTACAAACTCCGATGGATCGAGATAACATCATCAAACAACTTGTAGTTTTAAAACACATTACTTATACCATAAAACACGATTAAATCCATCGAAACCCTAAAATCCATCAAACCGTCCAATTTCGTAAAACCCGAAAATGCCAGTATACCGTTTTTCATCAAAACTTGACATTTAAATGAAACTAATGGTCATAAAACTCATTAATTAGCATTACTAGACTATACAAACCATTACTATATTTTTATTACACAATTTTGCATTTATTTGAAATTTCTAGTTTGCAACTTTCAACAATTTTAACATTTTTCAAGCAAAACACCACAATTCCACCACAAAACATGATTTGCATGAATTAATGTATTAAACCACAATTCATAATGATAATGATTCAATGAAACCATAAACTATATTTTTAATCACATTTATTTAGAAATTCCTAAAATCTAGTTTACAAATAATAGCATTTTATTACTATTTTTCCAATTATCAAAGTAATCTAGTGATCAAACTAAGTTTTTCATTCAATTAATATGCTAATATTATCACTAAAACTACAATCTAATGATAGCAACTTTAATTGGAATTTTATATTACCCACAAACACATTTTAGAAAAATCTAGTTAGCTAATTTCCTTATTTAAAACAATTTTAAATGAAAATTTTACAATTTAACAACCATGCAATATTTTCCAATTCTAAAAGTGTTAAACTAAGTATTATAACCCTAATTAATTATTAAAAACCCTAACTTGAATTTACAACCCTAACATGCATTTTTTTTTAAAAACATAGAATTAATTCATTAAATCTAATTAAGCTTAAATGAACATCTAAAACAATAAATCAAAAGAAAGAAATTATACCTCCCAAAATATGATATCCAAACAAGAAATGAGCCTCCAAAATGCATGCTTTCCATCTCCAAATTTCATATAAAAATGAGCAAGGAATAAAGAGTATGGAATAAATAGGATTTTGTGGAATTTTAATTGAATTTTTGATGTGTTTTTAATGAATTTTGGATAAAAATGAGGTGGGAAAAGGGGAGGGGCAGCCATGGGGGGTTGTGGCCGGCCATGGTGAGGTGAGGGAGAGAAAGAAGTGAGTGTGAAAGTGTGTAGAAGTTTCAAGAGGAGAAATATCACTTAAAGGTCTTTTCATGGTTTATTTAATTATTTATTTATTTGTTTACTATAGCAACTCAAGAAAGCTCTAGAAAATAGGAAAAATTTGCAAATAAATTTTGCATGATACACACTAATTTCTAATATGCCATGGTTCATTTTTACAAATTAAAACCATTTAAATTTGTAATTTACACTAATTTAGTGTAAAAATAAAGCTTATGTTAATATTTAAAATAATTAATTTAGGAAAAATATTTTATTAAACTAAAGATATATAAGTGGCTAAATAAACACCATTTACTAGTAATTTCATAATAAAAATAGATATTTTAAAATTTATAATGAAAACAATCACGGTTTGGTTTTACGAAAAATACATTTTACTTTACCGAAAATCCTAAAATTCACTTAAACACTTTTATTCATTTAATTATTTATTTAATCATTTTTAAAACGTTACAGGGCCAATGGTCGCTTCCAAAGAGAAAGAGAAAAGAAACACTCAGCGTGCACTCTAACCTAGATCAGAATGGTTATCTCTTTATCTAATCTGGAAACCTCCCACTGTAACGTCAAATTCTTCCCCAAACCTGAAAGAAGAATTAGCCGGGATCACCTGAGGAGTAAACCAACTCATCAGTGGGAATCGGGATCCAACTATCATCGCATGATAACGTGACGGAATCCGCTCACGTTATCACACTCCAGAAGGTATGCGCATATCTGGAAAGTTTCAGTTTCTTTAGAAACTCCCGATGTGATTTTTGCCCCATGCTCTTATGACCTTGACGAAGGTCAACAAATCATAAGTCACATGTCAAATTCTACCCGTCATTGTCCAGGTTAATTTGAACCCACCCGTACAAGCCCTTGACGAAGGTCAACAAGGCTATACGACTGTCCCAAACCAACGCATCTATCTATGCAGCAGAAAGGTAACAAGCAGCTACCATACACTATGCCTTGACGAAGGTCAACAAACATAGCTTGAATATTACGTGCTACCCGTCTGAAACGACGGAGGGCTACGAATGGTTTCTGGCGAAAACCTTTAACGTAATGAACTTGATATCGTTGAAGGAACGGATAGCTTTATAAAAATATAGTAACGAAAACCTTTGCTAAAGAGGTCACTCCCGGTGAAGGGATCTCGACTCTTTCCCCGTAGGATGGGGTGCAGGATATTCCAACTGAATACCACGATGCAAAGCAAAAGCAATCGGCTATAGTGAAGTTATTGCCCTGACGCAAACTTCTGTCCAAGGGGTCACTCCCGGTGAAGGGATCTCGGCCCTTGCCTCGTCGACTGAGGAGCAGGATATTCCAACTGAATACCACTGTGCAAAACAAAAGAGAACGCCCTTGCAATAACAGCTTTTTGAAAAATGTTCCAACAACATCAGAATAGGTTTGTTTAGCTTGCATTGATCCGAATCAACGCAGTCCCATCAATTGATCACACCACAAAGAACGAAAATAATGACGTACGTATATGCCATCCGCATTCGCCACTGGGTCCCGTCATCACCCGTTAGGTTAGCTAACTAACGACAGAGCGGGGACTGGACTAGCGCGGATGCAAAACATATACAACATCTACTAGTATATATATCAATATATAATATTCGCTCAAGGCGTAATAGAATGCAACATCACAGAAATGTAACCAGCATCACAGAACAATACAGATATCTGGGATCCCCGGGTTTCATAGAGCCGCTACTGAAACCCGACGTTCCCCTGGTCGTGTGGATAGCCTGTGCAATGAAATCCTAGACCCCTACGGGCGCGGCAAGTTACCCGCCAAAACCTGAAGCGAGGCAACCCCCTTCAGCAACGTGAATGGACCACCCAGCACTTCACAGAATCTGGTAACTTGGGCACCCCTCCTTGGGTCAACCTGTACCCTCTACGAGTGCGGCGAATAGCCCGCCAATTCTAGAGTAAAGCCCCCTCCGTCTCAAAGCCATGAGATGCGAGCTCGTTGCCCTCTAGAACCCGGCTATCCGTGCACCCCTCCGCGGGGCAATCCTAGTACAGAAAGTAAAATATACATACAACGGGTACATCGACCTCGATCCGGTCGTGCCCTAAAAGAATAATACAAACAGGCAGTGACGGCAGTCCACATGTCGGACGCTCGCCCCGCAATATCAAATGTACATATAAAACAAAACTGTACTAATATTGCAACCAGGCTATCCCCCATGACCAATCCGCAACATCACAGCACAACACAGAACATCAACGTGAATGTCACGTTCGCAAATCCGTCTAAAAGGGCTATAGCAGATAGACTGGATTTACCGATCAAATGACATTCACGGTCGCAGATATAATGTAAATACTGTGAACTAGCATGTTTAAAATATCTGATCGAACAAATTTATCGAAGTGGGCCCCAAGCAGTACTGTAGCACTTACAGAAAATCTGGGCCCAAACAGAATATCCCAAAACCCCCATTTCCAACTCAGAAGCTCTCTACAAAAATTTGATCAAATGAACAGTCAAAAGCGCGACGGAACCGCAGCCCAAGCATGGGTTTGGCCGCGGTTCCGCGGTGGTATGGTGAGATCACGTGACCAATTTTTCACAGAGTGCTTAGAATTCCCTGCACAGTATTCTGCAATAACATGAAAAACTTTTAGACTCCAAAAAAATTTCGACAGAAACTGTGCAACTTGAATTCGGGTTTTCGGGATTTTTGTTCGATCGAGTTTTAAACATACTAGAGCAAACTAGGCTAGGTTAATGGCGTGGCTCTGATACCAATGTAAGTGCACGGCGGCGTCCCGGCCGTCGATCCGACGCCGGAAACGCGGAAACGAAAAACTTTGCGAAACTAGCAAACCGGCACCACCGCGCACTTTTATCCCAGATCGGGCCATTAACCTAGCTACTAGCAAACTAAAAGATGGGTAGAGAGTTATACCAAGCAATCCGTGTCCTTCGGTCTTCGTCTCCACTCCGATCTCCCGTGGAATCTCCGTCCGTCACCTCCTCGTTGGAAAGGGCACCATGTAGCCAAATACTTTTACGGACTCCCACCTCTGGACCGAGGCAACTCGGGCGCGAAGTTGGCTAGCTGATGCGTCCAAGATTGGCTGTAGATATATTGTAGAATCTTTGTCTCTTTGGGGTTTAAGAAGTTGCCTTAATGTTGTGGAGATGAAGAAAGCAACTAAGGAAATGTGCTTAGGAATTTAGGTAGCAAGAAAGGGAGATGAATCAATTTTCCTCACATTATGAAACCTCTCTCCCCTTCTCTCCAAAGTGGCCGGCCTCAAAAGGAAATGGGTGTGGGTGAATGAATCAAATAATGCAAGGAAGGAATAATAGAAGAAAAAAAATGGTCACACCAAATCACATATCAATCCTTTCACAACACCATCTCATAAAAGCAAAGGATGAGACCATAATGGAATCACATGATTATGAAGGCACAAATGCAAGAAACCTCTCCACAAATAAGTTATTTGCAAACTGCAAATAACCCCCTCCATCGATAAAGTCCGGCCGCGAAAGAACAAAGGAAAACCGGCCGGAACGGAATGCAAACTGGCAACTTCAGAAAACTGATCCCGTAATAAATTACAGGAAAAACCCCACGACTGCATATACATGCCCCCATTTGTATTCCCACTGAACACAAATGCAAAGAGACAAAACTACACTGTTTAATTCTAGGATCCGGTTTAAGCCAAAGCCGGCTAGTAAAAACCGTCCGATCATGATCCGTGCAATACCGCACGTATCTGATCGAACCCTGCCATATCTCCATACGGCCTCTACAGCGTTTCGCCCGAAACCTGAGTAACTGTGTGTAGTGGACTCTAAAGACTCGTCAATACTATGGCTGTGGATTTAACCACTAGCACGTCAGAGGTATTAGCCATACGTGACGGGCTACCAGCTATTGACCAAAAGGGACGTCGATGAGCGAACTCATCCTGACACCCTACTGAGCCTGTCGGTGATAATATCCGTACAGTCTGGTCCGTTCGTCTATGAGCATCGCATGGCGGGCCTAGGGGTTGGTAAAAGTCAGACCCCCAATAGCGGTACAAGTCGTGTCGGAGTGTAGCCCAGAACACCCTGAGATACTACTGGAATACCTACCAGCAAATCTCCTGCCTTGGCCAAGGACTTTTCATGTACTGGCTCTTCTAGACACAGCGCGACCTCACCCCCAATACCGGGAGAGACGAACCCCTGCAGATCCACTCACTGCCTCCATGTGGCTCGGGACTGTACCCAACTAAAACCTGTTTGCACGTCTCCTTTGAGCGTGGTAGGGTAGTAATCAAAGCACAGTGGGAACTCACACGAGACAAATGACGATCTCAGGTCGATGAACTAACCTGTACACATGTCACCAGGGAACTGCTATCTGACGTCAGGTATAATACCAACTAGCAGGCTCCCGGTGAGTCCTGTCCGGTGTACTCATAACCCAATGAGCACCTGTATACATCTTAGGTGAACCAACTGACACCAGTGGCTTGTGAGACCGGCCACCGCCCCTCGTCGGGGTCTCGACTATATACAGTAGTCTACTCTGGAGAATCGATGCCCTGTCTCGAAACTCCCACGACTAAGGACCTTTTAAGGATGTGCTTATAGACTCCAGCTCTCACGTATATGATCGCCCTCATACTGCTGGTAGTCAAGCAAGAATCCTAAGGGCTCTATCAACGTGTAATAGCGACTCGTAAGGTGACCTAAAGCAGTATACGATGATAAAGATAAACCAGATAGCATACTATCATCTCGAGTAAGACTGTCCTACCGGCATAGGTCCTCCTCAATCATTGCAATCACGTGCCTGTGATCCAATAATTGACTCTGAGGGCACTATATCCAACAATCTCTTTACTCTTCTGATATCTGTCGTTGTAATCCCTCAACATCGTCAGAGAGGTAACGGGTCCCGACAACCACACATTACTACGGACTGTGAGGTCCTTAAACTCATGGACTATGATGTCCTTAACCACGACCGTGATGTCATAAAACTAACGTCAGACTGTGAGGTCCTTAAACTCACGGACTATGATGTCCTTAACCTTGACCGCGATGTCTTAAAACTAACAACGGTCTGTGGGGTCCTTAAACTCATGGACTATGATGTCCTTAACCTCGACCGCGATGTCTTAAAACTAACACCGGACTGTGAAGTCCTTAAACTCACGGACTATGATGTCTTTAACCTCGACCGCGATGTCTTAAAACTAACAACGGACCGTAATATCCTTAAACTAATTATCGACCGCAATGTCATTAAACTAAACAACAGAGCCCAATTTCTCTCTTGTCGGATCTAAATGATCCCGTTAAGTTGATCTTAGTCTAGAATTAGACTAACGTGTCCTTAACAAACGTTTAAGTTGATCTTAGCCTCAAATAAGGCTAACGTATCCTTAAACACAAACCCCCCAAACCCAAATCTAAGAAAGATACGGATTTGGACTAGTCCACGCCCTATGGGCGACAACATAACTTAGTCTCCGTATACAATCCACGGGCAACCAAACACAAAACAAACACCCACGACACGAAGTGACCATATGGAGAAGGAGAAAGTTGTTACCGCGATGCGGTAGCGTAATTAACTGCAGGGGCTTGCGCCTGCAGGGAAGAGCATCCCCACAATCAAAAACCCCTCAAACGAGGGGGAATCTGACGAAGTCTGGTATATCGGCCGCATCCGTTTAAACCTTCGATACATGGTGCCATAAATCAGCTTGGCATCTTCGGAGAGGTGGACGAATAGCACCAATTAGCATCTGCCCCCAGATTCAGGCAAGACGTCCAGTCTTCCCGGCTTCCGGCGGCGAACAGGTGCTTGTGGCCACGGTGTTCCGCCTAAGTGCACTTGGTCGACGGTATCGGGGGTGCGGCCATCTACTAGAGTTTCCGACGAGTATTCGATCGAGTCGTCGGGAATCTTGTTGAATTACCCGACTAAAATTATTGAAAAGTGTTTTCGATATGAGACTAAAATGCTGGGTTTATATAATTAGGCATGAAATCCGGAATATGAGATATTCCGGGTTTATGAAGTCTAAGGAAACGCGAATTCAAATTATTGCAGCTTTTCATTTCTTTTCTGCGATCGTAAGTGTAATATGTGGGGTATTCCGGTCTCGTTGCTATATGTCAATGAGTTTCAGGATACGCATATTTACTTACGTTGATGATATGTGATATCATGTATTGTTGGTGATATGATTTATTATATCGTCGTGAATGAATAGCCGGGGGGGTTTATGTGAGATGAGAGTTTTTATATTTTCATTCATGTAAAATTCAATGTAATATTCTTTTATTGGGGCACTTCCGGGTTGAGGATGATGTCACCATTATTATATATTATTTACTTTTCTGCATTAGGATAGACCCAAGGCGGGGTGCACAAATAACCGGGTTCTAGACTCCAATGGGAGACCATCTCAAGGAGTTGAGACCGGATCACCTAACTCTAGAATTGGTAGGTGTTAAGTTTACCTAGCACCTAATGAAGGGTTTAGAAGCATCACATGTCTCAAAATTAAATTTTTAAGGTGCTAAGTGAACATACAAAGAATCATCACTAGAAAATTAGGGTTTCATAACTTGAACAACATCACAAGTAACAAAGGCTAGGGTTTTGAGAGTACAACCTTTGTAGCTCCCTACGCTAGACTCCTTGGCCACTTGAGGGTTGGAAAAAGGTTCGCTTGAGGTCTTCTAATGTCCACAACGATCCACCCGAAGCTCCTTTGCCCAAAGCTCCTTGCTTTACTCGATGTATCAATGGAGTAGAGCAAACACCCTACACAAACCGGCTAGATGTGTATAGTATGATGATGTGGTTTGTATTCTTTGATCAAAACTCTTTCTTTTAATTAACCTCACTTAAGAAAATGATCAAGCGAGGAAGAAGATGGTAGCTTTGCTTTCTCACAAAAAGAAAAGAGATGAGAGAGTGAATAACTTAAATGAGAAAAGAATAATATATCTAAATTCCTTCTCACTTCAACCATGGTTAGAATTATCTAGATCTTTTCCAAAATGAGTTAAAAGGTAAAAGGATAATTAACTCAAGGTTAATAAGTGGTTGAAGCATGGTCAAAGATGATAAACATTAACCTCTTGTGAATTATCCTTTCCTTTTTACAAAATGAAAAATAAATAGATAATTCTACAATGTAAGTCTTGCATTGCCACCAAACTTGTATCAACAACCATGATACAATGTATGCATGTATGTATCCATGCACATCATCATGTGCATACATGTATGCATACAAAATAGAAAGAGTTTGATTAAAGAATTAATCTAAAAGTCATTTGTTAAATCAACACTTGATTTTACAAACCGGTCATATCACATACGACCTGACTAATAGAAAATGCCCGATTAATATGCGGTATCACATATCCGTATTTAATCGGGTCCCCGCGCATATCTCATATGCACACCACATCTTTTCGCCTGAGCTAGGAAACTTCATTGCGGGACTCTAAGACTCGTCAATATGCCGGCAGTAGGTAACGATCATATCAAATACCTACAAGCCGCAAGCGGTCAGCTAAACGTAACGGCCACCCGGGTATTGAGCGATCAGAAGAAAACAAGCGAAGCTGCTACAACTCCCATCGAACCAACCGGCAACACTACCGTACAGTTCGGTCTCTTCGTCAGATATACTGCATATCGAGTCTAGGGATGGTAACGTCGACCCCAATAACTCAATAAGTCGTGCTGATGAATGGTCTATAACAGATCGAGAAACTACTGATAACACTTATCAGCAAATCTCAACAGCCCTGGCCAGGGACTTACTGATATAGCCAGTCGAGCATAGCACAGCATTAACTCCCAATACTGGGAGAGACGAAACCCCTCCTATCGCTCATCACCTTCGTGTGTCTCGAGACTGTACCCAACGGCCACCTGTTTACACGACTTAGTAGAGCCGTGGTAGGGTGGTATTCAAAGTACAGTGGGAGAACACAAAAGACTCTATGACGATCTCGGGTCTACAGACTAATCTGCACCAGTGTCACCTGAGAACTGCTATCCGACGATAGATATAATTCCATATAGGAGTTCTCTGTGAGTCCGTCCAGTGTACCCAGTCACCACTGAGCACCCGTATATGATCTCGATGTCAAACATCGATGAATGTGGGAACATCCATCGCCCATCGTATAGGTCTAGTATCATTTACGCTAGTCTACTCTGGTATATCGATGCCCTGTCTCGATATACCTACAACTAGGGACATTTCAGGATATGCTTATAAACTACAGATGTCCCACTAGTATGATCTCCATCATAATCACAGTAGTCAAGCCTATATCCTCAGGGCTTTATCAACATGTATGAATGAATAAAAGCATGATCAAATCAACATAGATAAAGAAGAACAAGATAGCATACTATCATGTCGAGCAAGAATGTACACTGAATATATATATATATATATATATATATATATATATATATATATATATATACATGTATAAATACATCCACTATCATATAATGGCCTCTAGGGCATACATATATCCAACAATCTCCCACTTACACTAAGGCCAGTTATTGGCGTATCTCATACCCAACATCTCAAAAAGTCGCTCATGTTGCGGCTGAGGGAGGGCCTTTGTGAGTGGATCCGCTACGTTATTCTTTGTGTCTACTCTCTTAATCTCGATCTCGCGGCGATCTACAATCTCCCAGATCAAATGAAAGCGTCTCAGGATGTGTCTGGATCGCTGATGGGACCTGGGCTCCTTGGCTAACGCCATAGCCCTATTATTATCACAATACAATGGTATTGGATCAATAATAGTTGGAACTACTCCTAGCTCCGAGATGAACTTCCTCATCCAGACGGCTTCCTTGGCGGCATCGTTCGCAGCAATGTACTCAGCTTCCATCGTAGAGTCTGCAACGGTATCCTGTTTGGAACTCTTCCAACTCACCGCCCCTCCATTGAGGGTAAATACAAACCCAGAGATAGATTTGCTGTCGTCCTTATTGCTCTGGAAGCTCGAATCGGTAAAGGCTTCCATTTGGAGATCTCCATTACCATACACCAAGAACAATTCTTTAGTCCCTCGCAAGTACTTAAGAATGTTCTTCACAGCTATCCAGTGATTCTCCCCTGGGTTGGATTGATACCTGCTTACAACACTAAGTGCATAAGCTACATCTGGGCGTGTACATAACATCGCATACATTATAGATCCTACTGCCGAAGCATAGGGTATAATGCTCATGCGAGCTCTCTCTTCATCGGTCTTTAGGCAAGAGTCCTTGGAGAGAGTGACCCCATGGCAAGCGGGTAAGGCACCCCGCTTGGAGTCTTCCATACTAAACCTTTTTAGGATGGTGTTGATGTACCTGGTTTGGGACAATCCCAACAACCTCTTGGATCTATCCCTATAGATCCTTATGCCCAGAATGTATGTGGCATCACCCAGGTCTTTCATGGAGAACCTTAGTGATAAGAAAGATTTGACCGACTGTAGCATAGAAATGGCATTTCCTATCAGAAGAATGTCATCCACGTACAATACGAGGAATGCGACAGCTCTCCCTACAGCCTTCTTATAAACACAAGGTTCATCTGGATTTTTGATGAAATCAAACTCTTTGATAACATCATCGAAACAGATGTTCCAACTCCGTGATGCCTGCTTTAACCCATATATGGATTTAAGCAATCTACATGCTTTCCCGCTGCTCCCACTGTCAATGAAGCCCTCCGGCTGATCCATATAAACGCATTCTTCTAAATCTCCATTTAGAAATGCCGTTTTAACGTCCATCTGCCAGATTTCATAATCGTAGTGAGCAGCAATAGCAATTAGGATTCGAATGGATTTAAGCATGGCCATGGGCGAAAAAGTCTCATCATAGTCCAAACCTGGTCTTTGACGAAAACCCTTCGCCACAAGTCTTGCCTTATAGGTCTCTACCTGCCCATCTACACCAATCTTTCTTTTAAAGATCCATTTGCACCCCACAGGTTTTACCCCAGGGGGTACAACGTCCAAAGTCCATACTTTGTTAGTGTACATAGACTCCGTTTCGGATCTCATGGCATCCAGCCACTTCACAGAGTCTCCACTCGTGATAGCTTGCTGAAAACTGGTAGGATCATCATCCTCCATGATGCAGTCTTCTCTGTCACCATCAATAAGGAAACCGTAGTACCTCTCCGGTGGGCGATAAGTCCTACCAGACCTACGGAGTGGCCGAGGTTCCTCAGTTTCTATTGCAACAGCCGGTTTAACCAAGTCGTCATTTGTAGTTTGTGTCTCTAGAACCTCTTCTAGATCCACCACATTGCCATCATCTTTATCTGTGAAAAACTCTTTTTCTAAGAATGTGGCATACTGAGAAACAAACACTTTTTGTTCCTCTTTGTGGTAGAATAGATATTCATAAAAGTTCCTTGGATATCCCACAAAGTTACACATGACTGACCGTGTCTCGAGTTTGTCCGGATTCTGCTTTTTAACATAGGCCGGGCAACCCCAAATCTTAATTCTCTTAAGAGATGGTCTCTTCCCATGCCATATCTCATATGGCGTGGTAGACACGGTTTTGGTTGGAACCCTGTTCAAAAGAAGCGCTGCAGTCTCCAATGCATGCCCCAGAAATGAGACAGGTAACTCAGCATCACTCATCATGGAACGGACCATATCTAATAGGATCCTATTCCATCGTTCAGACACACCGTTGTGCTGTGGTGTGTAAGGAGGAGCGAGTTGAGAGAGAATCCCATTCTCTTTTAGGAAGTTTGCAAATTTTGTACTGAGGTACTCCCCACCTCGATCTGATCGAAGCATCTTGATACTCAAGCCGGTTTGATTTTCTACTTCTTGTTTATATTCAGTGAATTTCTCGAAAGCATCGGATTTGTGCTTTAATAAAAATACATGACCGAATCTTGAGAAATCGTCAGTGAAAGTAATGAAGTAAGAAAAACCGCCTCTAGCCTGTGTAGACATTGGCCTACATACATCACTATGTATGAGTCCTAGGAGCTCGGTAGCTCTTTCTCCGTATCCGGTAAACGGAGTTTTGGTCATTTTACCCTTGATACAAGACTGGCAAGTCGCATAAGATTTATATTCAAAAGGGTTTAAATATCCATCTTTGTGTAACTTATTTAGTCTTGTTTTGTTAATATGACCAAGTCTACAGTGCCAAAGAAAAGCTTCATTTATTTCTGAAAGTTTTCTTTTATTAGTGTGTTGTATGCTGAAAACTGTGTGTTGATTTAGGACGTATATCCCGTTATTAAGTGTACCATACCCAACCAACATTTGATTCAGGTGAATGTTCATAACATTGTTCTGCAATACAAAATTATATCCTTCATTGTCTAATAAAGAAACAGATATTATATTACAAAGCATACTTGGTACAAAATAACATGGGTTCAAAACCAATATACACCCAGATGACAACCCCAAGTGATACTCTCCCACTGCGACTGTATGTACATTGGAACCATTTCCAATGCGGAGAGTATGGTACCTGTCTTCAAAACCTTGCTATTTCTCAACCCCTGCATAGAATTGCAAATGTGAGAACCTGAACCGGTATCTAATACCCAGGAAGCAGAGTTTATTGAAAAACAGTTTTCTGTCACAAACACACCTGAAGCGGAAGCATCCCCATGCTTCTTCTTGAGATTTAAGTACTCCGTACAGTTGTGCTTCCAATGTCCTGTTTTGTGGCAATGAAAACATTCACCTTTCCCCGATTCTCCAGTTTTGGACTTTTCCTTCCCCTTGACCTTTTTAACTCCACCCTTAGGATTGGTGGGCTTCTTCTTTTTCTTTCCCTTGGCCTTAGCCTTTGGGCGAGAAGAGGAAGATTGTCCAACAGTCATAACGGGAGTTTTCACTGATTTCAGTGTGCTCTCTGCACTCCTTAACATATTAAGGAGTTCAGGTAGTTCCCTCTCCATATTGTGCATGTTGAAGTTAACTATGAACTGAGCAAAGGTGGAGGGGAGGGACTGTAGAATAATATCCGTATATTGTTCATTGTCCATTATCCATCCAAGGTCCTCAAGCTCTTCTATGAGAGCTATCATCTTCAGAACATGGTCTCCTACTGATGTGCCAGGGGCCATTCGCATCTGAAACAATTTCTTTGATGCTTCGTATCGTAATACGCGGGATTGCTCTCCATACAACTCCTTTGTATGGAGGAATATGGTTTGAATGTCCATATTCTCGTGCTGCTTTTGATGTGTGTTGTCCATCGATGCAAGCGCGAGGCATTTTGGCCGTGGCACAGTCAGCATCCCATGTCTTGCGGACTTCAATATCCGCAACTGAGGATTTTGGACCTGGGACGGGCGGGGCTGAAGCCGTGAGGACATATGATACTTTATCATAAGTTAAGGCAATTTTCAGATTTCTCAGCCAGTCTTTATAATTGGTCCCATTCAGTTTATTTTTATCTAGAAGAAGCTTGAGTCCAGTCATTGGTATCTGCCATTAAGAGAGAGAAAAGAATACACTCAGCGAAAGCTCTTGTAAAGATCAGATTGGTTATTATCTTGTCTAATCGATGTCTCTCACTGCTTTAATCAAGTTTTTCTTTCAAAACTTAAAAAGAAAACTAGCCAGGATTAATTACAGTCTACAACTTCGCTAACCGTTCAGCCAGGCCAGTGTCGGTACTTGAGGGAGGTTCCTCGTGCTTTCGCATGGACCTAATTAAAGTAAACCTCGTTTTCCTAGAGGCGTAGCCCCGTTAACACCTTTCTAGACACCTAATGAGTTAGCTAATTGTAAACTGCAAAACTCTCCTAGGAGCAACCATTGCCCACAGTGGGATCGGGATCCAACCATCATATGGAAGGTATGCAATCTCATTGCAAATCTCAACACTTGAAATTCCTGATGTGATTTTTACCCCTAGTACTTATGACCTTAACTATGGTCAACAAATCATAAGCACCAGTCAAGTTCTACCCGTCATTTCTTGATTAATTAGACCGACCCATATGACCCTTAACTATGGTCAACAAAGTCGCATGAATGTCCTAATTAATCTGCATCATATGCAGTGTAGGAAGACATCACTTAGCTACCGTACACTACTCCTTAACTATAGTCAACAAACGTAGCACGAATACTAATACTAAGTACTCTACTTCCTAAAATGACGGAGAGTTGCGGATGATTTTTAAGAAAATCTTTAATGCTTTGAACTTGATATCGTCGTAGAATCAAATGGTTTTCAAAAGGAGTGGCTTGTGCTCCGCAGTTTTGAAAAGTAGCTTTTTCATAAAGAGCCGAGTGGTTTTCAAATCCGATTCTACAACATCTTTTCAGGTTTATTTTCTTTACATTAATCATATTAATGTAGTCCCATCATTTAAGTCCTTAAGCCAATCACAGAAAAGAAACGAAAATACAACGTACGCTTATGCCATCCGCATTCGCCGCAATGTTCCGTTATGCACCGTTAGGTTACTTAACTAACGACATACCGGGACGGGACTAGCGCGGGTGTAAAACATAAGCAACGTCAACTATATATCTCATATATAATATATCATTCGTCTCAGATATCACAGAACACAGGCAGCAGAAACATATATATAATGTGGGATATACTAGGACGTCCGTATTTAGTATTTAGCCAACAATAGAAAATACGGATTCCACAGTCGCGATGAATAGCCAAGCCCACACCCCTAGACCCCTACGAGAGCGGCAAGTGACCCTACCAATCCTGGAGTTTAGGAGACCCGGTCTCGACTCCTCGAGATGGCCTCCTACTGAACCCCAGAACCCGGTCACTTGTGCTCCCCTCCTTGGGTCTATCCTAATGCGGAAAAGTAAATAATATACAACACTGGTGACATCAACCTTAACCCGGAAGTGCCCCAAATAAAAGAATATTACATTACATTTGAATTTTACATGAATGAAAAATAAAACTCTCATCTCACATAAAAACCCCTGGCTATTCAATCACGACAATCCTGCACATCATATCTCAGCAACACATAATATCATATATCATCAACGTAAGTAAGTATGCGTACCCCGATTGTCGTTGGTATATAGCAACGAAACCGGTGATAAGCGACATACTACACTTACGGTCACAGAAAAGAAAGTGTAAAACTACAATATTTGGAATCCACATTCTCTTTAGACATCGTAAATCCGAGATATCACATACCTCGCATTTCATGCCTAACTATATGAATTCCACATATTGTATCACATTTCAGATAAATAAACAGTATTAAAGTTTTCGATCGAACGATCAAATATCCAAAATTTCCTAAAGCTCAACACTTGAGCGAAGTTCAAAAATCCTAGAATGTGACACAGTAGCAGTGGTCCAGCCGTAGAAGGGTCAAACCAATGCCTCACATGTGGCATGCCGTACTGCCCCAAACCCTAAGGTTCAAAAGGCAGTTCAAGACGGTCACATAATCGAGTTAAGGTTTGTTGTCTTCTAGAGGGTCCATCACTTAACTTGCACGTATTTCCGAAAGATTTAAACCCCGTGAAAAAGTGAGTTAATGACACTCGTTCGAACATTTTAATATTTTCTAAATTATCCGAAAAAGACACGAAATTAAAATTTCGATCGAATCACCAGATCCAAAACAATCCCCAGAACATGCAATACTTGTATCAGATTAAAAATACCCAAAAATATATACAAGCAAGTAGAAATAACAATGTATAAAAATGAGGCAATGACTCATCAGTACGGCCACGAAACCGCGGCCTAAGCAAGCTCTGGCCGCGGTTCCGCGGTGGGATCTACTGTTCATGGCTTCGTTTTTTACAGTTGTTCTTAGAATTACCTGCTGAATTTCTTACATATTTTTAATTCTGAAAATGACACAGTTTGAAAAAATGTCCAGAGAGTGTTCAAGAAGTCCGTAATTTGGTTCGATCGGAGTTTTAACTTCACTAAAGTGTCGCCTAAAGTTCTAGGTCGGCTCTGATACCAATGTGAGGTTTACCTAGCACCTAATGAAGGGTTTGGAAGCATCACATGTCTCAAAATTAAATTTTTAAGGTGCTAAGTGAACATACAAAGAATCATCACTAGAAAATTAGGGTTTCATAACTTGAACAACATCACAAGTAACAAAGGCTAGGGTTTTGAGAGTACAACCTTTGTAGCTCCCTACGCTAGACTCCTTGGTCACTTGAGGGTTGGAAAAAGGTTCGCTTGAGGTCTTCTAATGTCCACGACGATCCACCCGAAGCTCCTTTGCCCAAAGCTCCTTGCTTTACTCGATGTATCAATGGAGTAGAGCAAACACCCTACACAAACCGGCTAGATGTGTGTAGTATGATGATGTGGTTTGTATTCTTTGATCAAAACTCTTTCTTTTAATTAACCTCACTTAAGAAAATGATCAAGCGAGGAAGAAGATGGTGGCTTTGCTTTCTCACAAAAAGAAAAGAGATAAGAGAGTGAATAATTGAAATGAGAAAAGAATAATATATCTAAATTCCTTCTCACTTCAACCATGGTTAGAATTATCTAGATCTTTTCCAAAATGAGTTAAAAAGTAAAAGGATAATTAACTCAAGGTTAATAAGTGATTGAAGCATGGTCAAAGATGATAAACATTAACCTCTTGTGAATTATCCTTTCCTTTTTACAAAATGAATAATAAATAGATAATTCTACAATGTAAGTCTTGCATTGCCACCAAACTTGTATCAACAACCATGATACAATGTATGCATGTATGTATCCATGCACATCATCATGTGCATATATGTATGCATACAAAATAGAAAAGAGTTTGATTAAAGAATTAATCTAAAAGTCATTTGTTAAATCAACACTTGATTTTACAAACCGGTCATATCACATACGACCTGACCAGTAGAAAATGCCCGATTAATATGCGGTATCACATATCCGTATTTAATCGGGTCCCCGCGCATATCTCATATGCACACCATATCTTTTCGCCTGAGCTAGGAAACTTCATTGTGGGACTCTAAGACTCGTCAATACGCCGGCAGTAGGTAACGATCATATTAAATACCTACAAGCCGCAAGCGGTCAGCTAAACGTAACGGCCACCCGGGTATTGAGCGATCAGAAGAAAACAAGCGAAGCTGCTTCAACTCCCGTCGAGCCAACCGGCAACACTACCGTACAGTCCGGTCTCTTCGTCAGATATGCTGCATATCGAGTCTAGGGATGGTAACGTCGACCCCAATAACTCAATAAGTCGTGCCGATGAATGATCTATAACAGATCGAGAAACTACTGATAGCACTTATCAGCAAATCTCAACAGCCCTGGCCAGGGACTTACTCATATAGCCAGTCGAGCACAGCACAGCATCAACTCCCAATACCGGGAGAGACGAAACCTCTCCTATCGCTCATCGCCTTCGTGTGTCTCGGCACTGTACCCAACGGCCACCTGTTTGCACGACTTAGTAGAGCCGTGGTAGGGTGGTAATCAAAGTACAGTGGGAGAACATACAAGACTCTATGACGATCTCGGGTCTACAGACTAACCTGTACCAGTGTCACCTGAGAACTTCTATCCGACGATAGATATAATTCTATATAGGAGTTCTCGGTGAGTCCGTCCAGTGTACCCAGTCACCACTGAGCACCCGTATATGATCTCGATGTCAAACATCTATGAATGTGGGAACATCCATCGCCCATCGTATGGGTCTAGTATCATATACGCTAGTCTACTCTGGTATATCGATGCCCTGTCTCGATATACCTACGACTAGGGACATTTCAGGATATGCTTATAAACTAAAGATGTCCCACTAGTATGATCTCCATCATAATCACAGTAGTCAAGCCTATATCCTCAGGGCTTTATCAACATGTATGAATGAATAAAAGCATGATCAAATCAACATATCAGATAAAGAAGAATCAGATAGCATACTATCATGTCGAGCAAGAATGTACACTGAATATATATATATATATATATATATATATATATATATATATATATATATACATGTATAAATACATCCACTATCATATAATGGCCTCTAGGGCATACATATATCCAACAGTAGGGTTACTTGCCACTCTTGTAGGGGTCTAGGAATGTGGGTTAGGCTATTCATCAAGACCGTGGAATCCGTGTTTTATATTACTGGCTGAATTTAAAACACGGACCTACTAGTATATCCAATATTTCATATGTTGCTTCTGCTGCTTGGTTATGTGATGTGATCATATAACTACGTGAGACGAATGTAATATTATATATATGATATATAATAAACGTTGCTTATATTTTGCACCCGCGCTAGTCCAGCCCCCACTCTACTGGTAGTTAAGTAACCTAACGGTGTATGACGGGGCCCCGTGGCGAATGCGGATGGCATAAGCATACGTTCTATTTTCGTTTCATTTTTCTGTAATGTTTAGGAAACATTAAATGATGGGACTTCATTAATGAGATTAATGAAAGAAAAGAAACCTAAAGATATTGTAGAATCAGTATTTTAAAAACAGGTGGCTCTAGTTCTTGCTTTGCATAGTGGTATTCCTTGTAGAATATCCAGCACCTCATTCGATGAGGAAAGGCCGAGATCCCTTCACCGGGAGTGACCTTTTTAGCGAAACTAGCAAGTGCTACAGCTCACTCGTTTACTTTTGATAGCTGTGCTAGTTCTTGTTTTGCATAGTAGTATTCCTTGTAGAATATCCAGCACCTCATTCGATGAGAAAAGAGCCGAGATCCCTTCACCGGGAGTGACCTCTTTAGCAAACGCTCCAAACTATTCGATTTTTAAAACGAAGCTTAAAACACTCCAAATCACTAGATTCTACAACGATATCAAGTTCATTACACTCATGGTTTTCTTAAAAACCTGTGTAGCCCTCCGTCATTTCAGATAAGTACTATCTAGTATTCATGCTGCGTTTGTTGACCTTAGCCGAGGAGTAGTATGCGGTAGCTAATTAGTGCTTATCTGCGGCATGTGATGCGATTGGATTAGGATAGTCGTACGTCTTTGTTGATCTTAGCCAAGGGTCGTACGGGTGGGTTTAATTCAATCAAGAAATAACGGGTCGAACTTGGCTAGCGCTTATGATTTGTTGACGATAGCCAAGATCATAAGTTGCTAGGGGTAAAAACCATTATCGGGAATTTCAAGTGTTGAAATTTGCGATGAGATTGCATACCTTCTGTGAGATAGTTGGATCCCGATACCCACTGCGAATAAGAGTTACTCATGAGAGAGTTTTGAACTTTACAATTAGCTAATCCAGTAGGTGTCTAGAAAGGTGTCAACGGGGTTATACCTCTAAGGAAACGAGATTTATTTTAATTAGGTACGTGCGAAATCATGGGAAATCTCCCTCGAAGTACCGACACTGGCCTGGCTGACCGATTAGCGAACTTGTAGAATGTAATTAATCCCGGTTAATCTTATCTTTTATGGTTTGAAAGAAGTTTGACAAAAACAGTGGGATCCATCCTGATTAGATAAGATAATAACCAATCTAATCTTGCAAGAGCGCACGTTAAAGTGTTTTCTTCTTTCTCTCCAGGTAGCAACCAATGACACGCCTTAATCAAGATAATAATATGGATGTATTGACCGAACCCGCCTTTTATAGCAGGCGGAGGAACGTTGGTCCCGCTATATCTTATGATTGTCATAAGTCTGAGCAAGGATTAGGGGAATACTCGGATTCCCACGCCACCCATACGAAGAAGGAGCATGTTGATGCATCTTCTTCGGGTGTGTTCATAACCGAGAACTGTTTCTCTGTTTGCTCTATGTCCTGGGTATTGGATACTGGATCAGAATCCCACGTATATAATTTGTTACATGGGCTAAAGAGAGGTAGAGAACTGGGAAAAGGTGATAAATCTCTAACGGTAGGGAACGATGCAATTGTTGCAGCCAAAGCAGTTAGCGAATATCATCTTGTATTACCAACTGGTAATACATTAGTTCTGAACAACTGTTACTACATGCCAAAAATGATGTGCAACATTATATCGGTTTCTTTGCTAACTAAAAAAGGAAATAATCTCACATTAGAGAATAATGTTATGACTATTTTCCAAAATCAAGTGTTGATTGGGTTTGGTACGTTGTGTAACGGTATATATATTCTGAATCAAAGTACAGTTCTTAACATATAGAACACACACAAGAGGAAAAGTTGAGAAATGAACAAAGCCTTCTTGTGGCACTGTAGACTAGGTCATATCAATGCAACAAGACTAGCTAAATTGCATAAAGATGGATATTTGAATTCGTTCGAATTTTCATCTTATGAAACTTGCCAGTCATGTCTCAAAGGCAAGATGACCAAAACTCCGTTTACTAGACACGGAAAAAGAGCTACTGAACTCTCAGGACTGATACATAGTGATGTATGCGGCCCTGTGTCTACATATGCCAGAAATCGTTTCTCGTACTTTATCACATTCACAGATGATCTCTCAAGGTTCGGACATATGTTCTTGTTGAAACACAAGTCTGAAGTTTTTGAGAAATTCAAGGAATATATGTGCAAAGTAGAAAACCATACGGGCAAAAACATTAAAGTCCTACGATCTGATCGGGGAGGAGAATACATGAGCAGAGAATTCCGAGATTATTTAAAATAGAATGAGATTCTCTCTTAGCTTACTCCTCCGTATACACCACAGCAAAACGGTGTATCGGAGCAGCAGAATCGCACCCTAGTAGATATGGTGCGCTCTATGATGAGTACTGCTGAGTTGCCTTTTTCCTTTTAGGGTTCTGCGCTTGAGACAGCCGCATATCTATTGAATAAAGTTCCGACCAAATCAGTGCCTACCACTCCATATAAGATATGGAATGGGAAGAGACCATCTCTTAAACGAGTTAAGATATGGGGTTGTCCAATCTATGTTAAAAAACAAAATCCAGACAAGCTCGAGGCAAGATCTGTTTTGTGCAAGTTTGTGGGATATCCAAAAGATTCATATGTTTTTTACCAAAGTGAGGAACAAAAGGTGTTTGTTGCTCAACATACTACCTTTTTAGAAAAGGAATTTCTTATGAAAGAAATTAGAGGCAATGAGGTAGAACTGGAAGAAGTTCCAGACACACGAACTATCACCGACGATTTGGTGGAACCAGAAGATCCAACAGTACCCAACGAACCTCAGCCGCTCCGCAGATCTAGTAGGGTTTCTCATCCACCTGAGAAATACTACGGTTTTCTCGTAGACGGTGGAAACGAGGATTGCAACATGGAAGATGATGACCCAACTAGTTTCGAGCAAGCCATCACGAGTGGAGACTCGGTGAAATGGGTGGATGCTATGCGATCTGAGATGGAATCTATATACACCAACAAAGTGTGGACTTTGGAAGATGGTCCTGAAGGGGTAAAACCCATCGGGAGCAAGTGGATCTTCAAAAAGAAGATTGGTGTAGATGGAAAAGTTGAGACTTTCAAAACTAGACTTGTAGCAAAAGGTTTTCATCAACGACCTGGTGTCGACTATGATGAAACCTTTTCTCCTGTCGCTATGCTTAAGTTCATCAGGAACCTACTTGCAATTGCTGCATACCATGAATACGAAATCTGGCAAATGGACGTCAAGACCGCTTTTCTAAATGGTGATTTAGAAGAGAGAGTGTACATGACACAGCCAGAGGGCTTCGTAGACAGTGGGAGCAGCGGAAAGATGTGCAAGCTGCTTAAATCCATCTACGGATTAAAGCAGGTATCGCGGAGCTGGAACATCTGTTTTGACAAAGCTATCAAAGTTTGATTTCGTCAAAAATGTAGATGAACCTTGTATATACAAGAAGATTGTAGAGAGTAAGGTCGTCTCCCTCGTATTGTATGTGGATGACATACTCTTGATAGGAAACGATGTTCCTATACTACACTCGGTCAAACTCTTCTTATCACACAAGTTCTCCATGAAAGATCTTGGTGATGCCTCCTACATCCTAGGGATTAGGATCTATAGAGATAAATCTAAAAGGATATTGGGATTGTCCCAATCCAAGTACATAGACACCATACTAAAGAGGTTTAGTATGGAAGATTCCAAGCGTGGTAATTTACCCGCTTGCTCAGGGATCACTCTCTCCAAAGAGATGTCTCCCAAGACTGATTTGGAGAGGGCTCGCATGTAAGGGATACCCTATGCTTCGGCAGTAGTCTCTATCATGTATGCGATGTTATGTACCTGTTAGTTATATGTATGCCCTAGAGGCCATTACTATACATAGGATGTATATTGTAGTGGATGCTGGGACATATATAGGGAGGACTTTCTTGCTCGACATGATAGTATGCTATCTGGTTGCTCTTTACCTTAACGTGTATACTGATTGTCTCTCTATTACATGTTGGTAAAGCCCTTAGGATGTGTACTTAACTACCTGGACTATGATGCGGATCATACTAGTGGGGACATGGTAGTCCATAAGTACATCCTTCAAAGTCCCTAGTCGAGGGTGTATCGAGACGGGGCATCGATATACCAGAGTAGACTAGCATGTACCTTCTCGACCCATACAGATGGGCGATGGATGATCCCATATCCATTGGTGTTTGACATCAGAGATGATATACGGGTGCTCAGTAGAGACTGGGTATACTGGACGGACTCACCGAGAACTCCCAGATGGTATTATAGCTCACGTCAGATGGCAGTTCTCTGGTGACACTGGTACAGAGTAGTCTGTTGACCCGAGATCGTCATAGAGTCTTGTGTGGTTCCCACTGTGCTTTGATTTCCATCTTACCACGTCCAAGAGGGCGTGCAAAACGGTGGTTTTTGGGTACAGTCCCGAGTCACATGGAGGCAATGAGCGATAGGAGGGGATTCGTCTCTCTCGGTATAGGGGGTTGATGTTGCGCTGTGTTCGATTGGCTATAACAGGAAATCCCTGGCCAGGGTTGCTGAGATTTACTGGTAAGTGTTACCAGTAGTTTCTCGAATTGTTATAGACCTCATATCGACATGACTTATCGAGCTATTGGGGTCTGACGTTTACCACCCCTAGGCGAGATATGCGACATATCAGACGATCAGACCGGACTGTACAGTAGTGTTACTGGTTGGATTCACTGGAGTGTGAGCGGGCTTGCTCGTCGATCTTCAGATCGCTCAATACCCGGGTGGCCGTTACGTTTAGCAGACCGCTTGCGGCTTGTGGGTGCTTGATATGATCATCATCTGCCACCGACGTATTGACGAGTCTTTAGAGTCCTACACAGAGGTTTCCTGGCTCAAGCGAAACGAAATAGGAGCGCATATGAGATGTGTGCAGGACCGAGAATAATGCGTGTATGTGATACCGCATTTCATTCTCGCGATAAATGTTTCGATTGGTTATATTCGATATGACCTAGTTATCGAATCATTGATTCGATAAATCGATACATTGAATACTAGTCGGTTATGTGCGACATGACCGGATCATTGAATCAAATGTTGATTTAATGATTTAATGTATAATTATATATTTGATATATTACTTTGCATTAACTAGTATTGGTTCACTTTATATGGATTTTCTCACTTGGTGTGCATGATGTATATGTGATATACTTTTGTGCACTTGTATGTATCATATTTGATGATGCATGTTTATATGGTTAAGTATAAAGAATAAAACCATGGTTAAGTAGATAATTAGGGTTTTGTTTTAATCACTCATTTATTTATCCATTCCTTTTTATTTAAATAATTTTATGAAAACAAAATGGTTTTCTTTTTGTCATGAAGCTTGATGAAGCTTCATGAAGGTTTGACTCAAAGACCATTTTGTCTTCATGCTGAACCCTAACTATTCCCACTTACCATGGTTTGCTCTCTACACTTAACCTTAGTTTGATTATGATAAGTATTGTTTTTCTTTTCATTTTAAAAATAGACTTATCATAATTCTGGCTCATCTTCTTCTTCATCTTCAAGTTTGAAACCTTGAGGCCATCAATGGCAACTTGAGCTTGAGAGTGAGAAATCTAATTCTAAAGAGAACCCACCTCCTATTTCTTCATCCTCTACCTCTTGCCAAGTAGTAGAGTGTGTTTTCTTCACAAGTTTCATCACTTTGTGAAGTGGGAGCTTGATCTAGCGATGCCTCGACGTAGATCATCTTCGGCATCGTCGTCGATGACCAAGCCCGTTCTTTCTCCGATGAAGCCGACGCTAGAGCCCGGATTTCGACTTGGACAGCGAGGAGACTTCGTTGCGGAGCCGTGGAGGTGGATATCCGGATCTACAAAGGTTGTAATTTCCATATTAAAGTAGTTAAGTGTTAACTAGTTTACTTTTCGCCTAGATTTCTAGCAACAATCCGTTAACTAGGGTTTCTCGGCACCATATTTTTGTAAAATGGCATGGTTGATGCCTTGTGAGACCTCCTTGGGGTGCCTAGGAACCCTACAGTGGTATCAGAGCCTAGCTAGAGCCTTAGGCGAAGTCTAGACGGAGTTTGAAACCCGGACGAACCGAAAACCCAACCCCAAAATAGCTCTCTGGAAATTTTTCAAATTTGTGGTTTTTTGTCAATTAAAAATGCTTAAAAAATTCAGCAATAAAATCTAAGAATTACTGTGCAAAACGTTTCCAGTGAACAGTACAAAGTGCGGCGGAACCGCGGCAGAAGCTAGGCTTCTGCGGCGGTTCCGCGGCTAAATAGTGACGTCAGCCCTTGGTTTTTGCACAGTAAATCCTGATTAATTGTTCTTAGTTTTCTGGGAATTTTAATTTGACTCCAGAGTTGAGTATTCTGGGGTTGTATAGGGAATCGACGATTCGATCGGATTATCGAACTTTGTCTAAGTGTTTTCCGGATAATTTTTTGAATATGTTAAAAAGTTCGACCGGATATAAATACCCAATCTTTCCCCTGCCAAAAATATCCAAGTGTTGGATTATTGTGTGGTTTAAGGACGTTCTGAGTAGTGCAAGTAACGCGATGGTCCCTCCAGAAGACAACAAACCTTAACTCGATTATGTGACCGTCTTGAACTGCCCTTTGAACCTTCGGGTTTGGGGCAGTACGGCTTGCCACATGTGAGGCGTTGGCTTGACCCTTCTACGGCTGGACCGTTGGTACTGAGGCATGAAACGAATGTCTTTGAACCTATTTCATGTGTTGGATGATTTCGGGAAAACTTGGGTGTTCGAATGTTCGATCGGAAAGTTTAATATATTCTATTTATCTGGAATGGGATACAATAATTGGAATTCACAAACAGTTATATGATAACTGAATGAATGATATAAATCTAGCGGTTTAGTTTCATTTGATATTGAAAAGAGTTTTCGATAATGAGACTAAAATGCGGGATTTATATCTGTTAGGCATGTGATGTCTAAGTATTTCATTTGATTAGGCATGCGATGTCTAAAGAAGTTGCGGATTCCAATTGTTGTAGTTTTACACTTTCTTTTCTGTGACCGTAAGTATAATATGTGATATCGCCGGTTTCGTTGCTATATGTCAACGACAATTGGGATGCGCATATTTACTTACGTTGATGACATGTGATTTTATGTGTTGCTGGATATGTTGTATTGGATCGTCGTGTTTGAATAGCCGGAGGGTTTTTATGTGAGATGAGTGTTTTTCATTTTCATTCATGTAAAAACTTGTATCTAATATTCTTTTATTGGGACACTTCCAGGTTGCGGAAGTTGTCACCCTTTGTATATTATTTACTTTTCCGCACTAGGATAGACCCAAGGAGGCGGGCACAAGTAACCGGGTTCTGGAGTCCAGTGGGAGACCAACTCGAGGAGTCGAGTCCGGGTCTCCTAACTCTAGAATTGGTAGGGTTGCTTGCTGCTCTCGTAGGGGTCTAGGGGTGTGGGTTTGGCTATTCATCGCGACCGTGGAATCCGTGTTTTATACTGGCTCGTATTGAAAACACGGACGTCCTAGTATATCCAATATTTCATATGTTTCTTCTGCTGCGATATCTGTGATGTGATCATGTGATGTTCTGTGATGGATACTGTATATAGTATATATGATATATTATATAGACGTTACTTATGTTTTACACCCGCGCTAGCCCTGTCCCGCTCTGCCGTTAGTTACCTAACCTAACGGTGCACGAGGGGACATCGAGGCGAATGCGGATGGCATAAGTGTACGTCGTATTTATCTGTGATGTTTAGGTACTTAAATGATGGGACTTCATTAATGTGATTAATGAAATAAAAGAAACCTAAGATGTTGTAGAATCGAATTTCAAAATAAAAAAGGTAGCTACAGTTCTTGCTTTGCACAGAGGTATATGTGATATATCCTGCACCTTATTCGATGAGGAAAGGACCGAGATCCCTTCACCGGGAGTTACTCCTTTAGCAATAACTGGCAGATACTACACACTCGGTTTGATTTTTGAGTGCTTTTAAGTGTTTTTGCTTTGCACAGTGATATATATGATATATCCTGCACCTCATTCGACGAGGAAAGGACCGACGATCCCTTCACCGGGAGTGACTCCTTTAGCAAAACTAGAAAAGCCTCAAAAGCACTCCATTTTTAAAATCATTTGATTCTACAACGATATCAAGTTCATTACGCAATAGGTTTTCAGAAAAACCTGTCGTAGCCCTCCGTCATTTCAGATACGTACTAGTTAGTATTCGTGCTGCGGTTGTTTGGCCTCCGTCAAGGCGTAGTGTACGGTAGCTAACTAGTGCTTATCTGCTAGCATATGATGCGATTGGATTAGGGTATTCGTACGGCGTTGTTTGGCCTCCGTCAAGGGTCGTGCGGGTGGGTTTAATTCAATCAGGAAATGACGGGTTGAACTTGACTAGCAGACTATGGGTTGTTTGGCCTCCGTCAAGGTCATAGGACGCTAGGGGCAAAATATTATCGGGAATTTCAAGTGTTGAAATTTGCAATAAGATTGCATACCTTCTATGAGATAGTTGGATCCCGATACCCGCTGCGAGTAAGAGTTACTCCTGGGAGAGTTTTACATATTACAATTAGCCGATCAAGTAGGTGTCTAGAAAGGTGTCAACGGGGTTACGCCTCTGGGAAAACGAGGTTTACATTAATTAGGTTCGTGCGAAAGCACGGGGGACCTCCCTCAAAGTACCGACACTGGCCTGGCTGAAAGATTGGCGAACTTGTAGTGTGTAATTAATCCCGGCTAGTCTTTCCTTTTAGGGTTTGAAGGAAGATTTGATAAAAAGCAGTGGGAGCCATCCTGATTAGATAAAATAATAACCAATCTATTCTTGACAGAGCGCACGCTGAGTGTTTTCTTCTCTCTCTCTCCAGGTAGCGACCTTGTCACGCCTTAATCAAGATAATAATACGGATTATTGACCGAACCCGCTTGTTATACTGAGCTGGGGAACGTTGGTCCCGCTCCAACTTATAATTGTTATAAGACAGAGCAGAAAATTAGGGAATACCAGATTTCCCGTGCCGCCCAAACGAAGAGAGTGCATGCTGATGCATCATCTTCGGGTGTGTTCGTTACAAAGAACTGTTTCTCTGTATCCTCTACGTCCTGGGTATGTGATACCAGATCAGGATCCCAGATATGTAATATGTTACATAGGGCTACAGAAAGGTAGAGAACTGAGAACGGGTGATAAGTTTCATGAGACAGAAAATGGGGCAAGTGTTGCAGCCAAGTCTGTTGGTCACTGTCACCCTGTATTCCAAATACATTGATTCTGAACGAATGTTATTAGATACCGAACCTGATATACAAAATCATATCTATCTCTTTATTAGTAAAGAAATGATAAAATTTTGTATAGTTAGATAATGTTTTGAACATTTCCTATATCAAAAGTTGATCGGTTCAGGCACGTTATCTAAAAGCATTGACGTTCTAAATCAAACTACAGTTCTTTAGTATACAGAACACACAAAAGAGGAAGAGTTCAGAAATGAACGAATCCTTCTTGAGGTATTGTAGACTAGGTCATATCAATGCGACCCGACTGGCTGAGTTACATTTAGATGCATATTTAAATCAGTTTGAATTTACATCTTGTGAAACTCGCCAGTCATGTCACAAAGATAAGATGACCACAGCTCTGTTTATTGGAAACAGAGAAAGAGTTAGTGAACTCTTGGGATGATACATGTTGATGTATGTAGGTCCCTAGTCTACACATACCAAGACCGGTTCTTTTTACTTCATTACATTCTCTGATGATCTTTCGAGATTCAGACCTATGTTCCTGTTGAAACACAAGTCCGAACCTTTTGAGATATTCACAGAATATAAGTTAGAAGTAGAGAACCAATACGGGTATAAGTATTATGTCCTTTGATGAGATCAAGGAGGAGAATACTTGAGCACGGAATTCCTGGACTATTCTAAAGGAGAATGAGATTCTCTCTCAGCATTACTCCTCCTATACACCATAGCACGATGGTATATCGGGGCAGAGCAATCACACCCTATTTGATATGGTGTGCTCTATGATGGGTACTACTGAGTTACCTATTTCCTTTTGGGAGTTATGCACTTGAGAAGCTGCATACCTATTGAATAGGGTTCCAATCAAATCAGTTGCCTACCACTCCATATGAGATATGATATGAGAAGAGCCCATGTCTTAAGTCAGTTAAGATTTGGGGTTGTCCGGCCAATGTCTAAAAGCAAAATCTGGACAAGCTCGAGGCAAAGTCTGTTATGTAGAACTGGAAAGGTTCCAGCTATACAAAATACAGCAGATGATTTGGTACAACCAAAGGATTCAGTAGATACCAACGAACCTCAGCCTCTCCGCCGATCTAGTAGGGTTCCTCACCCACCTGAGAGATAATTCTGTTTCTCTATGACAGTGGGAGCGAGGATTGCATCATGAGATGATGACCCAACTAATTTCGACCTGGCCATCAGGAGTAGGACTCTGTGAGAATGGCTGGATGTTTATCGATCTGAGATGGAATCCTTATACACCAACAAAGTATGGACTTTGGTTGCTATATCTGAAGGGTTAAATTCCCATCAGGAGCAAGTATATCTTGAGAAGATTACTTGGTGTATATGGAAAAGTTGAGACTTTCAAAGCTAGACTTGTTAAAAGTTTGCATCATTGACCAGGTGTGGATAATGATGAAACCTTTTCAAGTAGCTATGCTTAAGTCCATCCAGATCCTACTTGTCACGGCTACATACCATGACTGTGATATCTGGTGGTTGGGTGTCATGACAGCTTTTCTAAATGATGTTTTAGAAAAGTACGTCTATAAGTACACAACCAGAGTGCCTCGTAGACAGTGGGAGCAGCGGAAACGTGTGCAAGATGTTTTATGTGATAAAGCAGGCATCGCAGAGTTGGAACATCTGTTTTGATGGATAAATCAAAGAGTTTGACATCATCAAAATGGTAGATGAACCTTGTATAAACAAAAAGGTAGTAGGGAGTATGGTGGTGATCCTCGTAGAGTACGTGGATGACATACTCTTGATAGGGAAGGAGTTTCCTATGCTACGCTCGATCAATCTCCGCTTATCACAATGATTCTCCATATAGGATCAAAGTGATACCTAATAAATCCTAGGTTTTGGATCTATGAGATAGATCTAAATGAATGTTAGGATTCTCACTAGTTGTAGTGAGAAGGTATCAATCGACCCTGGGGAGAATCACTGGAATGGTTTCAGGGTGATAAAGACGACTGAGTGTCAGTCACAGGCATTGTCTTTACCCTCAGTAAAGGGACGGTATGTTGGAAGAGTTCCAAGCAAAATACCGTGACATACTAGACGATAAAGGCAGGATACATCGCTACTTAAGATGCTACCCTAGAGGCTGTTTGGGTGTATATTGGTTCATGAGATGAACTATGTTCCTCCCATTGTGTGACAATGGAGTTGTGGCTTATGCCAAGGAACGCAGGTCCCATCAGTGATCCAGACAAATTCTAAGGCAGTATCACCTGATCATGGAGATGGTTGATCTCCAGGGGATCGAGGTCAGGAGAGTAGACTCAGAGGACAACACAGCGGATCCACTCACAAAGGCCTGTTCCCAAAGAGAGACTTTTATGGGATGGTTGAGTATGAGATACTACAACCACTGCTATCAGATGGCCCTAGTGCAAGTGGGAGATTGTTAGTTATATGTATGCCCTAGAGGCCATTACTATACATAGGATGTATATTGTAGTGGATGCTGGGACATATATAGGGAGGACTTTCTTGCTCGACATGATAGTATGCTATCTGGTTGCTCTTTACCTTAACGTGTATGCTGATTGTCTCTCTATTACATGTTGGTAAAGCCCTTAGGATGTGTACTTAACTACCTGGACAATGATGCGGATCATACTAGTGGGGTCATGGTAGTCCATAAGTACATCCTTCAAAGTCCCTAGTCGAGGGTGTATCGAGACGGGGCATCGATATACCAGAGTAGACTAGCGTGTACCTTCTCGACCCATACAGATGGGCGATGGATGATCCCATATCCATTGGTGTTTGACATCAGAGATGATATACGGGTGCTCAGTAGAGACTGGGTACACTGGACGAACTCGCCGAGAACTCCCAGATGGTATTATACCTCACGTCAGATGGCAGTTCTCTGGTGACACTGGTACAGAGTAGTCTGTTGACCCGAGATCGTCATAGAGTCTTGTGTGGTTCCCACTGTGCTTTGATTTCCATCTTACCACATCCAAGAGGGCGTGCAAAACGGTGGTTTTTGGGTACAGTCCCGAGTCACATGGAGGCAATGAGCGATAGGAGGGGATTCGTCTCTCTCGGTATAGGGGGTTGATGTTGCGCTGTGTTCGATTGGCTATAACAGGAAATCCCTAGCCAGGGTTGCTGAGATTTACTGGTAAGTGTTACCAGTAGTTTCTCGAATTGTTATAGACCTCATATCGACACGACTTATCGAGCTATTGGGGTCTGACGTTTACCACCCCTAGGCGAGATATGCGACATATCAGACGATCAGACCGGACTGTACGGTAGTGTTACTGGTTGGATTCACTGGAGTGTGAGCGGGCTTGCTCGTCGATCTTTAGATCGCTCAATACCCGGGTGGCCGTTACGTTTAGCAGACCGCTTGCGGCTTGTGGGTGCTTGATATGATCATCACCTGCTACCGGCGTATTGACGAGTCTTTAGAGTCCTACACAGAGGTTTCCTGGCTCAAGCGAAACGAAATAGGAGCGCATATGAGATGTGTGCAGGACCAAGAATAATGCGTGTATGTGATACCGCATTTCATTCTCGCGATAAATGTTTCGATTGGTTATATTCGATATGACCTAGTTATCGAATCATTGATTCGATAAATCGATACATTGAATACTAGTCGCTTATGTGCGACATGACCGGATCATTGAATCAAATGTTGATTTAATGATTTAATGTATAATTATATATTTGATATATTACTTTGCATTAACTAGTATTGGTTCACTTTATATGGATTTTCTCACTTGGTGTGCATGATGTATATGTGATATACTTTTGTGCACTTGTATGTATCATATTTGATGATGCATGTTTATATGGTTAAGTATAAAGAATAAAACCATGGTTAAGTAGATAATTAGGGTTTTGTTTTAATCACTCATTTATTTATCCATTCCTTTTTATTTAAATAATTTTATGAAAACAAAATGGTTTTCTTTTTGTCATGAAGCTTGATGAAGCTTCATGAAGGTTTGACTCAAAGACCATTTTGTCTTCATGCTAAACCCTAACTATTCCCACTTACCATGGTTTGCTCTCTACACTTAACCTTAGTTTGATTATGATAAGTATTGTTTTTCTTTTCATTTTAAAAATAGACTTATCATAATTCTAGCTCATCTTCTTCTTCATCTTCAAGTTTGAAACCTTGAGGCCATCAATGGCAACTTGAGCTTGAGAGTGAGAAATCCAATTCTAAAGAGAACCCACCTCCTATTTCTTTATCCTCTACCTCTTGCCAAGTAGTAGAGTGTGTTTTCTTCACAAGTTTCATCACTTTGTGAAGTGGGAGCTTGATCTAGCGATGCCTCGACGTAGATCATCTTCGGCATCGTCGTCGATGACCAAGCCCGTTCTTTCTCCGATGAAGCCGACGCTAGAGCCCGGATTTCGACTTGGACAGCGAGGAGACTTCGTTGCGGAGCCGTGGAGGTGGATATCCGGATCTACAAAGGTTGTAATTTCCATATTAAAGTAGTTAAGTGTTAACTAGTTTACTTTTCGCCTAGATTTCTAGCAACGATCCGTTAACTAGGGTTTCTCGGCACCATATTTTTGTAAAATGGCATGGTTGATGCCTTGTGAGACCTCCTTGGGGTGTCTAGGAACCCTACAGTACCAGACCGGATGTAGCTTACTCACTAGGTATAGTAAGCAGGTATCAATCTGATCCTGGGGAACAGCACTGGACAGCTGTGAATAACATTCTTAAGTACTTGAGAAGGACTAAAGAAATGTTCTTGGTGTATGGTAACGGTGAACTCCAAGTGGAGTCCTTTACCGATTCAATCTTCCAGAGTGATAAGGACGACAGTAAGTCTATCTCGGGTTTTGTCTTTACTCTCAATGGAAGGACGGTGTGTTGGAAGAGTTCCAAGCAAGACACCGTAGCAGACTCAAGATGGAGGCTGAATACATCACTGCCAACTATGCTGCCAAAGAGGCTGTCTGGATGAAGAAGTTCATAACTGAACTTGGAGTGGTTCCATCCATTGTGTATCCAATACCTTTGTATTATGATAACAATGGAGCGGTGGCCTTGGCCAAGGAACCCATGTCCCATCAGCGATCCAGACATATTCTGAGGCGGTATCACCTGATCCGGGAGATAGTTGATCGCCGGGAGATCGAGGTCAGGAGAGTTGACACGAAGAACAACACAGCGGATCTACTCACGAAGGCCATTCCCCAGATACAGTTCGAGAGACTCTTCGGGATGTTGGGTATGCGATACTATAACAACTGGCCTTAGTGCAAGTGGGAGATTATTAGGAATATGTATGCCCTATAGGCCATTATTGTACATTGATGTATATTATAGTGGATGCTTGGATATATATAGAGAGGACTTTCTTGCTCGATATGATAGTATACTATCTGGTTACTCTTTATCTTAATATGTTAACCGGTATCCTTTTACTGTCTTTCTCTCACATGTTGATAAAGCCCTTAGGATATGTACTTAACCACCAGGATTATGATGAGATCATACTAGTGGGGCCAGGATGGTCCAAAAGTACATCCTTTAATCAGTTCCTAGTCGAGGGGATATCGAGACATAGGGCATCGATATTACAAGAGTAGACTAGTGTGTACATTTCTTGTCCCTTAGAGGGCGATGGTTGATCCCACAGCCTTTGGTGTGTGACATCAAAGATTGTACATAGGTGCTCATTGGAGAATGGGTATACCGAACAGGACTCGCCGAAAACTCCTAGATGGATATATACCTATCGTCAGATAGCAGTTCTCTGATGAAACTGGTACAGGTTAGTCTGTAGACCCGAGATCGTCATAGTATCTTGTGTGATTCCCACTGTGCTTTGATTTTCTCTCTACCACGGATCAAAGGAGTCATGCAAACAGGTGGATTTTAGGTATAGTCCCGAATCATATAGAGGCGGTAAGCGATAGGAGGGGTTTCGTCTCTCCCGGTATAGGGAGTTGATGTCACGTTATGCTTGATCGGCCATAACAACAAATCCTTGGCCAGAGTTGTCGAGATTTACTGATAAGAGTTATCAGTAGTTTCTCAAACCGTTATGAGCCATATATCAGCATGACTTATAAAGTTACTGGGGTCTGACGTTTACCACCCCTAGACTTCATATGCGACATATCAAACGAAGAGACCGGACTGTACGGTAGTGTTACTGATAGGCTTCATGGAGAGTATGGACGATCTTGCTTGTTGATCTTCATATCGCTCAATACCCGGGTAGCCGTTACATCCAGCTAGTACCGCTGACGGCTTATGGATGACTGATGTGATCATCACCTACTGCTGGCATATTGACGAGTCTTTAGAGTTCCACACAGAAGTTTCCTGGTTCAAGCGAAACGAAGTAGGGCACATATGTGATATGCGTGTGGGCCTGATTAAATACGTGTATGTGATACCGTATTGTAATCTGGCAGTTATCTATTATCGGTTAGGTTATATGTGATATAACCAGATTATCGAATTAAGTGATGATTTGACAATGTGATAAACAGATAAATGATATTAGTCGGTCATATGTAATATAACCGGATTATTAAATTAAGTGTTGATTTAATAATTTGATATATATTTATATTTGATATAATTATATGTTAACTAATATCATTAGCTCACTAATTGCTTTATTAATATATATATATATATATATATATATATATATATATATATTATATGAAGCACGGCTTGATTTTCTATTTTGAGAAAATAGAAAAATGAGGTATAATTGAGGAGATATTTTGGGTATGGTTCAAGGCATGGTGTATTCATTTGTTTACTCATTTTTTTTGCACTATTGAAGCATGGTGCATTTGTTTTTTGCATTATCATCCATACTTCAATAATGTGTGAGGATATATGGTAGCAATTCTTCACTTGCTCAAGGGTTGAGCTATTCTTGCCTTAGCTATTTCATGAGCTCATGCTCTCTCTTGCTCTCCAAATTTTCTCACCTCACCTCCAAGCTCAAAACCCTTATATGTGATGTGAATCATTGAGCTTGTGAGATCTTAAGTGAGCTTTTCAAATCCCCTACTTCACCATCCCACACCAAACTAGCACTTTGGTGTGGTATGTTTCCTACACTAAAAAAAGTTTAGTGTAGAGGTAGCTTGAGCTAGAGGGACTTCAGGTGGATCGTTTTCGGTACGAAGATCACGAAATAGGCCCGTTCAATTCGAAGAGCAGCCTAGTAAACCCGGAGCTAAAGAAGTGAAGGACTCGATCTACGAGGGTATAGCATTTTTCACTTCCTTTAGTTTAGTTTATATCAAACTACAAAACCCTAATCATCTAACTAAAAATCTTATTAAGTGTTAGTTAGCACCCTAAAAAATTTTAAATGGCATGTTTAATGCTACTAAAACCAAGTGGTGGTGGTAATGTACACTTTCATGTGGGGTTAGGACCGTCTGACCTACGGCCCACCTCCCATGTCCTCTCGGAGTTTGCCAACCACTCCATCCCGGCCGAGAGAGTGCTCACCCTCCTCCTCAACATTAGAGAAGTGGGCCATACGAGGACCATACCAGTGGAATTCATCGTTGCTAAGATCCCTTCATCCTACAACATCCTCCTGGGACGCCCGACATTAAATGACCTCCAGGCTCAATCTCGACCTATCACCTTGCGATCAAATTACATTAGACCAAGGGGGATAGGCCAGGTCTACGGGAACCAACAGATCGCCAAGATTTTCTTCACCTCAACGTCCCCCGCCGGAGAGTAGAGCGACGACTTTGAAGACACAAATGATTTCTAGGGGTCTTTGGATACGCGCTATAAGCAGAAAGAAATCCGAGGAGCCCCGGTAGAAGCGCTGACAGAAGTTCCCCTCATTGAGGGGGTCGATGGATAAACCGTCCAGATCAGATCCCTTTTGACAGGAGATCGTCGCAAAGACTTGATCCGCTTTCTCTGAGAGAACTCAGATGTGTTCGCCTGGGCACCAACAGACATGCCCAGGATGTACCCTAAAGTAATCTCACACAAGCTCGGGGTCGAACCGAAGTCCCGACCCGTCCGACAAAAGAAGCGAAGTTTCACGCCAATCAAGCAAAAGGCGATTGAGGACGAGATCGATAGATTGCTCGCAACCAACTTCATTAGAAATATTAACTACTCAGATTGGATAGCGAATGTGATCATGGTCAAAAGGCGAACGAGAACTGACACATGTGCGTCGACTTCACAGATCTGAACAAGGCCTACCAGAAAGACAACTATCCCCTCTCTCGAATAGACCAGCTAGTGGACAGCTCGGCCGGCCATGAATTGCTAAGCTTCATGAATGCCTTTTCCGGCTATAATCAGATCCGGATGAACCTGGCAGATGAAGAACTTATCGCGTCCACCACGAACCAGGGGGTATACTGCTACAAAGTGATGCCCTTCGGTCTCAAGAATGATGGGGCTACATATCAGCGCAGCTCGCTACTATAACGCACGAGTTAAGCATCGTGCCTTCAAGATGGAAGATTTGGTCTTATGAAGGAATGAGTTCGTAGATCAGGGCAGACTACACAAGTTCTCTCCGAAGTGGGACGGCCCTTTTCCTCGTCGCAGAGATGTTGCCCGGTGGAGCATATCGCTTGCAAGACGCCGGGTGACGTAAGTTTCTTCGGCCCTACAATACTGAAAAACTCAAATTGTATAAATGAATGCATTCTCTTCTTTTTGAAGCAATGTAATTTGTTAAGTCTCCAAGTTATAAGAGACTTCTTCCACAAATTTCGTTTCCTTGCTCGCTTCCGAGACCCCTCGCTTAGTTTTTGAGAAAGCATGTAAATAGTACAAAGGAAACGATATGCCTCAAAAAGAAAAACTTTTATTCATTAAAGAGGTATTTTAGGCTCCTCGGCCTTACAAAAAAAACTACGACGACAAAAGTTACAGCAAATGGGTCCTAGGATGGAGGAAGCACTGTTGATGGTATCCGAGGAAATCTCCCTCAACCGAGCTCGATCCTCTGCCTGCTCCCTCTAACGGTGCCCGCTGACCCCAGCTGCCATGGAAGCACCATCCACCGGGCAAGAATCGGTGACTAGCCTCTTCTGGAAACACTCACGAAGAAGGTCCGCTGATCGGTCCCGCCTGCTCTTCGAGATTAGGCTGAGGTGGTAGGACGAGTGCAACTTTTCGATCGCCTCGTCCGTCAGCTGCAGAGATAGGACATTGTGTAGACCCAGGGACATCCTCCAGATTGCATAAATGAGCAGTTGGAGGAGAAGAGATCGACGGGGAAGAAGGCGTACAAAATGACCCTCTACGCGGTCTATCACTACCTCGTACGTTTGTTCGGAGCGGTCGAGGCTGTAAAGATATACATCATCACAAGAAATGATCTCCCTGATGAGCACGCATGGACGCCCGGCCATCTTCAGAAACACAAGTCTAGAAAGAAACCAACATGCATTCGCTATTTATAGCCTCAACGAAAATCACCAAAGGCCGAGCATTACGCGCACTGCGGCGCAAATCGCGGGATTCCTTAAATTCCCGATATGTAACCACTACGTATCGGCCATGCCGGTTTTCACGAATGCTTTTTCGAGCCACTGAAGTTTGAACGACCCCTTTGCTCCTGCCTTTGTGGACCATGGAAGTTTGAACGACACCACACGAAGGGGAATCCAAAAACAAGACCACCGAGAAGCTTTTCTGCCCGGTCCATCCTTGGCGGGTAGATTCCTACCCATCTATGCTAAGAATCTAAAGCCCTCCTTATGAGGCCACCGAGCAACTTCCCTGCCCGGTCCATCTTTAGCGGGTAGACTCCTACCCATCTACGCAAAGGATCTAAAGCCCTCCTCACGAGGCCACCGAGCAGCTTCCCTGCCCGGTCAAGATTCCTACCCATCTACTCTAAGAATCTAAAGCCCTTCTTACGAAGCCACCGAGCAGCTTCCCTGCCCGGTCCATCCCTAGCGGGTAGATTCCTACCCATTTACGCTAAGAATCTAAAACCCTCCTCACGAGGCCACCGAGCAGCTTCCCTTCCCGGTCCATCCCTAGCGGGTAGATTCGTACCCATCTACGTTAAGAATCTAAAGCCCTCCTCACGAGGCCACTGAGCAGCTTCCCTGCCCGGTCCATCCCTAGCAGGTAGATTTCTACCCATCTACGCTAAGGATCTAAAGTTCTCCTCACGAGGCCACTAAGCAGCTTCCCTGCCCGGTCCATTCTTAGCGGGTAGATCTCTACTCATCTACACTAAGGATCTAAAGCGCTCCTCACGAGCCCACCGAGCAGCTTCCCTGCTCGGTCCATCACTAGCGGATAGATCCCTACCCATCTACACTAAGGATCTAAGCGCTCCTCATGAGGCCACCGACCAGCTTCCCTGCCTGGTCATCTGCAGCGGGTAGCTTCCTGCCCAACAATGCTATAGATCAAAGCCCTCCTCACGAGACCACCGATCAGCTTCCCTATCTGGTTCATCTGTAACGGGTAGATTCCTACCCATCTATGCTGCGGATTAAAGCCTTCTTTACGAGGCCACCGCACAGCTTCTCTGCTCGGTCCATCCCTAGAGGGTAAATTTCTACCCGTCTACGCTAAGGATCTAAAGCCCTCCTTATGAGGCCACCAAGCAGCTTCCCTGCCCGGTCCGTCCCAAACGGGGAGATTCCTCTCATCTGCGCTAAGGATCTAAAGTCCTCCTAACGAGGCCACCGAGCAGCTTCTCTGTCCGGTTCGTCTCGAGCGGGTAGCTTCCTACCCATCAACTCCCAAGAGCTAAAGCCCTCCCAAAGAGGCCACCATGCAAATTCCCGCTTGGCTAATCTCTGAGGGGTAGTTCCTACCCTACGAAAACACGGGTCTAGGAACCAGGTAAAGGAGGAATCAGTCGATACTAACCTTCCTACACTTGAATATCTTTTGATTCATTCTAAATGAATGATCGCCACCTCGACTTCGGGGAACGAGAGGGCACCGACCTTCCTACACTAGGCAAATAATCGGCTTACACTCGACGTGGGATCGTTATCTAAAAAGCCTGGCATCAACCTAGGGCCTAACACTCGATTTGAGGAAAAGACTGACGAGCTGAAGTACTCACGCAGAAAGGATATAGTCATGCAGAGGAAAATAAGATCAGCTTTATTATATCCCAGGAATTTTTATAAGGTATTCTAGGTCCTCAGCTTTACTAAAAGTGCCCGGAGGCTTACAAAATTTAAAAAAACAAAAACAAAACAAGGTAAAAAAGCTCATGCCGCAAGTTCCGCCGGGGTCTCTCCTTGCACGACACTACCCACAAAGGCCGGGGCTTCTGCCTCCGTAACCGCATCTCCCCCGATAGCCACTTCAGCGCCAGCCACTTGCGGCGTATCCCCGAGGAGCGGGACCTTGGCGCGGAGCTCACTGTTGGCAAACTCCGACATTGACGCCTTGACGGCATCAAGAGCCTCATACCAAATGATGGCCGAGGTTTCGGCGAGGTTGGAGTAGAACTGATCTGACTCCTTAAATCCCTCCACGGCCTTCGCCGTCCGGCTCTCGGCGAGCTTCACCGTGCCTATCGCCGTCTGAACATCCTTCTTGAAGGCATCCCTCGATGTCTTCATCGCGTTGTAGAAACTGTTAGCCTCTTCCAACTTCTCTTGCATAGCCCGATGGGACTCCTTCAGTTTCAATTTCACCAGAGCCTCGGCGACCAACCGCGAGTCGAGGATAGCCGCCTTCTCCTCGGCCTTTTCCAGTTGGAGGCGAAGTTCTTCCTCTCGCAAGGAGGTTTCGCCCACCTTCGTCATGGCCGGCGCTG
Organism: Agapanthus africanus; assembly: GCA_030015575.1. Classification (NCBI taxonomy): domain Eukaryota; kingdom Viridiplantae; phylum Streptophyta; class Magnoliopsida; order Asparagales; family Amaryllidaceae; genus Agapanthus; species Agapanthus africanus. Next base: position 393,929,752 of record CM057343.1, read on the forward strand.
CCTCCTCATACTTCATGGCGGCAAGGAAGGTAAAGTGATGAAAGACATGAGGAAAGCAGCAAACGGGTTAGAAAACACGAACCGAGAAAAATGTACTTGAGGAACTTTTTGAGAAAGGAAAATACCGACCTAAACTGCCTCCTGCGCTATTGCGGCCACCTAGGCTTTCATGGTTCCCCGGGGAATTTTCATCCCGGCCGCCGCCTCCATATCCGCCAACAAGCTGACAACCATGGATAGCCCGGAAGGCATCTCAATGCAGAAATTGCCCTCCTGTACTGGGATCCCGGAAGGAGACGCCCGAGACGTCGTCCTCTTATGTCTTTTGAGGGGATTTCGGTGGGCTCAGACTCCTCATCCGCATCCCTCACCCAAGGCGCTGAGTCATGCGCATGCTTATGATCCCCCCGCTGCGTTCCTCCAGGGCTCAGGACACGGCAAAAGGTTTGGTCGGTGGGGTAGGCCTCGGAGCCATGCTCGGACCGAGTCGGGATGAGCCAGCGCCCCCGGTCTTCTTCCCATGGTCCTTTTCGGCCATGGCAGCTAGGAATTTTGATCGGTCCATGGGCTCTGCAAAAAGAAGAACACACAAACAAAAGAGCATTAGTGACGACGAAAAGGCAAAGAAAATTTATCTAAAGTCTAAACAGATCGTCCAAAGCCCTGACTTACCCAGAAAATGCGCAGGGCTGAGCCCAACACAGCTCAGAGCGTGCTTAGACAGCAGGACATCGGCCCGCTAGATCAGCTCCCACAGGGACACCGCCCTTGCCTCATGGGAGGACGACTGTTTCTCCCTCGGGCAGTCAACCCTGTGCCACTGTATGGGCACAAGCCAATCCTTGCCCTCAGGCGGCCCGACCAATATATACTTCTGTTTCCACTCATGGATGGAAGAAGAGATGACTATTACTCTAAACCCGGCCACCCTACCCTTGCATTTTTTAAACGAGAAATACACCCAGCTCGGCTCATCTTTGCTCAGGCGGCCCGACGAACATATACTTCTCTTTTATTCTTTCCTCGGATGAAAACATCTAACCCGATTCAATGGAAGGGACTCACCGAGAAAAAATCAATAGGGGATCGGACCTAAAGAGGAGGAGCGCCGGGCTATCTTCAGCGATGAAAGGAAATTGAGGAAAAGTGTTGGCCTTAGGATGGTTCCTTCTTATTTATACACCCTAAAGGAAGCATCCAACGGCCTAGATCGATTCCCGCTAAAACGAAACGTCGCGCCTGCCAGCCATCAAAGCTCTACATGGCGATCGGCCATTGGAGACATCCCTTCGGTTGCAGATGACAGTGACAGCTTGTCCTGTCCGCCAATCCATATCGGACACGTGGCCTGTATCCCAACAGTGGAACGAGCGAATCGGCGTCTTCTCTTTAATGCGCGATCATTTCGCTGATCCGCTGATATCGTCGGAGATACGCACGAAGATCCAGGCGCTCGGGGATACGCCATATAGACTCAGAGATCTAAACGAAGCAACTGCCCTACACCACGTCGTCCCGGAAATCCACACCAAGGATTCTCGGCAATAGACTGCGCCAAGAAAACCGAGCAGGCCACTCTCGACCCGACCCATAAATAGGTCGGAACGAGAGTGGGAGGCTAATGATGATGCTTATAAGTGGGAAATCCTCAGATCACGACACGTGGCGAACGACGTGTCACCCGCAACGACTCACTAGACTCCTGGGGGCTACCGAGGTAAAATCAATGTGGAGCATTGATGACTTTCCTCGGTTCGTCCCCGAACTTAAACTCCACCTTTTATCCAAGAGCGACCCAGCTACTGAATTGGCGCCCATTCACTTTTGCCTATCCCCGAGCTACTACAGAGCTGAGCTTCCTCGGCCTCCTGGCTCATTTCTGAGGTTCCGCCGGACCAAGCCTCCCCAGCTCTCCCGATCAAACAAAAGGCGGGCCTTAGCGCTTCCGCAACGGCTTTGCGTATCTCGCCAAAACGAGATATCCGCCGCCCTACCTCCCGCGTCTCACGCTGGCGCATCCCCCATTAATGAGCGTATCCCGTCATTAATAGAGGGATCCCGTCATTCATGCAAGCGTAATGTCAGGGGCGTAAACGAAGGCGAAGATCTCGCGCCTGCTCGCTCCATGCGACCACTATAAAACCCCTCTCAGACAACTCAGGTAACGCAATTTTAATCCAATAACCCACTACTCTGCTCAAATTCCTCGGCTAATTTGATCGCTGGAGGTTCCTACGGTGGTCACCCACACCAGGACTTTTTTGCAGATAGCTCTGTTTCTACCTTAAAACCAACCCATTGAGATCCATGCAATCAAGAAGACAACCTTCCAATCAAATCTCAACTGTTCAACAACGCTCGCAACAGATCGACGAAGGACAACATCTGAAGGAGATCACAGCCTCCTTCAACAATGGAACTTAAATTACGAAGCTATATAGCACTAGCCACATTTACACTTGCTAGTGTCGTCATGCCATTGTTAGCCATGTGAGCTTTTCATGAGGCCGATTTTTACATATGTCCCAACAAGATTTAACGTTTTGCAAGCTACCAAAAAATTGGATATCTCTAAAATTTTCATTATTTAAAACGTCTGAAATTACTAACAGCGGCAAGTTACCGTCGTATCAACACTATAACTTACACTCTCATGTCATTTCGTAGGAACCCTGTTCCTATTTCCAACGTCGTTTCATGATGTCGGGGCAAGAGGGTCTTCAATAAATTGGGCTAGAAACCTTAATGTGATTTAGCCCTGTTTACATTTGACCGATGGGCTGATTCAACAAGAAGAGGCCCAAACTTTCCCCCTTAACTCTTCTTACTCCAGTCATGCTTTCTCTCTCTTTCTCGTGATCAATGGCGCCGCCGCCGTGGCGAATCATCCCGTGGCCGCTCCTGGAGACGATCCTGAACAACCACACCCACCACCACCACGTCCTTCAGCCGCTCCTCCTTCACGGCCCCTGCGGCGCTGGCAAGTCCTCCCTCCTCCGCCACCGCCTCCTCACCCAATGGTCCTGTGGGCCCCACTTCACTGCCTTCATTGACTTCTCCGCCTCTCCCTCCTTAATGGCATCAGCCCCCCCATGGCTCCTCACCTCCACCTTCCCTCAACTTCTGTCCCTCATCTCCTCTTTTGAACAATCCCTCGAAACCCTACCCCTAGACGCGATACAAATCGGCACTATATCCTCGTCCAACATCTTCAAAACCCTGCTCGGCCATCCTTTGCAGGCCTCTCAGGGACCCTCCAGCATCAAGGATCAAAGCCCTCGCCAAGACGCACCGAGCAGCTACCCTGCTCGGCCATCCTTCGCAGGCCTCTTAGGGACCCTCCAGCATCAAGGACCAAAGTCCTCGTCGTGAGGCCGCCGAGTTCCTTCCTGCTTGGCGCATCCCTAGCGGGCATCCTCCTGCCCATCAGATGCTGAGGATCTCAAGCCCTCACCGCGAGGCTGCCGAGTTCCTTCTGCTCGGCACATCCCCAGCGGGCATCCTCCTTCCCATCAGACACTGAGGATCTGAAACCCTCATCGCGAGGCCGCCAAGTTCCTTCTGCTCGGCGCATCCCCAGCAGGCATCCTCCTGCCCATCAGATGCTGAGGATCTTAAGCCCTCACCGTGAGGCCGCCGAGTTCCTTCTGCTCGGCGCATCCCCAGCGGGCATCCTCCTGCCCATCAGACGCTGATGGTCTGAAGCCCTCATCGTGAGGCCGCCGAGTTCCTTCCTGCTGGCGCATCCCCAGCGGGCATCCTCCTGCCCATCAGATGCTGAGGATCTCAAGCCCTCACCGCGAGGCCGCCGAGTTCCTTCTGCTCGAAGCATCCCCAGCGGGCATCCTCCTGCCCATTAGACACTGAGGATCTGAAGCCCTCATCGCGAGGCCACCGAGTTCCTTCTGCTCGGCGCATCCCCAGCGGGCATCCTCCTGCCCATCAGACGCTAAGGATCTCAAGCCCTCACCACGAGGCCGCCGAGTTCCTTCTTCTCGGCGTGTCCCCAGCGGGCATCCTCCTTCTTATCAGACGCTGATGGTCTGTAACCCTCATCGTGAGGCTGCCGAGTTCCTTCCTGCTAGGCGCATCCCCAGCGGGCATCCTCCTGTCCATCAGACGCTGAGGATCTCAAGCCCTCATCATGAGGCCGCCGAGTTCCTTCCTGCTTGGCGCATCCCAGCGGGCACCCTCCTGCCCATCAGACGCTGATGGTCTAAAGCCCTCATCGCGAGGCCGCCGAGTTCCTTCCTGCTCAGCGCATCCCCAGCGGGCGTCCTCCTGCCCATCAAACGCTGAGGGTCTGAAGCCCTTTTCGCGAGGCCACCGAGCCCCTTCCTACTGGGCGCACCCCAGCAGGTAGCTTCCTACCACAACCGTCAGGGATCAAAGTCCTCACCAAGAGGCACTGGGCAGTAACCCTGCTCGGTCCCCGTCCTGAAGGATCTGAAAGCCCTCCCAGAGGCAGCCGAGCCCGAGGTTCCCTCGCTCGGCTATCCCCGGCGGGCAGCTTCCCTGCCATAAGCCGGGGATCAAAAAGTCCTCCCCGAGGCAGTTGGGTCCTTGCCCGGCCATCAACGGCTGGTAGCTTCCTACCACCGCCCTTAAGGATCAAAAGTCCTCATACAGAGGCACCCGAGCAGCTACCCTACTCGGTCAAACTCCGGCTCCTACCCTCTACGTCAGGGATCACAAGCCCTCACAAAGGGAATCGGAGCGGCTACCCCGCTCAACCCCCCAAAGCTGGTAGTCGCCTACCTACAACTCTAAAGAACCAAGCCCTCGAAAGAGACGACTGAGCAACTACCCTGCTCGGCTATCCCTGGCGGTTAACCCCCCTACCGCCGAGACAGATGCATGAAGCCTTAGCAGGAGATGATGGCGTAGCTACCCCACCTCGTCACCCCCAGATGACAGCCAATACTCTAAATCAGAAATGGATGTCAGGTCTGTCCAAGCCTAAACGATCTCCCCTCGACCCCGGGGCCCAGGAAGATACCTCCTCGGAGATGCTCGTCGGCAAGCGATTGCAGTCAGCTCGACGGACGATCGTTAGACAGAGGGCCAACCTGACATGAAAGCACAACGGCGCAAGTAAAAACATCCCGAACGAGCATTCTTCACAAACAGATGGTAGAAAGAAAAACTTTATCACAGCTGAAGAAAAATTTTATTACTACTGCCAAAGATAAGTTTTTTTACAAAGGTATTTTTTGGGCTTCTCAGCCTTACAAAAGTCAAAAGAAAAACAAAATGAAGGTAGGGGAGCGGGGGCTCTACACCTCAGGCCCGGGCGCGACCTCGAGGTCCCCGACCTCTACCACCGGGGGCGCTAGGCCCTCGGCCCCCTCCCCGCCGGGAGCTTCTCCCCCTTGCTCGTCGGCGCCCACGAGGGGGAACTCGGCCCGCAGATCCGCGTCGTCGAACTCCGGCATCCGAGACTTGACAGCATCAAGGGCGTCGTGCCAAATGCGGGTCATGGCCACAGCCAGGTCGTCATAAAAGTCCATCGACCCCTTGTAGCTCGCCACGGCCCTCGATCAAGCCGACTTATAGGCCTCGGCCGCCGCCCCCAGCTCCTTCCGAAGGGTCTTCACTGTCTTCTTCAGGTTGCCAGCGAGCACCTGGGAGTCCTCGAGCTTGCCCTCAGCGATCGTGGCGGCCTCGTGATGCCGGGGTACCTCCCTTTTCCCGGCGTCCACATCACCCTCCAGGGCGGCGATCCTCGCCGACGTCGCCTCCTGCTCTCGCCTGGAGCTCTCTTGTAACGCGGCGAGCTGGCCCGCGACCTCCACCGCCGGTGGTACCACCTCGGTCTCCATGCGAAGGGCGAGGGCCACGTGCTAGAGAGTCTGGGAAGGCATAAAAAGGGAGGATCAGAAATATGAAGGAAAACACTAAATCTCACCGCGCACTGGGGGCTTACCCGCACGGCTTCCTAGGAGATCGACGCCAGCTGAGCCTTGAGAGTTCCCCCAGGAACCCGACCCCCGGCCGAGGTCTCTATCTCGTGGAGGAGGCTGTCCGCGACCGACAGCCCGGACGGCACCGCGAACCGGAGCCCCCCTTCCTCCACCACGGTCGGCGAAGACCGGCCCCGGGAAGGTCTCCGGGAACTCTTCTTGAGCAGCTTCGAGGGGGAGCCGATCTCCTCTTCCGAGGCCGTTTCCTCCACAATCAGGGCTTGCTTCCGACCCGACGCTCTGCTGGGGCCCGGGGTGGGATCCACCGTCGAGCGTCCTCGGGGCACCGCCACCGGGGCGGTGGGAGCAAGGGCAGGCTGCGCCCGGGAAGAGCTGGCGCCCCCAGCCCTAGCAGGCTGCCTCGGTTGGCGCATAGCATTTCGGAGAACGCCGAAGTTCATGGATCCTGCACGAAACAAACACCCAACTTATCAGCAAAACGAGTAAAACATAAACCCAGAAAGCAAGCCTAACTTACCGATGAACTCGACGGGGCTAAGCCCGGCCCAGCTCAAAACCCTCTCAGACAGCAGCACGTCGTATCGAGGGATAGGCTCCCACGACGCCACTCTCACCGCGGCGAGGTCATCGGACAGGTTCCCCGGCAGACCCTTCTCCCTCGACCACTTGGTGGGCACCGGCCAGTCCTCGCCTTCGGGAGGGGAAACGAAGAAAAATTTCTTCTTCCAGTCGTGAATGAAGGAGGGCAAGGCCATGACCCCAGTCCCGGCAGCAACCCTAGGCCGCTTCCTAAAAGTAAAGTAAACCCACCTCGGGTCGCCAGCTCGACCGCCGGGGTGACTCTTGAAAGCAAGGGAGGAATCGAGAAGGGAAAGGCTGAAAGGAACCGTCTGCAGCTTCAGGAGGATCAGGAACCCGAGGAGGATCCTCTACGTGTTCCGCACTAACTGGCCGGGAGCCAAGCCGAAGAAATTCAGAGCGGCGATGACCTCAGGAGAGAAGGGCAAGCGCATTCCGCCCCAAAAAGCTTCCAAATACAGGGCAATCTCCCTGCCCCGTACCTGGTCCGCCCTCTCTCCCTCCTCGGCCAGACGAAGCGTGTAGCGCAGGGGAATGTGGAAGCGAGCTCGAGCGTTGGCGAGCTCGCCCTCATGCCTCACCCAGCACGGGGTGCTGGGGGCTACATCTACCGCCTCCTCCCTGGAGGCGGCCCCCGCCTTACGGCCTCGAGGAGAGAGCTCGGCCCCTGCTCCCCGAGGAGACTCAGACACATCTAAAAGAACCCTAACATCTACTCCTACAACGTATACTGATTCTACAGGGGAAGACATCTAACCTGGGAAAGAAATTCTTCAAAGGTTGGGAACGAAAGAGGGGAGACGAGCGCCGAGCAGCTGGGGCTTGAGGAAGAGAAATATGAGAAAGTAAGGGCCCTAGGGCGGGCCCTACCCGTATTTATTACCGCATACAGCCTTATCCAATGGCGCCCATCGTCTCCCGTCGAAACAGCACCTTGCGCCCAGCGGCTCCGATCGCACCACGTGGCAGCCCAGCGATTGACCGCGTCCCATCAGACGCTGCAGACCTGCGCGCGTCGCATCAGCTAACTGGCGCTCGACACGTGGACCGTCGCTTCGACTGCAGAGTGCACGAACTGGAGCACCCTCCTTAAATGCAAAGATCTCGCCTCGATTCGCTAGCGGAAAGACAACTGACGGCTCGAGGACTCACCCCGACATAACCCTGAGAAGGAGCTCACCTCGGGGGGCCCGGCAGTCCACTCATGACCCGACCCGCTAGCTGGTTGGGGCAAGAGTGGGGGACTAATGATGATGCTCAATATTGGCACAGCTGCAGATCAGGACACGTGGCAGATGACATGTCCCAGGACTCAGAAGAAAGGGCCCACAGAGGCCGACCAGGCCACCCTACACCCGACCTGCAAGCACAAGCTGGCCCTCCTCAAAGCCCCCTGGAAATTAGCCTCCACGAGTATTCATCTCGCCCCGAGCTGCCACAGGACCAAGACTCCTCGTCCTCCCTGCTCGTCCCCGAGCTCACTGCCGAAGCCGTCTTCCTCGGCCCTCCGACCAACTCCACCACTCACAGGCGTAACCGCCGCTCCGCGAATCTCGCCATGCGCAGATTCTACGCCAGCAACATCCCACGTTCCACGCCATCACGATCCCCATTAATGGGCGATCCGCTCTCTACACGGGCATGACGTCAGGAGCGTAACTGGCGGCGCCATACACGAGATATCCGCCGGCCACGTTCCGCTTCCATGCCATCACGATCCCCCATTAACGAGCCTGTCTCGCCATTAATGGGAGATCCCGGCCATCACGCGGGCGTGACGTCGGGGGCATAACGGCCAGCGTGATTCTCGCACCTGCCTGCCTGCTGCCACCGCTATATAAACCCCTCCTTCAGACGGTTCGAGTAAGCTATTTTTACTCTACTAAGCCGTTACTCTACTCGGATTTCCTCTCTTACTTGATCGTCGGAGGGTCGTCGGTGGTCCAACCACCCCGGGATGTCCTTGCAGGTAGCTCGGCCCAAACAACCTCAAACCCATTGAGATCCACATGCTTCAGGAGCCATTCTCTAGATCCAATCTCAGCCGCCTATCGCCGCCATCAGCAGATCAACGGAAGGCAACATCTTGACGTGATCCGACATCCGTCAGCTAGCACCGTCTGTGGGAAATTCTTGATTCCACTGAACAAAGTTCATCTTCCGATCTCAACTCAATGGCGAGCGACCACCGCGATGATCCAAGCACTAGTCGCCGCCTCCCTCACAACGGAGGCGCGGACAAATCGCCTCCCCCACGCGTTCATGACACGTGTCACCCGCGACTGTCCCTCTTCCCCATATTCACACCGGGAAGGTAGGACAGAACCTCACGAATCGATCGAGCAGCTTCACTGCTCGGTCCATCCTTAGCAGGCCCCTTACGACCCCTCCCGCGCTAAGGATCAAAGCCCTCACCAAGAGGCAACCGGGCTCTCCTTTGCTCGGTTATCCCTAGCTGGTAGTTCCATACCCCGCAACGCCAGGGATCAAAGCCCTCGCCAAGAGACAACTGAGCAGCTTCACTACTCAGTCCATCCTTAGCAGACCCCTTACGGCCCCTCCCGCGCTAAGGATCAAAGCCCTCACCAAGAGGCAACCGGGCTCGCCCTTGCTCGGTTATCCCTAGCTGGTAGTTCCCTACCCCCGCAACGCCAGGGATCAAAGCCCTCATCAAGAGGCAAATGGGCCCGCCCTTGCTCGGTTATCCCTGGCTGGTAGTTCCCTACCCCACGACGCCAGGGATCAAAGCCCTCACCAAGAGGCGATAGGGTTCCTAGGCACACTCAAGAGGTTCTACAAGGCATCAACCATGCCAAAATCAAAATTCTGTGTGCCTAACAACTCTATGCAAGATCATTAACTAGAGATTAGGCGAAAGTATAAGAAAGTAAACAACTTTACTAATAAGTGAAAGGGATTACAACCTTTATAGATCTGGTCCTCCACTTCTTTAGCTCCGTGATGATGTCCCTCCACTGCGATCATCGGGATCCCGGACTCTAGCGATGGTTTCGTCAGAGAAATGAGCGGGCTAGGTCGTTGACTTCGGTGCCGAAGATGATCTACGTCGAGGCGACTCAAACTCAAGCTCCATCTTCACTTGGTCATGAACCTTGTGAAGAAAACACCCTATACAACATGGCAAGTGGTAGAGGATGAAGAAATAGGAAGTGGGTTCACTTTGGATTTGGATTTCTCACTTGATTTCAACACTTGGAATTTTCAAGAAAGCTTTCTTCTTCACTTGAAGAAGATGAAGAAGAAAGAAAAGAATGAATTATGTGAAAAGAAAATTCAAGTGAAGACTTATCATAATGCAACCATGGGTAAGTTAACTCATGTAGAGAGCAAACCATAGTTTAGGCAATGGTTAGGTTTAAGTATAAAACAAAATGGTTAAGACTTTTTCAAAGATACTAAGAAGCTTCATGAAGCTTGAAGCAAACAAGAAAAGCCACCATTTAGTTTTAGCAAAATAAATAAAGAAAATAAAACCCTAACCATTAACTAAACATGGTGTAAATCATATACATACCCAAGTTTGCATGTATCATCAATCATGATACAAACTAGTGCACAAACATATATCACATATACAACTTGTGCACATCAAGTGAGAAAATCAATCTTAAGTGAACAAATACTAGTTAATGTAAAGTAATATATCAAATATATAATTATACATTAAATCATTAAATCGATACTTGATTTAATGATCCGGTCATATCGCATATAACCGACTAATATCAAGTGTATCAATGTATCGAATCAACACTTGATTCGGTAACCCGGCTATATCTCATATAACCGTCCAATGATACAAATCGCGAGAATAGAATACAGTATCACATACTGGTATTATTCTCGGTCCCGCACATATCTCATATGCGCTCCTATCTCGTTTCGCTTGAGCCAGGAAACCTCTGTGTAGGACTCTAAAGACTCGTCAATACGCCGGCAGTAGGTGATGATCATATCAAACACCCACAAGCCGCAAGCGGTGTGCTAAACGTAACGGCCACCCGGGTATTGAGCGATCAGAAGATCAACAAGCAAGCCCGCTAGTACTCCTGTGAATCCAATCAGTAACACTCCCGTACAGTCCGGTCTCGTCGTCTGATATGTCGCATATCTCGCCTAGGGGTGGTAAACGTCAGACCCCAGTAGCTCGATAAGTCGTGTCGATATGAGGTCTATATGTAAGTCGATGTACAACACCCCACGACTTGCGGGGAGGCGGAAATATGTAAAACGATCTTTTTCTTTGCTTAAACATCGACTAACCGCATGAATCGAAGCTAAACGATAACTAACATCAAACATAGAAGTTAACAACTACTATGTAAAGGGATTATACCTAAAGAACCGTGTCCTTCATCTTTACGAACTCCACCTCCTCCTTGGCCTTCTCGAAGTAGTAGATGATCCACCCGAGAGCTTTACTCCAAGCTTAGCCTCTAAACTTGAGGCAACTAACTTTCTTTAAGTGCTAATCAAAGAAGCTAGGTGATATAGAGTGAGGGTTATGGTTTAATTAGTCTAACTAATCCTTGTACTCAACACATGAGAGGGGAGGATTAGGGTTTGAAGAGGGAGAGCTTGAGGAGAGAGAAGGTGAAGATTATAATGAGAAGAGAAAATGAGTTATCATAATATATATCAAGCATTTTGTAATATCAAGAAAAGAAAAGAAAATGATTTACAACCATGCTTGATAAATATCTTATGGTGATTCATCTCCATGAGTCATTAAGCAATTATGAAGCATTAATGACATGGATGAATCATCCATATGACTCACTAATCTCATTCAATGTATATGCCACCTAAACCACCTTAGTCACCATCTTCTAGAAGCCTCTCGCGCAATTACGAGAACGCCCCTCCTTTCCGCAAAAATACAGAAAAACTTTAGACTGTATAAATCCAATAACCGGATACCAGTAACTGGCTTAAACCAAAGCCGACTGGTAAAAACTGTCCGAAAGTCGTACGTGCGTAAACACAGGTATGCGTCCGAACCCTTGTCGTAAAACCATACGAGCTCTATATCGTTTCGCCTGGAGTAGAGAAACTCTCTGTGTGGGACTCTAGAGACTCGACTACTACGCTGGCAGTGGGTTTAACCACAGACCGCAAGCGGCACTAGCTGTACGTAACGGTCCCCGGGTAGATGTCGATAAGAAGGCCGATAAGGAAACCCATCCGAACTCCTACTGAATCTGATGTGACAATCTCCGTACAGTCCGGTCCGTTCGTCTAAGACTATCGCATATCGGGCCTAGGGGGCGGCAAGCGTCAGTCCCCTAATAGCGGTATAAGTCGTGTCGGAGCGAAGCCCATTACACCCTGAGAAACTACTGGAACCTACCAGCAAATCTCGCTTGCCCTGGCCAGGGACTTTGCGTAATGGCTCTCTGACACAGCGCGATATCAACCCCCAATACTGGGAGAGACGAATCCTGTCTAACCGCCACTGCCTCCAAGTGCTCGGGACTGCACCCAACTGCTACCTGTTTGCATGACTCCTTTGAGCCGTGGTAGGGTAGCAATCTAAGAGCAGTGGGACACACTCGAGGCGAAGTAGCAGTGTCAAGTCTGCGGACTATGCTGTACTCATGTCACCTGGGAACTGTTCACTGACGACTGGTATAAAACCATCCAACAGTTCCCTGTGAGTCCTGTCCGGTGTACCCATAACCCAACGAGCACCTGCATACTATCTCCAGTACGACGTACTGACGGCTGTGGGACAGACCATCTCCCCAACTGGGATGAGAAGCGTACACACTAGTCTACTCCGGAGTATCGATGCCCTGTCTCGATAATCCTACGACTAGGGACCTGAATAAGGATGTGCTTGTAGACTACCCAGCCCCCACTAGTGTGACTGCCATCACAACGCCGGTAGTCAAGCAAGATCCTAAGAGCTCTATCAATACGTATACTCACATATTAAGATAGAAAAACTAAGTAGCATACTACCATGTTTAGCAAGACTGTTATATACATGTGAATATCCCAAGCTTCCATTAAGTAATATACAAACTAGTATGATACAATAATGGCCCCTAGGGCATATACACTAACAATCTCCCACTTGCACTAGGGCCATGTACTGGCATATCGAAGACCGATGATCTCGAGTAGCCTCTCGAACTGAATCTGAGGTAGGGCCTTTGTGAATGGATCAGCAATGTTCTCTTCAGAAGCAACTCTCCGAACCTCGATCTCCTGACGATCAATGATCTCCCTGATCAGGTGATACCGCCTTAAGATGTGTCTGGACTTCTGATGGGACCTTGGTTCCTTTGCTAAAGCTATAGCTCCGTTGTTGTCGCAATACAGAGGTATTGGATCAACTATGGTAGGAACCACCTGAATTTCTGTTAGGAACTTCTTCATCCAGACTGCTTCTTTTGCGGCATCGCAAGCAGCTATATACTCCGCTTCCATCGTCGAGTCAGCAACGGTGTCCTGCTTGGAGCTCTTCCAGCACACCGCCCCTCCATTGAGGGTAAAGACATAACCCGACATGGACTTAGAATCGTCCTTATCACTCTAGAAGCCGGAATCAGCAAAGGCCTCCAACCTGAGGTCTTTTCCGCCGTAAACCAAGAACATCTCCTTGGTCCTTCTCAGGTACTTGAGAATGTTCTTTACTGCTATCCAGTGCTTCTCCCCTGGGTCTGACTGATACCGGCTTACCACGCTTAGTGCGTAAGCTACATCTGGTCTGGTGCACAACATCGTATACATTATAGAGCCTACCGCAGAAGCGTAGGGTATAATAGACATGCGTTCCCTTTCCAAATCAGTCTTGGGAGACATCTCTTTGGAGAGGGTGATTCCGTGACAAGCTGGTAGATTACCGCGCTTAGAATCTTCCATACTGAATCTTTTCAATACGGTGTCGATATACCTGGACTGCGAAAGTCCCAACATCCTCTTGGATCTATCACGATAGATCCGGATCCCCAGAATGTAAGAGGCATCACCCAGGTCTTTCATGGAGAACCTGTGTGACAAGAATCCTTTGACAGATTGTAGCATAGGAATGTCATTTCCTATCAATAGAATGTCATCCACGTACAAGACGAGGAATACGACACTTCTGGCTACAACTTTACTATATATACACGGTTCATCTGGATTTTTGATAAAGTCATATTCTTTGACTGTCTCATCAAAACAGATGTTCTAACTCCGCGATGCCTGCTTTAGTCCATAAATGGACTTAAGCAGCTTGCATACTTTCCCGCTGCTCCCACTCTGATTGAAACCCTCTAGCTGATCCATATAGACGCATTCTTCTAAATTTCCATTTAGAAAGGCCATCTTTACGTCTATCTGCCAGATTTCATAATCATGGAAGGCGGCAATAGCAAGAAGGACCCGAATGGATTTGAGCATAGCCACTGGAGAAAAAGTTTCGTCATAGTCCAAACCAGGTCTTTGACGAAAACCCTTTGCAACAAGTCTAGCCTTATAGGTTTCCACCTGTCCATCTACACCAATCTTTTTCTTGAAGATCCATTTGCATCCTATGGGTTTTACCCCATCTGGAGCAAAGTCCAAAGTCCATACTTTGTTGGTGTACATGGACTCCATTTCGGTCCGCATTGTATCTAGCCATCGTACCGAGTCGCCGCTCTGGATGGCCTGCTGGAAGTCAGTAGGTTCATCATCACCTATGATGCAATCCTCTCTATCCCCATCTATGAGAAAACCGTAGTATCTCTCAGGCGGATGAGACGGCCTACTACTCCTGCGGAGGGGTGCGGGAATTTCCTGTTCTTCTTGAACTTCCGGTTCTACCAAACTTTCAGTAGCAGCTTGTAGTTCTGGAATTTCTTCCAGTTCTATTTCGCTCCCACTTATTTCCTTTTCTAAAAACTGATGTTCTAGAAAATGGGCATTACGAGAAACAAAAACCTTTTATTCCTCTGCGTAATAGAAATAATATCCCTTGGAGTTCTTTGGATATCCCACAAACATACATTTTACCGATCGTGCCTCGAGCTTGTCCACATGCTGCTTTTTAACAAAAGCTGGACATCCCCAAATCTTCATATGCTGAAGATGGGGTTTCTTCCCAGTCCACATCTGATATGGAGTGGTAGGCACAGTCTTGGTAGGAGCCCTGTTCAGAAGATATGCTGCTAATTCTAGTGCATAACCCCAAAAAGATCGCGGTAACTCAGCATTACTCATCATGGATCGTACCATATCCAATAGGGTTCGATTCCGTCTCTCCGATACACCGTTGTGCTGTGGAGTGTATGGAGGAGTAAGCTGAGAGAGAATTCCTTTCTTTTTTAGGTAACCTAGGAACTCGGCACTCAAGTATTCACCACCTCGATCAGATCTAAGTGATACTTTTGCCGGTTTGGTTTTCTACTTCATTCTTATACTCTTGGAATTTCTCAAAAGCCTCGGATTTATGTTTCATCAGATAAATGAATCCGTATCTTGAGTAATCATCCGTGAAAGTAATGAAATAGGAAAAACCACCTCTTGCATGTGTAGACAATGGACCACATACATCGCTGTGTATGAGTCCTAAGAGCTCGCTCGCTCTTACCCCTTGTCCAGTGAATGGGATCTTTGTCATCTTTCCTTTGAGACAAGATTGACAAGTGTCATAAGTTTGATATTCGAACGAGTCCAAATATCCTTCTCTATGCAACTTAGTCAACCTTCTCTCATTGATGTGACCCAGTCTACAATGCCATAAGAAAGCTTTATTTAAATCTGGAGACTTTCTTTTAAGTGTGTTCTGGACATTAAAAATTTGGAGTTGGTTTAAAACATATATACCGTTATTTAGTGTACCGGACCCAATCAAACCATGATTAAGGTGGATGTTAACAACATCTCTTACAAACGTGAAATCATAACCTTTATTTGATAACAAGGAAACTGATATGATATTACACGTTAAGCTTGGTACAAAAAAATAGTTATGTAAAACCAAAATGTGTCCACTCGTCAATCCTAGGTGATAATCCCCGACGGACGCAGCTCCCACGCTAGCTCCGTTAGCAACCTTTAGGGTCATATCACCTTCCTTCAGCACTCTAGGGTTTCTCAGTGCCTGCAATGAATTGCAAATTGTTGCGCCACGTCAGCGCCCCGGCCGTCTATCCGAGGCCAAAATGCGGAATCAAAATTTTTCTTAACTTTAAACTGGCACTACCGCGGACAATATACCCGGATCGTAACCATTAACCGATACTAGCTACCCAGAGAAGGGGTAAGAGATATACCGAGTGATCCGAGTCCCCGGTCTTCTCGTCGTCGTCCCGATCTCCCGCGGAAACTCCGATCGTCGCATCCTTGCCGGAAGGGCACCACATTGTCTGCATCTTTTACGGGCTCCCACCTCAATACCGAGGCAACTCGGGCGCGAAGTTGGCTAGCCGACGCGCCCAAGAATAGCTGTAGAATGTAGTGTAGAATCATAGTCTCTTTTGGGTTGGTGAAGTTGCCTTGATGGAGGAATCAACAAGATATGAACTTGGGGATTTTTGTAGCAATGAAAAAATGAGATGGATGATAAATTTCCCACACCAAATGAAACTCTCTCATTTTTTTTTTCTTTCTCTCCCAAAATTGTGGCCGGCCACTTCCTCATGGAAATGGTGGTGGAGGCAAAGTATATTACAAGAGGGAGGTGAGTGTAGGAGAAGAAAAGAGGTGACCACATCATAAACATCATCATGATAAACTTACATCAAACCCATGCCCTCTCTTTAATGCAAGTGATGGTGGAAAAAGAAAAGATGCCTTCATAATCAAACCATTTGCATGAAACCCCTCCACAATGTGTAATTTGCAAACTTGCAAATAACACCCTCCATCAAAAGGTCCGGCCGGGAAAGAACAAAGGAAAACCGGCCGGAACGGAATGCAAACTGGCAACTCCAGAAAACTGGTCCCGTAATAAATTACAGGAAAACCCCGACACTGTGCATACACACCCGCATCTGTATTCCGACCGGATACAAATGCAATGAGACAAAATCTACACTGTACTAAACTAGGATCCGGCTTAAACCAAAGCCGGCTAGTAATATCCGTTCGATCCTGATCCGTGCAATACCGCACGTATCTGATCGAACCGTGCCATATAACTATACGGCCTCTAGTACAAACCGTCTGATCCTGATCCGTGCAATACCGCACGTATCTGATCGGACCCTGCCATATCTCCATACGGCCTCTACAGCGTTTCGCCCGAAAGCTGAGTAACTGAATGTGTGGTGGACTCTAAAGACTCGTCAATACTATGGTTGTGGATTTAACCACTAGCACGTCAGAGGTATAAGCCAATACGTGACGGGCCACCAGCTATTGACCAAAAGGGACGTCGATGAGCGAACTCATCCTGACACCCTACTGAGCCTGTTAGTGACAATATCCGTACAGTCCGGTCCGTTTGTCTATGAGCATCGCATGGCGGGCCTAGGGGGTTGGTAAAAGTCAGACCCCCAAAGGCGGTACAAGTCGTGTCGGAGTGTAGCCCAGAACGCCCTGAGATACTACTGGAATACCTACCAGTAAATCTCCTGCCTCGGCCGAGGGCTTTGCGTAATGGCTCTCCTAGACACAGCGCGACCTCACCCCCAATACCGGGAGAGACGAACCCCCGAAGATCCGCTCACTGCCTCCATGTGGCTCGGGACTGTATCCAACTAAAACCTGTTTGCACGACTCCTTTGAGCCGTGGTAGGGTAGTAATCAAAGCACAGTGGGAACTCACACGAGACAAATGACGATCTCAGGTCGATGAACTAACCTGTACACATGTCACCAGGGAACTGCTATCTGACGTCTGGTATAATCCCAACTAGCAGGTTCCCGGCGAGTCCTGTCCGGTGTACTCATAACCTAATGAGCACCTGTATACATCTTAGGTGAACCAACTGACACCAGTGGCTTGTGAGACCGGCCACCGCCCCTCGTCGGGGTATCGACTGTATACACTAGTCTACTAATGGAGTATCGATGCCCAGTCTCGAAACTCCCACGACTAGGGACCTTTTAAGGATGTGCTTATAGACCCCAGCTCCCACGTATATGATCGCCATCATACTGCTGGTCGTCAAGCAAGAATCCTAAGGGCTCTATCAACGTGTAATAGCGACATGTCAGGTCACCTAAAGCAGTACACGATGATAAAGATAAACCAGATAGCATACTATCATCTCGAGTAAGACTGTCGCCCCGGGATAGGTCCTCCCTCAATCATTGCAATCACGTGCCTGTGATCCAATAATTGACTCTGAGGGCACTATCTCCAACAATCTCCCACTTGCACTCAAGGCTAATTATTGCGATGTCGCGTACTCACAGCCCGTGTGATACCGAACACCCAACTCCTCTACTAGTCAGTCTCACAAAGCTCGTTTGCGAAACTATTGCGTTCGAGGAATAGCCTCAGTGAGTGGATCCGCTGTGATGTTTCTTTCTATGTCTCTCTAAATCTCAAGTTCGCGGAGAATACCATCTCCCGAAATGAGCAATACCTGTCTTAGAATGTCTGGGTGTCTGATGGGACCTAGCTCATAAATGAACTCCAAATCCAAACTTCTTAGACTGTATCGTCAACTGAACTTAATCAGTATCCTGCGCCATGCCTCCCTCAGTATCTTCCTGGATCACCTGTCCAGAATACTGTCCCTCGTCAGAGGGAGAACTATAACTCTGACAACCTCCTTGTCGTCCATGTCACCTTGGAAGCCTGGAGTGATAACCGTCTCCTAAAGGAGGCAGCCGTTATCATATCCCTAGAACATTCACTTATGTTCTAAAACTGCTTCCGACTGTTCCTCCAGGATTGGATCAATATCAACTTATTGCATCTAGTGCAAGAACAACATCTGGTGTGGTACTTGACATCTCATGATTGACTCAATTGCCTAAGCAAGTGATTTGCCAATCATGCACATCCCTCTCTACTTTAGTCTATAAGACACCTTTAGAGAGGGTGACTCCATTACCTGCAGGTACACTACCATTCCAGGAGTCGTCCATTCTAAATACTCTTAGAATGCTGTCAAAGTACCCTGATTGGGAAACCACCCAAATCTAGATCTAAAACCATAGATCTAGTAACCAGAATGTCTGATATAATATCCAAGTCCTGTGTGGAGAAAACACTGTGTGACAACCAAAGTATAACCGATCGTATTATAGGAGTTTCCTTTCCTACTCTGTGTATGTCATCCAAAACCAGGATATCACACCCTACTACCTTCTTAACAGATCCATCCCCTATTCTGATGACGTCAAACCTATGACTGTCACATCAGAAATAGATGATCTATCTCCGCTATATCTGCTTTAGTCTATAGACATAAGCCTGATGTCCACCAATGCTTCCGCTGCTCCCACTGACTACGACAACCCTCTGGCAGAGTCATATAGACGTGCACTTCTAAAGCTAGTTTAGAATGACGCTATACTCATCCTCCTGCCGGGTCTCGCAGCCTGGAACAACAACAATGGCAAGTGTGGGTAAACAAGAACTTCCCTGTCACCGTCCTTGAGGCTACCGGAGTACCTCTCGGGTGCCTGAAGTTACCCACCTTATCTGCGGAGTGGCCAATGGAATGTCAAATCAGATTGAATCTTTAGGTTCCTTATCAAATCTTCAGTAATCGTTTGCGGTTCTGGAATCACTTCCAGTTCTACCATACTCCCACTACTGTTTTCTGAAAAATAACCATTTCTTTTTAAAATGTGGCGAGTTAAGAACAATATCACTATTGATCTTCCAGATGGTAGAAAGTCAACCCTCGTCATAGCCTGGGTCAACCCACAAACAGCCATTACAGAAACGCGCCTTGAGTTGTCCAGTGTCTGGTTTTAATCATAAGCCGGACAACTCCCCATACCTTAACAATGTCAAGATATGAACTGTTCTATATCCAATATAGAACCAGAGGCACTGATTTAATTGAACCAGATTCAAATCATGCATCTGTCTCCAGTGCATGTCAACTAAATGGAAGGAGGCCGATCAGCGTTACCCAACTTAGGAATGCTTCCAATTATGAGTAACCTGAAAGAGAAGCAAGTTCTCATTACTATCAACTGAATACCATACACAAGTATCTACATCTTCGATCACCTTGAAGAATCCCGATACTTGCAATACCTGGTTCTCTACTCTATTCTTATACCAATAACTCCTCAAAATTCAGACCCTGTGTTTGTACGAAACACATGTCTAAGAATTAGAGTAGTTAAAAGTAAACAGAATATAGTATGAGGACCAACCCCACTGTCCTTATGGACACTGGACAATATACAATACTCTGTATAAGTCCGCCGAGTCTAACAACTCTTTCACTGTGTGTCGTAGGTTGAAAACTGTACTTATGGTTAAGAAGAATTACACCGCTGTTTAATGCTCCTTACCTAACCATCCACTGATATAGGTAAATGTCATCGACATAATATCAAAAGGTATATCTCACTCTATGAAAATAGACGTACAGATATATCAATTTGAAATTGGTGCACAACAGCGGATATTCAAAACCAAATATTTGCCGACCGGCAAACAGCCCAGATGATCTCCTCAAATATCACCGATTACAACGAATCCCGATATAATGAGGATGATCACCCTATTCCCAATAACTTACTCCCACTCATCATCTGTAAAACCATACAGATGTGAGAATCAAACCTGGTAAATACATACCCTGGAGAAAGTGTCCAATCGGGAAATCAGTTTTTCTTTTAACAGTATACAGTTGAACTGAAACATTGAAATGTTTCAATGGGGTATCCCGGTATTCCTAGTAAAGCCTCTACCATTATCCAGATTCACAACTGTAACCGTATAATTCTTTGCCATCTCTCCAAATCCCTTTATATGTCTTTAGTCATTACCTTCTGCACACCCCTTAGGCCAAATGGTTTTCTTCCTTCCCTACCGTTCGGCACCAGCCTATGGTTTGGAAGAAGACTATCCAATAAGCATAAAAGGTGTACTGTCCTAATCCTAGGAGCACTCGCAAAGCGAGAGAAGGTGAAGATTAAAGACAACCGAATAAACCTTATTCCTATTTCTCCTGAACCAGGATCCATCCCCGAACTGGAACAAGTTCCTTTCGAGTTCGTATATAACCATACGATGGATTATCCAATAAACTTGGGATCTTCGTAGTGATACGGAGTGTCCTGGAGAAATACAAAGGTGATTTAGGATTGGCGAAGAAATACTTGGTTCGGTCGTGAATAGCAGTCGCAATTTACTTTGCCCTCTTACTAATCCCTTTCTTTGTCTTAACTTAATACCTTCTGTACACCATCGTTATGCTAATTGGTTTTCTTCATTCCCCACCGTTCGGCACCTGCCTAAGGTTTGGAAGAAGACTATCCAATTTGCGTAATAGGTGTACTATCTCCTAAACCAAGGAGTACTCGCAATGAGAGAAGGTGAAAAGAAAAGACAACTGAATAATCCTATTCGTTTTCTCCAGAACCAGAAACCATCCTCGAAGTCCTTCGAGTTCGTATATAACCATACGATGGTTTTGTCCAATGGAAGTGGACGTTCGTAGTAATACGGGGTGTCCTGGAGAAAAGGGTAAAAGTAGGAGTGGCAATGAGGTTTGCAACTCTGACAATCCAAAAGCCAGTGTTAAGAAGGTTCGGTCAACTTAGTCACTGAGTCATAGTCCAGGGTCGGGTCAATGGTCGCTGCCAGAGAGAGAGAGAAAAGAAACACTCAGCGTGCACTCTAACCTAGATCAGAATGGTTATCACTTTATCTAATCTGGAAACCTCCCACTGTAACCTCAAATTCTCCTCCAAACCTGAAAGAAGAATTAGTCGGGATCACCCGAGGAGTAAACCAACTCATCAGAGGGAATCGGGATCCAACTATCATCGCATGATAACGTGACGGAATCCACTCACGTCACCACACTCCAGAAGGTATGCGTATGTCTGGCAAGTTTCAGTTCTTTTGAAACTCCCGATGTGATTTTTACCCCTAGGACCCAAGTGACCTTGACTGAGCCAACATATCAAAGGATCCTAGTCAAGTTCAACCCGTCATTATCTTGATTGCATTAGACCCACCCGTACGAATCCTTGACTGAGCCAAAATGACCGCACGACTGTCCTAACCAATCTCATATCCATGCAACAGAAAAGCACTACATAGCTACCGAACACTACGCCTCGGCTAAGCACGACATACGCAGCACGAATACTAAGTAATACTAATCTGAAATGACGGAGGGCTACGACTGGTTTTTGGCGAAAAACCTTTAACGTAATGAACTTGATATCGTTGAAGGAACTGCATAACTTTTTATAAAAATATAGTGACGAAAACCTTAGCTAAAGAGGTCACTCCCGGTGAAGGGATCTCGGCTCTTTCCCCGTAGAATGAGGTGCAGGATATTCCAACTGAATACCACGATGCAAAGCAAAAGTAATCGGCTATAGTGAAGTTAATGCCCTGACGCAAACTTCTGTCCAAGGGGTCACTCCCGGTGAAGGGATCTCGGCCCTTGCCTCGTCGACTGAGGAGCAGGATATTCCAAATGAATACCACGATGCAAAACAAAAGTGAACGTCCTTGGAATAACAGCTTTTTTGAAAAGTGTTCCAACAACATCAGAATAGGTTTGTTTATCTTGCATTGATCCGAATCAACGCAGTCCCATCAATGGATCACACCACAAAGAACGAAAATATACTGACGTACGTATATGCCATCCGCATTCGCCACTGGGTCCCGTCATCACCCGTTAGGTTAGCTAACTAACGGCAGAGCGGGGACTGGACTAGCGCGGATGAAAAACATATACAACATCTACTAATATATATACCAATATATTATATTTCGCTCAAGGCGTGATAAAATGCAACATCACAGAAATGTACAGCATCACAGAACAATACAGATATCTGGAAGCCCCGGGTTTCACAGAGCCGCTGCTGAAACCCGACGTTCCCCTGGTCGTGTGGATAGCCGGTGCAATGAAATCCTAGACCCCTACGGGCGCGGCAAGTCACCCGCCAAAACCTGAAGCGAGGCAGCCCCCTTCAGCACCGTGAATGGACCACCCAGCACTTCATGGAATCCGGTAACTTGGGCACCCCTCCTGGGTCCACATGTACCCCCTACGAGTGCGGCGAATAGCCCGCCAATCCTGGAGTGAAGCCCCTTCCGTCCCAATGCCATGAGATGCGGGCTTGTTGCCCTCCAGAACCCGGCTATCCGTGCACCCCACCGCGGGGCAATCCTAGTACAGAAAGTAAAAATATACATACAACGGGTACATCGACCGCAACCAGGTCGTGCCCCAAAAGAATAATACAAACAGGCAGTGACGGCAGTCCACATGTCGGACGCTCGCCCCGCAATATCAAATGTACATATAAAACAAAACTGTACTAACATTGCATCCAAGCTATCCCCCACGACCGATCCGCAACAACACAGCATAAACACAGAACATCAACGTGAAAATCACGTTCACAAATCCGTCTAACCGGGCTATAGCAGTTAGACAGGATTTACCGATCAAGTGATATTCACGGTCGCAGATATAATGTAAATACTGTGAAATAATGTGTTTAAAATATCCAATCGATCAAAAATTAACAAGTGGGCCCCCAAGTAATACTGTAGCACTCACAGAAAATCTGGGCCCAATATTAATATTCAAAAACCCCAAAAATTAGCCCAGAAGCCCACTGGAAAAATATGCCACAGTGAAGACACCAATGCGCGGCGGAACCGCGGCCCAAGGGGGGGTTTTGCCGCGGTTCCGCGCTTGGGTGATCAACTGACTGTGTCGAATTTTTCCAGTAGTCTTAGAATTTCCAGTACATTAGTTTTTTACAACCTGAAAAATTTTTAGAGCTCGGAAAAAATCGACAGAAAACTGATGCACACGAAATGTGGTTTTTGGGATTTTGGTCGATCGGATAAGTAAAACGCATTAGAACAAGCTAGGCAAGGTTAATGGCGTGGCTCTGATACCATGTTGCGCCACGGCAGCGCCCCGGCCGTCTATCCGAGGCCAAAATGCGGAATCAAAATTTTTCTTAACTTTAAACTGGCGCTACCGCGGACAATATACCCGGATCGTAACCATTAACCGATACTAGCTACCAAGAGAAGGGGTGAGAGATATACCGAGTGATCCGAGTCCCCGGTCTTCTCGTCGTCGTCCCGATCTCCCACGGAAACTCCGATCGTCGCATCCTTGCCGGAAGGGCACCACATTGTCTGCATCTTTTACGGGCTCCCACCTCAATACCGAGGCAACTCGGGCGCGAAGTTGGCTAGCCGACGCGCCCAAGAATAGCTGTAGAATGTAGTGTAGAATCATAGTCTCTTTTGGGTTGGTGAAGTTGCCTTGATGGAGGAATCAACAAGATATGAACTTGGGGATTTTTGTAGCAATGAAAAAATGAGATGGATGATAAATTTCCCATACCAAATGAAACTCTCTCATTTTTTTTTTCTTTCTCTCCCAAAATTGTGGCCGGCCACTTCCTCATGGAAATGGTGGTGGAGGCAAAGTATATTACAAGAGGGAGGTGAGTGTAGGAGAAGAAAAGAGGTGACCACATCATAAACATCATCATGATAAACTTACATCAAACCCATACCCTCTCTTTAATGCAAGTGATGGTGGAAAAAGAAAAGATGCCTTCATAATCAAACCATTTGCATGAAACCCCTCCACAATGTGTAATTTGCAAACTTGCAAATAACACCCTCCATCAAAAGGTCCGGCCGGGAAAGAACAAAGGAAAACCGGCCGGAACGGAATGCAAACTGGCAACTCCAGAAAACTGGTCCCGTAATAAATTACAGGAAAACCCCGACACTGTGCATACACACCCGCATCTGTATTCCGACCGGATACAAATGCAATGAGACAAAATCTACACTGTACTAAACTAGGATCCGGCTTAAACCAAAGCCGGCTAGTAATATCCGTTCGATCCTGATCCGTGCAATACCGCACGTATCTGATCGAACCGTGCCATATAACTATACGGCCTCTAGTACAAACCGTCTGATCCTGATCCGTGCAATACCGCACGTATCTGATCGGACCCTGCCATATCTCCATACGGCCTCTACAGCGTTTCGCCCGAAAGCTGAGTAACTGAATGTGTGGTGGACTCTAAAGACTCGTCAATACTATGGTTGTGGATTTAACCACTAGCACGTCAGAGGTATAAGCCAATACGTGACGGGCCACCAGCTATTGACCAAAAGGGACGTCGATGAGCGAACTCATCCTGACACCCTACTGAGCCTGTTAGTGACAATATCCGTACAGTCCGGTCCGTTTGTCTATGAGCATCGCATGGCGGGCCTAGGGGGTTGGTAAAAGTCAGACCCCCAAAGGCGGTACAAGTCGTGTCGGAGTGTAGTCCAGAACGCCCTGAGATACTACTGGAATACCTACCAGTAAATCTCCTGCCTCGGCCGAGGGCTTTGCGTAATGGCTCTCCTAGACACAGCGCGACCTCACCCCCAATACCGGGAGAGACGAACCCCCGAAGATCCGCTCACTGCCTCCATGTGGCTCGGGACTGTACCCAACTAAAACCTGTTTGCACGACTCCTTTGAGCCGTGGTAGGGTAGTAATCAAAGCACAGTGGGAACTCACACGAGACAAATGACGATCTTAGGTCGATGAACTAACCTGTACACATGTCACCAGGGAACTGCTATCTGACGTCTGGTATAATCCCAACTAGCAGGTTCCCGGCGAGTCCTGTCCGGTGTACTCATAACCTAATGAGCACCTGTATACATCTTAGGTGAACCAACTGACACCAGTGGCTTGTGAGACCGGCCACCGCCCCTCGTCGGGGTATCGACTGTATACACTAGTCTACTAATGGAGTATCGATGTCCAGTCTCGAAACTCCCACGACTAGGGACCTTTTAAGGATGTGCTTATAGACCCCAGCTCCCACGTATATGATCGCCATCATACTGCTGGTCGTCAAGCAAGAATCCTAGGGGCTCTATCAACGTGTAATAGCGACATGTCAGGTCACCTAAAGCAGTACACGATGATAAAGATAAACCAGATAGCATACTATCATCTCGAGTAAGACTGTCGTCCCGGGATAGGTCCTCCCTCAATCATTGCAATCACGTGCCTGTGATCCAATAATTGACTCTGAGGGCACTATCTCCAACACAAATATGAGATCCTGATCCGGTATCCAATACCCAGGAAGTAGAGTTGATCGACAGACAATTCTCAATTACAAACACACCTGAAGTCGAAGCCACAGCTTGCTTCGGTTCCTGGTTCTTGGCGTTCTACACCTTGCAATCCTTTTTCCAGTGCCCTTTCCTGTGACAATGGAAGCACTCATCCTGGCCAACTACCGGTACCGCAAACTTTTTCTTTCCCTTCCCTCCCACCTTACTAACACCTCCTCTAGGTTTGGTGGCGGCCTTCTTCTTCCTTCCTTTGGCCCTAGCCTTGGACCCGGAAGAAGATGTACCGCTAACAAACATAGCGGGTGTTTCCCTTGTCTTCTGCAAGGTGCCCTCTGCACTCCTTAACATGTTCAGGAGTTCCGGAAGTTCAACTTCTTTTCTTTGAATGTTGAAGTTCAGGATAAACTGGGCGTAGGTGTGAGGAAGGGACTGGAGAATAAGGTCTGTATAGAGCTCATTATCCAAAGTCGTCCCAAGGTCTGCGAGCTCTTCAATATAGCCGATCATCTTTAGGACATGTTCTCCTACCGATGACCCGACCGCCAACCTCGCTCGAAACAAGTTCTTAGAGGTCTCGTATCTTGCTATACGATATTGCTCTCCATAAAGTTCCTTTGTATGGAGAAATATGCCATCAAGGTCCATATCCTCGTGCCTCCTCTGATGTTCATTGTTCATTGAGGCAAGCACGATGCACTTGGCTTTCGCGCAATCTAAATCCCAGGTTTTGCAGATTTCCTTATCCGCATTGCTGGATTTGGGACCAGGGACAGCAGGTGCCGTAGCGGTGAGGACGTACCCCAATTTGTCATAGGTCAAACCCATTTTGACATTCCGCAGTCAATCTTTATAGTTTGGCCCTGTCAGTATATTTTTCTCTAAAAGTAACTTAAGTCCAGTCATTTTCAGGGTCGCTGCAATTAGGAGAGAGAGAAGAAAACTCTTTAGCATGATGCTCTTGCAAGTTTAGAGTGGTTTTTAGTTTATCTAAACTGGATGGCTCCCACTGTTTCTCGAATCCTTCCTCAAACCATAAAAGAAGAATTAGCCAGGACTATTCTCAGTGTACAATTCTTGCTTAACCGTTCAGCCAGGCTAGTGTCGATACTTCGAGGGAGGTTTTCCAACGCTTTCGCGAAGTTCCTTAATTAAATAACCTCTTTTCTCTGGGGGCGTAACCCCGCTGACACCTTTCTGGACACCTACTTGGTTTATAGCATTGATCGTTAAGTGACGAATCTCCTAATAAGTAGCATATACTCACAGTAGGATCGGGATCCAAATATCATCATATGATAATGTTGAAGGAATGCTACCAACATTCATCAAACTCCAAATAGTATGCATCACTTTGCAAATTTCAGTTTCTTTAGAAATTCCCGATATAAGTTTTTGCCCCATGCTCTTATGACCTTGGCTTTGGTCAAAATATCATAAGTCACATGTCAAGTTCTACCCGTCATTATCTTGTCAATTTGAACCCATCCGTATATACCCCTGACTTTGGTCAAATGATAATACGACTGTCCCAAACTAACTCATCTATCTTATGCAACAAATGAAAACTCAGCAGCTACCAAACACTATGCCTTGACTTTGGCCAAAATGCATAGTTTGAATACTACTGAATACCCAAATGAAATGACGGAGGGCTACGAATGGTTTTGGCGAAACCGTGAACGTAGTGAACTTGATATAACCGAAGGAACCTGATAGCTTTTAAAAGGAGTGGTTAAAGCTCCGCATTTAAAAATATCTGTTTTTAAAATTAACCGAGTGGTTTCTTTTAAATTGTTCCAACGATTAACTTTTGGTTTATTTTCTTTGCATTATAAATAATGCGTCCCATCATTAACCTATCATTGCAGAAAACAACGAAAATACAACGTCCTCTTATGCCATCCGCATTCGCCACGGGGTCCCGTCATCACCCGTTAGGTTACTTAACTAACGACAGAGCGGGGGCTGGGCTAGCGCGGGTGTAAAACATAAGTGACGTCTAAATAGCTATCATATATAGATATTGTACATTCGTCAAACGCAATAATAGGCATTCCAGATCACAGATGAACTTTATTGGATTTGCAAGCAATCCGTGTTTGTTTTGAGCCTGCAACAAAAGACGGATTACACAGTTGTGATGAATAGCCATTACCCCACCCAAGACCCCAACGGGTACGGCAAACTACCCGCCCGGCAGTTTGTGCAGCCCACCTTGGGTCTGTCCTAGGAGCAAAAACAGTAAAATGAAATAATACAACGGTGGCTACAACCGCAACCTGGATGTGCCCCGCAAAATAATATTACAACAAATTACATTTACATCAAATGAATTAAATAACAACCCATCACATAACCCCGGCTATACATCACAACAGTCCAACAAAGTTCATATCCACAAACAGTAAAAACCATTACAAAAATGTGCAACCCCCTGCCAACCGACATACTAGCAGTTAGGGGAGGTTTACGAACACATTATTCAAACACAGATATAATCCAACAAGCAAATACTGTATGATTTCGATCGATTAAACACTTTTAATTTTGCTCCAATACTTCTCTGTAAATCTGAAACCTGAGCAAAAATAAAAACTTCCAGAAAATACCAAATATCACAGAGAAGCAACACAGGAAAATTGGGTTCCTGAATCGCCAACTCGGTGGCGGAATCGCGGCGGATCGGTGGTATCCGCCGCGGTTCCGTGGCGCTTTAGGCGATTCAGGGGCCCAATTTTCTTGGGTGTTCTTCTACTATCTTTTCAAGCTTTCTGAACATCCCTGAAAAAATTTTGGACTTCATTTAAAAATCGACAGAAACTTGTGATTTCGGGTTTTTCCGGTTTCGTTTTTTCCATTCGAAATTCATACAAATTTGCAAGTAAGTTATTTATTGTTTAGCGAGGCTCTGATACCACTGTAAGTCGATGTACAACACCCCACGACTTGCGGGGAGGCGGAAATATGTAAAACGATCTTTTTCTTTGCTTAAACATCGACTAACCGCATGAATCGAAGCTAAACGATAACTAACATCAAACATAGAAGTTAACAACTACTATGTAAAGGGATTATACCTAAAGAACCATGTCCTTCGTCTTTACGAACTCCACCTCCTCCTCGGCCTTCTCGAAGTAGTAGACGATCCACCCGAGAGCTTTACTCCAAGCTTGGCCTCTAAACTTGAGGCAACTAACTTTCTTTAAGTGCTAATCAAAGAAGCTAGGTGATATAGAGTGAGGGTTATGGTTTAATTAGTCTAACTAATCCTTGTACTCAACACATGAGAGGGGAGGATTAGGGTTTGAAGAGGGAGAGCTTGAGGAGAGAGAAGGTGAAGATTATAATGAGAAGAGAAAATGAGTTATCATAATATATATCAAGCATTTTGTAATATCAAGAAAAGAAAAGAAAATGATTTACAACCATGCTTGATAAATATCTTATGGTGATTCATCTCCATGAGTCATTAAGCAATTATGAAGCATTAATGACATGGATGAATCATCCATATGACTCACTAATCTCATTCAATGTATATGCCACCTAAACCTCCTTAGTCACCATCTTCTAGAAGCTTCTCGCGCAATTACGAGAACGCCCCTCCTTTCCGCAAAAATACGGAAAAACTTTAGACTGTATAAATCCAATAACCGGATACCAGTAACTGGCTTAAACCAAAGCCGACTGGTAAAAACTGTCCAAAAGTCGTACGTGCGTAAACACACGTATGCGTCCGAACCCTTGTCGTAAAACCATACGACCTCTATATCGTTTCGCCTGGAGTAGGGAAACTCTGTGTGTGGGACTCTAGAGACTCGACTACTACGCTGGCAGTGGGTTTAACCACAGACCGCAAGCAGCACTAGCTGTACGTAACGGTCCCCAGGTAGATGTCCATAAGAAGGCCGATGAGGAAACCCATCCGAACTCCTACTGAGTCTGATGTGACAATCTCCGTACAGTCCGGTCCGTTCGTCTAAGACTATCGCATATCGGGCCTAGGGGGCGGCAAGCGTCAGTCCACTAATAGCGGTATAAATCGTGTCGGAGCGAAGCCCATTACACCCTGAGAAACTACTGGAACCTACCAGCAAATCTCGCTTGCCCTGGCCAGGGACTTTGCGTAATGGCTCTCTGACACAGCGCGATATCAACCCCCAATACCGGGAGAAACGAATCCTGTCTAACCGCCACTGCCTCCAAGTGCTCGGGACTGCACCCAACTGCTACCTGTTTGCACGACTCCTTTGAGCCGTGGTAGGGTGGCAATCTAAGAACAGTGGGACACACTCGAGGCGAAGTAGCAGTGTCAAGTCTGCGGACTATGCTGTACTCATGTCACCTGGGAACTGTTCACTGACGACTGGTATAAAACCATCCAACAGTTCCCTGTGAGTCCTGTCCAGTGTACCCGTAACCCAACGAGCACCTGCATACTATCTCCAGTACGACGTACTGACGGCTGTGGGACAGACCATCTCCCCAACTGGGATGAGAAGCGT
Organism: Agapanthus africanus; assembly: GCA_030015575.1. Taxonomy (NCBI): domain Eukaryota; kingdom Viridiplantae; phylum Streptophyta; class Magnoliopsida; order Asparagales; family Amaryllidaceae; genus Agapanthus; species Agapanthus africanus. Next base: position 393,960,007 of record CM057343.1, read on the forward strand.
ACACACTAGTCTACTCCGGAGTATCGATGCCCTGTCTCGATAATCCTGCGACTAGGGACCTGAATAAGGATGTGCTTGTAGACTGCCCAGCCCCCACTAGTGTGACTGCCATCACAACGCCGGTAGTCAAGCAAGATCCTAAGAGCTCTATCAATACGTATACTCACATATTAAGATAGAAAAACCAAATAGCATACTACCATGTTTAGCAAGACTGTTATATACATGTGAATATCCCAAGCTTCCATTAAGTAATATACAAACTAGTATGATACAATAATGGCCCCTAGGGCATATACACTAACACTATAACAGTTCGAGAAACAACTGGTAACACTTACCAGTAAATCTCAGCAACCCTGGCCAGGGATTTCCGGTTATAGCCAATCGAACATAGCACAACATCAACTCCCTATACCGGGAGAGACGAATCCCCTCCTATCGCTCATTGCCTCCATGTGATTCGGGACTGTACCCAAAAACCACCGTTTTGCACGCCCTCTTGGACGTGGTAAGGTGGAAATCAAAGCACCCTGAGAATCACACAAGACTCGATGACGATCTCAGGTCAACAGACTACTCTGTACCAGTGTCACTGGAGAACTGCCATCTGACGTGAGGTATAATACCATCTGGGAGTTCTCGGCGAGTCCGTCCAGTGTACTCAGTCTCCACTGAGCACCCGTACACCATCCTTGATGTCAAACACCGATGGATATGGGATCATCCATCGCCCATCATATGGGTCAAGATGCATATACGCTAGTCTACACTGGTGCATCGATGCCCTGTCTCGATACACCCATGACTAGGGACTTTGAAAGATGTACTTATGCACTACCATGTCCCCACTAGTATGATCCGCACCATAATCCAGGTAGTTAAGTACACATCCTAAGGGCTTTACCAACATGTAACAGAGAGACAATCAGTATACACGTTAAAGTAAAGAGTAACCAGATAGCATACTATCATGTCGAGAAAGAAAGTCCTCCCTATATATTTCCAAGCATCCACTACAATATACATCATATGTACAGTAATGGCCTCTAGGGCATACATATAACTAACAATCTCCCACTTGCACTAGGGTCATCTGTTGTGGTATCACATACCCAACAATTAGCTGTGGTTGAAGTATCTCATACTCAACCATCCCATGAAAGTCTCTACTGGGAAGAAGGCCTTTGTGAGTTGATCCGCGCTGTTGTCCTCTGTGTCTACTCTCCTAACCTCGATCTCCCTGGAGATCAACCATCTCCATGATCAGGTGATACTGCCTAAGAATTATATCTGGATTTCTGATGGGACGGGGGTTCCTTGGCATAAGCCACAACTCCATTGTCACACAATGGTAGGAACGAAGTTCATCTCACGAACTTATATATATATCCAGACTGCCTCTTTGGTAGCATCCTTGGTAACGATGTATCTTGCCTTTAATCGTCTAGTAAGTCACGGTATCTAGCTTGGAACTCTTCCAACATACCGTCCCTCCACTGAGGGTATAGACAATGCCTGCGACTGACATTCAGTCGTTCTTATCACCCTGGAACCTTTCCAGTGATTCTCCCCAAGATTAATTGATACCATCTCACTACATCTAGTGAGAATCCTAACATCCAATTAGATCTATCTCATAGATCCAAAACCTAGGATTTAGGAGGTATCACTTTGATCCTATATGGAGAATCCTTGTGATAAGCGGAGATTGACCGAGCGTAGCATAGGAAACTCCTTCCCTATCAAGAGTATGCCATCCACGTACTCTACGAGGATCATCACCATACTCCCTACTACCTTTTTGTATATACAAGGTTCATCTACCATTTTGATGAAGTCAAGCTCTTTGACTACCACATCAAAACAGACGTTCCAACTCCGCGATGCCTGCTTTATCACATAAAGCATCTTGCTCACGTTTCCGCTGCTCCCACTATTTACGAAGCCCTCTGGCTGTATACTTATAGACGCTCTCTTCCAAATCATCATTTGGAAAAGCAGTCATGACACCCAACCACCAGATATCGTAGTCATGGTATATAGCCGTGGCAAGTAGGATCTGGATGGACTTAAGTATAGGCCCCAGAAAAAGGTTTCATCATTAGCCACAATTGGTCTATAATGCAAACCTTTAACAAGTCTAGCTTTGAAAGTCTCAACTTTTCCATGTACACCAAGTAATCTTCTCAAGATATACTTGCTTCTGATGGGTATTTAACTCTTCAGATAAAGCAACCAAAGTCTATACTTTGTTGGTGTATAAGGATTCCATCTCAGATCACTAAGCATCCAGCCATTCTTACAGAGTCCCACTCCTGATGGCCAGCTCGAAACTAGTTGGGTCATCATCTCATGATGCATTCCTCTCTCCCACTGTCATAAAGAAACCGAAGTATCTCTCAGGTGAGTGAGGAACCCTACTAGATCGGCGGAGAGGCTGAGCTTCGTTGGTATCTACTGAATCCTTTGGTTCTACCAAATCATCTGCTGTAGTTTGTATAGCTGGAACTCTTTCCAGTTCTACATTACAGACCTTGCCTCGAGCTTGTCCGGATTTTGCTTTTAGACATAGGCCGGACAACCCCAAATCTTAACTGACTTAAGATATGGGCTTTTCCCTTACCATATCATATATGAAGTGGTAGGCAACTGATTTGATTTAAACCCTATTCAATAGGTATGCAACTTCTCAAGTGCATAACTCCCAAAAGGAAATAGGAAACTCAGTAGTACTCATCATAGAGCACACCATATCACATAGGGTGCTTTTGCTCCGCCCCGATATACCATCGTGCTATGGTGTATACGGAGGAGTAATGCTGAGAGAGAATCTCATTCTCCTTTAGAATAGTCCAAGAATTCCATGCACAAGTATTCTCCTCTTGATCTCATCATAGGACATAATACTTATACCTGTATTTTGGTTCTCTACTTCTAACTTATATTCTGTGAATATCTCAAAAGTTTCGGACATGTGTTTCAATAGGAACATATGTCTGAATCTTGAGAGATTATCAGAGAATGTAATGAAGTACAAAGAACCGGTCCTGGCATGTGTAGACAGGGAACCTTACATACATCATCATGTATCAGTCCCAAGAGTTTACTAACTCTTTCTCTGTTTCCAATAAACAGAGCTATGGTCATCTAATCTTTGTGACATGACTGGCAAGTTTCACAAGATGTAAATTCAAACTGATTTAAATATGCATCTAAAATGTAACTTAAGCAAGTCGGGTCATATTGATATGACCTAGTCTACAATACCTCAAGAAGGAATCGTTCATTTCGGAACTATTCTTCTTGTGTGTGTTCTGTATACTAGGAACTGTAGCTTGATTTAGAACGTCAATGCTTTTAGATAACGTGCCTGAACCTATCAACTTTTGAAATAGGAAATGTTCAAAACATTATCCAACAATAAAAAATTATATCCTTCTTTAATAAATAAAGAGATTGATATGATTTTGTATATCAGGTTCGGTATCTAATAACATTCGTTCAGAATCAATGTATTCTGGTAATATAGGGTGATAGTGACCAACAGACTTGGCTGCAACACTTGCACCATTTTCTGTCTCATGAAACTTATCACCCGTTCTCAGTTCTCTACCTTTCTGTAGCCCATATAACAGATTATGTATGCGGGATCCTGATCCGGTATCAAATACCCAGGACGTAGAGGATACTGAGAAACAGTTCTTTGTAATGAACACACTCGAAGGGGATGCATCTTATGCACTTTCTTCGTTTGGGCGGCATGGGATTCCTGGTATTCCCCTATTTCTTGCTCTGTCTTATAACAATTATAAGTTGGAGCGGGGCCAACGTTCCCCAGCTCAGTATAACAAGCGGGTTCGGTCAATATATCCGTATTATTATCTTGATTAAGGCGTGATATGGTCGCTACCTGGAGAGAGAGAGAAGAAAACACTCAGTGTATGCTCTTGCAAGATCAGATTGGTTATTATTTTATCTAATCAGGATGGCTCCCACTGTTTTTATCAAATCTTCCTTCAAACCCTAAAAGGAAATACTAGCCGGGATTAATTACACGCTACAAGTTCGCCAATCTTTCAGCCAGGCCAGTGTCGGTACTTTGAGGGAGGTCCCCCGTGCTTTCGCACGAACCTAATTAAAGTAAACCTCGTTTTCCCTGAGGCGTAACCTCGTTAACACCTTTCTAGACACCTACTTGATCGGCTAATTGTAATGTGTAAAACTCTCCCAGGAGTAACTCTTACTCGCAGCGGGTATCGGGATCCAATTATCTCATAGAAGGTATGCAATCTCATTGCAAATTTCAACACTTGAAATTCCCGATAATATTTTACCCCAAACGATCTATGACCTTGACAAGGTCAACAAACCATAAACCGTAAGTCAAGTTCAACCCGTCATTTCTTGATTGAATTAAACCCACCCGCACGACCCTTGACAAGGTCAACAAGGCCGTACGACTACCCTAACCCAATCTGCATCATATGCATAAGCAGATAAATACTGGTCAGCCACCGCACACTGCGCCTTGACAAGGTCAACAAACGCAGCACGAATACTAAGCAGGACTTATCTGAAATGACGGAGGGCTACGACAGGTTTTTCTGAAAACCTATTGCGTAATGAACTTGATATCGTTGTAGAATCAAATGATTTTAAAATGGAGTGTTTTTTAGGCTTTTCTAGTTTTGCTAAAGAGGTCACTCCCGGTGAAGGGATCGTCGGCCCTTTCCTCGTCGAATGAGGTGCAGGATATATCATATATATCACTGTGCAAAGCAAGAACTATAGAAGCAATCAAAAGACAAACCAAGGGTTGTAGCATCTGCCAGTCATTGCTAAAGGGGTCACTCCCGGTGAAGGGATCTCGGCCCTTTCCTCATCGAATAAGGTGCAGGATGTTCTATAAGGAACACCGCGATGCAAAGCAAGAACTGTAGCTACCTGTTTTTGAAAATTCGATTCCACAACATCTTTTAGGTTTCTGTTTCTTTCATTAATCATATTAATGAAGTCCCATCATTTAAGTCACCTAAACATCACAGATAAATACGACGTACACTTATGCCATCCGCATTCGCCTCGATGTCCCCTCGTGCACCGTTAGGTTAGGTAACTAACGGCAGAGTGGGGCAGGGCTAGCGCGGGTGTAAAACATAAGTAATGTCTATATAATATATCATATATACTATATATAATATCTATCTGAACATATCACATGATCACATCACAGATAACGCAGCAGAAAATATCATATGAAATATTGGATATACTAGGATGTCCGTGTTTTATTTTGAGCCTCTATAAAACACGGATTCACGGTCGCGATGAATAGCCAAACCCACACCTCTAGACCCCTACGAGAGCGGCAAGCAACCCTACCAATTCTAGAGTTAGGAGACCCGGACTCGACTCCTTGAGTTGGTCTCCCACTGGACTCCAGAACCCGGTTACTTGTGCTCTCCTCGTTGGGTCTATCCTAGTGCGGAAAAGTAAATAATATACAAATGGTGACATCAACCTCAACCCGGAAGTGCCCCAATAAAAGAATATTACATACAAATTTTTACATGAATGAAAATGAAAAACACTCATCTCACATAAAAAACCCCGGCTATTCAAACACGACGATCCAATATAACATATCCAGCAACACATAACATCACATGTCATCAACGTAAGTAAATATGCCCCTCCCAATTGTCGTTGACATATAGCAACGAAACCGGCGATATCACATATTACACTTACGGTCACAGAAAAGAAAGTGTAAAACTACAACAGTTGGAATCCGCAACCTCTTTAGACATCGCATGCCTAATCAAATGAATTCCTTAGACATCGCATGCCTAACAATTATAAATCCCGCATTTCAGTCTCAAAATCGAAAACTGTTTTCAATATCAAGTCGGGCAATTCAACAAGATTCCCCACATCCTGAACGAATGCTCGTCTCAAACTTTAGTGGACGGCCGTACCCCCGGATGCCGTCGATGAAGTGCACTAAGGCGGAACACCGCTGCCGCGAGCACCCGAACGGATGCTTTTGGCGACGGGGTTCTCCTACAGTCACTTGGTCGGGGCTATGGGGCATGGCTATCTATTAAATTTACCCGGCGAGTATCCGCGTACGTAACATGATTGTGACGGACTTTTGCTCACATCAAAATCCCGTGGCAACCGGTCAAGTGAGACTAAACTGCTAGATTTATAGCATTCATATTAGTTATCACATAACTACTTGTGGATTCCAATTATTGTATCACATTCCAGATAAATAGAAAATGTTAAACTTTCCGATCGAACAATTAAACACCCAAGTTTTCCCGGAACAGCTCAACATATGAAATAAGTTTAAAAACATCCACTTCATGCCACAGTACCAACGGTCCAGCCGTAGAAGGGTCAAGCTAACGCCTCACATGTGGCACGCCGTACTGCCCCAAACCCTAAGGTTCAAAGGGTAGTTCAAGACGGTCACATAATCGAGTTAAGGTTTGTTGTCTTCTAGAGGGTCCATCGCGTTACTTGCACTACTTAGAACGTTCTTAAACCACGGAAAAATCCAGCACTTGGAAATTTCCCGGCAGGGGAAAAAATGGGTATTTATATCTGGTCGAACTTTTTAACATGTTCTAAATTTACCCAGAAAAACACAAACAAAGTTAAACAATCCGATCGAAACATCGAGTCCCCAAAACAACCCTGAAAACTCAACTGTTGAGTAAATATTAAAAATTCCCAGAAAACACAGCACTTACATAAAAAAATTACTGTGCAAAAAGTAAAGGATTACGTCATCATATGGCCGCGGAACCGCCGCAGAAGCCAAGCTTGTGCCGCGGTTCCGCGGCGCCTTGGGCGCATCTTTTTGTCGTTTTGCACTGTATTTCTTAAAATTGCCTGCTGAATTTTTTAAGCATTTTTAATCTGGAAAAATCCACAGTTTCAGAAAATGTACAGAGAGGGGTATTCGATTAGGGTTTCGGGTTCGAACGGACTTCTAACTTTGTCTACACATCGCCTAAAGTTCTAGCTAGGCTCTGATACCACTGTAGGATTCCAAGGCACACTCAAGAGGTTCTACAAGGCATCAACCATGCCAAAATCAAAATTTTGTGTGCCTAACAACTCTATGCAAGATCGTTAACTAGAGATTAGGCGAAAGTATAAGCAAGCAAACAACTTTACTAATAAGTGAAAGGGATTACAACCTTTGTAGATCCGGTCCTCCACTTCTTTAGCTCCGTGATGATGTCCCTCCACTGCGATCATCGGGTTCCCGGACTCTAGCGATGGTTTCGTCGGAGAAATGAGCGGGCTAGGTCGTTGACTTCGGTGCCGAAGATGATCTACGTCGAGGCGACTCAAACTCAAGCTCCATCTTCACTTGGTCATGAACCTTGTGAAGAAAATACCCTATACAACATGGCAAGTGGTAGAGGATGAAGAAATAGGAAGTGGGTTCACTTTGGATTTGGATTTCTCACTTGATTTCAACACTTGGAATTTTCAAGAAAGCTTTCTTCTTCACTTGAAGAAGATGAAGAAGAAAGAAAAGAATGAATTATGTGAAAAGAAAATTCAAGTGAAGACTTATCATAATGCAACCATGGGTAAGTTAACTCATGTAGAGAGCAAACCATAGTTTAGGTAATGGTTAGGTTTAAGCATAAAACAAAATGGTTAAGACTTTTTCAAAGATACTAAGAAGCTTCATGAAGCTTGAAGCAAACAAGAAAAGCCACCATTTAGTTTTAGCAAAATAAATAAAGAAAATAAAACCCTAACCATTAACTAAACATGGTGTAAATCATACACATACCCAAGTTTGCATGTATCATCAATCATGATACAAACTAGTGCACAAACATATATCACATATACAACTTGTGCACATCAAGTGAGAAAATCAATCTTAAGTGAACAAATACTAGTTAATGTAAAGTAATATATCAAATATATAATTATACATTAAATCATTAAATCGATACTTGATTTAATGATCCGGTCATATCGCATATAACCAACTAATATCAAGTGTATCAATGTATCGAATCAACACTTGATTCGGTAACCCGGCTATATCTCATATAACCGTCCAATGATACAAATCGCGAGAATAGAATACAGTATCACATACTGGTATTATTCTCGGTCCCGCACATATCTCATATGCGCTCCTATCTCGTTTCGCTTGAGCCAGGAAACCTCTGTGTAGGACTCTAAAGACTCGTCAATACGCCGGCAGTAGGTGATGATCATATCAAACACCCATAAGCCGCAAGCGGTGTGCTAAACGTAACGGCCACCCAGGTATTGAGCGATCAGAAGATCAACAAGCAAGCCCGCTAGTACTCCTGTGAATTCAATCAGTAACACTCTCGTACAGTCCGGTCTCGTCGTCTGATATGTCGCATATCTCGCCTAGGGGTGGTAAACGTCAGATCCCAGTAGCTCGATAAGTCGTGTCGATATGAGGTCTATAATAGTTCGAGAAACTACTGGTAACACTTACCAGTAAATCTCAGCAACCCTGACCAGGGATTTCCGGTTATAGCCAATCGAACATAGCACAACATCAACTCCCTATACTGGGAGAGACGAATCCCCTCCTATCGCTCATTGCCTCCATGTGATTCGGGACTGTACCCAAAAACCACCATTTTGCACGCCCTCTTGGACATGGTAAGGTGGAAATCAAAGCACCCTGGGAATCACATAAGACTCTATGACGATCTCAGGTCAACAGACTACTCTGTACGAGTGTCACCGGAGAACTTCCATCTGACGTGAGGTATAATACCATCTGGGAGTTCTCGGCGAGTCCGTCCAGTGTACCCAGTCTCCACTGAGCACCCGTACACCATCCTTGATGTCAAACACCGATGGATATGGGATCATCCATCGCCCATCATATGGGTCAAGATGCATATACGCTAGTCTACACTGGTGCATCGATACCCTGTCTCGATACATCCACGACTAGGGACCTTGAAGGATGTACTTATGGACTACCATGTCCCCACTAGTATGATCCGCATCATAGTCCAGGTAGTCAAGTACACATCCTAAGGGCTTTACCAACATGTAACAGAGAGACAATCGGTATACACGTTAAAGTAAAGAGTAACCAGATAGCATACTATCATGTCGAGCAAGAAAGTCCTCCCTATATATGTCCAAGCATCCACTACAATATACATCATATGTACAGTAATGGCCTCTAGGGCATACATATAACTAACAGAGGCAGCCGAGCGGCTACCCTGCTCGGCTATCCCTAGCTGGTAGTTCCTTATCCCACGATGCCAGGGATCAAAGCCCTCACCAAGAGGCAGCCGAGCGGCTACCCTGCTCGGCTATCCCTGGCTGTTAGTTCCCTACCCCACGATGCCAGGGATCAAAGCCCTCGCCAAGAGGCTGCCGAGTGGCTACCCTGCTCGGCTATCCCTGGCTGGTAGTTCCCTACCCCACAAAGCTAGGGATCAAAGCCCTCACCAAGAGGCGGCCGAGCGGATACCCCGCTCGGTTATCCCTGGCTGGTAGTTCCTTACCCACAGCGCCAGAGATCAAAGCCCTCACCAAGAGGCAGCCGAGCGGCTACCCTGCTCGGCTATCCCTGGCTGGTAGTTCCTACCCCACGACGCCAGGGATCAAAACCCTCACCAAGAGGCAGCCAAGCTGCTACCCTACTCGGCTATCCCTGGCTGGTAGTGCCCTACCCCACAACGCCAGGGATCAAAAGCCCTCGCCAAGAGGCACCGGGAAGTAACCCTACTCGGCCCGTCCTTAAGGGTCAAAGCCCTCGCCAAGAGGCACCGGGCAGTAACCCTGCTCGGCCCATCCTTAGTAGGCCTCTTATGGCCCCTCCCGCGTTAAGGATCAAATCCCTCACCAAGAGGCAACCGGGCCCGCCCTTGCTCGGTTATCCCTGGCCGGTAGTTCCCTACCCCACAATGCTGGGGATCAAAGCCCTCGCCAAGAGGCACCGGGCAGCAACCCTGCTCGGCCCATCCTTAAGGATCAAAGCCCTCGCCAAGAGGCACCGGGCAGTAACCCTGCTCGGCCCGTCCTTAGTAGGCCTCTGACGGCCTCTCCCGCGCTAAGGATCAAAGCCCTCACCAACAGGCAACTGGGCCCGCCCTTGTTCGGTTATCCCTGGCTGGTAGTTCCCTACCTCGCAATACCAGGGATCTAAGACCTCACTAAGAGGTAGCCCAACGGCTACCCTGCTCGGCTATCCCCAGCTGGTAGTTCCCTACCTCGCAACGCCAGGGATCTAAGCCCTCACTAAGAGGCAGCCCAGCGACTACCCTGCTCGGCTATCCCCGGCTGGTAATTCACTACCCCCACGACGCCAGGGATCAAAGCCTTTGCCAAGAAGCAACTGAGCAGCTTCACTGCTCGGTCCATCCTTAGCAGGCCTCTTACGGCCCCTCTAGCGCTAAGGATCGAAGCCCTCGCCAAGGGGCAATCGAGCAGCTACCTTGCTCGGTCATCCATGGCTGGTAGTTCACTACCCACCAATGCCAAGGATCAAAGCCCTTACCAAGGGGCAATCGAGCAGCTACCCTACTCGGTCATCCATGGCTGGTAGTTCACTACCCACCAACGCCGAAGATCCGAAGCCCTCATCACGAGGCCGCCGAGTTTCTTCCTGCTCGGCGCATCCCCAGCGGGTAGCCTCCTACCCATCAGACGCTGAGGATCCGAAGCCCTCCTTGCGAGGCCGCCGAGTTTCTTCCTGCTCAGCGCATCCCCAGCGGGCAGCTTCCTGCCCATCAAACGCTGAGTATCCGAAGCCCTCTTCGCGAGGCCGCCGAGTTTCTTCCTGCTCGGCGCATCCCTACCGGGCAGCCTCCTACCCATCAGACACTAAGGATCCGAAGCCCTCTTCGCGAGGCCGCCGAGTTTCTTCCTGCTCGGCGCATCCCCAGCGGGCAGCCTCCTGCCCATCAGACGCTGAGGATCTGAAGCCCACTTCTTCAGGCCGCCGAGTTTCTTCCTGCTCGGTGCATCCCCAGCGGGTAGCTTCCTACCCTACAAAGACACGGATCCAAGACCCACCAAATAAACTCACACTCAACGCGCGATCAGCGCCTCAACTCCGACAAAGGGAGGATACCGACCTTCCTACACTCGTCTTTCATTCGACTCATACTCGATGCGCGACAACAAGAACGTCGTGTCGTCCCCGAAAAATCTACCACGAGGAATTACCAGTGCCAATCCGTACAGAAAGAACCAAACAGACCACTCTCGACCCGACCCCCAAATAGATCGGAACGAGAGTGGGGGACTAATGATGATGCTCAATAACGGTAGATCCTTAGATCATGACACGTGGCGGATGACGTGTCACATGCGTAAGCCAATTAGGCCCCTGAGGGCTACGGAGGGGGAACCAGTATGCTACAGTGGGGGCTTCCATCCAGCCCCGCCTCCGAGGTTGCACCACACTCCTTGCCTCTGAGCACTTCAGCAGCCATGCCAACTGTCCCTTTGCTCTACTCCGAGCTATCACAGGCCCGAGCTTCCTCGGCCATCCGGCTCGCCTCCGAGCCTTCCTTCAGGCTGAGCTTCCTCGCCCTCTGGGCTCGCCTCCAAGCCATCCTCCGGCCCGAGGAGTCTCCCAACCTTCGGTGGCCTTCCAGACCACCCACAACTCACCTCCGAGATGTCACAGAATTGGCCTCCTCAGCCCCCTCAGCTCGTCTCCGAGCTACCGCAGAACCTAGATACCTCGGCCTCCCGCTCATCCCTGATCCTCCCGCCGAGCTCATATTCCTCGGTCACATCGACCGACCGACGACACCTATCGCGGGCGCAACCGCCTCACCTCCGCGAATCTCGCCATACGCGAGATGTCTGTCGGCCACGTCCCGCGTTCCACGCCATCACGATCCCCCATTAACGAGCCTGTCTCGCCATTAATGGGAGATCCCGCCCATCACGCGAGCGTGACGTCGGGGGCGTAACGGCCGACGTGATTCTCGCACATGCCTGCCTGCTACCACCGCTATATAAACCCCTCCTTCAGACAGTTCAAGTAAGCTATTTTTACTCCACTAAGCCGTTACTCTGCTCGGATTTTCTCTCTAACTTGATCGTCGGAGGGTCCTCGGTGGTCCAACCATCCCGAGACTTCCTTGCAGGTAGCTCGACCCAAACAACCTCAAACCCATTGAGATCCACACGCTTCAGGAGCTATCCTTCATATCCAATCTCAGCCGCCTATCGCCGCCATCAGCAGATCAACGGAAGGCAACATCTTGACGTGATCCGACATCCGTCAGAAACCATCCTTTATAACCTAATTTTTAATTTTATAGTGATAATTTTTTCACTTTTTCCTGATAATGTATTCATAGCATGCTTTTCCATTATCACAATTAAAGATAGTCTAATGCTGCACACAAATTGATTAACTTGATTCACTTGCTAGTTAGAGAAATATTGGAAAACCTTTATAAAACATTAATAATTAAAAAAACAATTAAAAATATGAAACTTCGAATTTAAAGAAAATTGTATTTTATATATAGCGATGTTTTAAGCCTTATATTATATCAAAATCAACTGTCTTTTTAAGAAAAAATGAGAACATGAATACAATTTTCAACATATCAAAATTGAAAATTGTGAACAAAAATCTCTTCAGGTAGGCAACGCAATGATGAGAAATCCTTAGAAGAATTTAATTAGCAAAAACCCGAAAAATAAAAAATTTAAGCCCAAAGTTAAACTTTTAAATCATCTGTCATTCTAGCCCTGAATATATTAGAAAGTCAAAAAATTTCCTTTTATATATATAAAAAGCGAGAACATAACTTTTAAAAGACCGATTAAATTTTTCTATGCAAATAATTAATGATGGAGACACTTATAAAGAGTTAATTAGCAAAAATAAGAAATACGAAGAGTTGAAATTCAATTTTAGGAAACATTTCGAATATTCTATATTGAAGTGATAACTTTAGTTTACTCTAAAATTCAAATTTGTAATTTTATAGAAAAAATGAAAGCTTGAATATGACTTTCAAAAAACGAAAACGAGAGTAAAGTCACCTTCAATTAGAATTAAAGAGGCTTTTATTGAAAATAAAAAAGAAAGATTCAATTGTACAAAAGTTGCGAGTTTTTTAAAAAGCAAAGCAAGACATTTTCATGAGTTGGGAAAGCTTTTCTGAGTATTCTATAATGTTATCCAGCTAAATTTCATCTTCATTCTTCAATAATTGTTATGCCCCGCTTCCCAGTGTACGGCGAAGGGGACGCGACGAGATCCGCTACGTATATACTCAGAAGTACATACGCTAAGCGTATCTAAGCAATATAAAATAAATACACAAGAGACAAGAGATAATAAAAACAGCAACTTTTATTTATTAACATTCTTTGTACAATGCATGAAAGGAAATACAACTGAAATAAAAAGATGCCTAAACAGTGGCATAACAGGAAATGTAAAATACTGAATAGAAAGGTGTACAATGAACTAAAGTGCTGGATCTTCAGCAAACTACTCCTAGTCTTCTACGGATGGCTCGATCTCTGCCGGGTCCGAATCACCTGACGACATTCAAAAAAGAAAGAAATAGAATGTCGTCAGCAAACAGGTCGCTCGGTAAGTCCCAAAGGTAAGAGAAAAGTAGAATAGACAGAATAAGGAGATATCTTTTAAAGTTGTATACTATTGTTGTAATGTTGTGTTAACGCTGTTGTTTGTAACTTGGTACAGAAGGATGCCAATGTATACGATGGGGGTCTCTATATGCTAGAGATCGGGGCAAACGGAATGTACAAGGAACCGTTAAGCCACGGTACAACAACAATGGAATATAGGTTAGGTGTCTTAATCTGACCAGCTCGTGCCACTTTTAACACCTTCCGTACCAATCTACCCCTTAAACCCCGCGATATCTTGTTTGTATTGTTATCTTGTAAATTGTATTGATTGTAAGATTGATTGACTGACTGACCGAAACCATGATATCAGGAAACGGTTGTAACCGTAGGGTCATCTAAATGGAATAACTAAGAATCATGTAAAAGGAATATATCCATGGTTCGGTTCAGCCAAGTTGTATCAATTGATAATTGGATTCATGGATTCATGTGTTCATATTGAATTGGAATCTTGTAGATTATAGATTGACTTGAATCATATTCAAGTCAGATTAATCAGACTCAAACCCGAGTCCGACAAACAGGAATGTAAATCGAAGTCTTATAATTGCTAGGGTCCTTAAGGTAATTTATAAAACTTGAGGGGGTTTTATGTAAAAATACTTTTATATACTTTTCAAAATACACCTCAAGTATTTATTACTCGTCTTTAGAGTTGTAATGAGGGTGGATTTTATATTGTGACATTTCTAATGAAAATATCCTAGTTTTTTATAAATAAAGGTATTTATCTATAATATTGATTTATTTGAAGTTCATGGTATTTTAGTGTAAAATTTGTTCTTGTGATTTTTAGAAAAAGGTGAAATATTTATATTATAATAAAATAGATATTTAAATGATAAAAATACATATATTTATACAAAGATGATTTTAATGAATATTTTATATTCCAAAAATCTCATTTTTTAAAGATGTCATATTTTAAACCTTTCGAGACCGAATGCTCCTTGCGGAGGTCTGAATCTCGCACTACTAAGCCCGAGGATGTGCGATAATCCGCACCATCCCGAACGGGTTCCCCAAAAATGGGTTGTAGCGGTGCTTTGCAAAGATTGTAAAATACTAAATCCTTTAGAAAACGGTTTTATAAAATAAAAGGTATTTATTTGTAAAAATGTCAATTTTCCGTATTTTAGATTCTAGGGTTTCCTAAGTCAACCAGCCTATTTCTAAATGGTCTAAACGACAAATCGTTAGATGCCTCAAATCGCCTATTCACCGCCAATTGTGGCCAGGTAAGTACAAGTGAGGAAAGGAGGGATCCGCTCACGAATCACCGTGAGACGGGCCTTTTAATGTTACCTTTCTCACTTGCCTAGCCTAGACACCACAAAGTCAGGTTTAGATAAACGATCGATGTCCACAACTTATCGTATTATTCCTAGTAAAAGGTATTTATTTAAAAGTGTATCAAAGCTAAAACTTTTTTAAAAATGATTTTATTAAGAATATGGTATTTAAATGAAAGTATTGTTTTATCGTATTCTAAGTTTTGATGATATCGTTTAGGGTTGTATTTGCGTGTGTATGGAGATAGGTCATTATCTCGTGCTCTACTTTAAATGTATAGCAAAGTTAAGGGGTTAAATGTGAAATCGAAATATCGTGGTATTTAAGTGAAAAAAATATGATAAATTGAAAAGGCTATCATTTCATGTGATGAAACTTGTTCAAATTGTTCGTTAAATGTTTAATAGTCAACATAAAGATGTTTAAGCATGAATGTATTGGTGAGAAGTGAAATTTTATAGAAAACCGAATCGGAAATCGGATTTGTTCCGATTCCGTCGGGTTTTGTAATTTCGTATTTTAGAGAATAAGAAAGAGAGATAGAATGGGACTTACGGTTTCGATTAAGCAAAGGAGTGAGGGGGAACCAAAGGAGTTGCCGAGGCGTTGCTTCGTCGCCGGTTGTTCCTCAAAACGTCGTCGGAATTTCCGCCGGAATTTCGTCGGAGGTTCGCCGCGAACTTGTTTTCAAATTACACAACTCTTGAGAAGATTTTGATAGAGTGGGCTCAGGATTTTGGGATGAGAGAGTAGAGGGTAGGGGGTGTATTTATAGGGTAGGCTAGGGATAGGGTAGGTAAAGGGTTTTTAATAAAAAAATGTAAAAATTATAGAAAATTCATTAAAATTTGAGTAAATAGGGTATATTGAAGTCTCGGGAACCGATCCCATTAAATGGTGTGTGCAGAGAAGTTGGGCAACTGAAAAGTCACAACTTTTCAGTTGTCGACTCGGCTTTCCGGCCGAGTCCCGCCGGCCGACTCGGCCGAGTCGGATGGTCGGAGGTGGGGGGTCTCGTGGGGTAGGCACTGGTGCTTTTAGATTTTCAGGTGAAGTTCAAGTTTTTGAAGTTATGGTGTTTGGACTGTTGGGCTTCCAAAGGATTTAAAACAAAAACAATATAAAAATAATGTGGGGCAGGGGATTTGAACTCTGGTGGCTTGGTTCAGTAGTGCAAGGTGTTACCAATGAGCTACAAGCTCTTTCCTGTAATTATTGTAGGAAAATAAATACTTAAAGTGGTGACAACAACATTAAATACCCCAAGTATACTTAAAATTTAAATCAATTTTATGTATACAAAAATTGGAGTTGTTACAATTTACCCTCCTTACAAAAATTTCGTCCTCGAAATTTACAACTTTTATTTGAGGACTAGTTTACAAAAAGGTGAGGATATCTTGCACGCATTTCATCTTCCCTTTCCCAAATGGATTCTCCTGGAGTGTCTTTCCTCCACATTACCCGGACCAAGTTAACTTCCTTGTTCCGAAGTGTCTTCATTTTCCTGTCCAGGATCTCCACAGGTTATTGCTCACAAGACAAGTCGGGCTGTATAGTGAGCTCGGAATGATCAAGAACGTGGCTGGGGTCACTTACATACTTTCTGAGTTGGGATATGTGGAACACGTTATGCACTCCTTCCAATGAGGGCGGAAGTGCTAAGCAGTATGCCACTTCACCGACTCGTTCGAGTATGTCGAACGGTCCAATGTATCTCGGACTTAATTTACCCCGTCTTCCAAATCGGATCACTCCACGGTTCGAAGATATCTTCAGGAATACGTGGTCTCCTGGCTGGAACTCCAAGTGTCGTCTCTTTGCATCAGCCTAGTGCTTCTTTCGATCTTGGGCTATGCGCATCCTTTCCCTGATAATACGAACCACATCAACGGTCGCTACTATCATCTCTGGTCCAAGAAGTTCCCTATCTCCGATGTCGTCCCAACTTAATGGTGATCGACACTTCCTTTCATACAATGCTGCAAAAGGTGCCATTCCTATGCTTGCTTGGTAGCTGTTATTGTACGCGAACTCCACAAGATACAGGTGATCTTCCCACGATCCTTTGAAGTCTAGCATACACGCTCTGAGCATATCCTCCAAGATCTGTATAGTTCGTTCCGACTGACCATCTGTTTGTGGATGATAAGCCGTGCTGAAATTCAGACTTGTTCCCAAGCTTGCTTGCAGACTCTGCCAAAATTGCGATCGGAACCTGGTATCACGATCGGAGACAATGCAGACCGGTACTCCATGAAGTCTTACAATTTCCTGTATGAGTTCATGGGTATCAGAGATAGTACATTATGAAGAGTTTAAATCTTAAATAGATTATTACCTCCATGTACTTCTTTGCTAGTGTCTCGGTTGATTGGCCAACTCGAAATGGGATGAAGTGAGCCGACTTTGTGAGTCAATCCACAATGACCCATATAGCATCGTTACCCTTTGTGCTGCGAGGAAGAGCAGTCACAAAATCCATCGTGATGTGTTGCCACTTCCATTCTGGGATTGGTAACGGTTGAAGTAGTCCAGCTGTCCTGTGATGTTCAGCCTTTACTTGCTGACACACCAAGCATTTTGCGACACTTCTGGCTACTTCACGCTTCATTCCATGCCACCAATAATTCTGACGTAGATCTTTGTACATTTTGGTACCTCCAGGGTGTACTGAGTAGGGAGAGCTGTGAGCTTCTTTCATTAACTCTTCCCGAACAGGACCTTTTGGTACACACAACCTGCTGCCGTATCTCAAAGATCCGTCTTCATGGATGATGAAGTCTGTTCTGAGTCCATTCTCCACTTGTTCTCTGATCCTTTGCAACTTAGCATCACTTGCTTGAGCAGCTTTGATCTGATTGACAATGGTTGATTGAATTTGTAGATTCATCAAACTTGAAGTATTACCTGGCATGACTACCTCAAGCTTCATTTGATGCAAGTCTTGTTAAAGCTTCCACTGAGCGGTGAGATTCATTGCTAATGGTTGGCGACTAAGAGCATCAGGTACTACGTTCACCTTCCCTGGGTGATATTGCAAGTTGATGTCAAAGTCATCCATGAGTTCTAACCATCTTCTCTGCCGCATATTCAACTCCTTCTGAGTAAACACGTACTTCAGACTTTTATGATCTGTGTAGATGTTCACTCGTTCACCAAGTAGATAATGGCGCCAAATCTTGAGAGCAAAAATGACGGCTACCAACTCCAGATCATGCGTCGGATAATTGCGCTCATGAGTCTTCAGTTGTCTTGAAGCATAAGCCATAATCTTACCGTGCTGATGTAGAACACATCCTAATCCCTTACCGGATGCATCACAAAGTACTTCGAATTCTCCAGATTGATCCGGTATTACGAGAATAGGTGCTGATGTCAATCTTGACTTGAGTTCTACGAAAGCTTGTTCGCATGCTTCTGACCACACAAATGCTTCATCTTTTCGTGTGAGCTTGGTCGGGGGTGTTGCTATCTTTGAAAATCCCTCAATGAACCTTCTGTAATATCCAGCTAAGCCCAATAAACTCCGAATGTCCTTCACTGACTTTGGTGTAGGCCATTCGCTAACTGCTGAAACCTTTGCTGGATCCACAGAAATTCCTTCTCCTGATATGATGTGTCCAAGAAAACTAACTTGCTTTAGCTAAAACTCGCACTTGTTGTACTCGGCATAAAGCTTATGTTGTCGAAGAGTTTCCAGGACAATTCGTAGGTGATCTGCATGCTCTTTCCGACTCTTAGAATATACCAGGATGTCGTCGATGAAGATGACAACAAACCTGTCTAAGTACTCCCGGAAAACTTGATTCATTAGGTTCATAAATATTGCTGGTGCATTGGTCACTCCAAATGGCATCACTAGAAATTTGTAATGTCCATAGCGAGTTCTGAAAGCTGTTTTGTGAATATCAGCTTCCTTGACCTTTACTTGATGATAACCTGAACGAAGGTCCAATTTAGAGAAAACACAAGATCCACTTATCTGATCGAATAAATCATCGATGCGCGGGAGTGGATACTTGTTCTTTATAGTGACTTCGCTCAAGGCTCTATAATCGATGCACATTCTGTATGAACCTTCTTTCTTCTTCACAAGTAGTACAGGTGCTCCCCAACTTGAAATGCTGGGACGAATCCATCATTTCGCCAGTAATTCGTCCAACTGTGTTCGGACTTCCTTCAAACCTTCCGGACTTAAACGATATGGCGCTTTGATCATCGGTTGTGCTCTTGGTACTAAATCAATACTGAATTCAAGAGCTCAATCGGGAGGCAAACCTGATATATCGTCAGGAAATACATCGTCGAACTCTCGAACCACATATGGTCTTGATTCTTCCTCCGCTTGAGCTGCTGCAACTACTGCTTCTCTTGGCTTCGCTTTGTAGGTACTTGGCTCCAGTGTACGGTCTCTGCTTTTGAAGTAGAAGACCGGATGGTCTGGAATCTCGAATACTACCCTCCTTTGACGACAGCCAATGGTAGCATAAAAGTTCCAAGCCAATCCATTCCTAGAACCACATTGAAGTTCGGTATGTCCAGTACTTTGAAGTCAGCATAAAACTCTCTGCTGCAGACGACGAATGGACACAAGCTGTATCCCATAGTAGTCTTTAGAACGCCATTTCCGGAACTGACATTCCAGCTAGATACAAGCGGTGAGACTGGAATCGCATGGGTTCGGACGAACCGTTGCGACATAAAGCAGTGGGATGCTCCAGTATCAAACAGTGCAAGTGCAGGTAGTGAGGCTACTAGGATTGTACCTAAGGTATGTGGGATATGTTTTAGGTATAGGGAAAGTGTGCAGATAACCAAGACTAAAAGATAAGTTTGAGAAGGAAAGTTTACCAGTGATGACTTGGCCAGTGGCCTCAGCTTCTTCCACGGACATCGTGAAAGCCTGGCGCTTTGGTACATTCCTCCTGGCCTGAGGAGCATTACTCGGAACGTTCCTTTGAGCTTGATGGAACTGACGGGGAGGTGGTGCAGCTTGTGGTCCTCTGGATGGTGCAGGTAATGCAAGTCTTGGAGCAGGTGCTTGGATGGCTGGGCGCTGTGGGTAATTGTTTGCGGGCCTGGGTGCAGCAACTGGGTTTTGCCTTTAGGGACAAGACCCGATATCATGAGTAGCTGAGCCGCAGACTAAGCAAAGACGATTGCCTCGCCGGCAGTCTTTCATCATATGTCCAGCTCTCTTGCAGTAGGTACAAAAGGCTGGGCTGGGACGATGGTTCGGTACTCCGGGTCGCCTTGGCACAAAAGGTGGTGTGGACGAGGCTCCACCTGCCATCTGGTTGGCAGGGCGCTTAACTCCTGCAGACTGAGGTCTGCCCCTTGCTTTTATCACTGCCTCATAACTGCGGGCAGCTTCCAGAGCATCCTCATGTGTCAGAAATTTTCCCGTGGCTAGAGCAGCCTGAATCTCTGTGTCCAAACCTTGTTGAAAGCGACGGCTCTGATCTCGTCCGTCGGTATCAAGTGTGCCATGAATATGTTTAAAGATCGTGTTAGCTGTGTAGTATGTGATATTAAAAATTGAATTATTGTGACATATCTTACCGGCGTAGCATGGTGAATTCAGTGCCGTACTCATCTACTGATTTGTCCCACATCGATCCTTGTTGTAGATGAATGAACTGCTGTTCCATGGCAAACCTGGCAGTCACAGGGAAGTATTTCGCGTCGAACTTCTCGCGAAAAGTCTTCCATTCAATAGGCTGTACCAGACGGCTTTCTCCGCCTTCTACCAATTGCGAGCATTGTCCGTGAGCTGTAGTTTTGCCACACGAACCCAAGCTATGGCTGTTACTTGTACTGCTGCAAGATCATCTTCTATGCTTTGTGCCCATTCTTCAGCTTCAAGAGGGCTTCCTTTTTTGGAGAACTGCTTGGGATGTAAAGCCCTGAATTGCTTTACCCCCGGTGCGTCAGTCTCAGGATGATTCAGGAGTTGTTGTTGTCCCTCAAGAAGGCTGCGGATCGCTTCAAGTAGCACAGTTTGCTCGGTGGGTGGCGCAGGAACAGCAGATGTGAGAGGTAGTGCTGGAGGTGTGTTGTTGACATTGGTGCTGGTGTTGTTCGGGAAATCCATAACCTTGAAAAAGATTTGGGTTAGGACAGATTCAAGTACATGAAATGATAAGATTCAAGGAATATGAAATTGTAAGATTCAAGAAACATGAATTGTAAAGAATGTTTTAGTTGCTGGTTCTTGTGTTATATGTAAGTCCATGTCACACACCCCACGAACTTGCGGGGAGGCGGAATATATGAAAAACGATTATCAAAGCTTCATAACACGGACTTGAGCGCATGAATCGTGTCTAAACCGTTACTAGCAAACTACGAGAGGTTTAACTACTCGGATTCGAAGTTATACCTCATGTTACATGTCCTTCGGGTCTTCATCGCTGTCCTCCACTCCTCGTAGGCTCCTTGGAACATCGGCACCTCAACGGCCTCCTCGAGTCAAAGACGATCCACCCGAGAGCTCCTACACCAAGCTTGATCTCTAACTTGAGATAACTAGGTTGCTCAAAGTGCTAATCTAAGCTACCTAGGAGATATAGAGTGAGGTTATGGATGTATTAGTCTAGCTAACCCTTGATCTCAACACATGAGAGGTTAGGGTTAGGGTTTGAAGAGAGAGAGCTTGAAGAGAGAGAAGGTGATGATAAGAATGAATGAAAAAGCTTCTCACTTCTAATATATAATGAAGCATAAGGAAATCAAAATGAATAAATCAAAATGCATTATCATCATGCTTCATTAAATAGATACAATGAATCATCAAGTGAGTCATTAAACAATAAATGCTTCATTAACTCACTTGAATGATTCATCTGAGTCACAAATTCATTAAATGATAATGCCACCTTACCCTCCATGTCATCATCCTTCTAGAAGCTTCCCGACAAATTACGAGAACGCCCCTCCTATCCGTGAAAACACGGAAAAACTTTAGACTGTATAAATCCAATAACCCGATACTAGAATCTGGCTTAAACCAAAGCCGGCTAGTAAAAACTGTCTGAACGTCGTATGTGCGTTTAAACACGTATGCGCCCGAACCCTTGTCGTAAAACCATACGACCTCTATATCGTTTCTCCTGGAGCAGGGAAACCCTCTGTGTGGGACTCTAAAGAGTCGACACTACGCTGGCAGTAGGTTTAACCACAGACCGCAGCGGCACTAGCTGTACGTAACGGTCCCTAGGTAGATGTCGATAAGAAGGCCGATGAGGAAACCCATCCGAACTCCTACTGAGCCTGATGTGACAATCTCCGTACAGTCCGGTCTGTTCGTTTAAGACTATCGCATATCGAGCCTAGGGGGCAGCAAGCGTCAGTCCCCTAATAGCGGTATAAGTCGTGTCGGAGCGTAGCCTATTACACCTTGAGAAACTACTGAAGCCTACCAATAAATCTCGCTTGCCCTGGCCAGGGACTTTGCGTAATGGCTCTCTGACACAGTGCGATACCAACCCCCAATACCGGGAGAGACGAATCCTATCTAACCGCCACTGCCTCCAAGTGCTCGGGACTGCATCCAACTGCTACCTGTTTGCACGACTCCTTTGAGCCGTGGTAGGGTAGCAATCTAATAACAGTGGGACACACTCGAGGCGAAGTAGCAGTGTTAAGTCTGCGGACTATGCTGTACTCATGTCACCTGGGAACTGTTAACTGACGATGGGTATAATACCAACCAACAGTTCCCTTACGAGTCATGTCCGGTGTACCCGTAACCTAACGAGCACATGTATACTATCTCCAGTACGACGTACCGATGGCTATAGGTGTTAGTTAAATGTATGCCCTAGAGGCCATTACTATACATAGGATGTATATTGTAGTGGATGCTTGGACATATATAGGGAGGACTTTCTTGCTCGACATGATAGTATGCTATCGGTTGATCTTTACCTTAACGTGTACACTGATTGTCTCTCTGTTACATGTTGGTAAAGCCCTTAGGATGTGTACTTGACTACCTGGACTATGATGCGGATCATACTAGTGGGGACATGGTAGTCCATAAGTACATCCTTCAAGGTCCCTAGTCGTGGGTGTATCGAGACGGGGCATCGATATACCAGAGTAGACTAGCGTATACCTTCTCGACCCATACAGATGGGCGATGGATGATCCCATATCCATTGGTGTTTGACATCGGAGATGATATACGGGTGCTCAGTGGAGACTGGGTACACTGGACGGACTCGCCGAGAACTCCCGGATGGTATTATACCTTACGTCAGATGGCAGTTCTCTGGTGACACTGGTACAGAGTAGTCTGTTGACCCGAGATCGTCATAGAGTCTTGTGTGATTCCCACTGTGCTTTGATTTCCACCTTACCACGTCCAAGAGGGCATGCAAAACGGTGGTTTTTGGGTACAGTCCCGAATCACATGGAGGCAATGAGCGATAGGAGGGGATTCGTCTCTCCCGGTATAGGGAGTTGATGTTGCGCTGTGTTCGATTGGCTATAACCGGAAATCCCTGGCCAGGGTTGCTGAGATTTACTGGTAAGTGTTACCTGTAATTTCTCGAACTGTTATAGACCTCATATCGACACGACTTATCGAGCTATTGGGGTCTGACGTTTACCACCCCTAGGCGAGATATGCGACATATCAGACGACGAGACCGGACTGTACGGTAAGTGTTACTGGTTGGATTCACAGGAGTGTGAGCGGGCTTGCTCATCGATCTTCTGATCGCTCAATACCCGGGTGGCCGTTACGTTTAGCAGACCGCTTGCGGCTTGTGGGTGTTTGATATGATCATCACCTGCTGCCGGCGTATTGACGAGTCTTTAGAGTCCTACACAGAGGTTTCCTGGCTCAAGCGAAACGAAATAGGAGCGCATATGAGATATGTGCGGGACCGAGAATAATGCGTGTATGTGATACCGTATTCCATTCTCGCGATGAATGTATCGATTGGCTGTATGCGATATAACCTAGTTATCGAATCGAGGATTGATTCGATAAGCCGATACATTGGATATTAGTCGGTTATATGCGATATGACCGGATCGTTAAATCAAGTATTGATTTAATGATTTAATGCATAATTATATATTTGATATATTACTTTGCATTAACTAGTATTGGTTCATTTAAATTGGATTTTCTCACTTGATGTACACAAGTTGTATATGTGATATACTTTTGTGCACTTGTTTGTATCATGTTTGATGATACATGCAAACTTGGGTTTGTGTAAAGAATTAAACCATGGTTATGTTAATGGTTAGGGTTTTGATTTACTTACTTATTCATTTATTTATTTATTCATTAATTCATTTTGGGCAAAAATGAAATGGTGGCTTAGTTTGTTTTGTTGTTGAAGCTTCATGAAGCTTTGACTAAGTGACCATTTTGTCTTCATGTCCTAACCCTAACCATTCAACTAAACCCTAGTTAATTCTCTACACTAAACCATGGTTGAGATTATGATAAGTATCATTTTGTTTTCTATTTTAAAAGAATACTCATCATATTCTTTCTTCTTCTTCTTCTTCTTCAACAAAGAAGAAACATTGCCTCCATCAATGGCAACATGAGAAAAAGAGTGAGAAATCCAATTCTAAAGTGAACCCACTTCCTATTTCTTCATCCTCTACCACTTGCCATGTAGTATAGGGTGTTTTCTTCACAAGTTTCATGGCTTGGTGAAGTTGGAGCTTGATCTTGTGTTGCCTCGACGTAGATCATCTTCGGCATCGAAGTCGACGACCTAGCCCGCCCATTTCTCCGATGAAGCCGACGCTAGAGCCCGGGATCCGATGATCGCAGCGAGGGGACTTCATCACGGAGCCATGGAGGTGGAGGACCGGATCTACAAAGGTTATATTTCCGTTCACTTGTTAGTAAAGCAGTTTACTAGTTCTAGTTTTCGCCTATTCTCTAGTTAACGATCCGTATTAGGGTTTGTAGGCACATGAAAAATTTTGAAATTGGCATGGTTGATGCCTTGTGAGACCTCATTAGCGTGCCTAGGAACCCTACAGTGGTATCAGAGCCTAGCTAGAGCATTAGGCGATGTGTTTACGAAGTTAAAACCCCGATCGAACCTGGTATCGACAAAATAAATCGCTCTCTGTACATTTTTCAAAATCTGGGATTTTTCCATATTAAAAATGCTTAAAAAATTCAGCAGGGTTTTATATGAATTACCATAAAAAAACGTGCCCCTAAATCCTCTAAATGGCTGCGGAACCGCGGCAATAACCCCCCATTTGCGGCGGTTCCGCGGCAAGAATAGGGAATTAGGGACGGGTTTCTGTACAGTAATATCAATAGTTATTCCTGCAGTTTTTTGGGTATTTTTAATACTGACTCAAGTGTTGAGTATTTTGTGGTTTATTTTGTAGTCGTTGTTTCGATCGGAATTTTTTAATTCGTAATCTTTTCCGGATAATTTTAGAATATGTTAAAAAATTCGACCGGATATAAATACCCACTTTTTCCCCTATCGGGAAATTTCCAAGTGTTGGATCATTCCGTGGTCTAATAACATTCTAACTAGTGCAAGTAACGCGATGGTCCCTCTAGAAGACAACAAACCTTAATTCGATTATATGACCGTCTTGAACTGCCCTTTGAACCTTAGGGTTTGGGACAGTACGGCGTGCCACATGTGAGGCGTTGGCTTGACCCTTCTACGGCTGGACCGTTGGTACTGAGGCACGAAGTGAATGTTTTTAAACTTATTTCATGTGTTGAGCTGTATCGGAAAAACTTTGGTGTTTGAATGTTCGATCGGAAAGTTTAACATTTTCTATTTATCTGGAATGGGATACAATAATTGGAATTCACAAGTAGTTATGAGATAACTGAATGAATGTTATAAACATAGCATTTTAGTCTCACTTGATCGGTTGCCACGGAATTTTGATGCGATCAAAAGTCCGTCGCAATCACGTAGCGTACGCGGATACTCGCCGGGTAAACTTAATAGACAGCTACACCCCATATCCCCGACCAAGTGACTATAGGAGAACCCCGTCGCCGAAAGCATCCATTCGGGTGCTCGCGGCAGCGGTGTTCCGCCTTGGTGCACTTCGTCGACAGCATCGGGGGTGCGGCCGCCTACTAAAGTTTGCGACAAGCATTCGATCAGGATGTCGGGAATCTTGTTGAATTACCCGACTTGATATTGAAAAGTATTTTCGATAATGAGACTAAAATGCGGGGTTTATAATTGTTAGGCATGCGATGTCTAAGGAATTCATTTGATTAGGCATGCGATGTCTATGCAGGTTGCGGATTCCAACTGTTGTAGTTTTACACTTTTTTTTGTGTGACCGTAAGTGTAATATGTGATATCGCCGGTTTCGTTGCTATATGTCAACGATAATTGGGATGCGCATATTTACTTACGTTGATGACATGTGATGTTATGTGTTGCTGGATATGTTATATTGGATCGTCGTGTTTGAATAGCCGGGGGGTTTTTATGTGAGATGAGTATTTTTCATTTTCATTCATGTAAAAACTTGTATGTAATATTCTTTTATTGGGGCACTTCCAGGTTGCGGAAGATGTCACCTTTTGTATATTATTTACTTTTCCGCACTAGGATAGACCCAAGGAGGGGAGCACAAGTAACCGGGTTCTGGAGTCCAGTGGGAGACCAACTCGAGGAGTCGAGTCCGGGTCTCCTAACTCTAAAACTGGTAGGGTTGCTTGCCGCTCTCGTAGGGGTCTAGGGGTGTGGGTTTGGCTATTCATCGCGACCGTGGAATCCGTGTTTTATACTGGCTCGTATTGAAAACACGGACGTCCTAGTATATCCAATATCTCATATGTTTCTTCTGCTGCGATATCTGTGATGTGATCGTGTGATATGTTCTGTGATAGATGCTGTATATAGTATATATGATATATTATATAGATGTTACTTATGTTTTACACCCGCGCTAGCCCTGCCCTGCTCTGCCGTTAGTTACCTAACCTAACGGTGCACGAGGGGACATCGAGGCGAATGCGGATGGCATAAGTGTACGTCGTATTTATCTGTGATGTTTAGGTATTTAAATGATGGGACTTCATTAATGTGATTAATGAAAGTAAAAGAAACCTAAAGATGTTGTGGAATCGAATTTCAAAAAATTAAAACAGGTAGCTACAGTTCTTGCTTTGCACAGCGGTATATATGATATATCCTGCACCTTATTCGATGAGGAAAGGGCCGACGATCCCTTCACCGGGAGTGACCCCTTTAGCAATAACTGGCAGATGCTACACACTTGGTTTGTCTTTTGATTGCTTCTATAGTTTCTGCTTTGCACAGTGATATATATGATATATCCCGCACCTCATTCGACGAGGAAAGGGCCGACGATCCCTTCACCGGGAGTGACCCCTTTAGCAAAACTAGAAAAGCCTCAAAAACACTCCATTTCAAAATTATTTGATTCTACAACGATATCAAGTTCATTACGCAATAGGTTTTCAAAAAAAACTGTCGTAGCCCTCCGTCATTTCAGATAAGTACTAGTTAGTATTCGTGCTGCGGTAGTTTGGCATTCGTCAAAGCGTAGTGTACGGTAGCTAACTAGTATTTATCTGCTTATGCATATAATGCAGATTGGATTAGGGTATTCGTACGGCGTTGTTTGGCATTCGTCAAGGGTCGTGCGGGTGGGTTTAATTCAATCAAGAAATGTACGGGTTGAACTTGACTAGTGAACTATGGGTTGTTTGGCATTCGTCAAGGTCATAGAACACTAGGGGCAAAATATTATCGGGAATTTCAAGTGTTGAAATTTGCAATGAGATTACATACTTTCTATGAGATAGTTGGATCCCAATACCCGCTGCAAGTAAGAGTTACTCCTGGGAGAGTTTTACACATTACAATTAGCCGATCAAGTAGGTGTCTAGAAAGGTGTTAACGAGGTTACGCCTCTGGGAAAATGAGGTTTACATTAATTAGGTTCGTGCGAAAGCACGGGGGACCTCCCTCAAAGTACCGACACTGGCCTGGCTGAAAGATTGGCGAACTTATAGTGTGTGATTAATCCCGGCTAGTCCTTCCTTTTAGGGTTTGAAGGAAGATTTGATAAAAACAGTGGGAGCCATCCTGATTAGATAAAATTATAACCAATCTATTCTTGCAAGAGCGCACGCTGAGTGTTTTCTTCTCTCTCTCTCCAGGTAGCGACTATATCACGCCTTAATCAAGATAATAATACGGAATATTGACCGAACCCGCTTGTTATACTGAGCTGGGAAACGTTGGTCCAGCTCCAACTTATAATTGTTATAAGACAGAGCAGGAAATGGGGGAATACCAGATTTCCCATGCCGCCCAAACGAAGAAAGTGCATATGATGCATCTTCTTTGGGTGTGTTCATTACAAAGAACTGTTTCTCAATATCCTCTGCGTCCTGGGTATTTGATACCGGATCAGGATCCCAGATATGTAATCTGTTACATAGGGCTACAAAAAGGTAGAGAACTGAGAACGAGTGATAAGTTTCATGAGGCAAAAAACGGGGCAAGTGTTGCAGCCAAGTCTGTTGGTCACTGTCACCCTGTATTACAAATACATTGATTCTGAACGAATGTTATTAGATACCGAACCTGATATACAAAATCATATCAGTCTCTTTATAAGTAAAGAAATGATAAAATTTTGTATTGTTGGATAATGTTTTGAACATTTCCTATATCAAAAGTTGATCGGTTCAGGCACGTAATCTAAAAGCGTTGATGTTCTAAATCAAACTACAGTTCTTAGTATATAGAACACACACAAGAGGAAGAGTTAAGAAATGAACGAATCCTTCTTGAGGCATTGTAGACTGGGTCATATCAATGCGACCCGACTGGCTGAAGTTACATTTAGATGCAAATTTAAATTAGTTTGAATTTACATCTTGTGAAACTTGCCAGTCATGTCACAGAGATAAGATGACCATAGCTCCGTTTACTGGAAACAGAGAAAGAGTTAGTGAACTCTTGGGATGATACATGTTGATGTATGTAGGTCCCCTGTCTACACTTGCCAAGATCGGTTCTTTGTACTTCATTACATTCTCTGATGATCTCTCAAGATTCAGTCATATGTTCCTGTTGAAACACAAGTCCGAACCTTTTGAGATATTCACAGAATATAAGTTAGAAGTAGAGAACCAATACGGGTATAAGTATTATGTCCTTTGATGTGATCAGGGAGGAGAATACTTGTGCATGGAATTCCTAGACTATTCTAAACGAGAATGAGATTCTCTCTCAGCATTACTGCTCCGAATACACCATAGAACGATGGTATATCGGGGCGGAGCAATCACACCCTATATGATATAGTGTGCTCTATGATAAGTACTACTGAGTTACCTATTTCCTTTTGGGAGTTATGCACTTGAGAAATGCATACCTATTGAATAGGGTTCAAATCAAATCAGTTGCCTACCACTTCATATGTGATATGGAAAGTGAAGAGCCCATATCTTAAGATGGTTAAGATTTGGGGTTGTCCAGCCATGTCTAAAAGCAAAATCCGGACAAGCTCGAGGCCAGGTCTGTTATGTAGAACTGGAAAGGTTCCAGCTATACAAACTACAGCAGATGATTTGGTAGAACCAAAGGATTCAGTAGATTCCAACGAACCTCAGCCTCTCCGCCGATCTAGTAAGGTTCCTCACCCACCTGAGAGATACTTTGGTTTCTCTATGACAGTGGGAGCGAGGATTGCATCATAAGATGATGACCCAACTAGTTTCGACTTGGCCATCAAGAGTGAGACTCTGTAAGAATGGCTGGATGCTTAGTGATCTGAGATGGAATCCATGTACACCAACAAAGTATGAACTTTGGTTGCTATATCTGAAGGGTTAAATCCCCATCAGGAGCAAGTATATCTTGAGAAGATTACTAGGTGTAGATGGAAAAGTTGAGACTTTCAAAGCTAGACTTGTTAAAGGTTTTCGTCATCGACCAGGCGTGGATAATGATGAAACCTTTTCTAAGGAGCTATGCTTAAGTCCATCTAGATCCTACTTGCCACGGCTACATACCATGACTACGATATCTGGCGGTTGGGTGCCATGACTGCTTTTCTAGATGGTGTTTTAGAAGAGTGCGTCTGTAAGTACACAGCCGGAGGGCTTCGTAGACAGTGGGAGCAGCGGAAACGTGTACAAGATGCTTTATAGGATAAAGCAGGCATCGCGGAGTTGGAACATCTGTTTTGATGTAGTAGTCAAATAGTTTGACTTCATCAAAATGGTAGATGAACCTTGTATATACAAAAAGGTAGTAGAGAGTATGGTGGCAATCCTCGTAGAGTACGTGGATGACATACTCTTGATAGGGAAGGAGTTTCCTATGCTACGCTCGATCAATCTCCGCTTATCACAATGATTCTCCATATAGGATCAAAGAGATATCTCCTAAATCCTGAGTTTTGATCTATGAGATAGATCTAATTGGATGTTAGGATACTCACTAGATGTAGTGAGATGGTATCAAATGATCCTAGGGAGAATCACTGGAAAGGTTCCAGAGTGATAAGGACGACTGAATGTCAGTCACAGGCATTGTCTTTACCCTCAGTGAAGGGACGGTATGTTGGAAGAGTTCCAAGCTAGATACCGTGGCAAACTAGACGATTAAAGGCAAGATACATCGCTACTTAAGATGCTACCAAAGAGGCAGTCTGGATGTATATTTGTTCATGAGATGAACATAGTTCCTCCCATTGTGTGACAATGGAGTTGTGGCTTAGGCCTAGGAACGCCCGTCCCATCAGTGATCCAGACATATTCTGAGGAGTGTCACCTGATCATGGAGATAGTTGATCTCCAGGGTGATCGAGGTCAGGAGAGTGGACTCAGAGGACAACACGGCGGATCCACTCACAAAGGCCTTTTTCCAGAGAGAGACTTTTATGGGATGGTTGAGTATGAGATACTACAACCACTGCTATCAGATGGCCCTAGTGCAAGTGGGAGATTGTTAGTTATATGTATGCCCTAGAGGCCATTACTATACATAGGATGTGTAGCGCCTTGAAAATTCGTTTTGGTGTTTTCCAGAAAATCGGTGAAAATTCGGTATTTTTCCGAAAACCGTCTTTCTCGTTATTTTGCAGTTTAGGACTAATTATACCTAAAATGGATAGGTAATTGCTTGTTTTTAGTAGCTAATGAGTTACTTATGAAATTTTGGTCATTTAAAAAAATTTCCCTATTTTTCAATTTTTTAATATTATTTTAAGCCGGTAAGAAAATACATTATATTAGCGATAAATACAAATTTAAATGGGCTAAAATTAAGCTTTAAAATCATGTTAATTAAAATCTAGTTGTAACATAAATTTTTAGTAATTTATTTTAAGTTTTAACTAATTTTTATTATGGAAAACGAAATTTATTGAATTTAAGCTTAAACTTGCAATTTTGGACTTGTAGGGGGTCTTTTTGCAAAAAAAATTTTGTGCACTCTCACACACACATCCTCACATCTCCTTGGCTGTCCCAAACTGCAGAAAATTCCCCCTCTCTCTTTTGTTTTAAAATTCTTTTGTTAGGGATGATTTGAGTTGAATGTGTATGTTTAAAATATTGTATGTTGAAGGTATGGTGTATTGACTTTGAGGGGAGTTGACCAAGACTTTTTTCCCACACCCACACCATCCCCTCTCCCTCATTTCTGGACGAATTCCAGTGGGCCCCCCTTCATCTCCTTGTTCTTTTCATTTTCTTCAAAAAATTCATTAAGTTGCTTCAAAAATTCCAAATTTAAACCTCACAAAATAACCCCATTCTTCATCCCCTTTCTCTTTAACCTCTCTTGCTTGGAATCATGGTGCTATGAGGCCATCATTGAGGCAAATTCTTCTTGCTAGATCTATAAAAATTTGAGGTATAATTTCTACTCTTTTAAGTTAATATGGTTAGAATTCTTTAATCTAGTTGTTTAGTGTTAATTTAGTGCTATTTTCATTCTAGTGTTGTTTAAAGTTAATGGTTGAGTTAACTAGGGTTTCTTGAAACCATTATTTAGTTAATTAAAGCTAATTAGCTATCTAGTTGTTTGCTAATCTAGGTTAATGAGGTTACTTTATTTGTGTGGGCTTCAAATTAGTGTTAATTTGGTATTGTCATGTTTAGTTTTGGATTGAAATTGCTAATTATGAAAATCAAGAAAGGTTTTGTTTATGGAAATTAGGTTTTTAAGCATAGTTAATGGTTTAAAATTAGTGTAATGGCTAGCTAGTGGGTTAGTTTGGATTGTTGTGTTGGATTGTGTTAACTTTGTCGCTAATTGTCGATATTTGCACCAAATTTGCAAACTTCTAGCTTACTAGGTTTTTATTATATTATTGTGGCGAATTAATTGCGATATCTAGATTATATTGTTGTCATATCCTATGACATTTAGGATGTGTGAGTGCGGATTTTTGAGTAATCGGGTTTTAGTTTTGCCGGGCGACCAAATCGGCGATTTTTGCAGTTTTTGCGATTTTCGCGTGTGTTCCGCGCACCTTGTGCACGTTGTACCTAACTTATGAACGTTAGTGTTTTCGTTTGGGTTTTGTGTTGTTCTTGATATGTAACCTTATGTTTGGTATTGATGTAAATTCCAGGTTCGGTCGCGGAGACGTCAGACGCGGCTCGAAAGGGGAAAGCGGTGATCGGACGTGACTAGCTAGGGATTTCGGTGAGTAGATATAACATCTACGGGGGACTATCGTTGGATGGCGCAAGCCGCCCGATAGTTTTAGTAACTTAAAAGATTCTTAGTGATGTTAGTAATTAGGGGTGTAATACTTGTATGATTATTTGCCACATTCATGCCCTATATTGACATACATATACGAAACCATTTTATAGGACACCTGTACCATTGCCAGGGTTTTTATATGCAGCACGAACACTATTCATGCTTACACACACACCCTGGTAATTGCCATGCCACCACACTAGATAATCTTTAAATTGAAACCTTTAACTATAATTGATACTTAAACTCGCGCTATTTCTTTAATTCCTTAAAATGAAATCGTAGGATTGCTATTCATGTGCATGTACCTCATCATATTATTTGTTCATGCTTAGTCTATTAATCACGCATCGCAACTTGATTATTGATATCATATGCATTCATTATCATTGACATATGCACTTATGAGGATTTCTTGAGATTTTATGATATTTCTGGATTTCGGGGGAAAGCCGCAAAATTTCTGAACTTATTATGTTTTTAAAATATGTAATTGCGGTTTTCTAGTGATGTAAAGTGTCGTCCACCATGAGTTTGCTGTGGTTTTCGAGATCCGTGTCGAGGAGTGGAGGAACCGTCACGGGTACATGGTGGGCCCGGTATGGTACCCCGGGGCAAGATGAATGTGGTGTTGACGTTGAGCCTGGCAGGGGACGGATTACCTACCGGTGACTGTTTGGCACGGCGGATATCCAGAGGATACCGACCGTGGCCGCGAGATGATGAGATTTTGATATTGAGCTGGGTCAGCCGGATGGCTGAGGCCAGAGATACTATGACATGGATATATGAGATTTGTGATAGTTTTGAGGTGTCGTTGCTGGACACAGGTTCTTGTTGATTCTATTGGTATTGTGCTGGTATTTCAAAAGAGATTCTTAAAGGGAAAAACATGATTTCTTATACTTACACATTCAGATCACGAGTTGATTCGCATTGCATTCATACCTGCTAGTATATTCATATTGCATACCTACCTGCCATTATGTCCTGCCATACCTGTATTATAGATGCTAGGATGCTTGTGTGCATGCATTCGATAGCCTGTGTAGATGTTATTTATTACTCACGAGTTGGCAACTCACCCCCGTTGTGCCATAGCCTTTTGCAGGTCCGCTCCGTCAGTACAGTAGCGGCGGGCGCACTTGCTTCTTTTGCCTGGACTCGAGGTTTTGCTCTTAGGTGGGTTTTATTATTATTTTTGCACCCCCTTGTATATTCTTTGTATCTAGTGTACTCCATCTACTGTATCTACCAGTATTATTGTATATTGACCTAGAGATGAGACTGTGAGGTTTATGGACTTTTATGCTGTATTTTGGGGTCGAGCTCACTTGAGTCGACATGCTGTTTTTCTTATGCTTCATTATAGTTATTTCGCATGTTGTTGCTTTATATTGCGTGGGATTTGTGACCGCCTTGTGGCGAAGAGCTAGCTCCCGCTTGGGGATGCCATATTTGTTGGATTCATATATATTCTTGTTGTACCCATTTTGGGGGCCAGTATTTACAAAGGAGACTCTGCCGAAATTTTCGGAAAAATTGGTATTGTTTTTAAAAAGGGTTTTACATGACTTATTTGATAAACTCGCTTTCAATTGATTGGGTTTTCTTCACTCTTTTGCTTATTTGGTTTTGGTTTCTGGGCTTTGGCTTACTTATTTTACGGACGTCTTGAGACGTTTCGTAAACTTAAGTGCCAGTCACGTTCCGTACCCTGCGGGTCGTGAGAAAGTTGGTATCAGAGCGTTAGGTTTTACCTTTTTGAGTGTAGGATGACCCTTGGTAGATGGAGTAAGTGACTTAAGTAGGGTAACGTAGCGTGTGTATGTCCGCGGCATACTTGCGATACGGTACTCCGCCTAAGTGACTTTAGGATATACTTGCTTGAAAATTCCTTCTTCAATTCCGTGTATCCTATGATCCTATTGCACTGTTCTTACTATCCGTTTTCCTGTAACAGCCACTATGCCGCCGAAGGCTACGAGGGCACAGAGGGCTGCCGCCATAGACGAGATTCGAGCTGGCTCGTCCGAGACTAGGACTGAGCAGGGTGGTATGCCTACGCCGCAGGGACAGACCGATCCACCTTCCCTAGGCCGTATGGATAGGCTCGAGACTGGTATGGAGGAGTTGCGACAGATGATGGGGAGTATGCAGGAGCTACGTCAGATGGTAGGATCCCTAGTTGCAGCCAGTCGTACACCGAGGCCGGATGACGCACCTACTACATCACAGACGACCATGATACCTGCTCCTACTACTACCACCATGGCCATTCCGGTTTCGCTACAGGATTTTATGAGGCTGAGACCTCCAGTATTCACCGGCACCGAGGCAGCGGAGGACCCACAGACGTTCCTTGACAGTTTAGCCAGGATCTGCCGTTCGCTGAGATGTTCGGATGATCGATGGGTAGAGCTTGCGAGTTTCCGACTAGAGGGTCTCGCACAGACATGGTGGGAGTCAGTCTTGAAAGGTCGAGCTGCAGATCTACCGCCTATGACTTGGGTCGAGTTTACAGCGGTCTTTCTAGCTCGTTTCCTCCCAGAGAGCGTTCGTGACGCCAGAGCTCGTAGCTTCGAGGCCTTAGTCAAGACACCTGGGATGACGGTGTCTGAGTATGACATCCAGTTTACGCAGTTATCCCGATATGCTCCGTATTTGGTGGATACCGAAGAGAAGATGGTGAAGAGGTTCGTACAGGGACTTGACGCCCAGCTATATCTTGCCATTGGCGTCCAGCACTACGACACTTATTCAGCTGCTATGGATACGGCATTACGGATGGAGGCACGCATATCATAGACTTCGGCCGTTTCTGGGCCGAAGAGGATTCACACCGATGTACTGTCTCAGAGGCAGCGCGCCAGATTCTTCCCGAGAGATAGGCCTGGCAGAGGATTTGGACGGGGACAGTTATATGGTTCTTATCCCCAGGGACAGCAGCTGTCGCCAGGGTGTTTTGGGTGCGGGAGTCCGCACCATCTTGTCAGAGACTGTCCGGCGAGACGACAGAGAGCGGCGACCGTTCCGCATGTGACCCTACCACCATCACCACCCCCTCCTCAGAGAGCCCTACTTCCTACCACAGGCGATGCTCCACGCCAGTTAGGTGCACCCAGAGGCCGTGGACGCGGCGGTCCTGTTCAGAGAGGACGAGGAGGCAGAGGCCGAGGTCGAGGTCAGACCGCTATCGGTGGAGGACAGGCCCGAGTTTTTGCTTTGACACCGCAGGATGCGCAGGCATCCAATGCCGTTGTGACAGGTACCTTGCCAGTTTGTTCTTTCGACGCACGGGTATTATTTGACCCAGGTTCCACACATTCGTACGTCTCTACACACTTTGCACCGATGTTGGGCCGTGAGTCGTCGTCGTTAGATCATCCGCTTGTTGTTAGTACTCCGGTAGGCGAGTCGTTTGTCGCTCGTTTTGTTTTTCGATTGTGTTCCGTTCGTATCGGGGAGAGGGATTCATCGGTTGATTTGATTCTCCTCGATATGTTGGATTTTGACGTGCTTCTGGGCATGGATTGGCTAGCCACTTGTTATGCTTCGGTGGACTGCCGTGAGAAGGCAGTCAGATTTAGCTTTCCGGGAGAGCCAGTCCTTGTTGTTCAGGGAGACTGCAGTGTCACCCTTCCCAGCTTAATTTCGTCTCTTCGCGCTGGTCAGCTCTTGCGGAAGGGATGTCAGGGATTCTTAGCATTTATTTGTGATACTCGAGCTGCAGAGGTTCCGTTGGACCGGGTCCCGGTTGTTTGCGAGTTCCCTGATGTTTTCCCTGATGAGCTACCTGGGCTACCGCCTGAGCGCGATGTTGAGTTCTGCATTGATTTGATTCCCGGCTCGGGGCCTATTTCTATACCGCCTTATCGGATGGCCCCGGCAGAGCTTCAAGAGCTGAAGGATCGGTTGCAGGATTTGTTAGATAAGGGGCTTATTCGACCTAGTGTTTCTCCGTGGGGTGCTCCGGTCCTGTTTGTCAAGAAGAAGGATGGAAGTTTGCGCTTATGTATCGACTACCGCCAGCTGAACAAGGTTACCGTGCGGAACAGATATCCGTTGCCGCGCATTGATGATCTGTTCGACCAGCTTCAGGGTGCGGGGTATTTTTCGAGGATCGACTTGCGATCAGGATACCATCAGCTGTGAGTTCGACAGGAGGATATACCGAGGACAGCTTTCCGCACGCGCTACGGCCACTACGAGTTTTTGGTGATGTCGTTCGGACTCACCAACGCCCCAGCAGCATTCATGGATTTGATGAACCGTACATTCAGGCCGTATCTTGACTTGTTCATCATCGTGTTTATCGACGATATCTTGGTGTACTCCCGGAGCAGAGAGGAGCACGAGCAGCACTTGCAGATTACGTTACAGACTCTGAGGGAGCACCAGCTGTTCGCAAGGTTCTCCAAGTGTGCATTATGGCTGGACAGCGTCGAATTCTTGGGTCACGTGGTTACGAGAGACGGCATTTGTATGGACCCAAAGAAGATTGGGGCTGTTCAGCAGTGGCCCCGACCTACATCGGTTGCTGAGATCCGTAGTTTTCTAGGCCTGGCGGGCTACTACAGGCGTTTTGTTCAGGACTTCTCCTGTATAGCTGCACCTTTGACCGGTTTGACCCGGAAGGGAGTTCCTTTCGTTTGGACAGAGGAGTGCGAGTGCAGTTTTCAGCAGTTACGGACTTATTTGACTACGGCGCCGGTATTATCTTTGCCTTCGGGATCAGGCGGATTTGTGGTCTACTGTGATGCTTCGCGAGTGGGATTAGGGTGCGTACTGATGCAGCATGGCCGGGTGATCGCTTATGCTTCTCGGCAGTTGAAGAAGCATGAACAGAACTACCCTACTCATGATTTGGAGATGGCTGCAGTGGTCTTTGCACTGAAGATTTGGCGACATTACCTATACGGTGAGTCGTGTCAGATATTCACTGATCACAAGAGCTTAAAGTACATATTTCAGCAGCGAGACCTGAACCTCAGACAGCGTCGTTGGATGGAGTTGGTGAAAGACTACGACTGCGAGATCTTATATCATCCAGGCAAGGCGAATGTGGTGGCAGATGCGTTGAGTAGGAGGCCCGGGGGTAGTCTATCCTTTTTGCGCGCAGTATAGAGGCAGTCGTCAGCAGATTGGCAGATTTTATGCGACAGCCGAATTGAGTTCAAGTTCACTCAGACAGGGGGACAGCTCGCGCATGTTCGTGCACGCCCACAGTTGCTTGACCGTATATATTGTAAGTCTACGCTAGCGCCCCGGCCGTCTACAGACGCCAAATGCGGAACAAAAACTTTTTAACTGGCGCTATCGTATACTTTAACCCGGATCTTCCATTATTGCTAAACTAACAAACTGTAAAGAGTGTAGAAAGGTTATACCGAACGATCCGAGTCCTTCGTTCTTCAACCATTATCCTACGCTCCGTTGCGGCTGCTCCGATCTCTTCGATCTCCGATCTGCTCGTCCAGGTGGCACCACATCACTGATTCTTTAAACGGGCTCCCGCCTCTGACTCGAGGCAACTCGGTCGTCAAGTTTGCTAAAAGAGATGACCAAGAATGATGTAGAGAATGAGTAGATGACTTTGTCTCACTTCGTCCAAGTCCGTGGACAATCGGTTAATGAAGTTGCCGAGGGAATCGGGTGATGGAATGAAATGAGCTGTGAAATTCCATACACCCCAAGATCTATCATAATCTTTTCAAGTGAAACATCAAGTGTGAGAGAGAGGAGGGGGGCCGGCCACTTATATGCAAAGAGGGGGGTGAGTGTAGGAGAGGGGAGAGTAACCTTAAGCAAATATCATAATGTGAACACAAAATAAATATCTTAAGGAAAACAAAACCTCATTGAAATCAAAGCATGAGTCATTAACCTAGTCATCAAATTCTAGAACCTTCTAGAACCTTCTAGAAGCATGACTCACTCTCATCCAAGAAAAGATAAATCCATCTTTTACCAAATGTTAAAAGACGGCTGATAGAAAACTGGAAACTGGCAACTTCCAAAAGTGATCCTGAAACGAATTTCAGGACAACCCCGAAACTGTATAAATATACCCGCATTTATATTACGACCGAATACAAATGCAACTGAGACAAAGATATTATATCTACTCAATATAATACTCGGATCCGGCTTAAACCAAAGCCGACCAGTATCAACTGCCCGAAAAATAACACGTGCGTAAACGCACGTGCATTTTCCGAACCCTGCCATAAAACCATACGGCCTCTACAACGTTTCGCCCGAACTTGGGAAACTGTCTATGGGGGACTCTAATGACTCGTCAGTACCCTGGCAGTGGGTTTAACCACAAACCGTCAGCGGCACTAGCTATGCGTAACGGCTGCCCATAGACTGACCTCAAGGGAGACCGATGAGCGAACTAAAGGGAGGCCGATGAGCGAACTCATCCGGAAACCCTACTGAGCCTAACAGTGACAATGTATATACAGTCCGGTCCGTTCGTCAATGAGTATCGCATATCCGCCTAGGGGGCTAGTAACGTCAGACCCCCAGAAGCAGTATAAGTCGTGTCGGAGTGTAACCCAATAACACCCTGAGATACTACTGGAGTACCTACCAGTAAATCTCCTGCCATGGCCATGGACTATGTGTAATGGCTCTCCTAGACACAGCACGACCTCGCCCCCAATACCGGGAGAGACGAATCCCCTGCCGATCCGCTCACGTGCCTCCATATGGCTCGGGACTGTACCCAAAAGCTACCTGTTTGCACGACTCCTTTGAGCCGTGGTAGGGTAGAAATCAAAGCACAGTGGGAACTCACACAAGACAAATGACGACCTCAGGTCGATGAACTAACCTGTACACATGTCACCAGGGAACTGCTATCTGACGATAGGTATAGTACTAACTAGAAGATTCCCGGCGAGTCCTGTCCGGTGTACTCATAACCCAATGAGCACCTGTATACATCTTAGGTGATCCAACTGACACCAGTGGCTTGTGAGACCGGCCACCGCCCCTCGTCGGGGTCTTGACTGTATACACTAGTCTACTCCGGAGTATCGATGCCCTGTCTCGAAACTCCCACGACTAGGGACTACAATTAAGGATATGCATATAAACTACCCAACTCTCACGTATATGATCGCCATCATACAGTTGGTAGTAAAGCAAGATCCTAAGGGCTCTATCAAAGTGGAACATGTAATCAGTCACCTGAACATGCACACAACTGATAAAGGCAAACCAGATAGCATACTATCATCTCGAGTAAGACTGTCCTACTGGTATAGGTCCTCCGCAATCATTGCAATCACGTACCTGCGATCCAATAATTGACTATGAGGGCACTATCTCCAACAACCTCCCACTTGCACTCAAGGCTAATTATTGCAATGTCGACTACTCACAGCCTGTGTGAAACCGAACATCCAACTCCTCTACTAATCAGTTTCACAAAGCCCGTTTGTAAAACTATTGTGTTCGAGAAATAGCCTCAGTGAGTGGATCCGCCTAGATGTTTCTTTCTATATCTCTCTAAATCTCAAATTCGCGGAGAAAGCCATCTCCCGAATCGAGTAATACCTGTCTTAGAATATGTCTGGATATCTGATGGGACCTTGTTCATAAATGAACTCCAAATCCAAACTTCTTAGACTGTATCGATCACTGAACCTAATCAGTATCCGGCACCATGCCACCCACAGTATCCTCTTGGACCACCTGTCCATAATACTGTCCCTCTTCGTCAGAGGGAAAAACTATAACTCTGACAATCACTCTGTCAACCATGTCACCTTTGAAGCCTGGAATGATAATCGTCTCCCGAAGGAGGCTGCCGTCATCAAATCCGTAGAACATCCACTTATGTTCTAAAACTGCTTCCTTATGTCTCTCCAGGATTGGATTAATACAAACTTATTGCATCTAGTGCAAAAACAACATCTGGTGTGGTACTTGACATCTCACGATTGACTCAATTGCCTAAGCAAGTGATCTGTCAATCATGCACATCCCTCTCCCCTTTAGTCTATACGACACCTTTAGAGAGGGTGACTCTATCACCTGCAGGTACACCACCATGCTAGGAGTCAACTATTCTAAAAGCCATTAGAATATTTGTCAAAGTACCCACATTGGGAAACTACCCAAATCCAGATCTAAAACCATAGATCCAGAAACCAGAATGTCAAATATTATATCCATATCCTGTCTGGAGAAACAACTGTGTGACGACCACAGTACAACCGATCGTAGTATAGGAATTTTACTTCCTACTTTGTGTATGTCATCCAAATACCATGACATCACACCCTACTACCTTCTTAACAGATCCATCCCCTATTCTGATGAAGTCAAACCTATGACTGTCACATCAAAATTAGATGATCTATCTCCGCTATTACTGCTCTAGTCTATAAATAGACATAAGCTACTTGCCCACTGTGCTTCCGATGCTCCCACTGACTACGACAACCCTCCTACCGGGTCTCATAGCCTGGAACAACAGTAGTGTCAAGTCTGGGTAGATAAGAACCTCCCTGTCACCGTCCTTGAGGCTACCGAAGTACCTCTCGGGTGTCTGAGGTTACCCACCATATCTGCGGAGTGGCTATTGGAATGTCAAACCTGATTGAATATATAGGTCCTATCAAATTTTCCGTAATCGTTCGCGGTTCTGGAATCACTTCCAGTTCTACCATACTTCCACTATTGTTTTCTGAAAAAATCCATTTTACTAAAACTGTGGCGAGTCAAGAACAATATCACTATTGATCTTCCAAATGGTAGAATATCAACCCTCGTCATAGCCAGGGTCAACCCACAAACAGCCATTACAGAAACGTGCCCTGAGTTATCCAGAGTCTGGTTTTAAGCATAAGCTGGACAACTCCCCGTACCTTAACATCTTTTAAGGTACGATCTATTCTATATCCAATACAGAAACTTTGGCACTTATTTAATTGGAACCATATTCAAATCATGCAGCTGTCTCCGGTGCATATCAACTTAATGGAAAGAGGCTAATCAGCATTACTCAACTTAGGAATCCATCCAATTATGAGTAACCTGAAAGAGAAACACGTTTCTCAAAACCATTACTATCATCTGAATACCAATCACAAGAATCTACATCTTCGATCTCTTTGAAGAATCCCGATACTTGTGATACCTGGTTCTCTACTTTATTCTTATACCCACAACTTCTCAAAACTTAGACCTTGTATTTCAACGAAACACTTGTCCAAATACTAGAAAAGTTATAAGTAAATAGAACATAGTACGAGGACCTACCCCTTT
Source organism: Agapanthus africanus (assembly GCA_030015575.1). Taxonomy (NCBI): domain Eukaryota; kingdom Viridiplantae; phylum Streptophyta; class Magnoliopsida; order Asparagales; family Amaryllidaceae; genus Agapanthus; species Agapanthus africanus. Next base: position 394,002,033 of record CM057343.1, read on the forward strand.
GTCCTGATGGACACTTGGACAACATACAATACTCTGTATAAGTCCGCTGAGTTAAACAACTCAAAACCTGTGCGTTGTAGGTTGAAAACTGTACCCTGGCGATTTCCTCAAATATCACCAATTACAACGAATTCCGATATAATGAGGATAATCACCTAATTCCCAATAACTTACTCCCACTCATCATCTGTAAAACCATACAGATATGAGAATGAAACCTGGTAAATACATACCCTTGGAGTAAGTATCCAATCGGGAAAACAGTTTTCCTTTAACAATGCACTGAAACATGAAAATGTTTCGTAGGGGTATTCTGGTATTCATAGCAATGCCTCTTCCATAATCCAATTCATGACTTCAACCGTATATTTTATTGCCATCTCTCCAAATCCCTTTATTTGTCTTTAGTCATTACCTTCTGTACACCATCGTTAGGCTAAATGGTTTTCTTCCTTCCCTACCGTTCGGCACCAGCCTATGGTTTGGAAGAAGACTATCCAGTAAGCATAATAGGTGTACCCTCCTAAACCAAGGAGTACTCGCATCTTGAGAGAAGGTGATGATAAAAGACAACTGAATAATACTTTATCCCTTTAAAGGTGAAATAGGAGTGGCGATGAAGTACGCGGTTTGGTCGTGAATGATATCAGTCGCAATTTACTTTGCCCTCTTTCTAATCCCTTTATTTTGTCTTTACATATTACCTTCTGCACACCCTATTTAGGCTAATTGGTTTTCTTCATTCCCTACCTTTCGGCACCTGCCTATGGTTTGGAATAAGACTATCCAATATGCGTAATAGGTGTACTCTCCTAAACCAAGGAGCTCTCGCAACCTGAGAGAAGGTGATAATAAAAGACAACTGAATAAACCAATTCTATTTCTCCTGAACCTTGATCCATCCTCGAAGAAATCCCTTCGAGTTCGTATATAACCATACGATGGATCTATCCAATGGAAGTGGATGTCCGTAGTAATACGGGTGTTCTGAGAAATTCAAAGGGTGAAAGAAGGAGTGGCAATGACTTATGCAACACAGACAATCCAAAAGCCAGTATTTTTAAGAAGGTTCGGTCATCTTGGTCACTGAGTAATAGTCTAGGGTCGGTCAAAGGTCGCTGCCAAAGAGAGAGAGAGAAAAGAAACACTCTGCGTGCACTCTAACCTAGATCAGAATGGTTATCACTTTATCTAATCCGGAAACCTCCCACTGTCCTGTCAAATTCTCCTCCAAACCTAAAAGAAGAATCAATCGGGATCACCCGAAGAGTAAACCAACTCATCAGTGGGAATCGGGATCCAACTCTCATCGCATGATAACGTGATGGAATGCATCCACGTTACTCATACTCCAGAAGGTATGCGCATACTTGGCAAGTTTCAGTTTCTTTAGAAACTCCCGATACGATTTTTTGCCCCATGCTCTTATAACCTTGGCTTTGGTCAAAATGTCATAAGTCATATGCCAAGTTCTACCCATCACTATCTTGTTAATTTGAACCCACCCGCACATGCCCCTGACTTTGGCCAATCGGCAGAACGACTGTCCCAAACTAACTCATCTATCTATGCAACAATTGAATACCCAGCAGCTACCAAACACTATGCCTTAACTTTGGCTAAAATACATAGCTTGAATACTACTGAATACTCAAAAGAAGTGACGGAGGGCTACGGCTGGTTTTTGGCGAAAAACCTTTAGCGTAATGAACTTGATCTCGTTGAAGGAACCTGATAGCTTTTTAAAATATAGTGGTGAAAACCTTTTGCTAAAGAGGTCACTCCCGGTGAAGGGATCTCGGCTCTTTCCTCGTGGAATGAGGTGCAGGATATTCCACTGAATACCGCTGTGCAAAGCAACTTGTAATCGACTATAGTGAAGTTATTACCCTGACGCAAACTTCTGCCCAAGGGGTCAGTCCCGGTGAAGGGATATCGGCCCTTGCCCCGTCGAATGAGGTGCAGGATATTCCACTGAATACCGCTATGCATAACAAAAGAAAACATCTTTGCAATAACACTTTTTAAATTGTTCCAACAACATCAAACAGGTTTGTTTTACTTTGCATTGATCAGAATCAATGCAGTCCCATCAATCAATCACACCAGAAAAGAACGAAAATAAAATGTACGTATATGCCATCCGCATTCGTCACTGGGTCCCGTCATCACCCGTTAGGTTACTTAACTAACGACAGAGCGGGGACTGGACTAGCGCGGGTGTAAAACATATACAACATCTAATAGTATATAAACCAATATACAATAATCGCTCCAGGCGTGATAATATGCAACATTACAGAAAAGTAATAAGCATCACAGAACAATACAGATAATCTGGGATCCCCGAGTTTCACAGAGCCGCTGCTGAAACTCGACGTTCCCCTGTCGTGTGGATAGCCTGTGCAATGAAACCTAGACCCCTACGGGTGCGGCAAGTTACCCGCCAAAACCTGAAGCGAGGTAGTCCCCACAGCATAGTGAATGGAACACCCGGTACTTCACGGAATCCGGTAAATTGAGCGCCCCTCCTTGGGTCAACCTGTACCCCCTACGAGTGCGGCGAATAGTCTGCCAATTTTAGAGTGGGGCCCCTCTGCCTCTCAAAGCCATGAGATGCGGACCCGTTGCCCTCCAGAACCCGGCTATCCGTGCACTCCGTCTAGGGGAAAAACCTAGTACAGTAATGAAAAATAGTACAACAGGTACATCGACCGCAACCTGGTCGTGCCCCAAAAGAATATTATACAACAGGCAGTGACGGCAGTCCACATGTTGGACGCTCTCCCCGCAATATCAAATGTACAAACAAATTCAAACTGCACTATCATTGCACATTGCTATCCACCACGACAAATCCGCAACATCACAGCACAACACAGAACATCAACGCGAATGTCACGTTCCCAAACCCGTCTAAAAGAACTATAGCAATCAGACGCGGTTTACCGATCAAATGACATTCCCGGTCGAAGATATAATGTAAGCACTGTAAACTAACATGTTTAAATTTCGATCGACAAAATATCACAAAGTGGGCCCCACGCAAATCTGGAGAACAGTAACAAAATCTGGGCCCAAAAGATATATACCAAAAACCCCAATTTCCAGAGGGGAACACACTGTGCAAATTTGGGGGCATGATCGTTCAGAACGGCCGCGGATGCGCGGCCAAACCATGAATTTGGTCGCGTTTCCGCGGCTATCTTGTCGATTCACGTGCTCAAATTTGTACGTCGTTCTTAAAAAACCCTGCACAGTTTTCTGAGATGTGTGAAATATTTTTAGGACACCGTTTAAAATCAACAGAAACTGTCAAGCTAAAAAATTGCGATTTTTGATTTCCAGTTCGATCGATATTTTAAACGCGTTAGCACAAGTTAGTAAAGCAAAATGGTGAGGCTCTGATACCACTGTAAGTCTACGCTAGCGCCCAGGCCGTCTACAGACGCCAAATGCGGAACAAAAACTTTTTAACTGGCGCTATCGTATACTTTAACCCGGATCTTCCATTATTGCTAAACTAACAAACTGTAAAGAGTGTAGAAAGGTTATACCGAATGATCCGAGTCCTTCGTTCTTCAACCATCATCCTACGCTCCGTTGCGGCTGCTCCGATCTCTTCGATCTCCGATCTGCTCGTCCAGGTGGCACCACATCACTGATTCTTTAAACGAGCTCCCGCCTCTGACTCGAGGCAACTCGGTCGTCAAGTTTGCTAAAAGAGACGACCAAGAATGATGTAGAGAATGAGTAGATGACTTTGTCTCACTTCGTCCAAGTCCGTGGACGATCGGTTAATGAAGTTGCCGAGGGAATCGGGTGATGGAATGAAATGAGCTGTGAAATTCCATACACCCCAAGATCTATCATAATCTTTTCAAGTGAAACATCAAGTGTGAGAGAGAGGAGGGGGGCCGGCCACTTATATGCAAAGAGGGAGGTGAGTGTAGGAGAGGGGAGAGTAACCTTAAGCAAATATCATAATGTGAACACAAAATAAATATCTTAAGGAAAACAAAACCTCATTGAAATCAAAGCATGAGTCATTAACCTTGTCATCAAATTCTAGAACCTTCTAGAACCTTCTAGAAGCATGACTCACTCTCATCCAAGAAAAGATAAATCCATCTTTAACCAAATGTTAAAAGACGGCTGATAGAAAACTGGAAACTGGCAACTTCCAAAAGTGATCCTGAAACGAATTTCAGGACAACCCCGAAACTGTATAAATATACCCGCATTTGTATTACGACCGAATACAAATGCAACTGAGACAAAGATATTATATCTACTCAATATAATACTCGGATCCGGCTTAAACCAAAGCCGACCAGTATCAACTGCCCGAAAAATAACACGTGCGTAAACGCACGTGCATTTTCCGAACCCTGCCATAAAACCATACGGCCTCTACAACGTTTCGCCCGAACTTGGGAAACTGTCTGTGGAGGACTCTAATGACTCGTCAGTACCCTGGCAGTGGGTTTAACCACAAACCGTCAGCGGCACTAGCTATGCGTAACGGCTGCCCATGGACTGACCTCAAGGGAGGCCGATGAGCGAACTCAAGGGAGGCCGATGAGCGAACTCATCCGGAAACCCTACTGAGCCTAACAGTGACAATGTATATACAGTCCGGTCCGTTCGTCAATGAGTATCGCATATCCGCCTAGGGGGCTAGTAACGTCAGACCCCCAGAAGCAGTATAAGTCGTGTCGGAGTGTAGCCCAATAACACCCTGAGATACTACTGGAGTACCTACCAGTAAATCTCCTGCCATGGCCATGGACTATGTGTAATGGCTCTCCTAGACACAGCACGACCTCGCCCCCAATACCGGGAGAGACGAATCCCCTGCCGATCCGCTCACGTGCCTCCATATGGCTCGGGACTGTACCCAAAAGCTACCTGTTTGCACGACTCCTTTGAGCCGTGGTAGGGTAGAAATCAAAGCACAGTGGGAACTCACACGAGACAAATGACGACCTCAGGTCGATGAACTAACCTGTACACATGTCACCAGGGAACTGCTATCTGACGATAGGTATAGTACTAACTAGAAGATTCCCGGCGAGTCCTGTCCGGTGTACTCATAACCCAATGAGCACCTGTATACATCTTAGGTGATCCAACTGACACCAGTGGCTTGTGAGACCGGCCACCGCCCCTCGTCGGGGTCTCGACTATATACACTAGTCTACTCCGGAGTATCGATGCCCTGTCTCGAAACTCCCACGACTAGGGACTACAATTAAGGATATGCATATAAACTACCCAACTCTCACGTATATGATCGCCATCATACAGTTGGTAGTAAAGCAAGATCCTAAGGGCTCTATCAAAGTGGAACATGTAATCAGTCACCTGAACATGCACACAACTGATAAAGGCAAACCAGATAGCATACTATCATCTCGAGTAAGACTGTCCTACTGGTATAGGTCCTCCGCAATCATTGCAATCACGTACCTGCGATCCAATAATTGACTATGAGGGCAAACAGCGCAGTGACGACCGTTGCTCGGAGATCATGGCACAGATGGGACAGGGCAGATTTTCCGAGTTCGTGATTGACGATCAGGGGATTTTACGCTATGGATCTAGACTGTGCGTACCAGATGCTGATGGATTGCGGCGCGACATTCTTAAGGAGGCACACCGATCAGTGTATAGTGTCCACCCCGGTTTCACCAAGATATACCATGATATGAGAGAGACCTACTGGTGGGACGGGATGAAGAGGGACATTGCGGAGTTTGTATCGAGATGCCTGACTTGTCAGCAAGTCAAGGCCGAGCACCAGAGGCCCGCAGGAGAGCTACAGCCGTTACCCATTCCAGATTGGAAATGGGAGCAGATTTCGATGGACTTCGTTGTGGGTCTACCAGGACCAGTCGAGGGTACGACTCCATCTGGGTGATCGTGGATAGATTGACGAAAGCGGCTCACTTCCTACCAGTGAAGACCACTTTCAGCTTCGCTCAGTATGCTCAGCTCTACATTGACGAGATCGTGCGACTACATGGCGTACCGACTTGTATCGTGTCAGATCGAGGCACTCAGTTTACCAGCCGACTATGGCAGAGACTCCAGGAGGCTTTGGGCACTCGTTTGAGCTTCAGCACAGCATTTCATCCGCAGACCGACGGACAGTCAGAGCGGACCATTCAGACTCTCGAGGATATGCTCAGAGCGTGCGTTTTAGACTTCGGCGGTAGCTGGGATCGTCATTTACCTCTAGTGGAGTTCTCCTACAACAACAGCTTCCAGGATACTATTCAGATGGCACCTTTCGAGGCATTATATGAGAGGAGATGCAGATCGCCCGTCTGTTGGACAGAGCTCAGCGAGAGCAGTATTTTGGGGTCGCATCTTGTTGAGGAGACGACAGCGAAGATTCAGTTGATTCGAGACCGGATGAGGGCAGCTCAGAGCAGACAGAAATCCTATGCAGACAGGCGCCGTCGCAGATTGGAGTTCGCAGTTGGCGACCATGTTTTTCTGAAAGTCTCTCCGATGAAGGGCGTGATGCGTTTTGGGCAAAAGGGGAAGCTTAGCCCTAGATTCGTAGGTCCCTTCGAGATCCTCGAGCGTGTCGGCGCTGTTGCATATCGTTTGGCTCTTCCACCCAGCTTTCCCGATGTTCACCCCGTCTTCCATGTTTCGATGTTCCGCAAGTACCTTCACGACCCTTCGCATGCGATTCAGCACCCGACAGTCCAGCTAGAGCGCGACCTTTCTTTTGCAGAGCAGTCGGTGGCCATCCTGGATCGGCAGGTGAAGAAGTTGAGATCGAAGATTATACCAACCGTCAAGGTCCTTTGGCGTAGCCCGAGCAGCGAGGAAGTTACCTGGGAGACCGAGGGCGAGATGAGGAAGAAATATCCCCATCTCTTTGAAGGTACGCGTAGTTATATTTTTAAATTCGAGGACCGAATTTCTTTAAGGGGGGAAATTGTAGCGCCTTGAAAATTCGTTTTGGTGTTTTCCTGAAAATCGGTGAAAATTCGGTATTTTTCCGAAAACCGTCTTTCTCGTTATTTTGCAGTTTAGGACTAATTATACCTAAAATGGATAGGTAATTGTTTGTTTTTAGTAGCTAATGAGTTACTTATGAAATTTTGGTCATTTAAAAAAATTTCCCTATTTTCAATTTTTTAATATTATTTTAAGCCGGTAAGAAATTACATTATATTAGCGATAAATACAAATTTAAATGGGCTAAAATTAAGCTTTAAAATCATGTTAATTAAAATCTAGTTGTAACATAAATTTTTAGTAATTTATTTTAAGTTTTAACTAATTTTTATTATGGAAAACGAAATTTATTGAATTTAAGCTTAAACTTGCAATTTTGGACTTGTAGGGGGTCTTTTTGCAAAAAAAAATTTGTGCACTCTCACACACACATCCTCACATCTCCTTGGCTGTCCCAAACTGCAGTAAATTCCCCCTCTCTCTTTTGTTTTAAAATTCTTTTGTTAGGGATGATTTGAGTTGAATGTGTATGTTTAAAATATTGTATGTTGAAGGTATGGTGCATTGACTTTGAGGGGAGTTGACCAAGACTTTTTTCCCACACCCACACCATCCCCTCTCCCTCATTTCTGGCCAAATTCCAGCAGCCCCCCCTCATCTCCTTGTTCTTTTCATTTTCTTCAAAAAATTCATTAAGTTGCTTCAAAAATTCCAAATTTAAACCTCACAAAATAACCCCATTCTTCATCCCCTTTCTCTTTAACCTCTCTTGCTTGGAATCATGGTGCTATGAGGCCATCATTGAGGCAAATTCTTCTTGCTAGATCTATAAAAATTTGAGGTATAATTTCTACTCTTTTAAGTTAATATGGTTAGAATTCTTTAATCTAGTTGTTTAGTGTTAATTTAGTGCTATTTTCATTCTAGTGTTGTTTAAAGTTAATGGTTGAGTTAACTAGGGTTTCTTGAAACCATTATTTAGTTAATTAAAGCTAATTAGCTATCTAGTTGTTTGCTAATCTAGGTTAATGAGGTTACTTTATTTGTGTGGGCTTCAAATTAGTGTTAATTTGGTATTGTCATGTTTAGTTTTGGATTGAAATTGCTAATTATGAAAATCAAGAAAGGTTTTGTTTATGGAAATTAGGTTTTTAAGCATAGTTAATGGTTTAAAATTAGTGTAATGACTAGCTAGTGGGTTAGTTTGGATTGTTGTGTTAGATTGTGTTAACTTTGTCGCTAATTGTCGATGTTTGCACCAAATTTGCAAACTTCTAGCTTACTAGGTTTTTATTATATTATTGTGGCAAATTAATTGCGATATCTAGATTATATTGTTGGCATATCCTATGACATTTAGGATGCGTGAGTGCGGATTTTTGAGTAATCGGGTTTTAGTTTTGCCGGGCGACCAAATCGGCGATTTTTGCAGTTTTTGCGATTTTCGCGTGTGTTCCGCGCACCTTGTGCACGTTGTACCTAGCTTGTGAACGTTAGTGTTTTCGTTTGGGTTTTGCGTCGTTCTTGATATGTAACCTTATGTTTGGTATTGATGTAAATTCCAGGTTCGGTCGCGGAGACGTCAGACGCGGCTCGAAAGGGGAAAGCGGTGATCGGACGTGACTAGCTAGGGATTTCGGTGAGTAGATGTAACATCTACGGGGGACTATCGTTGGATGGCGCAAGCCGCCCGATAGTTTTAGTAACTTAAAAGATTCTTAGTGATGTTAGTAATTAGGGGTGTAATACTTGTATGATTATTTGCCACATTCATGCCCTATATTGACATACATATACAAAACCATTTTATAGGACACCTGCACCATTGCCAGAGTTTTTATATGCAGCACAAGCACTATTCATGCTTACACACACACCCTGGTAATTGCCATGCCACCACACTAGATAACCTTTAAATTAAAACCTTTTACTATAATTGATACTTAAACTCGCGCTATTTCTTTAATTCCTTAAAATGAAATCGTAGGATTGCTATTCATGTGCATGTACCTCATCATATTATTTGTTCATGCTTAGTCTATTAATCACGCATCGCAACTTGATTATTGATATCATATGCATTCATTATCATTGACATATGCACTTATGAGGATTTCTTGAGATTGTATGATATTTCTGGATTTCGGGGGAAAGCCGCAAAATTTCTAAACTTATTATGTTTTTAAAATATGTAATTGCGGTTTTCTAATGATGTAAAGTGTCGTCCACCATGAGTTTGCTGTGGTTTTCGAGATCCGTGTCGAGGAGTGGAGGAACCGTCACGGGTACATGGTGGGCCCGGTATGGTACCCCGGGGCAAGATGAATGTGGTGTTGACGTTGAGCCAGGCAGGGGACGGATTACCTACCGGTGACTGTTTGGCACGACGGATATCCAGAGGATACCAACCGTGGCCGCGAGATGATGAGATTTTGATATTGAGCTGGGTCAGCCGGATGGCTGAGGCCAGAGATACTATGACATGGATATATGAGATTTGTGATAGTTTTGAGGTGTCGTTGCTGGACACAGGTTCTTGTTGATTCTATTGGTATTGTGCTGGTATTTCAAAAGAGATTCTTAAAGGGAAAAACATGATTTCTTATACTTACACATTCAGATCACGAGTTGATTCGCATTGCATTCATACCTGCTAGTATATTCATATTGCATACCTACCTGTCATTATGTCCTGCCATACCTGTATTATAGATGCTAGGATGCTTGTGTGCATGCATTCGATAGCCTGTGTAGATGTTATTTATTACTCACGAGTTGGCAACTCACCCCCGTTGTGCCATAGCCTTTTGCAGGTCCGCTCCGTCAGTACAGTAGCGGCGGGCGCACTTGCTTCTTTTTCCTGGACTCGAGGTTTTGCTCTTAGGTGGGTTTTATTATTATTTTTGCACCCCCTTGTATATTCTTTGTATCTAGTGTACTCCATCTACTGTATCTACCAGTATTATTGTATATTGACCTAGAGATGAGACTGTGAGGTTTGTGGACTTTTATGCTGTATTTTGGGGTCGAGCTCACTTGAGTCGACATGTTGTTTTTCTTATGCTTCACTATGGTTATTTCGCATGTTGTTGCTTTGCGTGGGATTTGTGACCGCCTTGTGGCGAAGAGCTAGCTCCCGCTTAGGGATGCCATATTTGTTGGATTCATATATATTCTTGTTGTACCCATTTTGGGGGCCAGTATTTACAAAGGAGACTCTGCCGAAATTTTCGGAAAAATTGGTATTGTTTTTAAAAAGGGTTTTACATGACTTATTTGATAAACTCGCTTTCAATTGATTGGGTTTTCTTCACTCTTTTGCTTATTTGGTTTTGGTTTCTGGGCTTTGGCTTACTTATTTTACGGACGTCTTGAGACGTTTCGTAAACTTAAGTGTCAGTCACGTTCCGTACCCTGCGGGTCGTGACAGGATGTATATTGTAGTGGATGCTTGGACATATATAGGGAGGACTTTCTTGCTCGACATGATAGTATGCTATCTGGTTGATCTTTACCTTAACGTGTACACTGATTGTCTCTCTGTTACATGTTGGTAAAGCCCTTAGGATGTGTACTTGACTACCTGGACTATGATGCGGATCATACTAGTGGGGACATGGTAGTCCATAAGTACATCCTTCAAGGTCCCTTGTCGTGGGTGTATCGAGACGGGGCATCGATATACCAGAGTAGACTAGCGTATACCTTCTCGACCCATACAGATGGGCGATGGATGATCCCATATCCATTGGTGTTTGACATCGAAGATGATATACGGGTGCTCAGTGGAGACTGGGTACACTGGACGGACTCGCCGAGAACTCCCAGATGGTATTATACCTTACGTCAGATGGCAGTTCTCTGGTGGCATTGGTACAGAGTAATCTGTTGACCCGAGATCGTCATAGAGTCTTGTGTGATTCCCACTGTGCTTTGATTTCCACCTTACCACGTCCAAGAGGGCGTGCAAAACGGTGGTTTTGGGTACAGTCCCGAATCACATGGAGGCAGTGAGCGATAGGAGGGGATTCGTCTCTACCGGTATAGGGAGTTGATGTTGCGCTGTGTTCGATTGGCTATAACCGGAAATCCCTGGCCAGGGTTGCTGAGATTTACTGGTAAGTGTTACCTGTAGTTTCTCGAACTGTTATAGACCTCATATCGACACGACTTATTGAGCTATTGGGGTCTGACGTTTACCACCCCTAGGCGAGATATGTGACATATCAGACGACGAGACCGGGCTGTACGGTAAGTGTTACTGGTTGGATTCACAGGAGTGTGAGCGGGCTTGCTCATCGATCTTCTGATCGCTCAATACCCGGGTGGCCGTTACGTTTAGCAGACCGCTTGCGGCTTGTGGGTGTTTGATATGATCATCACCTGCTGCCGGCGTATTGACGAGTCTTTAGAGTCCTACACAGAGGTTTCCTGGCTCAAGCGAAACGAAATAGGAGCGCATATGAGATATGTGCGGGACCGAGAATAATGCGTGTATGTGATACCGTATTCCATTCTCGCGATGAATGTATCGATTGGCTGTATGCGATATAACCTAGTTATCGAATCGAGGATTGATTCGATAAGCCGATACATTGGATATTAGTCGGTTATATGCGATATGACCGGATCGTTAAATCAAGTATTGATTTAATGATTTAATGCATAATTATATATTTGATATATTACTTTGCATTAACTAGTATTGGTTCATTTAAATTGGATTTTCTCACTTGATGTACACAAGTTGTATATGTGATATACTTTTGTGCACTTGTTTGTATCATGTTTGATGATACATGCAAACTTGGGTTTGTGTAAAGAATTAAACCATGGTTATGTTAATAGTTAGGGTTTTGATTTACTTACTTATTCATTTATTTATTTGTTCATTAATTCATTTTGGGCAAAAATGAAATGGTGGCTTAGTTTGTTTTGTTGTTGAAGCTTCATGAAGCTTTGACTAAGTGACCATTTTGTCTTCATGTCCTAACCCTAACCATTCAACTAAACCCTAGTTAATTCTCTACACTAAACCATGGTTGAGATTATGATAAGTATCATTTTGTTTTCTATTTTAAAAGAATACTCATCATATTCTTTCTTCTTCTTCTTCTTCTTCAACAAAGAAGAAACCTTGCCTCCATCAATGGCAACATGAGAAAAAGAGTGAGAAATCCAATTCTAAAGTGAACCCACTTCCTATTTCTTCATCCTCTACCATTTGCCAAGTAGTATAGGGTGTTTTCTTCACAAGTTTCATGGCTTGGTGAAGTTGGAGCTTGATCTTGTGTTGCCTCGACGTAGATCATCTTCGGCATCGAAGTCGACGACCTAGCCCACCCATTTCTCCGATGAAGCCGACGCTAGAGCCCGGGATCCGATGATTACAGCGAGGGGACTTCATCACGGAGCCATGGAGGTGGAGGACCGGATCTACAAAGGTTGTATTTCCGTTCACTTGTTAGTAAAGCAGTTTACTAGTTCTAGTTTTCGCCTATTCTCTAGTTAACGATCCGTATTAGGGTTTGTAGGCACATGAAAAATTTTGAAATTGGCATGGTTGATGCCTTGTGAGACCTCATTAGCGTGCCTAGGAACCCTACAATAGGACAGACCATCTCCCCAACTGGGATGAGAAGCGTACACACTAGTCTACTCTGGGGTATCGATGCCCTGTGTCGATAATCCTACGACTAGGGACATGTATAGGATGTTGCTTATAGACTACCCAGCCCCCACTAGTGTGACTGCCATCACAACGCTGGTAATCAAGCAAAGAACCTATGGGCTCTACTAATATGTATAAGTGATACGTTACAAGAAACATATGCACATATTAAAGTAGACACAAACCAAGTAGCATACTACCATTTTTAGCAAGACTGTATATACAACTGTGAATATCCCAAGCTTCCATTAAGTAATATATACAACCTAGTATGATACAATAATGGCCCCTAGGGCATATACACTAACAATCTCCCACTTGCACTAGGGCCATGAGCTGGCATATCGTAGACCTATCATCTCGAATAGCCTCTCGAACTGTGTCTGAGGAATGGCCTTTGTGAATGGATCGGCAATGTTATTCTCCGTCTCTACTCTTTTCACCTCGATCTCCTGGCGATCGACGATCTCCCTGATCAGGTGATACTGCCTTAAAATGTGTCTGGACTTCTGATGGGACCTGAGTTCCTTCGCTAAAGCTATAGCGCCGTTGTTGTCACAATACAGAGGTATTGGATCAACACTGGTAGGAACCACCTGAAGTTCTGTGAGGAACTTCTTCATCCAGACAGCTTCTTTTGCGGCATCGCAAGCAGCTATGTACTCCGCTTCCATTATTGAGTCAACAACGGTCTCCTGCTTGGAACTCTTCCAACAGACCGCCCCTCCATTGAGGGTAAAGACATAACCCGACATGGATTTGGAGTCATCTTTGTCACTCTGGAAGCCGGAGTCGGCAAAGGCCTCAATCTGGAGGTCTTTTCCGCCATACACCAAGAACATCTCCATAGTCCTCCTCAGGTACTTGAGAATGTTCTTTACTGCTATCCAGTGATTCTCCCCTGGGTTTGCTTGATACCGGCTTACTACGCTCAATGCGTATGCTACATCTGGTCTAGTACATAATATCGCATACATTATAGAGCCTACCGCTGAAGCGTAGGGTATAATCGACATGCGATCCCTTTCCAAATCAGTCTTGGGAGACATATCTTTGGAGAGGGTGATTCCGTGACAAGCCGGTAAGTTACCGCGCTTAGAATCTTCCATACTGAATATTTTCACTATGGTGTCTATGTACCTGGACTGCGAAAGTCCCAACATCCTTTTTGATCTATCACGATAGATCCGGATCCCCAGAATGTAGGTGGCATCACCCAGGTCTTTCATGGAGAATTTCTGTGATAAGAATCGTTTGACTGACTGTAACATAGGAATATCATTTCCTATTAGGAGAATGTCATCCACGTACAAGACGAGGAATACTACAGCTCTCCCTACAATCTTTCTGTATATGCAAGGTTCATCTGGATTTTTAATAAAGTCGAATTCTTTGACAGCATCATCAAAACAGATGTTCCAACTCCGCGATGCCTGCTTTAGTCCATAAATGGACTTAAGCAGCTTGCATACTTTACCGCTGCTCCCACTCTGAATGAATCCCTCTGGCTGATCCATATAGACGCTTTCTTCCAAATTACCATTTAGAAAGGCTGTCTTTACGTCCATCTACCAGATCTCATAATCGTGGAAGGCAGCAATAGCAAGAAGGACCCGAATGGATTTGAGCATAGCACTGGAGAAAAGGTTTCGTCATAGTCCAAACCAGGTCTTTGACGGAAACCCTTTGCAACAAGTCTAGCCTTATAGGTTTCAACCTGTCTATCTACACCAATCTTCTTTTTGAAGATCCATTTGCATCCCACGGGTTTTACCCCATCTGGAGCAATGTCCAAAGTCCATACTTTGTTAGTGTACATAGACTCTATTTCGGTCCGCATTGCATCCAGCCATTTTACCGAGTCGCCGCTCTGAATGGCTTGCTGGAAGCTAGTAGGGTCATCATCATCAATGACGCAATCCTTTCTATCCCTATCTATGAGAAAACCGTAGTATCTCTCAGGCGGATGAGACTGCCTACTACTTCTGCAGATAGGCGCTGGTATGTCCTGGTCTTCTTGAACTACTGGTTCTACCAAACTTTCAGTAGTAGTTTGTGGTTCTGGAATTTCTTCCAGTTCTATTGCGCTCCCACTTATCTGATTTTCTAAAAATTCAGTTTCCAAGAAGCAGGCATGACGAGAAACAAAAACCTTTTGTTCCTCTGCGTAATAGAAATAATATCCCTTGGAGTTCTTTGGATATCCCACAAACTTGCACTTTACTGAGCGTGCCTCGAGCTTGTCCGCATGCTGCCTTTTTACAAAAGCTGGACATCCCCATGTCTTAAAATGTTTTAGACAGGGTTTCTTCCCACTCCACATCTGATATGGTGTGGTAGGCACAGTTTTGGTAGGAACCTGGTTCAAAAGATATGCAGCTGATTCTAGTGCATATCCCCAGAATGATCGTGGTAACTCAGCGTTACTCATCATGGAACGAACCATATCCAATAGGGTTCGGTTCCGTCTCTCCGATACACCGTTATGTTGTGGGGTGTATGGAGGAGTAAGCTGAGAGAGAATTCCATTCTCTTTTAGGTAATCCAAGAACTCGGCACTCAAGTATTCACCACCTCGATCAGATCTCAGTGTCTTTATACTCTTGCCTGTTTGTTTTTCCACTTCATTCTTATATTCTTGGAATTCTCAAAAGCTTTGGATTTATGCTTCATTAAGAAGACATATCCATACCTAGAGAAATCATCCGTAAAAGTAATGAAGTAAGAATAACCACCTCGCGCATATGTAGACATTGGACCGCACACGTCACTATGTACGAGTCCCAAGAGCTCTCTTGCTCTTTCTCCGTGTCCAGTGAACGGAGTCTTTGTCATCTTTCCCATGAGACAGGATTGACAAGTTGCATGTGTTTGATATTCGAACGGATCCAAATATCCTCTTTATGTAACTTAGTCAACCTTCTCTCATTAATGTGACCTAGTCTACAATACCATAAGAAAGCCTGATTTAATTCCGGAGACTTTCTTTTAAGTGTGTTCTGGACACTGAAAATATGAGCTTGATTTAATACGTATATTCCGTTTTGTAATGTACCCGACCCAATCAGAACTTGATTTAGGTGGATGTGAACCACATCTCATACAAAAGTAAAATCATATCCTTCTTTAGAAAGTAAGGATACAGATATGATATTACAAGTCGTACCTGGTACATAAAAACAGTTACGCAGAATCAATATCTGCCCAGTTGTCAGTCCAAGATGATATTCCCCTACGGATTCAACGTTCATGCTCATTCCGTTAGCAACCGTGAGGGTCATATCACCTATCCCGATAACCCTACGGTTTCTCAGAGCCTGTAATGAATCACAGATGTGAGATCCTGACCCGGTATCCAATACCCAGGAAGTAGGGTTAACTGACATACAGTTCTCTATCATAAACACACCCGAAGTCGAAGCCACAATATGCTTCGAATCCTGGCTACTGGCTTTACTAGCCCTGCAATCATTCTGCCAATGCCCAATCCCATGACAATAGGAATGTTTCTCTTTTACTATATTCAGTCCCGAAACTTTTGCCTTTCTCTTTCCTTCTACTTCCCTGGTTTCCTTCAGGGTAGAAGGTAGAGACTGTAGAATCAAGTCAGTACCTGACTCATTCTCCAACGTGGTCTCCAGGTCCTGGAGCTCATCAATATAGCTAGTCATTGTAAGGACGTTGTCCCCTACAGATGACCCGACAGCCATCCTCGCTTGAATTAAATCTGTCGAGGTCTTATATCTTGCGATATGAGATTGCTCTCCATATAAATCTTTATTATGGAGAAAGATGGAAACTGAGTCCATCTTCTCGTGCTGCTTCTGGTATATACCATCAACTGAAGCCAACACGAGGCACTTGGCTTTCGTTTTATCCTTTTCCCTTGTCTGACGGATATCCATATCCGCGACGGCGGAAACTGGACCTGGGACGGCGGGATCTTGAGTAGTAATAGGGTGGTCCAGCTTGTCATAGACAATGGACATCTGGACAGACCATTGCCAGTCATATAAGTCAGATTCAGTCAATATTTTATCTAGATGTAACCTAGTCGTGGTCACAAGGTCGCTGCAATTAAGAGAGAGAGAAGAAAACACTATTAGCATGATGCTCTTGTAAGTTTACAGTGGTTATTAATTTATCTAAACTCGATGGCTCCCACTGTTTCTCAAATCCTTCCTCAAACCATAAAAGAAGAATTAGCCAGGACAATTCTTACCGTACAATACTTGCTTAACCGTTCAGCCAGGCCAGTGTCGATACTTCGAGGGAGGTTTTCCAACGCTTTCGCGAAGTTCCTTAATTAAATAACCTCTTTTCTCTGGGGGCGCAGCCCCGCTGACACCTTTCTAGGCACCTACTTGGTTTATAGCATTGATCGTTAAGTGATGAATCTCCCGATAAGTAGTATACTCACAGTAGGATCGGGATCCAAAATATCATCGTATGATAATATTGAAGGAATCCTACCAACATTCATCAAACTCCAAAATGGTATGCTCTCTCTGCAAATTTCAGTTTCTTTAGAAATTCCCGATATGGATTTTTGCCCCATGCTCTTATGACCTTGACTAAGGGCCAACAAATCATAAGTCACATGTCAAGTTCTACCCGTCATTATCCAGGTTAATTTGAACCCATCCGTACATACTCTTGACTAAGGGCCAACAAAGTAATACGACTGTCCCAAACCAACGCATCTATCTATGCAACAAATGAATACCCCAGCAGCTACCAAACACTATGTCTTGACTAAGGGCCAACAAACATAGCTTGAATACTACTGACCATCCATAAGAAATGACGGAGGGCTACGAATGGTTTTGGCAAAACCGTGAACGTAGTGAACTTGATATAATCGAAGGAACCTGATACTTTTTAAAAGGCGTGGTTAAAGTTCCGCAATTTAAAAATTCTGATCTTTTAAAATAACCGAGTGGTTTCTTTTAAATTTGTTCCAACGATTCAACTTTGGTTTATTTTCTTTGCATTATAATAATGCGTCCCATCATTTATCCTATCATTGCAGAAAACAACGAAAATACTACGTCCCCTTATGCCATCCGCATTCGCCACTAGGTCCCGTCATCACCCGTTAGGTTACTTAACTAACGACATAGCGGGGGCTGGGCTAGCGCGGGTGTAAAACATAAGTAATGTCTAATAGCTATCATATATAGATATTGTACATTCGTCAGACGCAATAATAAGCATTCCAGATCACAGATGAACTTTATTGGATATACCAGCAATCCGCATTTGCTTTGAGCCTGCAATAAAAGACGGATTACACAGTTGTGATGAATAGCCATTACCCCACCCTAGACCCCTATGGGTATGGCAAACTACCCGCCAAGTACCCGAAGTGAAGCGGTCTCCCTCAACAACGTGAGTAGGCCACTAAACACTTCGACGTACTCGGTAGTTTGTGTACCCCACCTTGGGTCTATCCTAGGAGCAAAAACAGTAAAAAGAAATAATACAACGGTGGCTACAACTGCTACCTGGATGTGCCCCGCAAAAGATTATTACATCATATTACATTTACATCGAATGAATGAATATAAAACACATCTCAAACCCCCGGCTAATCATCACAACAGTCCAATACAGTTCATATACACAAACAGTAAACATTTCAGAAATGTGCAACACCCTACCTACCGACATACTAGCAGTTAGGGGAGGTTTACGAACACATTAAACATTACAGATAAAAACCCAATTAGCAAATATCTTAGAACATCGATCGATCACCATTTTCCGTGTCTACCCCAAAAGCAAGCCTGTACTGAAATAACCTGGGTAGAAACAGAATATACAGGAAAACAAAACACACTAAAATATGAATTACTGTGAAAATCCGAGTCAACTCGGAGTTGACTCGGCGGCGGATCCGCGGCCAAAAGCACTATTGTGCCGCGGATCCGTGGCCATCTAAAGGAGTTGAGAGCTCGTATTTTCCCAGTTTTCTTATTTTTCCCTATTGTGAATTTTAAGGCATATCAAATATTTTTTTTGACACGTTTAAATTTTACAGAAACTGTTAGGGTTCCGAGTTTTGTTTTCGTGTTTTTTCGATCGAAGTTCTAATCAGTTGCTAACAAGCTAGTAATGGTTTAGTTGGCTCTGATACCACTGTAAGTCCATGTCACGCACCCCACGAACTTGCGGGGAGGCGGAATATATGAAAAACGATTATCAAAGCTTCGTAACACAGACTTGAGCGCATGAATCGTGTCTAAACCATTACTAGCAAACTACGAGAGGTTTAACTGCTCGGATTCAAAGTTATACCTCACGTTACATGTCCTTCGGGTCTTCATCGCTGTCCTCCACCCCTCGTAGGCTCCTTGGAATATCGGCACCTCAACGGCCTCCTCGAGTGAAAGACGATCCACCCGAGAACGCCTACGCCAAGCTTGATCTCTAACTTGAGATAACTAGGTTGCTCAAAGTGCTAATCTAAGCTACCTAGGAGATATAGAGTGAGGTTATGGATGTATTAGTCTAGCTAACCCTTGATCTCAACACATGAGAGGTTAGGGTTAGGGTTTGAAGAGAGAGAGCTTGAGGAGAGAGAAGGTGATGATAAGAATGAATGAAAAAGCTTCTCACTACTAATATATAATGAAGCATAAGAAAATCAAAATGAATAAATCAAAATGCATTATCATCATGCTTCATTAAATAGATACAATGAATCATCAAGTGAGTCATTAAGCAATAAATGCTTCATTAACTCACTTGAATGATTCATCTAAGTGAGTCACAAATTCATTAAATGCTAATGTCACCTTACCCTCCATGTCATCATCCTTCTAGAAGTTTCCCGACAAATTACGAGAACGCCCCTCCTATCCGTGAAAACACGGAAAAACTTTAGACTGTATAAATCCAATAACCCGATACTAGAATCTGGCTTAAACCAAAGCCGGCTAGTAAAAACTGTCCAAACGTCGTACGTGCGTTTAAACACGTATGCGTCCGAACCCTTGTCGTAAAACCATACGACCTCTATATCGTTTCGCCTGGAGCAGGGAAACCCTCTGTGTGGGACTCTAAAGACTCGACACTACGCTGGCAGTAGGTTTAACCACAGACCGCAAGCGGCACTAGCTGTACGTAACGGTCCCCAGGTAGATGTCGATAAGAAGGCCGATGAGGAAACCCATCCGAACTCCTACTGAGCCTGATGTGACAATCTCCGTACAGTCCGGTCTGTTCGTCTAAGACTATCGCATATCGAGCTTAGGGGGCGGCAAGCGTCAGTCCCCTAATAGCGGTATAAGTCGTGTCAGAGCGTAGCCCATTACACCTTGAGAAACTACTGGAGCCTACCAGTAAATCTCGCTTGCCCTGGCCAGGGACTTTGCGTAATGGCTCTCTGACACAGTACGATACCAACCCCCAATACCGGGAGAGACGAATCCTATCTAACCGCCACTGCCTCCAAGTGCTCGGGACTGCACCCAACTGCTACCTGTTTGCACGACTCCTTTGAGCCGTGGTAGGGTAGCAATCTAAGAACAGTGGGACACACTCGAGGCGAAGTAGCAGTGTCAAATCTGCGGACTATGCTGTACTCATGTCACCTGGGAACTGTTAACTGACGACGGGTATAATACCAACCAATAGTTCCCCTGCGAGTCCTGTCCGGTGTACCCGCAACCTAATGAGCACCCGTATACTATCTCCAGTACGACGTACTGATGGCTATGGGACAGACCATTTTCCCAACTGGTATGAGAAGCGTACACACTAGTCTACTCTGGAGTATCGATGCCCTGTCTCGATAATCCTACGACTAGGGAAATGTATAGGATGTTGTAAGTCGATGTTCAACACCCCAATACTTGTGGGGAGGCGGAAATATGAATAACAATCATGTTCTATGATCAAACATCGATTAACCGTATGAATCGTTTGCTAAACAAGTTTTAACAAAAGCTATAGAGTTCTAAACTACTATGTTAAGAGATTATACCAAACGGTTCTAGTCCTTCGTCTTAATGTTATCTACGGCCTCTTTGGATCTCCACGTCCTCTTCGGCTTTCTTCCGTGATAGACGATCCACCCGAGAACCCTAATCCATGCTATAACCTCTAAACTTGAGGTTACTTAGTTTCTCTAGTTGCTAAATAGAGTAGCTAAGGTGATGTAGAGATAGGTTATGGAGTAATTAGTCTTTCCTAATCCTTGTTCTCAACTCATGAGGGGTAGGATTAGGCTTGGTGAAGGAGAGAGAACTTGAAGAGAGAGAGTGAGAAGATGATAATGAAAATTATATATGATAAAGAAAAAGCTTCTCACTTGATATATGAAACATAATGAATTAGAAAGAAAAGAATAATATGAGATTATTCATCATGTTTCATTAATGCAAGTGGGTGATTCATTATGTGAGTCATTAAGCATTTAATAATGCATTAATGACATGATGAA
The DNA here is from genome assembly GCA_030015575.1 of Agapanthus africanus. NCBI lineage: Eukaryota > Viridiplantae > Streptophyta > Magnoliopsida > Asparagales > Amaryllidaceae > Agapanthus > Agapanthus africanus. The sequence goes on from CM057343.1 coordinate 394,023,134, forward strand.
TCACTTATAATGAGTCACTTAATCATTAAATGAAAATGCCACCTCTCCCTCCATGTCACATCCTTCTAGAAGCTTCTCGGAAAATTACGAGAACGCCCCTCTCATCCGTGAAAACACGGAAAAACTTTAGACTGTATAAATCCAATAACCTGATACTAGAATCTGGCTTAAACCAAAGCCGGCTAGTAAAAACTGTCCGAATGTCGTACGTGCGTTCAAACACGTATGCGTCCGAACCTTTGTCGTAAAACCATACGACCTCTATATCTTTTCGCCTGGGTTTGGGAAATCTCTGTGTGGGACTCTAAAGACTCGACTACTATGCTGGCGGCGGGTTTAACCACAGACCGCAAGCTGCACTAGCTGTACGTAACGGTCCCCAGGTAGTTGTCGATAAGAAAGCTGATGAGGTAACCCATCTGAAATCCTACTGAGCCTGTCTGTGACAATATCCGCGCAGTCCGGTCTGTTCGTCTAAGAGTATCGCATGTATGGTCTAGGGAGGTGGTGGACGTCAGACCCCTAATAACCGTACAAGTCGTGTCGGTATGGCTCTATCACCATCCGAGAATCTACTGATCAACCTATCAGTAATTCTCAATCAGCCCTGGCCAGGGACTTATGGTAATGACCAACCGATCACCGTGCGATATCAACTCCCTATACCGGGAGAGACGAATCCCTAACAGTCACTCACTGCCTCCACGTGGCTCGGGACTGTGCCCAACTGAAACCTGTTTGCACGACTCCTTTGAGCCATGGTAGGGTAATAATCAAAACACAGTGGGAACTCACACGAGACAAATGATGACCTTAAGTCAACGGACTATCTGCACACATGTCACCTGGGAACTGCTATCTGACGTTAGGTATAATACCATCCAGTCAGTTCTCGGCGAGTCCTGTCCGGTGTACTCACACCCAGTGAGCATCTGTATACAATCTTAGGTGAACACCACCAATGGTTGTGGGACCAATCCATTGCCCCTCGTCAGGGTCTAGATATGTATACACTAGTCTACTCCGGAGTATTGATGCCCAATCTCGATACTCCTGCGACCAGGGACATCTAAGGGTGTGCCTATTGACTATCCAGCTCCCACTAGTATGACTGCCATCACATCGCCGGTAGTCAGACAAAACACCCTATGGGCTTTATCAACATATATATATAAATACCAAGTAAAATATATCATACGTTAAGACAAAGTCAAACCAAATAGCGTACTATCATATCAAGCAAGACTGTCATGTACATACATATCCCAAGCATCCTATACAATGTAGGCCTCTAGGGCATATATATCCAACAATCTCCCACTTGCACTAAGGCCTATAATTGGCGCAATGAGTACCCACTGTCTCTACCCGATCCAGTTGCTGGCGTACCGCATGTCCAACATCTCAAATAGCCTCTCGAACTGTACTTGAGGAATGGCCTTGGTGAATGGATCTGCCGTGTTGTCTTTTGTGTCTACTCTCCGTATCTCGATCTCCCGACGATCCACGATCTCCCTGATCAGGTGAAACCGCCTTAAGATATGCCTGGATTTCTGATGGGACCTTGGTTCCTTCGCTAAAGCTACAGCGCCATTGTCATCGCAATACAAAGGTATTGGATTGGCAATGGACGGAACCACCTGAAGTTCAGAAATGAACTTCCTTATCCAGACAGCCTCTTTTGCGGCTTCACTAGCAGCTATATACTCAGCCTCCATAGTTGAGTCTGCGACGGTATCTTGTTTGGAACTCCTCCAACTTACTGCCCCTCCATTGAGGGTAAACACAAAACCCGAAATAGATTTAGAATCATCCTTGTCACTTTGGAAGCCGGAGTCGGTAAAAGCCTCTACCTGGAGGTTCCCATTACCGTAAATCAAGAACATCTCCTTAGTCCTTCTCAGGTACTTGAGAATGTTCTTTACCGCTATCCAATGTTTCTCACCTGGGTCCAATTGATACCTGCTTACCACACTAAGTGCGTAAGCTACATCTGGTCTGGTACATAACATCGCATACATTATTGATCCTACCGCCGAAGCGTAGGGTATAATGCCCATGCGAGCCCTCTCTTCATCAGTCTTTGGAGACATCTCTTTGGAGAGGGTGATTCCGTGACAAGCGGGCATATTGCCGCGCTTGGAATCTTCCATACTAAATCTCTTTAGTATAGTGTCTATATACCTGGACTGTGAAAGTCCCAATATTCTATTAGATCTATCTCGATGGATCTTAATGCCCAGAATGTATGATGCATCTTCCAAGTCTTTCATAGAGAATTTCTGTGACAAGAAGAGCTTTACTGATTGTAGTATAGGGATATCATTCCCTATCAGTAGTATGTCGTCAACGTATAAAACGAGGAAGACTACTGCTCCTTCTACAATCTTCCTATAAATACATGGTTCATCTATATTTTTGATAAAGTCAAATCCCTTGACTGTTTCATCAAAACAGATGTTCCAACTCCGCGATGCTTGCTTTAACCCATAAATGGATTTAAGCAATTTGCACACTCTTCCGCTGCTCCCACTGTCTAAGAAACCTTCTGGTTGATCCATGTAAACACTCTCTTCTAGATGTCCATTTAGAAAAGCTGTTTTTACATCCATTTGCCAGATTTCATAGTCATGGAAGGCAGCAATGGCAAGCATGATCCGAATGGATTTAAGCATAGCTACTGGTGAAAAAGTTTCATCATAGTCCAATCCTGGTCTTTGACGAAAACCTTTTGCTACTAGTCTAGCTTTGTAGGTTTCCACTTGTCCAAATGTACCAATCTTCTTTTTGAAGATCCATTTGCACCCAACTGGTTTAACCCCAGGAGGAGCAACTTCTAAAGTCCATACTTTATTGGTATACATGGATTCCATTTCGGATCTCATTGCATCCAGCCACTTTACTGAGTCGCTACTTGTGATAGCCTGCTGAAAACTAGTAGGCTCATCATTATCGATGATGCAATCCTCTCGATCCCCATCAAGAAGAAAACCATAGTATCTTTCAGGAGGATGAGAAAGCCTACTAGATCTGCGGAGTGGCGTTGGTTCGTCATGTTCTATTGAAATCTGAGATTCTTCTAAGTCTTCGGTTGCAGTTTGAGGTTCTGGAATTTCTTCCAGTTCTACCGCGCTCCCACTAATTTCTTTTGCAAGAAATTCGCTTTCTAAGAAGACAATGTGACGAGCGACAAACACATTTTGTTCTTCAGTGTGGTAGACCATGTACCCCCTTGAATGCTTGGGGTATCCTACAAACTTGCATAAAACCGATCGTGCTTTGAGCTTGTCCGGATTATGCTTTTTAACATATACCGGACACCCCCATATCTTGATATATTTGAGATATGGTCTCTTCCCACACCACATTTCATATGGAGTGGTAGGTACAGACTTAGTTGGAACTCTATTTAATAGATATGCGGCTGATTCTAGAGCAAATCCCCAGAAGGAAAGTGGCAACTCAGCACTACTCATCATTGATCGCACCATATCTAATAGCGTGCGATTCCTTCTTTCTGATACACCATTATGCTGAGGTGTATAAGGTGGAGTAAGCTGAGAGAGTATTCCATTTGCTTTCAAGTATTCAAGGAAACTGGTACTTAAGTATTCTCCACCTCGATCAGATCGAAGTGTCTTGATGCTTTTACCAGTTTGTTTCTCTACTTCATTTTTATACTCCTTAAACTTCTCAAAAGCCTCGGATTTATGCTTTATTAAGAACACATGTCCATACCTAGAGAAGTCATCAGTAAAAGTGATGAAGTAGGAGTGACCACTTCGTGCATGTATAGACATCGGACCACATACATTACTGTGTACTAGTCCCAAGAGTTCAGTGGCTCTTTCTCCGTGTCCGGTGAACGGAGATTTGGTCATTTTTCCTTTGATACATGATTGACAAGTTGCATATGATGAATATTCAAACGGATCTAGATATCCATCTTTATGTAACTTAGTCAATCTTGTTTCATTTATATGACCAAGTCTACAATGCTATAGGAAGGCTTGATTCGAATCTGGAGCCTTTCTTTTACGCGTGTTTTGAATATTGAAAATTTGTGGTTGATTAAGTATGTATATGCCGTTTTCCAGTGTGCCATACCCAATCAGTTCTTGATTTAGGAGAATGTTCATGACATTTCTTTCAAGAACAAAATTATATCTTTTATTAGACAACAAAGATACTGATATAATATTACACAACATACTGGGAATACAAAAACAGCTATACAATACCAAAATGTGTCCACTATTCAACCCTAGGTGATATTCCCCTATTGCAACTGCATCTACATGCATTCCATTGCCCATCCGGAGAGTCATATCACCTGCCCCCAGTACTCTACTATTTCTCAGATCCTGCAAAGAATTACAGATGTGAGAACCAGAACCGGTATCAAGTACCCATGAAGTAGAGTTAACTGAAAGACAATTTTCGATTACGAACACACCTGAAGCAGAAGCAACAGCTTGCTTCATGTCCTTGGCTTTGAAGGCCTGACAATCCTTCTTCCAGTGCCCCTGCTTGTGACAATAGAAACACTCGTTCTTTTCTGTCTTCACCCTTCCTGCCTTGTTCGTTCCCTGCACCTTCTTGACCCCACCCTTCGGTTTGGTGGCTTTCATCTTCTTCTTCCCTTTAGCTTTCGCTTTAGATTTAGAAGAAGATAATTGGCCAACATACAGAACGGGGGTCTTCTCCTTTTTCAAGGAGGTCTCTGCTACCCTCAACATATTGAGGAGCTTTGGAAGATCCGCTTCCATTTCGTGCATGTTGAAGTTCAGCACGAACTGAGAGAAGGTGTGGGGAAGGGACTGCAAAATTAAGTCGATATACAAATCGTTCTCTAGCACGCATCCCAGGTTTGCGAGTTCCTCAATGAGGATGATCATTTTGAGGACGTGCTCTCCAACAGGCGATCCTGGAGCTAACCTCATCTGGAAGAGTTTCCTTGAGGTTTCGTACCTCGCGATACGGGAGTGTTCACCATACAATTCCTTGCAATGGAGGAATATGGATGCAATATCCATACTCTCGTGCTGTTTCTGGAGTTCATTATTCATGGACGCCAGCACGATACACTTAGCTCGCTCACAGTCTAGATCCCAGGTTTTACGAACTTCCTTGTCCGCAACTGAGGAATCTGGTCCTGGGATAAGGGGAGGAACAGCGGTGGTAACATATGCAACTTTGTCATAAGTCAGCGCAATATTGACGTTTCTTAGCCAATCTTTATAGTTCTGCCCGGTCAGTATATTCTTTTCAAGTAATAGTTTTAGTCCAGTCATGGTAGCTGCCAGAGAGAGAGAAAAGAAAACACTCAGCATACGCTCTTGCAAGTTTAGATTGGTTAATATTTTATCTAAACAGGATGGCTCCCACTGTTTCCTTAAATCCTTCTTCAAAACCTAAAAGAAGAACTAGTCAGGATTTAATCACACGTCACAATACTTGCTTAACCTTTCAGCCAGGCTGGTGTTGGTACTTCGAGGGAGGTTTTCCAACGCTTTCGCGAAGTTCCTTAATTAAAGAACCTCTTTTCCCTGGAGGCGTAGCCCCTCTAACACCTTTCTAGGCACCTACTTGGTTTATAACATTGATTGTTAAGTGAGACAAATTCCCGAGAGTAATCCTACTCATCAGTGGGATCGGGATCCAACTATCATTGTATGATGCCCTAGATGGAAGCCACTCTAGTCACCACACTCCAGAAGGTAAGCTAAATCTGCAAGTTTCCTTTATGTTTGAAACTCCCGATGTGATTTTTACCCCAAGCTCTTATAGACCTTGACGTAGGCCAACAAGTCATAAGACGCAAGTCAAGTTCTACCCGTCGTTGTCCTGATCAATTTAAATACATCGTACAAGCCCTTGACGTAGGCCAACAAGGTGTACGTCTGTATTAAACTAATGCATCTATCTATGCAACAAATAGGCACACACTGCTACCATACACTATGCCTTGACGTAGGCCAACAAGCATAGCATGAATACGATGTGCTGTCTATCTGAAACGACGGAGGGTTACGGCTGGTTTTTGGCAAAAAACCGTTAACGTAGTGAACTTGATTTGATCGAAGGAACTATGATAGCTTTTATTTAAAGGAGTGGTTTAAGCTCCGCATTTAAAATTTTGTTTTTTCAAGAAAACCGAGTGGTTTTTAGAAATTGTTCCAACGATTCAGTTTAGGTTTTTCTTTGCATTAATAATAATGCGTCCCATCTTTAACTTATCATTACAGATAACAACGAAAATACAACGTCCTCTTATGCCATCCGCATTCGCCACGGGGTCCCGTCATCACCCGTTAGGTTACTTAACTAACGACAGAGCGGGGGCTGGGCTAGCGCGGGTGTAAAACATAAGCGACGTCTAAATAGCTATCATATATAGATATTGTACATTCGTCAGACGCAATAATAGCCATTCCAGATCACAGATAAACAATATTGGATTTGCTAGCAATCCGCATTTCATTTGAGCCTGCAATGAAAGACGGATTACACAGTTGTGATGAATAGCCATTTTCCCACCCCAGACCCCTACGGGTACGGCAAACTACCCGCCAAGTACCAGAAGTGAAGCGGTCTGCCCCAACACTTCAAAATACCCGGTAGTTTGTGCACCCCACCTTGGGTCTATCCTAGGAGCAAAAACAGTAAAAAGAAATAATACAACGGTGGCTACAACCGCAACCTGGATGTGCCCTGCAAAATAATATTACAACTTGTTACATTTACATCAAATGAATTAATACAATAACCCATCACAAAACCCGGCTAATCACCACAACGGTCCAATACAGTTTATATACACAAACAGTTAAAATCCATTTCAGAAATATGCAACCCCCTGCCAACCGACATACTAGCAGTTAGGGGAGGTTTACGAACACATTATACAATCACAGATATAATCCAACAAGCAAATACTGTATAATTTCGATCGATTAAACACTTTTAATCTTGCTCCAATACTTCTCTGCAAATCTGAAACTTGAGCAAAAATTAAATATTCCAGAAAATCCCAAATATTACAGAGAACCCACCCAAGAAATTTGGGTTCATGACTCACCAACTCGGCGGCGGAATCGCGGCGGATCGTGTGGGATCCGCCGCGGTTCCGCGGCTCTTTGGTCGAATCATGACCCCAATTTTCTTGGGTGTTCTTCTGGTGTCATTACAAGCTTTCTGAACATCCCTGAAAAATTTTTGGACTTCATTTAAAAATCGACAGAAACTGATATTTTCGGGCTTTTCCGGTTTCGTTTTTTTCGTTCGAAATTCGTATAAATTTGCAATAAAGTTAAATATTGTTTAGCTAGGCTCTGATACCACTGTAAGTCGATGTTCAACACCCCAATACTTGTGGGGAGGCGGAAATATGAATAACAATCATGTTCTATGATCAAACATCGATTAACCGTATGAATCGTTTGCTAAACAAGTTTTAACAAAAGCTATAGAGTTCTAAACTACTATGTTAAGAGATTATACCAAACGGTTCTAGTCCTTCGTCTTAATGTTATCTACGGCCTCTTTGGATCTCCACGTCCTCTTCGGCTTTCTTCCGTGATAGACGATCCACCCGAGAACCCTAATCCATGCTATAACCTCTAAACTTGAGGTTACTTAGTTTCTCTAGTTGCTAAATAGAGTAGCTAAGGTGATGTAGAGATAGGTTATGGAGTAATTAGTCTTTCCTAATCCTTGTTCTCAACTCATGAGGGGTAGGATTAGGCTTGGTGAAGGAGAGAGAACTTGAAGAGGGAGAGTGAGAAGATGATAATGAAAATTATATATGATAAAGAAAAAGCTTCTCACTTGATATATGAAACATAATGAATTAGAAAGAAAAGAATAATATGAGATTATTCATCATGTTTCATTAATGCAAGTGGGTGATTCATTATGTGAGTCATTAAGCATTTAATAATGCATTAATGACATGATGAATCACTCACAATGAGTCACTTAATCATTAAATGAAAATGCCACCTCTCCCTCCATGTCACATCCTTCTAGAAGCTTCTCGGAAAATTACGAGAACGCCCCTCTCATCCGTGAAAACACGGAAAAACTTTAGACTGTATAAATCCAATAACCTGATACTAGAATCTGGCTTAAACCAAAGCCGGCTAGTAAAAACTGTCCGAATGTCGTACGTGCGTTCAAACACGTATGCGTCCGAACCTTTGTCGTAAAACCATACGACCTCTATATCTTTTCGCCTGGGTTTGGGAAATCTCTGTGTGGGACTCTAAAGACTCGACTACTACGCTGGCAGCGGGTTTAACCACAGACCGCAAGCGGCACTAGCTGTACGTAACGGTCCCCAGGTAGTTGTCGATAAGAAAGCTGATGAGGTAACCCATCTGAAATCCTACTGAGCCTGTCTGTGACAATATCCGCGCAGTCCGATCTGTTCGTCTAAGAGTATCGCATGTATGGTCTAGGGAGGTGGTGGACGTCAGACCCCTAATAACCGTACAAGTCGTGTCGGTATGGCTCTATCACCATCCGAGAATCTACTGATCAACCTATCAGTAATTCTCAATCAGCCCTGGCCAGGGACTTATGGTAATGACCAACCGATCACCGTGCGATATCAACTCCCTATACCGGGAGAGACGAATCCCTAACAGTCACTCACTTCCTCCACGTGGCTCGGGACTGTGCCCAACTGAAACTTGTTTGCACGACTCCTTTGAGCCGTGGTAGGGTAATAATCAAAGCACAGTGGGAACTCACACGAGACAAATGATGACCTTAAGTCAACGGACTATCTGCACACATGTCACCTAGGAACTGCTATCTGACGTTAGGTATAATACCATCCAGTCAGTTCTCGGCGTGTCATGTCCGGTGTACTCACACCCAGTGAGCATCTGTATACAATCTTAGGTGAACACCACCAATGGTTGTGGGACCAATCCATTGCCCCTCGTCAGGGTCTAGATATGTATACACTAGTCTACTCCGGAGTATTGATGCCCAATCTTGATACTCCTGCGACCAGGGACATCTAAGGGTGTGCCTATTGACTATCCAGCTCCCACTAGTATGACTGCCATCACATCGCCGGTAGTCAGACAAAACACCCTATGGGCTTTATCAACATATATATATAAATACCAAGTAAAATATATCATACGTTAAGACAAAGTCAAACCAAATAGCGTACTATCATATCAAGCAAGACCGTCATGTACATACATATCCCAAGCATCCTATACAATGTAGGCCTCTAGGGCATATATATCCAATAGATGTTGCTTATAAACTACCCAGCCCCCACTAGTGTGACTGCCATCACAACGCTGGTAATCAAGCAAAGAACCTATGGGCTCTACTAATATGTATAAGTGATACGTTACAAGAAACATATGCACATATTAAAGTAGACACAAACCAAGTAGCATACTACCATTTTTAGCAAGACTGTGTATACAACTGCGAATATCCCAAGCTTCCATTTAGTAATATACAACCTAGTATGATACAATAATGGCCCCTAGGGCATATACACTAACATTATATTGCTTAGGTTGTTCACGCAGAACAGAACTACATGATAGGGTTTCATACAGCTCTGACCTGCATGGGCCGCCAACAAAACCTGTCATGCCCCGCTTCCCAGGATACGGCGAAGGGGACGCGACGAGGTCCGCTACGTATATACTCAGAAGTATATACGCTAAGCGTATCTAAGCAATCTAAAATAAATACACAAGAGACAAGAGATAATAAAAACAGCAACTTTTATTTATTAACATTCTTTGTACAATGCATGAAAGGAAATACAACTGAATAAAAAGATGCCTAAACAGTGGCATAACAGAAAATGTAAAATACTGAATAGAAAGGTGTACAATGAACTAAAGTGCTGGATCTTCGGCAAATTGCTCCAAGTCTTCTGCAGATGGCTCAATCTCTGCCGGGTCCGAATCACCAGACGACATTCAAAGAAGAAAGAAATAGAATGTCGTCAGCGAACAGGTCGCTCGGTAAGTCCCAAAGGTAAGAGGAAAGTAGAATAAACAGAATAAGGAGATATCTTTTAAAGTTGTATACTATTGTTGTAATGTTGTGTTAACGCTGTTGTTTGTAGCTTGGTACAGAAGGATGCCAGTGTATACGAGGGGGGTCTCTATATGCTAGAGACCAGGGCAAACAGAATGTATAAGGAACCGTTAAGCCACGGTACAACAGCAACGGAATATAGGTTAGGTGTCTTAATCTGACCAGCTCGTGCCACCTTTAACACCTTCCGTACCAATCTACCCCTTAAACCCCGCGATGTCGTGTTTGTATTGTTATCTTATAAATTGTATTGATTGTAAGATTGATTGACTGACTGACCGAAACCATGATATCAGGAAACGGTTTTAACCGTAGGGTCATGTAAATGGAATAACTGAGAATCATGTAAAAGGAATATATCCATGGTTCGGTTCAGCCAAGTTGTATCAATTGATAATTGGATTCATGGATTCATGTATTCATATTGAATTGGAATCTTGTAGATTATTGTAATACCCGGTTCTTTTATAAACACCTATATAATATATCTCTTTAACATATAAAATTTATTTATAATTATTTATTTATTTTCAAAATCTAATTAAACCCAAAAACAAATCTTATGTATATTTTCCGTCTAAAGTCGGCCCCTGAACCCAAACCCTACTCTATCCCATTCTCTCCAAAATCTTCCTTTAAGCCGGCCCTCTTTCTCAATTCCTTACAATTCTTTTAGCATAATCCTCGGCCCATTCTTTTTGTTTCTAATAAATTAATTAACTCTTCCCCCTTAGCCCAGTCCAGCAAACCGTCAAGAGCCCGGCCCAAACTTCTCCTTTTCCTTTCTTCATTTCAAATTTCCTTATATTATTCCCTCTTAAGTCATATTTATTTCTAAAATAATTTCCCTTTAATTTCCCTCTTAATATTCCCCTTTTATTTTTCCCTCATAATAAAACCCCGCATTAATTCTCTTACTCATTCTGCTTAATCTCCTTTTAATTCCCACGTTAATCTCTCTCTCTCATCTTAAATTATTTTAATACGCACGTTACTCTCTCTCTCCTCTCATTCTCTCTTCTCTCTCTCTCTCTCTTCTCTCTCCCTCACACACACACGTCTCTTTTTCTTCCACATTTTCCCGCTTCTCCATCGAACGCGCCCACGACCAGCGCGTCGCGCCGCCGCCCCCTCACGTCGCTCGCCTCCAACGCACCCGACTCACGTCGCTCACCCCCACCTCGCTGCCTTCACCCTCGTCCCCAGCTCCGTCGCACCCAACACCTCACTGCACCTCGACGTCCCGCATCACCGGAACCCCGACCCTCTTCTTCCCCGATCACCCGAGTCCCCATCTCCCCGACTTCATCAGCTGCAACCTCCACAGCCACCTCCGACGAACTTTGCCGGCCCCCATCACCTACCGAGCTCACCTACTCCGGTCACCTCCTTCCCGATCCACCCACTGCATCCACTCCTTGCTTGACACCTTCATACCAACGTCGAGGCCAACCCTTTGCCGCCGGAGCCACCTCCTCGCCGTCGCCGATCTTTTCCCCTCACCGCTGCAACCACCAGCCCAAACTCCCTGAGCTCCCCGCGACCCAGAACCGTTGCTGCCGCACCATCTCCTTGCTCTCGACGCCGCAATCATCGTCGTCGTCCCCACCACAGCATCGTCTCTCTTGTCACAGCCTCTGCCTCGCCAGCAGCCTCATCCCTCTCGAACTCCTCGAAGCCGAGCTCAAGACCCGTCGAACACTTAGTTGCTATCACCGCAACAGCCACCGTTGACGATTCTATCGGCGGTGCTGTTGTCTTTGCCTACTCTATGATCATCACCGTCACCGTAGTAATCGCCGTCGCACCCACCGAGCTGTCGAATCCAAGAGCCCGAGCACGAGCCGAGGCCGCGAACCCTACACGCGTCATTCATCGCGCGTTCACGCCGTTACCACTGCCGTGCATCGCCAAGGCGCCTCCAGGCAAGTACTTTTACTTGCTACATGCTATATTTTCAAGTTACAAATTTAAATTTCATAGATCGCAAAATTACGATTTTAGATCAATTATGTATCATACATGTTCGACGTGTGTTCTCAATGAAAATACTCACCTAATTTGACGGAACTCATTGGTATAGTTTGGCCCGTATTGATGTGAATCTATTGTGTGAATTTTATTGGAAAATATGACCGTTAACGATTGAAACGACTACCCCCAAGTTTGCCTGTAAAACTGGAAATTTCCTGTACCTGAAAACCGTAAAAATCACCATAAATTATATACATACTGGAATGATGCGTTCGAGGGCTCAAATCGAAGAAGACTCGACGAACTCTAACCCTGTGCAAGTTTATAATAGTTTCTGTACTTAAACGGTGTCAATATTTGGATTGGAGTTCGACTCTGGACTGCAGTCCAGAGCGACTCCAGTTGTTGGTTGCTGTTCCGTAATGGGTACCACTTGGTTTCCTTAACTCGTAGATTGCGGAACTCTGTTGTTATTTATAGGTGAATCTGTTAGCTAGAGAGCACAATTAGTTTCATCCTGTTTCGTTATCATTTGTTATTTAATCTGTAATTTAAAAGATCGGGACGTATAACAGTCCCAACAGAATCAGAACTGACATACCAGTACGTACAGACGCGATTGAAGACCCGTCTGTTGCGTTGAAAACCTTAATGAAAACCCTATATTTCATCCAACTGTAACATCGCTAAAATCTGATCCCAACTGGGATTAAAATGCGTTGCGAAACGGATTTCTGAATCTGAAACCGGATTTCCAGCCGTGAACGCTTAAAATGAAATGGCTATAATTAGTGATCCTGGAACCCGATTGGAGTGAAACTAAATTCGATGGATAGATAACTGAACATACTAATTATTACCTGTTCATCGTCTCACTAAATTGTAACCGTATGATTTATGATACATTATGCAAGTGGTAGATTATTGATTCAGGACATCCTAAACATGCTTTATAAAGTGTTCACGCATCATATCATACACATGTCACTGCATTGATAACCTGGTGATAACGTGCATTACCCAGTGTTAGTTATTAGTGGTGATTGTGGCAAGTACGTCAGTGTTCGTGTATCAGTGAATAAGTGAAAGTGATACGTACTTGTACACAATCAGTGACCCTTATTATTCTATTGCATCGTCGACGTCTGTGAGACGCGTGTACGTGTGACTATAAGTGGTATGGGACACTTATGGAAGCTCTTGCACGGGTGTCACAGATAAGACACCAGACACTGCCATTTATCTTAGGTATTAGTCGGGACGTGCTTGATGGAGGTCCTGCCTCCAGTTCTCGCGCAGACTTGTCACCGACCGATTGGTATTTAGGGTTATGGTTAGCGTTTGATGTAGACCACGGGGTGTGGGGTGGTTTAAGTGTGAGTTCAACAGAATCTCGGGAGTCCCATGCCGGCTTATATATTTAGGGAGATATATGGAGATTTACAAGGTACGTGATTATTACTGTGATATACATGTTGGGCCCGTGGTCCCTTGCCCTTGGTTTCTACCCTTGGGTGGAGGACACTCGCGAGTGGTTGACTCTCACACTTGGACTGACGATAGGCTTAGTGACCAGTACAGTGAGACTTAGAGACTGATAGGGATACTGGCATTGATATACCTTACATACTGTGTTGACATACGTAGCATATCATTCCACTGCTTTTATTGTTCCGCTGCATTGATTACTGCATGTTCATACCCATACTACCATTGATCTACTGTTATATATATCTATTATCACTGCTAGAATTGTCACATGATTTTATATATTATATTGCTATTGTGACGCTCTGACGACCTGAGTATGCATGCTCAGTGTGAGGAGAAGATTTAGCCTGGACCAGGACTAGACGCACTTCACAGACACCTCGACTTGCTATCCAGAGTTATATCCCGTTTGTTTCCCCTCAGGTCAGTTCTTTACGTTGTTTCATTCAGTTATTGCATTTCTCATTCCCTGCGCATCATTTACTGGTTACCATGATAAACTAGAAGCCGAAGTGTGACTACGGCAGGACATTTCCTTGACCGTAGGAGCATGGCTGGCCTTGTCTACCCCTCGTATTCCGTATTTTGGGAAGCGGAGCGTGACAATTATAGATTGACTTGAAACTTATTCAAGTCAGATTAATCAGACTCAAACCCGAGTCAGACAATCAGGAATGTAAATCGAAGTCTTATAATTGCTAGGGTCCTTAAGGTAATTTATAAAACTTGAGAGGGTTTTATGTAAAAATACTTTTATATACTTTCCAAAATACACCTCAAGTATTTATTACTCGTCTTTAGAGTTGTAATGAGGGTGGATTTTATATTGTGACATTTCTAGTGAAAATATCCTAGTTTTTTATAAATAAAGGTATTTATCTATAATATTGATTTATTTGAAGTTCATGGTATTTTAGTGTAAAATTTGTTCTTGTGATTTTTAGAAAAAGGTGAAATATTTATATTATAATAAAATAGATATTTAAATGATAAAAATACATATATTTATACAATATAATTTTAATGAATATTTTATATTGCAAAAATCTCATTTTCTTAAGATGTCGTATTTTAAACCTTTCGAAACCAAATGCTCCTTGTGGAGGTCTGAATCTCGCACTACTAAGCCCGAGGATGTGCGATAATCCGCACCATCCCGAACGGGTTCCCCAAAAATGGGTTGTAGCGGCGCTTTGCAAAGATTGTAAAATACTAAATCCTTTAGAAAACAGTTTTATAAAATAAAAGGTATTTATTTGTAAAAATGTCAATTTTCCGTATTTTAGATTCTAGGGTTTCCTAAGTCAACTAGACTATTTCTAAATGGTCTAAACGACAAGTCGTTAGATGCCTCAAATCACCTCTTCACCGCCAATTGTGGCCAGGTAAGTACAAGTGAGGAAAGGAGGGATCCGCTCACGAATCACCGTGAGACGGGCCTTTTAAAGTTACCTTTCTCACTTGCCTAGCCTAGACACCACAAAATCAGGTTTAGATAAACGATCGATGTGCACAACTTATCGTATTATTCCTAGTAAAAGGTATTTATTTAAAAGTGTATCAAAGCTAAAACTTTTTTAGAAATGATTTTATTAAGAATATGGTATTTAAATGAAAGTATTGTTTTATCGTATTCTAAGTTTTGATGATATCGTTTAGGGTTGTATTTGCGTGTGTGTGTGGAGGTAGGTCATTATCTCGTGCTCTACTTTAAATGTATAGCAAAGTTAAGGGGTTAAATGTGAAATCGAAACATCGTGATATTTAAGTGAAAAAAATACGATAAATTGAAAAGGCTATCATTTCATGTGATGAAACTTGTTCAAATTGTTCGTTAAATGTTTAATAGTCAACATAAAGATATTTAAGCATGAATGTATTGGTGAGAAGTGAAATTTTATAGAAAATCGAATCGGAAATCGGATTTGTTCCGATTCCGTCGGGTTTTGTAATTTCGTATTTTAGAGAATAAGAAAGAGGGATAGAATGGGACTTACGGGATTCGATTAAGCAAAGGAGTGAGGGGGAACTAAACGGGCTGCCGAGGCGTTGCTTCGTCGCCGATTGTTCCTCAAAACGTCGCTAGAATTTCCGCCGGAATTTCGTCGGAGTTTCACCGCGAATTTGTTTTCAAAGTACACAACTCTTGAGAAGATTTTGAGAGAGTGGGCTCAGCATTTTGGGATGAGAGGGTAGAGAGTAGGGGGTGTATTTATAGGGTAGGCTAGGGGTAGGGTAGGTGAAGGGTTTTTAATAAAAAAAATATAAAAATTATAGAAAATTCATTAAAATTTGAGTAAATATGGTATATTGAAGTCTCGGGAACCGATCCTATTAAATGGTGTGTGCAGGGGAGTTGGGCAACTGAAAAGTCACAACTTTTCAGTTTTCGACTCGGCCGTCCGGCCGAGTCCGGCCGGCGGCGCCGGCCCGAGTCGGCCGGTCCGCCGGCCGACTCGGCTGAGTCGAATGGTCAGGAGGTGGGGGTCTCGTGGGGTAGGCACTGGTGCTTTTAGATTTTCAGGTGAAGTTCAAGTTTTCGAAGTTATGGTGTTTGGACTATTGGGCTTCCAAAGGATTTAAAACAAAAACAATATAAAAAAATGTGGGGCAGGGGATTTGAACTCTGATGGCTTGGTTCAGCAGTGCAAGGTGTTACCAATGAGCTACAAGCTCTTTCTTGTAATTATTGTTGGAAAATAAATACTTAAAGTGGTGACAGCAACATTAAATACCCTAAGTATACTTAAAATTTAAATCAATTTTATGTATACAAAAATTGGAGTTGTTACAATAATAGAAGAGAAGAGATATTCATGAGCTAATATGTTACTTTGTGGAGAAAAGAGAAACAAAGAACTCTTAGAAGAGGAGCTAACAAAGTGGAAAGAACAAAATATTTCTCATTTTTTATCCACGCGATATATTGAGTTGCTGACCGAAATTTTTATAGTGAGGCATTCATTCTGCTAGCTCTATTCATAACTATGGACTCAGGCTCAACATGTGCAATTACTTTGTCGAAATTCAAAATGCATAGTTTTGATTTTAGAATGAATATTAAATTCCAGCCATTGTTTATCCGGTGTTTAGTCTGATAAAAAATTATATAAAAAGTAAAATTCATGCTTTGGATTAGCTAGAAAGCAAAATCGATATTTGGTGAAGTTTGAAAGACGAAAAATATCATATTTTTATTTTGTTCTTTTGTACCTCCTTTATACTATATATAGATAGTTATTTCTATGTTGTATGATAATTCAGTTCTAAATTTTTTATACATAATGCCTACATGCAGAATTTTGTGTAGTGAATTTTTTCCTTGTTGAGTTGTGATCAAAAGGTCTGTAGAATGCATTACATGCTATGTAGACCTTTTTATTTTGGTATTTTTAGAACGAAATGTTATGTAACTTATAATAAAAGATCCCGAGCTATTGTGACATACATGACAATAAGAAATATTGTTGATATGTGAATTGGAATATTGTTGATAAGTGAATTGGAGCTATTTTACCATTAGATTGTTTGAAGGACCTAGGTTCTTTCTGGTTTAGCCATGCTTGATGTTGTCAATTCCATCGGGACGGAATTCTAGTAACTTATAAGCTAGCTTGTTGTGGAAAGAAAATTCTGTAACAGGCAACTTTTTTGAGGGAAACTTGCTCAATTTTGTCAACAATAATATATCTTGATTATCTTTTGGTGGGAAAGACGCTAAGACAACAATCACATGAAGTTGCTTGAATATGCTCAACGTGATAATACATAAATCTCTAGTGAATTTTTTCAGAGAAATTATTTTGTTTTACATATTATGAACAACCTTATAATGACATTAGCAAAAATCATTAAGTATATTAAATTTACAATGATGTTTCAACTTTGTGCTAAAATGATAAGAATTCAAACGTGGACATAAAAAAGATTCAGTATGAAATGGAGTTCCTATACAATTTTTTGATCCCCTCTTTCTATCTATCTATCTAGCTATTTACAGTACAAAGCTCGCTACAAAAGGTAGTGCTTTAAAGGCGACTTCCTAAGCGGTCTAGAAAGTCTTATCGTCCCACAGTGGCACACTTAATCGAGATGCTATATTCATTCTTATATTCTTATAGATATATGGGGTATAATTTTTGATATATAAGGGTTGTTTTAGCCCAATTACTTTTAGCTTCAAGTTCCTGGCTTTATTTTCCCAGTCTATTTGTGTTCTCTCTTCGACTATGAGGATCATGCGGTCATGGCATGCCATGAACTTTGTCGCCGCCGCCGTCAACTTTGAGGCCACGATAATCACAAATCTCAATCTCGCCTTCAAATTTCAACTAGGAAGATATCTGATCTCGCATTCAACCACGACCATGAGGATTGCTTGCAAACCTCGATTTCAATTTAGGTCTCAATGTTCAACTTCAAACAACAAATGGCGGTATTGGTTTCGACTTAAAAGGAACAAGATCTCGTACAAAATTATATTTTTCATAATCTTCTTTTTTTTCTAAAATTCTCTTAATCGGCGCTCACTTTTCATTTTATTTAATTAGATAATTGATATTAAAAACGAATTAGCCGAGTTTGCTTCACTATCAACCTACAATTTTAATGGTTTATGCTTTTAAGAATGTTTATTTAGACTTCTGCAAGTGAAAAAAGAAATAAAATATTTAAAAACTTCATTTGAATCAATATTCAGCAAACAAGTTACAAATAAACAACAGAATTAACCAAAAACGCGTCCTTATTGATGTCTATGCTGCTTGGGCTGTCATCTAAGCACCAGACTCTATGGCTACACCGCCTTTTCTTCCCGCTTTTAAATCGTTAACAAAAAGAAAAGATAAACACCTTATCTTTCAACCTTTCATAATTAACTTGAGATTTCGTCTAGTATCTAATTTTTTCCCTTTAGTTAGATGAGCAAAAAGATGAATTTTAATTTCAATTGCCGTTAATGTGATTGTATAGTGATTGCCTAGTATATTGATTTTAAAAATAAAAACTATTCTTTTTGGATTTCTATAATGCTATTGTACATGATAGGTCTGGACCTATGATATGGACAAGGTTGTTAAAAGCACTATGCGGTGTCTGACGGTAGGGACATGGATAAACGTTATTGGGAATTTTGTTTAGCAAAATTTGGAGTCGTTAGTTTCTTTCTATCCACCCTGTGAAGCATACAACGATGGAAGGTGAAGTCTGGACATGGATCAACGTTATTGGAAATTTGAAAGTGGTCTCCCAACTAATGAAGGTCCCTTTTAAAAGAATCACATCTTTCTTTGAGTCTTCAATTTTTATTTTCAATCTTCTAAGTTTGTCATTTCTTTTTCTTTTTATATTAATTAATTTTTTGCTATGCTTTCTTTTCATTATCTAATTGTATTATTTTTTCCTTGTTTTCTAATTTTGGTGTTTTGAAAGTTGCACTAAAGCTGTAATTTTTTCTTGCTTTTGGAACGAGATTTTTTGTTGCCCAACCTTTTGGAACAAGATTAGAACTATGATTTCTTCAGTAAATTTCATAAAGTGCAACCTGAATTTCTTTTTTTTAAATTCCTTTGGTTTATATTTCGTTTCTTTTTTTAAAATTCCTTTGGTTTATATGTTTTGTCTTCTTCTAAATTGTTTTGTAATTGTTTCTACCATTTCTTAATTGAAGCGATTTTTGTTCTTATTATTTCAAATGTAGTTTATAAAAGTTGTACCCAAGCTTTCATGTTTAAAGAGGGAATGTTTGATTTTCTGAATGAAATCAAAGTTAGAATGACACAGTATGGAATTCTCACAATTTTAGGCTTTAATTTATTTTTCCCTATTTCTTTGGTTTTCTTTTGTTTTTAGCTTATAAATTTCCTTATTTTGTAATTGCTAAGAAAGTGTTCTTAGTTTCACTTTTGGTCCTATGAAAGCTGACTTCATCGTTATCTTCAATTTTGTTTTTCCTTAAAGAGCGAATGTTTGATATTTAGTATGTAATCAAAGCAAGAATGTCCTACATATAGAATTTTAACAATTTTTTCCATTAATTCAATATTTTTACAAATTATTTTTTTCTTTATGGCTAACTAAATTTTTTCTATGGAATTTTCCGTTAATTGCCTAGTTGGGAATGAACCAAGTTAATCAATTTATTTGAATCACTTGGCTCGCTGTAGTTATGGGAATTGTGGAGTATAATATGCATACATCATCAGGAGATTATAAAGAGAGTGGATTAATATAAATTTGGTTGTGAAGAGTAGCTTTTATCTCTTTAAAAATGAGATATATAGATATCAATGATTTGCTCCCCCGGCCGCGCCCCCCCAATAACCATCTTTTTTGGAGTGGGTTTTAGCTTGATTTGTATTCCTTTGCAGGCTTCTATGATGTAACACCCTAGTACATTTATGCCAATTCTGTTGTGAGTATTTCTTTATTTATAGTTATTTCTTGATTTATTGTGTTTGGGTGTGAATAGTATAATTGGTATCTGTATTTTGCATCCAACCCGACCCGCTTACTGGAAACCCGTCTTGATTCCTATTGATGATTTATCCCGGCTTGTTACGTGGATCCGTGCACTTTCATATTTTTTCATACTGCATACTGGTATTATATCTGGTATCTGCATTTTTTATATAACATTTAAAGTCGAATAAAATATTTTTAAAAAATATCTAGTATGGCTTGCATCATATCCCTAACCCTGTGGTAGCATCCGCACCTCGTGTTCTCGTTCCGTTCAGTGAAACGGACTCATTTGGATAGCTACGTGCACGCTACATGCATCCGTTCTCGGAGGTATGCATTTTCGTTACCCGGATATCCTATTTTGGTTTTGATTACTACGTATATTATTCTTATTTTCAAACTGTAATTTTAGACCCGACCTGGACTTGTTTTGGACTATTTTTGTATTAGCCAAAAACTCAAAATTAACTAATATTATATTTTTTAATATTTCTAAATGTAACTAAAAATATTTCTTAAAATCAAATTTTTAACATAACTCTCTCTCTCTCTTGACTCTCTTTCTCCTCTACTTATATATAAATTATTAACCCTATTTTATTTTACACCCACGTTCTTCCTCGTCTTCGTCTTTCTTTCATTTTTTCGCTGCCGCCTCTCCTCGCGAGCTCGATCCTTCGTCGCTCACACCCATCGCCCCACCGTCGACCACCTTACTTCACCTTCCTCTCTCCTTCTTCTCCCCTCCATTCTTATTATGTTTCCCGCCTTCGTCACGAACCCAAGAACCCACGCCCGTGCCTCTGCTATCGCCGGCCCACGTCTCGACCGTCGCCCGACGCCCTCGTCCTCACCTCCACCTTCATCTGCATCCCCTTTCTTCCCTCTCCCCAACACCAGAGCCCTCACCCGAGCACCCGACCAGAACCCTGCACAACCCGGAACCTTCACTGCCATCACCGTTAAACCTCGCCGGAAAACCCATGACCCATCATCTTCCTCCCCTCGCCCTCACCTCTGACCCCAGAGCACCAAAACCACAGAAGCAATCCTCCTCCTCTTCCTTCTTCCTCTCTCTTCTCTTGCTTTCTTGATTCTTGATTCCGGTCATCGCCTGTGTCATGGCCGTCACCGACGATCCGAGCAACCTAGTGGACGTCCCCAGCCAGCGTGGTCATGTTCTTGCTTTTCCTGGTCCTGTCCCGTGCGCGCATGTGGTTATTGCGACGCTTACCCGACGTCGGACGTGCCGTACGCACCCGTCGTGAGATCCGATCAGGTAAGTTTATCTTATTACATGCTATGATACATATGTTGCATCTATATGAATAAAAATATTACATGTTTATTTCATTGTGCATCCATATTACAATTTTACAGTTTTTCAATACCCGTATGCATCCATATATACCGTTATCTACATATCTAGTCGCATGCAAGTTTATCTTACTATATGCTATGATACATATGTTACATCTATATGAATAAAAATATTACATGTTTATTTCATTATGCGTCCATATTACAATTTTACAGTTTTTCGATACCCGTATGCATCCATACCGTTATCTACATATCTAGTCGCATGCAAATTTACCTTGCTACATGCTATGATACATATTTTGCATCCATATGAATAAAATATCACATGTTGATTGCATTGTACATCCATATTAATGTTTACTGTTTTCGGATACCCGTGTGCATCCGTATCATTTATTATATATCTAGTTGCATCTACAGATCACATTATTTCATATTACTGTTATATTAGCACCCCATGCTTGATAATGTGCATCCTACGTAATCATGGAGTTATAGATGTAATCCCTGATAGTTATTTGTGCATCCGTGTTTTACTGTGTATCCGTACTTTTATCGTGCATCCGTACTTGCTACAGTTTTATTATGAGCATCCATTTGATACATGTGCACTACCTGACATGACCTAATACATTACTGCTTGACTTGATACCTGATCTTGTTACTAATGCAGACAATCCTGACTTGTTATCCTGACGGACGTATCCTGTTGTCTACATAGACAAACATGTACCTGCTTGATCCCGTGTTGGCATTAGCTCCAGATTTATCAATACCTGACTTGAACACATAAGCTTGAGGGTATGGGGAAATCAAAGATGTAACCGAGTGTAACTTAAAAAGATATTATTTGATCCGTGGTCCCGGAGGGTAACGGGACAGAATCAT
The DNA here is from genome assembly GCA_030015575.1 of Agapanthus africanus. NCBI lineage: Eukaryota > Viridiplantae > Streptophyta > Magnoliopsida > Asparagales > Amaryllidaceae > Agapanthus > Agapanthus africanus. The sequence continues at coordinate 394,045,361 of CM057343.1, forward strand.
TCGTGATTCTTCTTGATCCGTGGTCCCGGGGGTAACGGGACAGAGTCATTCGTGACTCTTACAGCTTGGTCCGTGGTCCCGGGGGTAACGGGACAGAACCATTCTTGGTTCGCATATCCTGATCCGTGGTCCCGGGGGTAACGGGACATATTCTTTGAGTTACATGAGAAGTACATCAATTGATTTCGAATAACTTTAGAATAGATAACCCAGTAGCACAGTTTAGATTATTTACCGCACTTCACCCGCACGTATACACTTCACTGTTTCATACCCGTGTTACTTGTTATACACTCATTACTGTTCATACTCATGCCTGCATATCTCGTGTATCCTGTTCATTTATTATTGTTTGATATTATGACGCACTGACATCTGGGTTTTACATGGCCCAGATCGTTTATCTCTTCCGCAGGCTGATCAGGAGTATTTCAGCCGACAGGCCGAGCAGTGATGATCCTGTTAGTATTTAGCTTGTTTAGTTTAGTTTTCTTTCAACATTTTCATTTCTTGATGTGAGCCCGTATTTGGGATGTACTTTCCAGATGTTATTGTTTATTAGATTTATTGTTTCCGCATATTATTTCTTGACTCGTTTATTCTGACATATGGACATGTACTAGATAGTTTATTTTATTTTTACTGTTCTTGATATCTTATAGACAGCCGTAACATGACTGTGGAGGAATATTTCCTAACCACAGGTAGCATGGTTGGCTCTGTTATATGCCGATCTTAGCGCACTCTGGGAAGTGGGGCGTGAAATATGATCCCAAGCGTTACATGCAGACTGCCTCTAGCAAGGCTTAAATTATAGTTTGGGAACCAAAATGCTTTTCTTATTTTCAAAAGTCTAGTGATCCCCTGTAATGCGAAGTTCGTTGTTTGTCATATGATTCATAACGCCAACATAGCATAGCGGTAAAGTTTCGTTGTCAAGCAAGAGCCCGAGGATTAAGGTCAACTTGCAGTTTGTCATATGATTCATAACGCCAACATAGCATAGCGGTAAAGTTTCGTTGTCAAGCAAGAGCCCGAGGATTAAGGTCAACTTGCATCGGATTATGACCTATTATTTCTATAAATGGTTATATATCCATGTAAATTTTAGTTAGATCTAATCCTCCCTAACTTATGTGGGTTGAGACTTTAATGTCAACCTGAGCTTTACTCTTCTATTTTCACCACTTAAGGTAGCAACAATAGTGCTCAACACCTTAGGAGATGACTGATTGCGATTGTTTCATTAATTGTAGTATACTTATCATACCACATAATCCATCAGAAGCTTGTTTATTCGTAATGCTCAAAGTATCTGCTGGATTATTGTCAACTATTTTTGATCCTTGTCAACTGGACTAATTTTTCTGTTCTCTTGAACTGCTTCCTCACATGGTGTAGCCACTCCACTCGATACACTTTTAGCAGTGATGTTTGCTATATTGCTGACATCTCCATAGTTGGCTGAAAGAAAAGAATTTCAATCTGTATTTGGCTATAAATATAAAATTTCTTTGTTGCAGCACTGCCGCCTTTAAGTTTACCATTTTTATGACTTCAAAATCGTATAATATTCTTGCTTAATTATTCTGTTTGAAGAGTTGAAGCAATTCTTGTCTCTCTTAAAAAATTACTACAATCAACAGTCGTGAAAAAACCTAAAGCAGAAACCTATGACATTATATATACCAAATAATTTGTTACTGTTTTTTCTTTTTCGTTAAATCTCTTTGACACGTTCTCGTATTAGGTAACTGTGGTGAATCCTGCCATGGAGTCTGTACTGGCCATAATCCAAAAGTTTGCTTCTGATGTACAAAATGGAAAGATTCCAGAAAGCAAGTTGCATTTTGGTGCCCCTTGGAGACATCCTCCTCGTAAGGATGATCCTGCTGCATCCTTCAAGTGGGCGAAAATTCAACCGATGGATTTTGTCCAATCTCTAGTCAATACTGAATTTGGGGTGAGAGCTATTCTTAATATATTTAATTTGTGGTTAATCTCTGCAAATGGGATATGCTAACTTAGATTAAAGGCTATCCTGACCTTTCTTTAGTACGTTGGTCTTATTGGAACCTGCAGCTATTATATTCTTAGATGTATCAAGAAACTCTCTTGTCTAGGTTGCACAGACATGGACACGGGGATACAGATACGATACGACACGACATGGCAAAATCCCGAAATATAGAATACAGGGACACTTTTATATATAATTATAAGAATGATAGTACCGTAATATTACAACATATTCAGCAAAAAATCAAAATTTCAAAAATGATCTACTATGATTATGTTTTTTCTCGCTTTTAATTGAAAAATATGGTCGCCTCTATTACGGGAATTGCTTTTCATGTCATGGCTACACTTAAATGTGTTTGACACGTGTTCGATACATGCCCAAATCCAAAGCCGCTTCATTTCGAAGCAGGACACGGAAAATGTTCTACTAAGATTATGTTTTTTCTCGCCTTTAATTGAAAAAATAAGGTCGCCTCTGTTACGGGAATTGCTTTTCGTGATGTGGCTACACTTAAACGTGTTCGACACGTTCTATACATGTCCAAATCTAAAACCGTCTCATTTCGAAGTGGGATACGGAAACTCCGTGTCGGATACGTGTCGTGCAGGTATCGGGCACGAATCCGTGTCCAACACGGATACGGCAACCAAAATGACATGTCCATGCAACCTAGTCTCCTATACACCTTCTATGGCAATGAACCATGCAATCCCTCTTTTAGAATGTTCCAACGAGAGTAACTGCTATTATAAATCACTAGAATGATAAGATAGTTTCTATATATGATGTATTTATATCCATGTTACTGTCATATACTAACGTCGGATAATTGCACAATAGCTGTTTCAGTCCTGAGTGAATAAGAAAATTTGTTCTGGGGGGTGACACGATTGCCATATGGATTGACCCAAATATCCTCATGGGATGATGGTCACGCTGACAGACCATGTCAATCCTGAAGATTGACAACCTCTAGAATCTGATTGGGAGTCGTCACCCTAGAAAGTTTGCCATGTACAAATCTATAATAATGTATGTATAGGTAAGGATCTTGCATTATTACCCGTGATCTTTAAATCTTGACCAGACTAGTTATTTTGTCTGGTTTTTGACAGCTAAATTTTCAATTATTCGTGTTTAACTTCTTACTTCATTCTTTTGATTTCCCTTTTCTTTGGCCATGGTAATCCGATCTTTGATCGATTTTTGTGTGTTCTTCAGAGAGCATACAACAACAACTGAGCCTTTTATCCCAAGTATATGGGGTAGGCTGCATGAACCAACATGAGAATCACGCCGGATCCAGCACATGAATCCTCCGTCTTCACTCACTCCTATCGAACAATACACTCTCATTGAGGTCTTTGGCAACCATATCTTTTCGTATCACCTCCATCCATGTTCTTCAGAGCATGTTTCTTAAAAATTTTTAGTTGATTTACGTTTGAATTCAGTTCTTCTTCTTCTTATTGAAGGACTTTAATTTTGGGCACCTAATTCCTTCTGGTTTGACTTACTTTCATCTGTACAAACCCCCATTATGTACCAAATCCAAATTCTTACCTGACTCCAATCCTACAAGGCTATACACAGCTTGAGAGAAGATTCTGACATGCTGCACTACTCACTGACTCCCCTAAAACTATTCACTACAGTTCATCCTGTAAGCCCATGTACAGTAAGAACTAGTGGAGGGAAATAGAGTTTACCCTGGAACTTATGTTTTGTTCTATGGGAGTGTATTAGGCACGACTCACTTAGTAGTTCAGGGAAATAAAGATTGGATTTCAACCTGATAATGTGTTCACTTTATGGATGCTCATGATACATACCACATTTAGAGCATCGTATCACTTGCCCAACCACATGGTTTGACCCATCCCATTTTTAGGACATTGTACTTGCAATTCTGGAAGACAGCCTTGCAAGATGTCATCAACATTCCAATAACCAATGTTCTAAATTTCAGATCTCGGTGTCGTTTCAGCCCAAAGATTTTGATATCGGATATCATGAAATGTCGGGTGGTTTTATCAAATATCGAGTTCGGCATTTTTGTAATATAAACGTTACCTATATAACTTGTTTTTAAAAAAAAAATATTAACTTATCCAAATTTTTATATCTATTAAATTTATATGTTGCTCAATAGCTCAGTGGTAAAGCAGTCGTCGCCTATTAATTATTTAATGTACAAATCCCAAAGCCCAAAATCTGAATGAAAACTACCCAAAAAATTTCTCCATTTCGGAAAATGTCAGGTAAAAACGATATCACGAAATGTCGGCCAACATTTACTAAATATCGGTAACCGAAATAATTCTGCAAATCCGTGTCGTTTTCTTCCTAAAACCGATATGTCGCTGACATTTCGGCGATGTAGACCGACATTTAGAATATTGCCAATAACTTAAAACTTAGAATGATGACGTTATGAATTTATGGGTGCATGCAACAACCATAGATATAGGGTAAGTGAGAAATGGGATGGGGGGAGATCATAATCGTGATTATTTCCATTGCAAATGAAATCACACCAAATCGAAGAATTGAAAATCATCGCAAACGATTGCTCTAGGATTCAACCTTAATACAACCATTCTTTATATCATGTTTGTGTGTGCTTGTTTGCATGGGAATGTGTAATGCTTGTGTAGAAAGGATGCATGCATTGTACAGGGTTAAATTTTGGACGAGTGCACTGGTTGTAAGCATCAGATTCAAAATATACAGAAGAATATATATGTGTGTAGTTATTCTATTTTTTGCCCTTCTATTTTTGTGCCTTTTTAGATTGTTGTGAACTCATGATATGCAAAATTAATAGGCTAATGGTATTATTTAAGAAATATCCTTTCTAAAAATTTGAATTGCGATATTTACGCGATGCCATGCAGAAGTTTTCTTTTGTTGGAATTATTTTTACAAGAGAATGCAGGTTAATGACGCTAGCAGCCAACTTAGGGAAAATCGGTGAGGTGATAATGTAGTTGTGTTTAGGGGTTTTTGTGCAACAAATTACTATTTAAGGAGAATTATGGAACATGTTTCTTTTGCATTTCTCAAGACAACTAAGCACATGAAAGGGTTAATATCATAATAATATCAGTGTTGAAAAAACGAAAATTCGGATTCGGTGGCAAAACCAACAAACACTAATATTCGGCCAGATCGAATATTCGCCACACAAACCGTATTTACGGATGAATAACGTGAATATTCCGCCGAATTGGCCCGTTAGGCTAAAAAAAAGCACAACTAAAAAATCAAATATGGGATCCACAACTTAATTAAAAAACAAATGGGATCCACACTTATTATTTTATAAACACTCTCTCTACATTTCCCTCACTCCATTCTTCTTTCTTAACCGAGACTCGAACCCATAATTTTCCGATTTAGTTCGGACGTTTTAACATTAGGCCAGTATATTAGTTTTCTATATCTTATATTTTTTTGAATTTTTATATGTAATATTTATATGAAAATATTGATGGCCCCATAATCTGAATTAATTAAATATTCATCGAATAAACCGGATATTCTTTATTCACGGACCAATCAAACAAACTTCGAATCTGTTCTTTATAACATTGGATACTATATTAATTAGCTAGTTGGATATGAGCTGTGCACACCAGATGGGATAGCTATGCAACTTCATCTGGGGAGTTTGTGGGAATTATCCTTTTAACTAGCATGTTATCAGGTTGGCTTAGGCCCACATAACACAACATTTCCTCGGCCTATATCCAATTTTCCCCAAAAGTCACATACTTGCGCCTAGACCTTAACATTAACCATAAGCTAAGTTTCTAGTCCTGGTCAAATCTTCTGCATAAAGATCTGTATCTACCAATCTATCACTAGATATATATCACTGCACTAAATATTAGTCATATCGGCTGATATCTTGACATCAAAATGTCACCAATACACATTGTTTTCGAAGAATATCATTTGGGCTCAATATTGTTTGAAGCTTCAAAAACTGTCAATATATTGGGTTATATGTATTGGCCAATACGAAACTTATTGACTCATGTAATTTAAATTAAGTGCAATTTTAATGAATTGGGTATTAGGTTATGGGTTTTTGTTAAAAAGTTCAAACCCATAACCCAATGCCTATATAAACATCCTGAATAAACATCAAACCCTAAGGAACAACAAATCTAAATCATTCATTTGTCTTTTTAAATACTTTTCTTGCATGATTTATTTTATTGTGCTTCCTTGCATGCATGTAGGCATATAGCTTACGACATAAGCCTATAATATATTATGTTTTAGGATTTTGTTATACATTTTATTTAGGCTAAAATGGAGGAAACCCCCTTACTTTTGCCTGAAAGCAGGAACCCCCAATTTTTTTTAAAGGCTACTGAAAAGCAGGAAACTCCTCTAAACATGAAAAATACACCGTTTGCTCCAAAAACCCTAACGGTGTTAACTTTCCATCCATAAGATCTTTTTATGCCAAAAATGCCTCTAATAAAGATAATGAACTAATCTAATATTCTTTTTTCTTTTTGTTTATTTTTCCAAAATTCATACTCTGTTGAGTCTATGGTTAATCTTTGGAGGAGTAGAGAGGGTACATTATGTTTTGAAAATGAGATTTTAGGAAAGGAACGAGAGAACAAGTTTGGAGGGGGGAAATTTAGAGAAGAAAAAGGGAGGAAATTGGAGAAGAAAGACTTGAGATGCTTTGTGATTATTAGGCACCAAATAAATTATTAGTGTTATAGACTATACCGATAGATCCGATATGTATGTTGTTCCCGATATTGACACTTGATATGCCCGATATTGAGACCAATATGAACGCTTGATATCAACTCGTATCGCCGAGATTTCGCCCAATATCCGCTAGCCAATATTGAAAACCTATGAAGCACGGACACTTGTAAATTCCACATGAATTGTCTCCGATTAAGTATCGGAGTCGGAAACTCTCGGATTCATTCAGACTTGTAAATATATCAGGAACCTCTCTCGAATCGACACTTCTCATTTTTCTCTCAAAAATTAAGGCTCTAGAAAATTTGAAAGCGGGTTAAATAGCTAACATAATGCCATTATTTATTTCTATTATATATTTATATGTATGTGTGTGTGTATAAAATTAAAATTTGATATAAAAATGTATCTGTAGTGCTAGGCTTTTGTAAAATTGCGAATCCACGAATCCGTATCGTATCCCGTATCCGTACCCAATCCTGTGCTACATAGTTGAAAACACTAATCGGATAAGATCCCAATATTACATATTTGATACATTGTTTTGGATATTCCGGCTATCAATATTTTTAAAAAAATTTATGATATCAGATATTTGATACATTGGTTCGGATGTTCCAGCTATAAATCTATTTCAAATTATACTAAAAAAAATCAATTAGCTCAGGCTCAGGGGCTTTGTGAACAACACAAATCAGGCAAGAGCAATGTAGATGTGGATTCAAATTTCATTTCAAACATTCATTTTTAATCGGGCTCCATTCTTTGGGTCGGGTCTGATTGACTAACCAGGTTGGCAAAACCTTTGTTACTGTTGATCTTGTAAATTTAGATATTTGATGTTAAGCCTTTGATAATCATTGTTTTATTTCTGGTATCTTTAACTCTTTATGGTTTTGATTTTTAGCGAGTTGATCTTGTAATAACCGCTCATTTTGACACAAAAGTTTCCTAAATAATTTGGCCTTGGAGGGATCGAAGAAATCGGTTTAACTAAATTAAAGAGGTCGGGAGTGGCTTGGATCGATGGGGATGATGTCGACGGTGGTAATTTAAGGTTGAGTCGTGATCGAAGGCCCTGAGATACCATTTCCTTTAGTATGTGTGTGTGTGTGGGTGGGTGGGTGGGGGGGGGGGATTTGGGGAAATTGATTTGGATGATTAGGGATCTCTCTAATCCCCTTCATATAGATGTGATCCAATACAAGGATTGTGGGAGGAAAAAGCTGTTTGGTGTCAGGTCTGGAAACCAATGGACCCTTTGGCGAAGATAATATTGAGGAGGGGAGCAGTTGTTTTCATAGTGGAAAATGAAGATGATAATGCAAGGGTTCTTCTGTTATATGCATAGTGTGCAAGGAACCTTGTGGCTAGATTTTCTGCGTTCTGGGTGTTATGGAATTTCTTGCATTATTTGTATAGTTCTATTAGAGCCTCTCGGTAATTGTGTGTAGTCATCTTTCTTTGCAGTTAAAATATATTATATTATATGTTATTTACTTAAAACACTTTGAAATATAATTATTTCTATTCTGGGCAATCTGTGGTTTATGCTGCGACCCCACTTGTTTTTGTTGAATAGGCGAATTATCTCGCCGATTACAGTCTTGAGATACTGGAAGATCCTTCCACAGTTGCCCTGATGGAGGTGCATAAAGTATCCTTAAGAATATTATATGTTAATTTTTTTGTCTCATTACCACGCAATGATGCTTTTTCTATCTAATCGCGTAAACCTGTTGATTTTCTCTCAGGTTGGTTTACTATATGCACAGAGAGATCCATCTTTCATTCGCCCAATCACTAGGGGGATCCAGAGGTGTCTTACTCGATGGTGAGCTATATTGAACTCATGACCTGTCAATTGTAATCTCTAATGTTATAATCCAGAACACAAGGGGTGCATGTGGCATATCCAATTTAAATTCAAAGAAAATTGAAAAAGGGGTTAATCCTTAATTCTTAGGTACTTCACTTCATCAAGACTTTTGGTGTGATAATTTTGCAAGGGAACCACAACCCTTAACAGTAGCCTAAAAATATGTAGTATAAATAAGTACCATTACTTTCAAAAAAGGTTTCAAATATAATTTATTGCGGTAAAAACAGTAGTAATCTCTACTACATCACGCGTGCAACAAATTAGTGGTTTTTAGTTACAAGGTTAGTCGCCTAATGTTTGCTGTTGGATTTTCAGGCTTGTGCAAGAAAGACTGCAAATGAGCTTTTGGGATTCTATACCATATTTATGGCAAAGGATTATACGCGGCCGTAGCTATCGCCATTTGATGATAAAATAGGCCTGAAATGTAACAATTGTCAGTTTTTAAGCTCAGCCTTCTCTGTTTGCCACACTTCTCATTTGGCAGTTAGTTTTGATTTCAGGGCAATGTTCTGGAAATTCCAGTTAGTCGAATGACTAGAGCTTGGCAATCGGTTTCTTGCAAATTTCTTCTAAAGTTATATTTTATGGATTTCGCTCCACCCTGGTTCTCTTCTGTGGTTTAATTTGTTAAGCTAGCTGCATCCCTTTTACCGCTTTTGACTGTAAGTTCTGCCATTTCTAATCTTAGCCATTGGCTGTTTTAATTATTCAGTATTCAATGAGCTTCGTTGGAAATATCGAAATAACTAAGATGGGTATAAAAAATTTGCTCTCATCTTTTCGAATTGTTAGAAAAGTAAATCCAGTATTATGTCTCTGATCTTTTTTCTTATCACAATAAGGTTAGAATCTATCCCACCTTATACAACCACAACGGGATTTTTATGACAATAACACAATTCCACGCTTAGAAATATATGAGTTAAAATTAAAAATGGAAGCATCTTTAAAAACAGCTTTCATTCAAGCTTTGCATCTTTTGGAGTAGATCTTTCAATCTTCATTCTTCCGATTTGTTTCCCCCAATCAGAGCAAATCTCTGTTTTGAAATTCAAAATTCAAAAGTTGAAGCAACGCTTTAGATACAACGCCAGGTGCGCTGCGCCCTAGGCAGCGCATCGTAAGTGCGCTAGCGCTGGGCGCGCTGCGCGCCACGTGTCAAACACGAGTGCACCAGCACAGGCTACGCTGCGCTCTGAGCAGCACACCACGTGTCAAACACTGGTGCGCTAGCGCCAAATGCGCTGCGCTCTGAGCAAGCGCACCACGTGCAAAGCACGGATGCGTTAGCGCTGGAATTAAAAATTCTCCACCTTTAGATCAAAAAATCTAATAATAATGATAAATCATTAATTAATCAGAATTAAATTCTATTAAGGAAAGATTCCTCAAAATCTTTCCAAAAAACAAGATTGTGCTCTGTAAATCAGACCACCGTTGGATCAATGATCCAATGGTAAATAAAAATTACCAAAGACAGAATAAATTCTGCATGGAAAGATTTCTCAATCTTATTAAAACAAGAAGATTATCTCCTGCAAACCAGAAGCCTTAGGATCAAAGATCCAACGGTGCGAAATATCCCCAAATCAATCAGAGAAAAATCTCTTTAACTGATTTAACGAATCGGCTTGCCCTATATAAATGCCTCAAGACTTCAAGTTTGATATAGAGAAACCCCCCTATAAACTTTGAAAAAACTCAAAGAAAGAAGAGCAAGCTCTTAGAAAAAGAAGATTATTTCTTCAAGGTAAAGATCATGAACGATGAACACAGAGATGAAATCATCTTATAAAAAGAAGAATTATCTTCTTAAAAGATCATAGATCTACAAAGACCAAGGTCTTTCATAAAAAAGATCAAAACATCTTATCACGTAATAAAGAAGAACATATTCTTCACACAGATCATTGATCTATAAAGGCAAGCCTTTCAAAAATAAGAACTGTTGTTCTTGAATCTTGAGACAAAGTCTCTTCTAAAGGAACATAAAGTTGTTCACGGATCATGAAATTGATCAAATGTGATTTGCGCTATTGAAATGCGCTTTGCGCTACTAAACTGCGCCCTGCGCTCTTAAACTGCACTTTGCGCTATTGAAATGCGTCTTACGCCCTTGAACTGCGCTTCTGCACTCCTTGGACCGGCGCTCAGCGCCAATGCGCCACGTGTCGACCACGTATGCAACTTGCGCTTTGCACTTCTAAAATAGTGCACTGCGCTCATGGGCCGGCGCTCAGCGCCAAGCGCGCCACGTGTCACTCACGTGTGCGCCACTAAACTAGCGCAATGCACTCATAAATTAGTGCTCGATGCTCATAAACTGGCGCCTAGCGCAGAACATGACACGTGTCCCTTATATGCGCGCCACGTGGCAGAAGCGCACTGCACTTTTTGATCGGCGCAAAGCGTCTAGCGCACCATAGGTTGCGCTGACAGAACACAAGTTGTTCTTTAATGAGCCAGAGCTCTGCTGAATGCTTTGCATTCAATACAAGACAAAAGTGTCAAGGTCTAATGCTCAGCATTATTAAAAGGGCCAAGCCCAAATAAAGGCTCAATAGCCAGAATAAACAAAATGTTTAAATGTTTATTGGACTTAGCCCAATATTGGCCATAAGTCCTCAACTTATATTTAATTGAGCCTATCTGCTCACGAATATTTAACAGATCTTAGTCCCAAATTGGACTATAGATCTTCCGATCAATTCACATCGGTTCAAGGGTATATCTTTTTACTCCTCTGATAGTTGTCGTTGTAATCCTTCAACGTCTTCATAGAGGTGATGGGTCCCGACAACCACGCATTTCTACTGACTGTGGGGTCCTTAAACTCATGGACTACGATGTCCTTAAACTTTATAGACTACGACGTCTTTAAACTACGGACTGTGGGGTCCTTAAACTCATGGACTACGATGTCCCTAACCTCGGACTGTGGGGTCCCGTTAAACCCATGGACTATGATGTCCTTAACCTGGACCGTAATGTCCTTAAACTAATCGACCGCAATGTCCCTAAACTAAACAACAGAGCCCAGTTGCTCTCTTGTTGGATCTAAATGATCTCGTTAAGTTGATCTTAGTCTAAAATTAGACTAACGTATCCTTAACAAACGTTTAAGTTAATCTTAGTCTCAAACGAGGCTAACGTATCCCAACCCCCAAACCCAAATCTAAGAAGATACGGATTTGGACTAATCCACGCCCTACGGGCGACAACATAAATTAGTCTCCGTATACAATCCATGGGCAACCACAAACAAAACAAACACACACGACACGAAGTGACCATCTGGAGAAGGAGAAAGTTGTTACTGCGATGCGGTAGCGTAATTAACTGCAGGGGCTTGCGCCTGCAGGGAAGAGCGTCCCCACAATCAAAACCCCCTCAAACGAGGGGGAATCTGACGAAGTCTGCTGCATCGGCCGCATCCGTTTAAACCTTCGATACACGGTGCCATAAATCAACTTGGCATCTTCGGAGAGGTGGACGGATAGCACCAATTAGCATGTGCCCTGAATTTCAGGCAAGACGAACCTATGCGGTCGCGTCTCTGTATTCGGCGGAGAACAGATTCTGGCACGCCCGGTGGGACCTTTTCCTCTTTCCACTCCACACTTCGTGTGTCGTGTTCGCGAACGAATCGCGGTTTGCTAATGGTTGCTCTTGGGTTCGAGGTACTACGATTTGGTGTCTTACTCCGTACAGAAAACGAAAGATCAATGGCGTCTACTAGCACGAAGTGTTCCAGCTGCGACTGTAACTCACGTTCCGCCTCATCTGGAGGTATAGCTTACGGGCCCCATGCGGCCTCCCTGTTCACAATGCCGATAGAGCAGGTGACACAGGCTACCACCGGTTTGTTCTTCGGGACCATGCTCCCACCAGTGAACATTAATATCCCGCTGCCGCAAGAAGAGCAAAAGAAGTCGGTCTTTGATTGGCTCACTACTACCATGGCCCTTCTTAACGGGTCGTCCGATGTCAAGCCAATGGCGTCAGTCTTCGACAGGCTGAGCCTGAACTCCAATGGGCCTGTCAAGAAGCCCACAGTACTTGAAGCGGTCATCCCTAAGCGAATAGCCATTCCTGCTCTTGAGGTCACTAAAGAAGCCTCTCCCGCTATAGGATCGGTCTTTACGAGGCTGGCTACTCCGGCTCCCCTTCCTGCTCAAAAGTCTGTCTTTGACAGACTGGATACTACTGCTCAACGGACGTCGGTCTTCAAGAGGCTGTTACCAGCAGCACCTCACCAGAACAGGGGGCATGACGAAGTCACCCCTAAAGCTGAAACAATCCCAACGGCTCGACACGCTCGACGTCGCCACTGGCGCCGAGTAAGGAAGGCTGGGGGCAACTCCTCCTCTAGGCTAACTCCACCAGCCCCAACGGTGGAAGTCAATGCTGCTATTCCAACTGGGAACAGCTTCGAGCTGCTTAATAGGGTGCGCAGGAATTCACCCACCGCCGTACTGAAAAGATCTCCTCCACCCGTGGAGAATGCACCGAAGGCGAAACCGAAATAACCCCCTCAGCGGCTCTCTTCCAAAATTTACAAAGTCTGGCGACAGGTTCAGGACTCAGTAATTGATCAAAATTACCCTCGCCGACAGAAAAAGGTGAAAGTTCAGCAAGAAAAGAACCGTCCCATCAAGTCATAAGAGACGACGGCTACTTGGGTGCCCGCTGCAACGGCCCCCTCGACTTCAACTGCTCAAAAGAAAAGGAGGCAAGAGAATGCCCCTGCGACTGCGGCAAACCGCAAAGACGCTGAGCCCAAATGCCCCAAGTCTGGGGGCATGATGGTGCATACCGTTTATATGGCTTCCGGAAAAAAAGAAAGTCGCGCTTCGACGGGTCACCGACCACTCAACCGATCCGTGACAAAAGCCCAGGAGCAGCAACAGAAGCTTCAGGAAATGCTGACGCAAATGGCCGCACTCACCGGGCCAAAAGAAAGCCCGGAGGCGTCATCAGAGCAGCGTCATGAACAAGAAACCGATACTGACTTCCTCCGCAGAGTCCTCGAAAAGAAGGACAGAGAAGCAGCAGAACAAGCGGATAATATAAAACGAATGGCGCTTCTCTTCCAAGACATGGTTGGGATGATGTTACAGCCGGAACCTCCAGCTGAAGACCCTCCAATCATCATTGAAAACGACAGAGGAGAGACATCGAACCCTCCTCCGACTCTTTCAGCAGCCAAAGAGGAAACCATTTCCAAGACCGCTCCGAATGACTATATTGCTCAGCAAATACGAGCTCATCAGGCGAATGAAGCGGCCGGTCAAGTCGTTAAAACTGGGCGACCATATCCAGGCTGGTATGATCAAATAAAGTACCCGCCGGGATATACGATCCCTAAATTTCATGTATACAAGGGGACGGGCAATCCCCACCAGCATGTCGCCCAGTTCAGGGCTCTTGTGGTAACACTGGAGATGATGATAAATTGCTACTTCGCCAGTTCGTCGGCAGCTTGTCGGAGACGGCCTTTGAATGGTACTCTGAACTTCCAAACGACTCCGTCAAGACTTTCGTGGAAATGGAGCTATTATTCAACCAGCGATTCGCGAGTGCTAGTGAACGAACCCCAATAACAGCAATGATTAACGCTAGGGTGAAACCTGGAGAGACATGAGTTTAATATGCAATACGATGGCAGAATCTGTGGTCGAAATGCGAACAGCGCATCGAAGAAGCGCCGGCGGTGGGCATGTTCGTGGGCACTCTGGACCCTCATGCAACCATTTCCCAATTTATGATGTTCTTTAAGCCGACTATGTTCCAAGCCTTGATTGACAAGCTGGCCTAAATGGATCAGATGGGTCATAGACCGTCTCCTCCAAAGCCAGAGCCGCGGAACGAGAAGGGAAAGGGGAAAGCAATCGTCGTCGCTAACGCTCAACAGCAGACCGGTGGTCTCGGACCAGTTGATCGCCAAAATAATAGAACTCGATCTCTCGAAGATAAAATGAGACGCCCTTACTCGTTCCCTCGAGACAAGATGAAGAGGTTATTCGAGCTCGCACTGCGCAACAGGCTCATCAATCTGCCAGAGCCAAGACGCCCAGTGCAACCAGGCGACGCTAGCACTCCTAACTACTGCCCTTATCATCGAATGTTAGGCCATCCGATCGAGGATTGTTACATCTTCAAAAGCTGGATAGAAAATCAGTACCAGCAGGACAAATTCGTATTATCCGAGAATTGGAAGGTGAACCCGCCTCGGCCACACACTCCCAAGAAGACGGATACACCGGGGCCATCATGCTCTTTCGTAGAAGAAGCTCCATGGGAGGTCGCACTTTCAGCTAAAACTAAAAGAATGTTGAAAGATCTCCACACATGTCCGGCAATTAGGTGGAAGAATCCAATGGAGCCCGAGATCATTAAAGGAATGTTAAAACCGCTTCCAACTCCAAAGATCGGTGGTGATAGCCAAAACACTCACACCCAGCCGTCGAAGTCTTCGAAGAAGAAGAAGACCAAAAAGCCCGTGAAGCCTGGTGACAAGTGCACGGACCTGCAAAAACAGATTAACGCGTTGGAAGAATATAATCAAAAAGCGCGGACTCCAATCACACTCCAAGAATTTCTCAGCCACGTCCTTAAGGACGGAGAAGATGACAACGAAGAAGACTAGTCGGATGAATCTGAAGGTTATATAGAAAGCTGCCATGTGATCGCTCACTTGTCGATAGACGATGAAGAAGCTTCTTACACAAAGAAACTGGGAGCAAATCCTGAACCGGAACTTCTAGGTCCATCAGACGAAACGATTGATGCATTCCTGAACGAAGCTCTTCTTAAAAGCAAAGCTGCTCGAGAGCGTGAAATGGCCATATTTGAAAAAGCCAAACGCTGGCGACTGGACGAAAGAGTTGAAACACTCCCGCCAGATCAAAGTACATCCGTCGCAAATAAAAACAGGCTCAAGACGAGGAAAAGGTTTGCTAAAACCATATCAATGAGAATGAAGCTGCCACCCTCCGAAAGAAACATTCTTGGTGAAGCGGAAACACATCCCAGCTACTGCTTATATCATCGAAAGATTGCGCACCCCACCGAAGAGTGCAACGCTTTTAAAAGATGGTGGCGGGGATATGTTGCTCACTAGCAACATTTTAAGCGGATGAAACGCAAAACTCGTCGGGAGTAAAGAAGTACGACCGAGGAGCGTAAAAGAACTACCGGCAACTGTCGCATGGTCAATGCCGGGGGATCGCAAGTTCTCACTTTCGGGAGAGACTCAGACGAAGAAATGACTCTTGGCCCTCTCTTTAAAGAGTCCACCTTGGGAAAAGAGAAAGAACCGAAGACCTGTGAAAATATTCAGCTGCGCAATCGTACGCTGGCCGAAAAGAATCTTGGGCCCTCGAACAGTGGGTCAAATAGAAAAGATAAGGGAAAAGAAAAAGTCCTTGAGGATATCATCCTTGATGACCAAGCCGTCGAAAAGATGACAGCCAAGGACCCGCCAAAGAAAAGTAAGGTGGACTACAACGTTCTCGCACACTTAAGGAAGATACCCTCGCAGCTCAGCGTTCTCGACGCCCTTCTGTTATCCAAAGAAGCAAGAGATTCTTTGATTAAGGCACTACAAGAGCCAGAACAATTCCAAGCTTTCCTCGCCGAAGAAAAGATAAAGGACGAGCTGGAAGAAGTACACACGGCCGATATCACCTTCGGCGATGAAGATCTTCTTCTTGGGACATGCGAGCACAACCGCCCCCTATATGTCTCCGGATACTGTCATGACATCAAGATAGGTAAAATCCTGGTCGACAATGGGTCCTCCGTCAATCTCCTTAACGTAAGAGTGCTAAAGGAAATCTGCATGAGTGTTCAACAC
Organism: Agapanthus africanus; assembly: GCA_030015575.1. Classification (NCBI taxonomy): domain Eukaryota; kingdom Viridiplantae; phylum Streptophyta; class Magnoliopsida; order Asparagales; family Amaryllidaceae; genus Agapanthus; species Agapanthus africanus. The sequence continues at coordinate 394,061,870 of CM057343.1, forward strand.
CTCGCTCGTGATAAAATCACCATCTCCAGGTTTGACTCCCAGTCATCACGGACGCTCGGATCTATAATATTGACATTACGCTTTAGGCTGCTCGTCACGGACATCAAGTTCCACGTCATTGACGCCAAGACATGCTATAACGCTTTGCTCGACCGGCCTTGGTTACACGAGTACAATATCATCCCCTCTACACAACATCAGTGTGTGAAAAATTTCAAAGATGGTCTCGAGTATACTGTGACAGGAGAGCTAAACCCATTCTCCGTGAACGAAGTCCACAAGTACGAAGATGCAAAATACTTCTTACCAGATTTTGAGGACACGGAAAGATGTCACAAACCGAAAAACAAAGCTATCACCACCATTCCGGTCTTCGGGAGTGTTACCGAGGAGGAAGAAGAGATAGTTTATTCAGGGCCGCCCTAATGCAGCAAACCGGGACAGTCCATCCCTATGTTGATCTTCGGCAGCGACTCGGAAGATGAGGTCAATTCTGTATTCTCTGCTCGGCCGTCGATACAAATCTTCGCCGACGAAGATCAAAGTTTACAAGTTGCCATGGTTCCACAAGAGCATTACAAAGAGCTCAATGCACTTAATACTTATAGTGTGCAAGAACTGCAAACATTTTATGTCCCCCCAGGCAAAAGGGTGAAAAGGCGATCCTATTCCACCGATCCGGGGAAACCAAAGTGGAAAAAGAAACTTGGCATGGCGCGGATTCTACACTTGACAGGCTCCAGCCCATACGTCTGCCCAGATATTACATTAGACGGATTAAAAAGACTCTTGAAGCGCCAAGGGGTACCCTTCAGACAGACTACTTGACAAGCTCGGTTCTACAACAGGATCTGGAACGTCCCCGGAACTCAGCGAAAGTCGCCCAACGGGAGAATGGAAACGATCGGGCTTGGATATGTTCAATCCAAAAAACGAGAGCGAGTCCATGGCAGCTACGTCATACATGACTTCAATGAAGAAAGAGACATTCTGTTAAAAGACGCTGATCTTGAACCAAAACAAGGTCCTGTCATCAAAACACCGAGTCCGTCGTTTGAAGAACGGATGGACAAATTGATCAGGGAAGTAGGTCAAAAGGTTCGAGACGACCATAATCGCGAAATGGCCATCTACGAAAAAGCCAGGACGCAACGCCTCCTTCAGCAGGCTGTGAAAAATGAAAATACTCCTCCTTGTCAACCCGTTGTACAAAAGACCCGACGCAAAGACAGAAATAAATCAAAGAATGGGAAAGGCGTTCGATAGCGACAAAGCGGGTCCAAGAAGCCACGCGATCAGGAATCGAGCAGCCCAGATTCATCTCTTATAAAGAAAATGGGTCGAGCATATTCTTTTCCCCAAGACAAGACAAGAAAGATATTCGATCTTGTCATAAAACATCAGATGATAACACTCCCGGAGTCCAAGCACCCCGAGCAAGCAGGCAAAGTCTCTCACCCGGACTATTGCTCCTATCACAGGGCAATAGGACATCCTCTCAAAGACTGCTTCACATTTAAAGACTGGGTAGAAGACCAGTATCAGCAAGGCAGGTTCGCTCTATCCAGCAGCTGGAGGGTAACTCCGCCGCAGAAACATGAACCAAAAGCCGCGCATACAGCGAGAGTAAAACCGGATCAACATCGGTCTTAGAAGCGATCTCGTACCTGTCACGTGATAACGCTGTCAGAAGAAGAGCCCGAGAATATGGATAACCTCCCTCGGTGCTTCGACAACGATGATGACGAGGTAATCTCAGAATTTCCACCGGCGCCAAAAGAGCTGGAAGATGGAATACATACTACTGCAGATAACCTCAAGAAAATTGATTTGGGGACGGCAAGTGACCCGTGGCCGACGTTCGTCAGTGAGCTGTTGTCTGAAGAAAGGGTGGCTACGCTAAAATACGTGCTCATGCAGCATAAAGATTGCTTCACATGAAACTATTCCGAGATGCTAGGATTAGATCCAAAGATTGCTGTGCACAAATTGGCGATATCGCCGGACGTCAAGCCAATCAAACAAGCACCGAGAAAAATGCGGCTCGAGCTTGAGATGAGCATCAACGCTGAGGTAAAGAAGCCAATCGACTCCGGCTTCATCCAAGAGGTTCAATATCCTGACTGGATCACCAACATCGTCCCGGTGATGAAGAAAAATGGGACGGTGTGCATATGTATGGACTTTCGGGATCTCGACAAAGCTTGCCCGAAGGACCACTTCCCAGTACCAGTCACTGAGCTGATGATAGATAACACGTCCACTCACGAAGTTCTCTCCTTCATGGACGAATCATCAGGATATAATCAGATAAAAATGCATCCCGAGGACCAGAAGCACATCGCTTTCCGGACCCCTTTGGGTATATTCTGCTACAAGGTGATGCCTTTCGGTCTAAAGAACGCTGGTGCCACCTATCAGAGGGCCATGACGAAGATCTTCGATGACCTCATACATGAAATTGTCGAATGTTATATCGACGACCTCGTAGTTAAAAGCAAATCATACGAGGGACATTTAGAGCATCTGAAGACCGTATTTCAACGCCTTCGGCAATACAATTTGAAGATGAACCCTTTCAAATGCGCGTTCGGAATTTCCTCAAGCAATTTCCTAGGATTCATCGTACGACATTGAGGTATCGAGATAGACCCGTCGAAGATCAAGGCGATTATGGAAATGCCCCCGCCAAGGACTCTCAAGCAGCTGCGATCTCTCCAAGGAAAGCTCGCATATATCCGGTGATTCATAACCAATCTTTCCGGCAAGTGCCGCCCCTACAGTCACCTAATGAAGAAGGGAACCCCATTCGTCTGGGATCACAAATGCCAAAGCGCACTGGACGAAATCAAACCATACCTACAGAATCCGCCAGTACTGGTCGTTCCCGTTAAAGGAAAACCTCTCGTCCTGTATACAACAGCCTTCGAAGGTTCGCTAGGCGCATTATGGGCACAAGAGAATGACCAAGGGAAAGAGAGAGCCCTTTATTATCTGAGTCGAGTTCTCCTGGGGGCAGAAAGCAATTACTCTCCTATTGAAAAACACTGCCTAGTGTTGATCTTCGCGATAACAAAGCTCAGACATTATGCGTTGGCACATGAGGTCCATTTCATATCAAAGGTGGATCCTCTCAAGTATTTGATGTCGAAGGCCATACTAACAGGACGACTTGCTAAGTGGGCCTTGCTTTTGATGGAGTTCTCGATAACTTATCGTCCTCTTAAGGCAGTGAAAGGCCAGGCCATCGCCGACTTTCTCGCTGAGCATCCGATACCTGCCGATTCTCCTTTGAATTGCGAACTGCCAGACGAACATGCGTTTGACACGATCGACGGGGGTGATACCCGGTGGAAACTTTATTTTGATGGAGCGTCTTCCATGAAGAAGCGCAAACAAAGTACCCCTATAATCAAATCGGGGATAGGCCTCATTTTCGTAACTCCATAAGGAGGGATAATGCGCTTCGCCTTCTCCTTGACAGAGCCGAGGAAGAACAATGAAGATGAATACGAAGCTTTGAAAGCAGGTCTCGAGATCGCCATCGACATGAGAATTGAAAACTTGCTCATATACGGAGACTCCCAGCTGGTCGTTAGTCAAATAAACGGCGACTACCAAACATGCAAGCCAGAGTTGGTGAAGTACGGCGAGAGAGTACAGCAACTGCTGACTCAAATTCCTTCCTACACCCTAGAAAGCATACCGTGCACGGAAAATAGCAAAGCGGACGCATTAGCCAAGCTCGCTAAAGAACTGGCTGACAAAAACCTCAATGACGTGAGGATCGTTGTGCAAAGCCGTCGAGTTCTTGCACCGGCAGAAATATCTCCGGAGTCATCCAAGGAAAAGGAAGCGACCAAGCAAATGACTCTATAAATAAAAGACTAGGAAAAGGCTGCGGATTGGAGAGAAGTCTTTATAGATTATTTCAAATCCCGTCGAACACCTGAAGATGCATCCTCAAGGCATCAGCTCATGAAACGAGCTCTATCCTTCGCCTTTGTTAATGATACTCTGTATAAGAGATCATTTGATTCTCTGTGGTTAAGGTGCCTGGGACCTGAAGAGGCAAAGAGAGTCGTCCAAGAAACTCACGATGGACTCTGCGGTTCTCACTAGACCGGGCCGAAGATGAAGCTGAAGATCAAACGGATGGGTTATTATTGGCCCACGATGATCCAAGACTGTCTCGAATACGCGAAGCGGTGCCATTCGTGCCAGATTCACGGGGACTTTATCCATCAACATCCAAATCCATTACATCCAACAGTGGCTAGCTGGCCGTTTGAGATGTGGGGAGCTAACATAATCGGCCCCATCGAACCAGCATCGTCCAGAGGGCATCGATTCATTTTGGCGACAACTGATTATTTCTCCAAATGGGCAGAAGCAATACCGCCGAGGGAAGTGAAAACGGAGAACATCCTCTATTTCTTCAAGACCCGCGTCATTTATCGGTTTGGGACTCCGAGACGGGTCATCTCTGATAACGGGCTAGCCTACAGAAGCCACAAGATCAGCCGCTTCGCACAACAACATAACATAGACTAGAGATACTCTTCAGTCTATAATCCCCGAGCTAACGGCCTAGCTGAGGCTTTTAACAAGACTTTGACGAAGATCGTGAAAAAGACGGTGTCCCGAAATAAGAAGAACTGGCACGAGAGACTGCATGAAGCTCTCTGGGCGTATCGAACAACGTTCAAAACGGCCACGAATACAACGCCGTACGCATTGGTATTCGGTACAGAAGCGGTACTCTCCCTCGAGATAGAGTTACCCTCTCTACGAGTGGCAGTTCATTACGAGCTAACGGATGAAGAGAATGCTCACCTTCGGCTTGAGGAGCTCGATGCCCTTGATGAAACCCAGCTCATAGCGCAACAAAATCTGGAGGCTTATAAAGCAAAGATGACGCGCTCATATGAGAAATTGACTAGGCCGAGAACATTCCGCCAAGGTGAACTCGTGCTAGTGGTCAAAAGACCTATGATCCCCAATCGTGCCAAACGGGGGAAATTCGAGCCGAACTATGAAGGCCCGTATATCATAGACAAGGTCTACCAGGGTGGGGCCTATCTACTCATGACATGCATGGTGAAAGACCTTTCAGGCCAATAAACGGTCGCTTCCTAAAGAAATACTACGCCTGACGAGTCACGGCCTAGGTTAACGATAGATGACGACGACTATGTCCGCTCGCTATCTTCCTAAGCCCAAACTCTATAAGTAGTAGCCGGCTAACGGACCAAAATGTTCTTAAACTAACAACGGACCGAAACGTCCTTAAACTAACGATGGACCACTATGTCCTAAAACTAGCTGTCGATCGAGACGTCAATAAACTACTGTAGACTGCAGCATCCCAAGGCTGATACAAAAAGGAAAGAGAAAAGAATAAAAAAAAGAAGAATAAAAAAAGAAAGAAAAAGAAAAACGGTATGTCCATAAGCGAAAAGGGCACAGATGAAAACCCGAAAGGGCTCCGTGAGTAAAAACAGCAGGGCTACCGGCGAGTTTTGTGAAAACCCGAAAGGGCGCAATCTCGTTAAATGACATTTGCAATGTCCTCTCGACTTTGTAAGGAGAACCCACCTGCGTGAGATCTTTATGACTCACAAGGGAGCAACACACTTAGGAATCCCCACGATTCCTAAGAAGAAATTACACTTGCGAGATCCTCACGACTCGCAAGGATAACCCTCTTATGAGACCCTCACGGCTCATAAAATTCAAAAGTCTTAAGCTACAGGGATCTGAACCTGTTCTTAAGCGACCACCACAACCTCCAATACTGCCCTACAAGTGGCTTAATTCCCCTTATATACAATCCACGGGCGCGAATAAACATTTCCCTAACAAAGTCCCATCCGTGACTAGGGATATGTCTACACGGTGAACAACCCTTGTAAGTCCTCTCGACTTATAAGGAGAAAACACTCTTGTAAGATCGTTACGACTTATAAGAGAACACACACTTAGGAATCCTCACGATTCCTAAGGAGAAAACGCACCTATGAGATCCTCACGACTCGCAGGGAGAAACACCTCTATGAGACCCTTACGGCTCATGAAGTCAAAAAGCTTAGTCGACTCGCAGGGAGAAACACCTCTATGAGACCTTTACGGCTCATGAAGTCAAAAAGCTTAGTCGACAGGATCCTAACCCTGTTCGCTAAGCCACTTTTGTTCGACATCGACAGAGACAAATGATGATTCGCTCCTAGTAATATGCCAGTTGTAGCGGTGCTGATGCCGAATCAGTGTCTAATTCCAAGCTTGCAGCAAAGAAGCTAGCAAGCCACACATGCATACGAAATAACCGAAATGATGGGGCAACTTGCAACAAAATCAGCAAGTAAAAATGTATGCATGCAAAATAGCCGAAATGATTGGGCAACTCGCAATAAAAAGCAGCGAGTAAAAATAAAATAAATAGCCGAAATGATTGGGCATCGCGAAAAATAGCCGAAATGATTGGGCAATCACGACCTTCGCGATATTAAAGCTGAAATGATAGAGCATCGCGGAAAGAAATTAGAAATAAAAGAAAAATGAAATTTATGCCCTACAGATGATATCATATCAATCTCTGTATACAATCCAGAGGCACAAACAAGCAAGGAAACACACCTTCCCTCTCCAGCCTCCATCAGAAAATGAAGCCAAATCTCAATGGTTCACAGACAACCTGGAGACCACTTCGACATTCGTCTCATTACAACAGACGCAACGCCATCCACATGACCCCGTCGCGGAAATACGTTATCCACATGACCCCGTCTCGGAAATACGTCATCCACATGACCCCGTTGCGGAAATGCGTCATCCAAATGACCCCGTCGCGGAAACACGTCATCCACATGACCCCGTCTCGGAAAGACGTCATCCATATGACCCCGTCTCGGAAATACGTCATCCACATGACCCCGTCGCGGAAATACGTCATCCACATGACCCCGTCTCGGAAATACGTCATCCACATGACCCCGTCGCGGAAATACATCATCCACATGACCCCGTCTCGGAAATACGTCACCCACATGACCCCGTCTCGGAAATACGTCACCCACATGACCCCGTCGGGGAAATACGTCATCCATATGACCCCGTCGTGGAAATACGTCATCCACATGACCCCGTCGCGGAAATACGTCATCCATGACCCCGTCACGGAAATACGTCATCCACATGACCCCGTCGCGGAAATACGTCATCCACGTGACCCCGTCGCGGAAACACGTCATCCACATGACCCCGTCTCGGAAACACGTCATCCACATGACCCCGTCTCGGAAACACGTCATCCACATGACCCCGTCTCGGAAACACGTCATCTACATGACCCCATCTCGGAAATACGTCATCCGTACAACCCCGTCTCGGAAATACGTCATCCGTACAACCCCGTCTCGGAAATACGTCATCCGCATAACCCCGTCACGGAAATACGTCATCCACATGACCCCGTCTTGGAAATACATCATCCACATGACCCCGTCACGGAAATACGTCATCCATATGACCCCGTCTCGGAAATACGCCACCCAATGACGCCGTGAAATGCGGATAACGTCAATCTCATTAAACACTTACGAGTCCTCTCGATTCGTAAGGAAGAAAAACTCTCTTATAAGATCCTTACGACTTATAAGGGAAAACGTATTTAGGAATCCTCACGACTCCTAAGGAGAAAAGACACCTACGAGATCCTCACGACTCGTAGAGAGAAAAGTCTTTATGAGACCCTCATGGCTCATCAGGTTGAAAAGTCTTAGGTAGCAGCTCTGAACCTCCTTCCTAAGCCATCACTACCCCTCGAAGAAGCCAAAACAAGATGCTCACCCTATCATCTGCCGGCTACGTTCGCTAAGGTGACATGCTGATAACAAGAAAGCAGAGAGATGACACAAGACATTGCGAAAGAAATGTATCTTTTATTCATGAATTCAATTGGGTACAAAATACATCATATGAAAGAATAAAAGAATGAATACATTTTATTCAAAATTACAAATCGTACAAAAAACAATTATTGAGAGGGAAGCGCTTTCAATAATCCGATCAGCCGCTCGCGCACTTCCCTCAACCCCTTTTCTTGATCAGCTGTCGCAGCCAACTCTGCTTCGACCTGGGCTCGCTGCTGCAAGTAAGACGAAAGTTGTTCCTCAACGGTCCGCTGAGCTGCCTCACGATTCTGTGCATCCCGCTCGACGACGTCGAGCTTCAGCCTCAGTGATAACCCATCAGAGATGTATCGCAGAAGGCCTTCAAAGATAACTTTTAACTGGGCAGCATTCGCGTCACTTGAAGTTTCTTCACATTCCTTATGCTTTAAGGTCACTTCTTGTTCAAGATGATGGAAATAAGAAGTGCTCTGCTCGACCCACGCAACCCGTCGAGTGTTCACAGCCAGGACCTCTAGAGCGGGACGCCTAAGCTCAAGCTCACGCAGGCAGGCCTCAATCTTCCTGCAGTGATCAACCCAAGACTCAACGACGCCCTCACTATGAAAGTTTACGAGCATCGCCAGCATAGGGTTAACCTCTGCGGCAAAATCCGCAGCAGATGTGGGAGTCTCCACGTCAAGCTCCTCAATATAGTCGCTCAACATGCACAGACTATTCACGACGCCTTTCGAGGATGCATGTCGAGAAAAAGGGCCGGCTGACATTATGATGCGAGACTCAAACGGGGCTGGAGTCGATGTGACCGCTACAAAACAAATCACAATCAGATGTCGGCTCAAGAAATAAAGAAAATACGCGAACAATAGAGTCTACTATACCGGCTGCAACAGAGGGCAGAGCTGGAAGTACTGGTGGCGCAACGATAGCCTCGTCCCCTCCTTCAATTTGTAAGGCTACAAGCAATACAAAGAAGAATTAGCAATAATGTGATTGGCCGTTAAAGAAAGGACGTCATTTAGAAAAGATACTCACCGACACCAGCAGGCGGACTAATCTCTGACATGAAAGAGAAGTGTGGGTGCAGCACCTGGTATAGGTGGTCAAAAAGGACTCCTGCAAGGACGAAATAATGCATTGTTAGTACATAAGTTATACAGCCTTAAAGTAAGACTGGTGGGTCACGAATCTGCACCTTCCAACATCTGAAATGATACGAGAGAAGGTAGAGGAGTGGTCACCGTCAAAGCGGTAACTGATGGCACTGCCTCGGGTAGCGCAACCTCAACGCTCGTCATGCCTGCATTAGAAACGAGATAAATACTGTCAGGAAAGATCGAAAGGGATTGCAAAATAAAAAGAGAAGCAGTGACCCAAAATCTACCTGGTGAGTCGCCGGTTGGAACCGCAACAAGGGCGTCACTTGATATAGCAATTGCTTCACCCTCCTCCATCGGAATGGTTTCGCCGCCCGTGGCTTCATCCTTCGACTCCACAAGAATCATCGTGATACTCGCAGCGCCCGGCAACGGCAGGGAGCCGCAAGGGGAAAGAGCTATGATTGGAGCAGTTTCGGACTCTTGAGAAAGGGTGGCCACTTCAGGCTCAAGGGTTGCCGCCATCTCACCCACCGCTGCCTCGGGTTCGGCAACCATGGCTACCTCCTCTACCTCCACCTCGGGCTCGACAATGGTAGCCATCTCACCTATCTCCATCTCGGGCTCGACGATCGTGACTGTCTCACCCACCGCTACCTCGAGCTCGGCAATTGTAGCCATCTCGCCTACCGCTGCCTCGGGTTCGGCGATCATGGCCACCTCCTCTACCGCTACCCCAGGCTCATTGGTCGCCGCCATTTCTTCGGTAAGACTCGGCCCTGCAAGATAGGATATATGAGAACTGAAAATTAAAACTTTGACAACAGAACCCAATGTCACATTACCTTGAGTTGGTCTTTCGATAGCTTCCCGAGCCGCACGTGCTGCCCGTCTGTAGGCAGTGGACAAGGCAGCCGGAGTATCTTCTGAAGGAGTGGGGGCAGGGGTAGCAGTGCTAGAACCTGCACCCGCGGCCAAAGCAGCACTACGCTCCTTCGCCGCGCGCATTCTGAGATTCCTTTCCGCTCGGGCCGTTAGAGCGAATCTTCTAGAAGCCTTCATCAACAGGACGTCATCGTCCGCGCCAAGGATTATCTCTGGAGCCGTTATGGCATCCGTCATCGGTCGTTTGAGTGAGGACTCTTTCGGCAGTCCTGAGGAGGCCAGGACTTCGATGGCTGGCCCGGGAAGAATCTCCGCATCACCTTACGGGATTGGCATTGTAGTCCCTGCAATAAGATAAAGAAGGGGTCAGATTGTCCATAAGAAAGGAGAATGAAGATTCAATGAGCCGAGGCATACCAACTCCCAACAAAGTGCGAGTCCTCTCCACCTCCTCCTCAAAGGTCCTAAGAGAAGCCGCTAGAGCCTCTTCAGTGGTAAAGACTGTTACAGAAGGAAAAATACCAGTCAAGACATGATAATAAAAATAAAATATAATGCAATAACAAAAGTTACGTCTTATACTCACTTGATTGCGCGAGGACAGCCATTTCCGCTTTCTGGCTTGCTGATCGCACAGAAGCTGCAATGGCGGCCTCGAGATCAGTGTCTTCCAGCGCTATGAATAGACCTTCATTGGTCCCATATTCGCTCAGGCCCTCGTTATAAGGAGCTTGAGGCTCCAGGCCGAGTATAGCGTCTACAGAAAGGATCGACTTCTTCTTCCTCTTCTGCGAGCGAGCTCCAGTCGCAGCCAGCACAAGCTTACGCTTGGTGGGCACTTTGGGGCGACGAGTCCCGATATTTGAGCCCACGCCAAACTCAAGGGAAGCTACATTTACCGTCTCCACAGGAGCATGGGGAACCGGGGGTACATCCACCGTCTCCACGGGAGCACGGGGCACCGGTAACTCAGGCCTGTCGCGAGGGACTTCAATCACGACAGCTTCTCTTAGCGGAGGGAGGACAATGGTCCGTCGCTTCAAGGGGACGTTTCGATCACCAGCGGGGGGTGCACCCTTGCGGTCGAGCAGCAGTCGCTTCTCCTCCCTGATAACAGCGCCCATTGCATGTTGGTACCAGGTCACGTGTACAATAAGGGCCTTCGGAACACAACTAGGTTCACTGATAAAGAAGTGAGACTCCGTATTCAAGCGCATGAAATGATGCAGCGCGCCCCGCATTCCCTTTTTGGTGGCAACGGGTTCTACCAGGAAAGCCTCCAGCAGGACTCCCTGATTGTAACTCAGCTGCTGGGCAAAATGATGAGGGGTTGTATCTCATGAATAGCGCCGCATCATTTTTCCTGAACAGAAGAAAACCCGGCCTGATGGAGTACAAATGGAGAATCTCCCGGGCTTTCAACACAGAGGCCCCGTCCTTAAAAATGTCTTGCAGTGACAGCACCGCCTATGAAGTTTCTTGGCCGATGGTCAAGACTTAGTCTGTGAAAGACATACCATCTCCGACCGTGCGCGGACAAAGGAGCAAACCCCTAGCTTCCCGCTGTGACGGACTCACGATGGAGGCGTCAACCAGCCGCATAATCCGAGGGAACTTGCATCTCTCGTAAAACGAAGGTCTCTTATGAATGCCAAAGACCCCGAGCACGTGCAGCTCCATCCATGAAGTGAAGTAATGCATCGGGAAGTTGGCAGGATACACCCCCGGTTCAGTGGTATCCGTCGCTACGCTAAGACCATGGTATAAGTGTGGGCTAACTCGGCGATCCCGATGGCCACTTGTATTCCGGCAACCATGCGATGCGCGGGGTAGAAGATGGAAGGCCTCATGTAACGAGGATGCATAGGGAGCGCGAACCAGCTCAGCCATAGCCTAAGAAACCCAAGAAAAAACGCTTCCTCGTCAATACCCGGAGCGGCGATTTCTGACAGAGGGACAATCGCGATGTCAGGAAGAAAGAAACCCTTCTGATCAGCTTCCAATATCGGCCGACGGTCCAAGCCAAAGCCGAAGGGATCATCAAGTTTAGCAAACTTTTCGCTTGGTCGCATCAAAATCTCCGGGCGAAGAAAACGGGCAATGAAGTACGCAAAGCTAACCCCTCGACCTCCGGATTCGATGAAGAGACTCTCATACCTGTTCAACACCTTTTTCAGGCTTGGGAACTGGTGCTGAATGGCATTCTCTGGGGTAAGGCCCATCACCACTGGCTTGGTGGCAAAAATATATTCGTCCGGAGGAAGCAGCTCCTCATAGTGCTCCCCCTAACTGGTAGACCAGAAACCTCGGCGAATTCTTCCAAGGAAATGAAGACCTCTCTATCCAGTAGAAGGAAGGTATAGGTCGGGATGTTCCACTGCTCCAAGAACGCCATGATCCACCATGTGGGGGGTGCAGAATACTGGAACAGGGAGGCGTAGACCGCAGGGTATAAACCGAGCTTTAGCAGCTGCGATTTCTTTGCTGACAAGATATACCGGGCCCACTGCAAGTATCCGGGCGGATGACGGGGAGTTAGCCCGATATTGTAGGGTTGTCCCCAAGGGTGCAACTCGCCCTGGCATATGCGCCGCCCTAAGGTGTCCAAAGCCGCTGCCGGCTGCATGGGTACGGCGGCGATCGAAGGTTGAAGGAGACCCTCCGAAGTCTGACCACCTCCACGGCATAGTTCAGCGGGGGTGCATCTGCATACGGTATCGCCGAGATAGGCTCCGAAAGCGTCACACAAGAGAAGCTTCGACGACCTCTGATAATCTGGTCGTACCATCTACCCCACAAGTGAAGTTTTTTGTGTTCCGGGTCATGTTCTTTAATGAGCGTGAGAACCTCCCGGTCCACAGGTGCCTCAGGGAATCCTCCCTCTGAACGGACGAACGGAAACGAAGCATCGAAAGACATGTCGCCTGCTAAAAAAAAGGGACAAAAGTCAACTGTCAGTGCTATAATTTAATTTTAAATTCTGACACTTGGTACTTTAAAATTTATACCACACTGCAATACAGTGGAAAGGGGGCTAAAGGGGGACCCACAAGATCTAGATGACAATGCATCAATTAATAAAACAGCCTCATCATTTGATAAGACTGTCATTTAAATAAGGAAATCCTCAGGAAAATTCTCATTAAATGAGAGATCCCTCGGGAAAAGGAGAAAATCTCCCCTTGAGAGCAAAGCTCTATGACAGAGTGACACTTTTCAAATTCTGATTATGAAGGAATAAAATTCCTCAAGAGTCTGGCTCTGTAATGATGATGGAAAAATCCATCAGAAAAGAATTAATTAAAATTAATTTTATGAATTAAAAATTCTGGGATCTTCAAGATCCATGAACAAACTCTTAAGAGTTCTTCACAAAATATTAAGAAATCAACATGTTATCAAAAGAGCAGAGCTCTGATTCATGGGCTAAGAAACTCCAAGAAAAGATCTCTTTAAATCTATGGGATCAGGAGAGCAAAGTTCTGTTAATGAAACCCCAAATGGGTTTTCTTTAGATCAAAGATCTATGAAGAGCAAGCCTCTGTTAATGGGAAAACCCTAATTTATTAAAAGTTTTGAACTTTACCGAAGTTTTAACAGAGTTTTGACTATTAAAAAGTTCTTAAATAAGAGAGCTATGCTCTGTGGAAGAATAAATTTCTCAGAAGACAAGAAGGAGATGAAAATCATCTAAGGGACCAGAGGTCCTATTTATAAGCACTGAAACGCCTCTTCAACTTCTTAGTTGATCCAAGGGCGCAGATGCTGTCACCGCTGTACTAACGTGTGGGCCACGTGAGCGCAACGGTGGGGGGCATTTGTTTCCCCCAATCAGAGCAAAACTCTATTTTGAAATTCAAAATTCAAAAGTTGAAGCAATGCTTTAGATGCAGCGCCAGGTGCGCTGCGCCCTAGGCAGCACATCGTAAGTGCGCTAATGCTTGGCGCGCTGCGCGCCACATGTCAAACACGGGTGCGCCAGCGCAGGCTGCGCTGCGCTCTGAGCAGCGCGCCACGTGTCAAACACTGGTGCGCTGCACTCTGAGCAAGCGCACCACGTGCAAAGTACGGGTGCGCTAGCGCTGGAATTAAAAATTCCCCACCTTTATATCAAAAGATCTAATAATAATGATAAATCATTAATTAATCAGAATTAAATTCCATTAAGAAAAGATTCCTCAAAATCTTTCCAAACAACAAGATTGTGCTCTGTAAATCAGAGCACCGTTGAATTAAATGATCCAATGGTAAATAAAAATTACCAAAGACAAAATAAATTTTGCATGGAAAGATTTCTCAATCTTATTAAAACAAGAAGATTATCTCCTGCAAAACAGAAGCCTTAGGATCAAAGATCCAACGGTGGGAAATATCCCCAAATCAGAGAAAGATCTCTTTAACTGATTTAACGAATCGGCTTGCCCTATATAAAGACCCCAAGACTTCAAGTCTGATATAGAGAAACCCCTCTATAAGCTTTGAAAAAACTCAAAGAAAGAAGAGCAAGCTCTTAGAAAAAGAAGATTATTTCTTCAAGGTAAAGATCATGAACGATGAACACAGAGATGAAATTATCTCATAAAAAGAAGAATTATCTTCTTAAAAGATCATAGATCTACAAAGACCAAGGTCTTTCATAAAAGAGATCAAAAGATCTTATCACATAATAAAGAAGAACATATTCTTCACACAGATCATTGAACTATAAAGGCAAGCCTTTCAAAAATAAGAACTGTTGTTTTTGAATCTGGAGACAAAGTCTCTTCTAAAGAAACATAAAGTTGTTCACAGATCATGAAATTGATCAAATGCGCTTTGCGCTATTGAAATGCGCTTTGCGCTGCTAAACTGCGCCCTGCGCTCTTAAACTACACTTTGCGCTATTGAAATGCGCCGTGCACCCTTGAACTGCGCTTCTACGCTCCTTGGACCGGCGCTCAGCGCCAATACGCCACGTGTCGACCACGTATGCAACTTGCGCTTTGCGCTTCTGAAATAGCGCACTGCGCTCATGGGCTGACGCTCAGCGCCAAGCGCGCCAAGTGTCACTCACGTGTGCGCCACTAAAATAGCGCAATGCGCTCATAAATTAGCGCTCAGCGCTCATAAACTGGCGTACAACGCTCATCATCTGGCACCTAGCGTAGAACATGACACGTGTCCCTTACATGCGCGCCACGTGGCAGAAGCGCACTGCACTTTTTGATTGGCGCGAAGCGCCTAGCGCACCATAAGTTGCGCTGACAGAACACAAGTTGTTCTTTAATGAGCCAGAGCTCTGCTGAATGCTTTGCATTCAATACAAGACAAAAGTGTCAAGGTCTAATGCTCAGCATTATTAAAAGGGCCAAGCCCAAATAAAGGCTCAATAGCCAGAATAAACAAAATGTTTAAATGTTTATTGGACTTAGCCCAATATTGGCCATAAGTGCTCAACTTATATTTAATTGAGCCCATCTGCTCACGAATATTTAACATATCTTAGTCCTAAATTGGACTACAGATCTTCCGACCAATTCACACCGGTTCAAGGGTTGAACCGGGTACATCTCTTTACTCCTCTGATTCTTGTCGTTGTAATCCTTCAACGTTTTCAGAGAGGTGACGGGTCCCGACAACCACACATTTCTACGGACTGTGGGGTCCTTAAATTCATGGACTACGATGTCCTTAAACTTTATAGACTACGACGTTTTTAAACTACGGAATGTGGGGTCCTTAAACTCATGGACTACGATGTCCCTAACCTCGGACTGTGGGGTCCCGTTAAACCCATGGATTACGATGTCCTTAACCTGGACCGTAATATCCTTAAACTAATCGACCATAATGTCCCTAAACTAAACAACAGAGCTCAGTTGCTCTCTTGTTGGATCTAAATGATCCCGTTAAGTTGATCTTAGTCTAAAATGAGACTAACGTATCCTTAACAAACGTTTAAGTTGATCTTAGTCTCAAACGAGACTAATGTATCCTTAAACCCAACCCCCAAACCCAAATCTAAGAAGATACGGATTTGGACTAATCCACGCCCTAATGGCGACAACATAAATTAGTCTCCGTATACAATCCACGGGCAACCACAAACAAAACAAACACACACGACACGAAGTGACCATCTGAAGAAGCAGAAAGTTGTTACCGCGATGCGGTAGCGTAATTAATTGCAGGGGCCTGCGCCTGCAGGGAAGAGTGTCTCCACAATCAAAACCCCCTCAAACGAGGGGAAATCTGACGAAATTTGCTATATCGGCCGTATCCGTTTAAACCTTCGATACACGATACCATAAATCAACTTGGCATTTTCGGAGAGGTGGACGGATAGCACCAATTAGCATCTGCCCTGAATTTCAGGCAAGACGAATCTACGCGGTCGCGTCTCTGTATTCGGCGGGGAACACGATTTATAATTCTCTTAAGTTGTTGGCTGGCCTAGTTTGGGCCTAACAGCTCTTTTACAGCGATAATTAGTTCCACATGTTCAATCTATCGATCCTTAAGCTCCAAGTTCCTTCATATACTAGTTTTCGGCTCAGAAATAACTCAAATCTATTATAGCTTTGAAGCCCATTTGCCGCTCTAGCTAAATTCCTGATATTCATCTCGTAAAAGCCTAATTTATTATTGCTTTTTTCTTTATTATATCAATCTACCGATCCTTAAGCTCCAAGCTCTATTTATAGAGAATGAAATTAACTAGGGAAAATAAACATATAACATAGTGAATGGCAGACCTCGTTTGCTAGTAAAGCCAGTGCCTATAGTACTGATTTGTCCCCAAATTACTCTTATATGCTTGGATTTTTCCCTCCAAATATGCGAAGTTCCACATCTCTTGAGACCTATATGTCCCCATAATGTGAAAGATTTTGCGACATATCTGAACATTTTACAGTTTTTATTTTAGATTACTAATGAAATGTACTTTTCATGTGCAGATCCTTATATTTAGCATCCAATTATAGGAGTTATGCCATGTTTATTTGGGCTTCTGGAGAATGATTGAAAGCGTAGGATTTTGCCAGAGCAAAGAATGACGTTGAGCCTGTAAATCGCTTAAAATTTACACACTATTAGCATTCCTTGATATATTTTTAACATTTTTGAATATTCCTTGTGCGGAAGTTTGTAAGATAACCAGGCAGAAGAAAGGTAAAAGTTTCTTCACTCCGACACAACTCATGTACTTGTTCATATGTAAGTTTGAGCTTCAAACCTCAAGTTTTTCTTGTATATGGAACATGTAACTTGAAAACGATGCATTTATTTTGATGCATCAATTCCAAAGCATGTGTTCTAATAGAGTAACTGAGATTGGTGAGTAGCTTCTTGTGTTTTTCACTTGATTTTTTTGTGGACAAAACACAGGATTGCTGATGTAATTCCTAACTTCACAATTTAGAGCAAACTTTGATGAGATCATATGCAACTGTGTGCAATGGAGTTAGCTTCTTGATAAAAAAAAACTATGGGAGCTTGCTGGCTGTAGAAATGCAAAAAAGTTGAAGCATCATGCATGAATGGTTTAACTCAATCTATTTATTTGAACTGCTCTAGTGTAAGAACAAATTATTTTTACATATGTGAGCACTCTGTGTACAGAAACTCGCTAGCTCTTTAATGACAATGAAGATATTCAAATTGAGCGATCCACAGTATCCAAGAATGAAAGAGAAATGAAGCTGCAGCACAAGAATAAATTTTAACTAATAGTTCAAATGGTTTAAAAATTAGCTCGCCATCATAAAATCATTATTTCACTCTGTGTTTGTGTTTTCTGCATAAAAGGCGCAGAAGAAGCTGCGAGGATTTGGAATCTCTTTGATCCTTGAGCTCTTTATTTTTTCCAATCAATGAAATCTTTCTTGTGGTCTGAAGCCTTGATGCAAACACATCCATGAATATCATTGTTCCATCATCCTTTACGGTCAAAGGTCTACATCGATTCCGCCCCAAGCGCGAGACTGCTGACAACTCAAATTTGAGATATTGACACAGTACTGTTTTATCCACAAGCCCTTTTGGTAGTCCTTCAACATCCACAAGTTGACGTGATCCGGTTAATACGAGTAGATGTGATCGGTCAAGCATAGCATCCCTCGCACCTCTCTTAATGATACACGATACATGTAAGCACGATACATGTAAGCTTCTTGTCTCTTCTTTAGTCTGGAGATGCAGTCTACAGACGGTGGAAGTATAAACCACTCCTCTCATTTGAGATAGAACCGAGCTAATTCTGTTGTTGAGATTAGTTTAAATTTAAATAGTTAGTTATTATCGACAGAATTAAGATAAATCTCTTATTTAAATATGGATTTAGATAAGAGAAAATATTCTTATAGATAAATCTCTTATTTAAGTATATATTTAGATTTATATTTAAATAAGAGATAATATTCTATTAGATAAGGATAAAAGAAATTTATTTTAATCCTAATCTAAGTGGGAGATGGCTTATTTTATGCTATAAATAGAAAGCTGCTCTCATCAAGGAAAAATATCGACTTGATCATAAGGTTCAAGAGAGGCGAGAGACGGCTTCATAAGAGATCAAGACGATCATTAAGGGATATTGACTTGATCACAAGGTTCAAGGGAGGCGAGAGAAGAATTCATAAAGGATAAAGGCGGTCATTAAGGGATAATTTTGATCATAAGGTTTAAGAGAGAAGAAACAGCGGCTCCATAAGTGATCAAAATGATCATAAGGAGAATTTATAGAAGAAGGAGATCTCGTTGGAGATCATAAGATGAGGGTTTTTTTTTGTAATCTTCTGTAAGGTGTTTTTCCCCTCAAATTCTAATAAAGTTTTCCATTTCCTCCCAATCTATTGTGTTATTTATTTCTGCGGTTTGCATATGGTGTTTTTTGTTATTCGTCTACAAAGCGATCTAGGTTTATAGATCCGTAAGGTTTTCTGCTGCGTCGATTGATCTTGTGGCAACAACAATTGGTGTTAGAGCTATATTCTGTAGTTTTGCAATTTAAGTTTATATGACGTTTGTGTCCACTCTCCATCTTCTTAGATTGTAATTCTATTGATAGTAGTTCGTAAGGATCCGAGAGAAAGATTTTTTGTTTGAAATTAAGGATGACGAATAACAAGATAAATAGCAAAAAGTTTAAGGTGGGGAAATTTAATGGGATACAAAACTTCTTAATGTGGTAGAGAAGGATAAAATCACTTATGGTGAAGGAATGGCTATTTAAAGCATTTGGGGTAGTAAACCTACCACCATGACAGATGACGCATGAGCAGAGATGGATCTGAAAGCACAATACATGATAGAACTTTGTTTGGCGGATAATGTGATGCATAACGTTATGAAGGAGACTTCTACGGTAAGTTTGTGGTTGCAGCTAGAGAGCTTGTACATGACAAAGTTGTAGGGTTCCTAGGCACACTAATGAGGTCTCACAAGGCATCAACCATGCCAATTTAAATTTTTACAAGTGCCGAGAAACCCTAATACGGATCGTTAACTAGAATTTTAGGCGAAACAAGCAACTAGTTAACAACTTAACTAAGTGAACGGAAATACAACCTTTGTAGATCCGGTTCTCCACCTCCATAGCTCCATGATGAAGTCTCCTTGCTGTCCAAATCAAATCCCGGGCTCTAGCGTCGGCTTCATCGGAGAAAAGGGCGGGCTAGGTCATCGACTACGATGCCGAAGATGATCTACGTCGAGGCAACACTAGATCAAGCTCCCACTTCACCAAGTCATGAAACTTTTGAAGAAAACACCCTATACTACTTGGCAAGAGGTAGAGGATGAAGAAATAGGAAGTGGGTTCACTTTAGAATTGGATTTCTCACTTGATTTCATCACTTGCCATTGATGAGGCAAGCTTTTCTTTCTTGTGAAGAAGAAGAAGAAGAAGAAAGAATATGATAAAGTGTTAAAAAATAATTGAAAAAGAATTGATTCTTATCATATTCCAACCTTAGTTAAGTGTAGAGAATAGACCTTGGTTAGTTATGATGGTTAGGGTTAAGCAAGAGACAAGAATGGTGGACTAGGTCAAAGCTTCATGAAGCTTCAACAAAACTACAAATAAAGCCACCATTCTTATCTTATCTTTTCAAAATGAATAAACAAATAAATAAAGGAATAAGCAAAACCCTAATCATCAACTTAACCATGGTTTAATTCTTTATACTAAACCAAAAAAGCATGTATCATCAAACATGATACAATCATGTGCACAAAAGTATATCACATATACAACTTGCACAAAGCAAGTGAGAAAATCCATTTAAAGTGAACCAATACTAGTTAATGCAAAGTAATATATCAAATATATAATTATACATTAAATCATTAAATCAACACTTGATTTAACGATCCGGTCATATCGCATATAACCGATTAATATCCAATGTATCGTCTTATCGAATCAATCCTTGATTCGATAACTAGGTTATATCGCATACAACCATTCGACACATTCATCGCGAGAATAGAATACGGTATCACATACACGCATTGTTCTCGGTCCCGCACATATCTCATATGCGCTCCTATTTCGTTTCGCTTGAGCCAGGAAACCTCTGTGTAGGACTCTAAAGACTCGTCAATACGCCGGCAGCAGGTGATGATCATATCAATCACCCACAAGCCGCAAGCGGTCTGCTAAACGTAACGGCCACCCGGGTATTGAGCGATCAGAAGATCGACGAGCAAGCCCGCTCACACTCCTGTGAATCCAACCAGTAACACTTACCGTACAGTCCGGTCTGATCGTCTGATATGTCGCATATCTCGCCTAGGGGTGGTAAACGTCAGACCCCAATAGCTCGATAAGTCGTGTCGATATGAGGTCTATAACAATTCGAGAAACTACTGGTAACACTTACCAGTAAATCTCAGCAACCCTGGCCAGGGATTTCCGGTTATAGCCAATCGAACACAGCGCAACATCAACTCCCTATACCGGGAGAGACGAATCCCCTCCTATCGCTCATTGCCTCCATGTGATTCGGGACTGTATCCAAAAGCCACCGTTTTGCACGCCCTCTTGGACATGGTAAGGTGGAAATCAAAGCACAGTGGGAACCACACAAGACTCTATGATGATCTCGGGTCAACAGACTACTCTGTACCAGTGTCACCAGAGAACTGCCATCTGACGTAAGGTATAATACCATCTGGGAGTTCTCGGCGAGTCCGTCCAGTGTACCCAGTCTCCACTGAGCACCCGTATACCATCTCTAATGTCAAACACCAATGGATATGGGATCATCCATCGCCCATCTGTATGGGTCGAGAAGGTATACGCTAGTTTACACTGGTATATCGATGCCCCGTCTCGATACACCCACGACTAGGGACCTTGAAGGATGTACTTATGGACTACCATGTCCCTACTAGTATGATCTGCATCATAGTCCAGGTAGTCAAGTACACATCCTAAGGGCTTTACCAACATGCAACAGAGAGACAATCAGTATACACGTTAAGGTAAAGAGCAACCAGATAGCATACTATCATGTCGAGCAAGAAAGTCCTCCCTATATATGTCCAAGCATCCACTACAATATACATCCTATGTATAGTAATGGCCTCTAGGGCATACATATAACTAACAATCTCCCACTTGCACTAGGGCCATCTGATAGCAGTGGTTATAGTATCTCATACTCAACCATCCCATAAAAGTCTCTCTCTGGGAAAAGGCCTTTGTGAGTGGATCCGCCGTGTTGTCCTCTGAGTCTACTCTCCTAACCTCGATCACCCTGGAGATCAACTATCTCCATGATCATGTGACACTGCCTTAGAATATGTCTGGATCACTGATGGGACCGGCGTTCCTTGGCATAAGCCACAACTCCATTATCACACAATGGGAGGAACAAAGTTCATCTCATGAACCAATATACATCCAGACTGCCTCTTTGGTAGCATCTTAAGTAGCGATGTATCCTGCCTTTATCGTCTAGTATGCCACGGTATCTAGCTTGGAACTCTTTCAACATACCGTCCCTTTACTGAGGGTAAAGACAATGCCTGTGACTGACATTCAGTCGTCCTCATCACCCTGGAACCCTTCCAGTGATTCTCCCCAGGATCGATTGATACCATCTCACTACAACTAGTGAGAATCCTAACATCCAATTAAATCTATCTCATAGATCCAAAACCCAGGATTTAGGAGGTATCACTTTTATCCTATATGGAGAATCATTGTGATAAACGGAGATTGACCGAGCGTAGCATAGGAAACTCCTTCCCTATCAAGAGTATGTCATCCACGTACTCTACGAGGATCATCACCATACTCCCTACTACCTTTTTGTATATACAAGGTTCATCTACCATTTTGATGATTTCAAACTGTTTGACTACTACATCAAAACAGATGTTCCAACTCCGCGATGCCTGCTTTAACCTATAAAGCATCTTGTACACGTTTCCGCTGCTCCCACTTTTTACGAAGCCCTCTGGCTGTGTACTTATAGACGCTCTCTTCTAAAATATCATTTTAGAAAAGCAGTCATGACACCCAACCGCCAGATATCGTAGTCATGGTATGTAGCCGTGGCAAGTAGGATCTGGATGGACTTAAGCATAGCTCCTTAGAAAAGATTTCATCATTATCCACGCCTGGTCGATGACGAAAACCTTTACAAAGTCTAGCTTTGAAAGTCTCAACTTTTCCATCTGCACCAAGTAATCTTCTCAAGATATACTTGCTCCTGATGGGGATTTAACCCTTCAGATATAGCAACCAAAGTCCACACTTTGTTGGTGTACATGGATTCCATCTTAGATCACTAAGCATCCAGCCATTCTTACAGAGTCTCACTCCTGATGGCCAGGTCGAAACAAGTTGGGTCATCATCTCATGATGCAATCCTCGCTCCCACTGTCATCGAGAAACCGAAGTATCTCTCAGGTGGGTGAGGAACCCTACTAGATCGGCGGAGAGGCTGAGGTTCGTTGGTAACTATTGAATCCTTTGGTTCTACCAAATCATCTGCTGTTATTTGTATAGCTGGAACCTTTCCAGTTGTACATAACAGACCTTGCCTCGAGTTTGTCCAGATTATGCTTTTAGATATAGCCCGGACAACCCCAAATCTTAACCAACTTAAGATATGGGCTCTTCCCTTATCATATCAAATATGAAGTGGTAGGCAACTGATTTGATTTGAACCCTATTCAATAGGTATGCAACTTCTCAAGTGCATAACTCCCAAAAAGAAAATAGGTAACTCAGTAGTACTCATCATAGAGCACACCTTATCACATAGGGTGTTTTTTTCTCCGCCCCGATATACCATCGTGCTATGGTGTATACGGAGGAGTAATGCTGAGAGAGAATCTCATTCTCCTTTAGAATAGTCCAGGAATTCCGTACTCAAGTATTCTCCTCCTTGATCTCATCAAAGGACATAATACTTATACCCGTATTGGTTCTCTACTTCTAGCTTATATTCTGTGAATATCTCAAAAGGTCCGGACTTGTGTTTCAACAGGAACATATGTCTGAATCTAAAGAGATCATCAGAGAATGTAATGAAGTACAAAGAACCGGTCTTGGCATATGTAGACAGGGGACCTTACATACATCAACATGTATCATCCCAAGAGTTCACTAACTCTTTCTCTGTTTCCAATAAACAGAGCTGGTGTCATTATATCTTTGTGACATGACTGGCAAGTTTCACAAGATGTAGATTCAAACTGATTTAAATATGCATCTTCATGTAACTTCAGCTAGTCGGGTCACATTGATATGACCTAGTCTACAATGCCTCAAGAAGGATTCGTTCATTTATGAACTCTTCCTCTTGTGTGTGTTCCGTATACTAAGAACTGTAGTTTGATTTAGAACATTAATGCTTTTAGATAACGTGCCTGAACCGATCAACTTTTGATATAGGAAATGTTCAAAACATTATCCAACAATACAAAATTTTATCATTTCTTTACTATTAAAGAGAGTGATATGATTTTGTATATCAGGTTCGGTATCTAATAACATTCGTTCAGAATCAATGTATTTGGAATACAGGGTGACAGTGACCAACAGACTTGGCTGCAACACTTGCCCCGTTTTCTGCCTCATGAAACTTATCACCCGTTCTCAGTTCTTTACCTATCTGTAGCCCATATAACATATTACATATGCGGGATCCTGATCCGGTATCATATACCCAGGACGTAAAGGACACTGAGAAACAGTTCTATATAATGAACACACCCGAAGATGATGCATCAGCATGCACTCTCTTCGTTTGGGCGGCACGGGAATTCTGGTAATCCCCAATTTCCTGCTCTGTCTTATAATAATTGTAAATTGGAGCGGGACCAACGTTCTCCAGCTCAGTATAACAAGCGGGTTCGGTCAATACATCCGTATTATTATCTTGATTAAGGCGTGATATGGTCGCTACCTGGAGAGAGAGAGAAGAAAACACTCAGCGTGCGCTCTTGCAAGAATAGATTGGTTATTATTTTATCTAATCAGGATGGCTCCCACTGTTTTTATCAAATCTTCCTTCAAACCCTAAAAGGAAAGACTAGCCGGGATTAATTACACACTACAAGTTCACCAATCTTTCAGCCAGGCCAGTGTCGGTACTTTGAGGGAGGTCCCCTGTGCTTTCGCACGAACCTAATTAATGTAAATCTCGTTTTCCCTGAGGCGTAACCCCGTTAACACCTTTCTAGACACCTACTTGATCGGCTAATTGTAATGTATAAAACTTTCCCAGGAGTAACAATTACTCGCAGTGGGTATCGGGATCCAACTATCTCATAGAAGGTATGCAATCTTATTGCAAATTTCAACACTTGAAATTCCCGATAATTTTGCCCCTAGCGTCCTATGACCTTGACGCAGGCCAACAAACCATAGTGCGCTAGTCAAGTTCAACCCGTCATTTCCTGATTGAATTAAACCCACCCGCACGACCCTTGACGCAGGCCAACAAAGTCGCACGATTACCCTAATCCAATCTGCATCATATGCATAAGCAGATAAATACTAGTTAGCTACCGCACACTACGCCTTGACGCAGGCCAACAAACGTAGCACGAATACTAACTACTACTTATCTGAAATGACGGAGGGCTACGACAGGTTTTTCTGAAAACCTATTGCGTAATGAACTTGATATCGTTGTAGAATCAAATGATTTTAAAATGGAGTGTTTTTGAGGCTTTTCTAGTTTTGCTAAAGGAGTCACTCCCGGTGAAGGGATCGTCGGTCCTTTCCTCGTCGAATGAGGTGCGGGATATATCATATATATCACTGTGCAAAGCAAAAACTCTTAAAAGCAATCAAAAGACAAACCGAGTGTGTAGCATCTGCCAGTTATTGCTAAAGGAGTCACTCCCGGTGAAGGGATCTCGGTCCTTTCCTCATCGAATAAGGTGCAGGATATATCTCATATACCTCTGTGCAAAGCAAGAACTGTAGCTATCCTTTTTTTATTTTGAAATTCGATTCTACAACATCTTTATGTTTCTTTTACTTTCATTAATCACATTAATGAAGTCCCATCATTTAAGTACATAAACATCACAGATAAATACGACGTACACTTATGCCATCCGCATTCGCCTCGATGTCCCCTCGTGCACCGTTAGGTTAGGTAACTAACGGTAGAGCGGGGCAGGGCTAGCGCGGGTGTAAAACAGAAGTAACGTTTATATAATATATCATATATACTATATACAGTATCTATCACAGAACATATCACATGATCACATCACAGATATCACAGCAGAAGAAACATATGAAATATTGGATATACTAGGACGTCCGTGTTTTCAATACGAGCCAGTATAAAACACGGATTCCACGGTCGCGATGAATAGCCAAACCCACACCCCTAGACCCCTACGAGAGCGGCAAGCAACCCTACCAATTCTAGAGTTAGGAGACCCGGACTCGACTCCTCGAGTTGGTCTCCCACTGGACTCCAGAACCCGGTTACTTGTGCTCCCCTCCTTGGGTCTATCCTAGTGCGGAAAAGAAAATAATATACAAAAGGTGACATCTTCCGCAACCTGGAAGTGCCCCAATAAAAGAATATTACATACAAGTTTTTACATGAATGAAAATGAAAAACACTCATCTCACATAAAAAACCCCGGCTATTCAAACACGACGATCCAATATAACATATCCAGCAACACATAACATCACATATCATCAACGTAAGTAAATATGCGCATCCCAATTGTCGTTGACATATAGCAACGAAACCGGCGATATCACATATTACACTTACGGTCACAGAAAAGAAAATGTAAAACTACAACAGTTGGAATCCGCAACCTACATAGACATCACATGCCTAATCAAATGAATTCTTTAGACATCGCATGCCTAACATTTATAAACCCCGCATTTTAGTCTCATTATTGAAAACTCTTTTCAATATCAAGTCGGGCAATTCAACAAGATTCCCGACATCCTGATCGAATGCTCGTCGCAAACTTTAGTAGGCGGCCGCACCCCCGATGCCGTCGACGAAGTGCACCAAGGCGGAACAACGCTGCCGCGAGCACCCGAACGGATGCTTTCGGCGACGGGGTTCTCCTACAGTCACTTGGTCGGGGCTATAGAGCGAGGCTGTCTATTAAGTTTACCCGGCGAGTATCCGCGTACGCTACGTGATTGCGACGGACTTTTGATCACATCAAAATTCCGTGGCAACCGATCAAGTGAGACTAAACTGCTATGTTTATAACATTCATTCAGTTATCTCATAACTTATTATGAATTCCAATTATTGTATCACATTCCGGATAGTAGAAAATGTTAAACTTTCCGATCGAACAATCGAACACCCAAGTTTTCCCGAAACAGCCCATCACATGAAATAAGTTTAAAAACATCCAGTTCATGCCTCAGTACCAACGGTCCAGCCGTAGAAGGGTCAAGCCAACGCCTCACATGTGGCACGCCGTACTGCCCCAAACCCGAAGGTTCAAAGGGCAGTTCAAGACGGTCACATAATCGAGTTAAGGTTTGTTGTCTTCTAGAGGGTCCATCGCGTTACTTGCACTACTTAGAACGTCTTTCAACCACGGAAAAATCCAACACTTGGAAATTTCCCGACAGGGGAAAAGGTGGGTATTTATATCCGGTCGAACTTTTTAACATATTCAAAAATTATCCGGAAAACACATAGACAAGATTAGACAATCCGATCGAATCTACGAACTCCCAATACAACCCAGAAATTTCAACTCTATAATAAATATTAAAAATTCCCAGGAAAACCAGCACTGCAAAGTAGGAGTTACTGTGCAAAATTCAATGCATGATAAGACAAATAGGCCGTGGAACCGCCGCACAAGCCAAGCTCATGCCGCGGAACCGCGGCGGCTTGATGGAATTAGGGCATCGAATTTTACAGTAACTCTTAGATATTCCTGCTGATTTTTCTGCATATTTTTAATTCTCAAAAATCCACAATTTTCAAAAATGTACAGAGAGCAATTTTTGGGTTAGGGTTTAGGTTCGTTCGGATTTCAAACGTCGTCTAGACTTCGCCTAAGGCTCTAGCTAGGCTCTGATACCATTGTAGGGTTCCTAGACACACTAATGAGGTCTCACAAGGCATCAACCATGCCAATTTAAATTTTTACAAGTGTCGAGAAACCCTAATACGGATCGTTAACTAGAATTTTAGGCGAAACAAGCAACTAGTTAACAACTTAACTAAGTGAACGGAAATACAACCTTTGTAGATCCGGTTCTCTACCTCCATAGCTCCATGATGAAGTCTCCTTGCTGTCCAAATCAAATCCCGGGCTCTAGCGTCGGCTTCATCGGAGAAAAGGGCGGGCTAGGTCATCGACTACGATGCCGAAGATGATCTACGTCGAGGCAACACTAGATCAAGCTCCCACTTCACCAAGTCATGAAACTTTTGAAGAAAACACCCTATACTACTTGGCAAGAGGTAGAAGATGAAGAAATAGGAAGTGGGTTCACTTTAGAATTGGATTTCTCACTTGATTTCATCACTTGCCATTGATGAGGCAAGCTTTTCTTTCTTGTGAAGAAGAAGAAGAAGAAAGAATATGATAAAGTGTTAAAAAATAATTGAAAAAGAATTGATTCTTATCATATTCCAACCTTAGTTAAGTGTAGAGAATAGACCTTGGTTAGTTATGATGGTTAGGGTTAAGCAAGAGACAAGAATGGTGGACTAGGTCAAAGCTTCATGAAGCTTCAACAAAACTACAAATAAAGCCACCATTCTTATCTTATCTTTTCAAAATGAATAAACAAATAAATAAAGGAATAAGCAAAACCCTAATCATCAACTTAACCATGGTTTAATTCTTTATACTAAACCAAAAAAGCATGTATCATCAAACATGATACAATCATGTGCACAAAAGTATATCACATATACAACTTGCACAAAGCAAGTGAGAAAATCCATTTAAAGTGAACCAATACTAGTTAATGCAAAGTAATATATCAAATATATAATTATACATTAAATCATTAAATCAACACTTGATTTAACGATCCGGTCATATCGCATATAACCGACTAATATCCAATGTATCGTCTTATCGAATCAATCCTTGATTCGATAACTAGGTTATATCGCATACAACCATTCGACACATTCATCGCGAGAATAGAATACGGTATCACATACACGCATTATTCTCGGTCCCGCACATATCTCATATGCGCTCCTATTTCGTTTCGCTTGAGCCAGGAAACCTCTGTGTAGGACTCTAAAGACTCGTCAATACGCCGGCAGCAGGTGATGATCATATCAATCACCCACAAGCCGCAAGCGGTCTGCTAAACGTAACGGCCACCCAGGTATTGAGCGATCAGAAGATCGACGAGCAAGCCCGCTCACACTCCTGTGAATCCAACCAGTAACACTTACCGTACAGTCCGGTCTGATCGTCTGATATGTCGCATATCTCGCCTAGGGGTGGTAAACGTCAGACCCCAATAGCTCGATAAGTCGTGTCGATATGAGGTCTATAACAATTCGAGAAACTACTGGTAACACTTACCAGTAAATCTCAGCAACCCTGGCCAGGGATTTCCGGTTATAGCCAATCGAACACAGCACAACATCAACTCCCTATACCGGGAGAGACGAATCCCCTCCTATCGCTCATTGCCTCCATGTGATTCGGGACTGTACCCAAAAGCCACCGTTTTGCACGCCCTCTTGGACGTGGTAAGGTGGAAATCAAAGCACAGTGGGAACCACACAAGACTCTATGACGATCTCGGGTCAACAGACTACTCTGTACCAGTGTCACCAGAGAACTGCCATCTGACGTAAGGTATAATACCATCTGGGAGTTCTCGGTGAATCCGTCCAGTGTACCCAGTCTCCACTGAGCACCCGTATATCATCTCTGATGTCAAACACCAATGGATATGGGATCATCCATCGCCCATCTGTATGGGTCGAGAAGGTATACGCTAGTTTACACTGGTATATCGATGCCCAGTCTCGATACACCCACGACTAGGGACCTTGAAGGATGTACTTATGGACTACCATGTCCCCACTAGTATGATCTGCATCATAGTCCAGGTAGTCAAGTACACATCCTAAGGGCTTTACCAACATGCAACAGAGAGACAATCAGTATACACGTTAAGGTAAAGAGCAACCAGATAGCATACTATCATGTCGAGCAAGAAAGTCCTCCCTATATATGTCCAAGCATCCACTACAATATACATCCTATGTATAGTAATGGCCTCTAGGGCATACATATAACTAACAAAAGTCGTTGTCAAACAAGTTGTACCTAAAGAAGCAACTTTATAGATTACGCATGAAAGAAGAGACTCTTATTCACGACCACCTAAACAGCTTGATGAAGATGGTAAGCGATCTTCTGTGCCTTGAAGTCAAGTTAGAGAAGAAGGACCAAGCGCTTTTGCTCCTATTTTCTCTTCCAAATTCGTATGAACACTTGATGACAACGATCTTTTATGGAAAGGAGACTCTTGAGATGGAGGGGTTTACATCGACACTTCTCAATAATGACATCATGAAGAAATCAAATCTATTGGAGGAGTCATCGGGGTTGTTCTCTGGTGAAAGGGGAAGATCGAAGAATAGAGACGGATGCAAGAGCATAAGGGGGAAATCCAAATCATCCGGGAAAGAGAACGGACCATACTTCTTTTGCAAACTGTCAGGGCATTTGAAGAAGCAATGTCAAAAATATAAACAGTGGTTGAAAAAGAAAAGTAAAGGTGCCAGCACAAAGCGTTTGGATCAATTCAGTGTTGCGACCGAAGCAGAAGAAGATCCATGCGATGTACTCGCCGTACACACCGGGAGGAAGATTCTGATGTTTGGATCCTTGATTTCAGATGCTCATATTATATATATGTGCCCGAAGAAGGAGCTATTCGACAACTATAAAGAGTACAATATTAGTAGCGTTTTCATAGGGAATAATGTGGCGTATAAGGCCATTGGCATACGGAACATCAAAGTCTGCATGTTTGATGGAGTGGTGCAAACGCTTGTGAACGTGCGTCACGTTCCAGAACTAAAGAAGAACCTGATTTCTCTTGGAGTATTGGATGCGGCAGGATGCAAGTTCGTCGGTCAAGATTATGTACTAAAGGCTATCGAGGATGCCCTAGTGGTCATGAAGGGACAACAACTGAAGAACTTGTATCGTTTGGACGGTAGCACGGTGACTGGTGGTGCAACTGTGGCTATGGAGAAACAGGTAGAGGATATCGCAAAACTGTGGCATATACGTCTAGGCCATGTGAGTTAGAGAGGGCTTCATGAGTTACACATAAGAGAGTTGCTGAAAAGTATTATCTCATGCAAATTAGAATTCTGCAAATTTTGTATGATGGGGAAGCAATATAAGGTCAGTTTCAAGAATGTCGTGCATAAGACCGAAGGATTTCTTGATTACATTCATTCAGATGTATAGGGCCATTGCCGGTTTCATCAGAGGAATGTGCTATATATTATGTCACCTTCATTGACGACTTCTCATGAAAAGTATGGGTCTACTTTCTCAAAAACAAATCGGATGTGTTTGCCAGTTTTAAGGAGTGGAAAGCGACCGTAAAGAAGCAAAAGGGGCGACCAGTGAAATATTTGCGGACAGATAATGGAGGTGAATACGCCTCGAAGAAATTTCAGAATTTCTGTAAAGAACAGAGCATACAGAGGCAATGGGCTATTCCAGGACAACCAAAGTAGAATGAGATAGCGGAGCGCATGAACATGACACTATTAGAGAGAGCCATAAGTATACGGATACAATCCGATCTTTCGAAGGACTTCTGGGCAGATGTGATAAGTCTTGTATGCTATTTGGTCAGCATGTCTCCACCAATGGCTATAAATTTTCAGATCTCATAAGAAATATGGAGAGGAGTGCCAGTCAGTTGTTCATATCATAATTTTGCATTTTTTTAGACCCCATTCTTAAGTATTTTACAAATAAACAGGTGCTTTTGACCCATGTCTGCTACATAGTACAGGTTACAGGTTCTCGGAACGAAAACAGTGAAAAAGATAAAAGACGATGCAAAAGTGAGACTACGACCAACAAATAGAAGGATCTTGATCAAGCCTACACAAAAAACAAGGCAGCGCAAGGTTCAAGACTTCGACACGAAGCAACGTTAAAAGTCCACTACAATTATTCACTGCGGAGATCTAGGAGAGAACGAGAAGACATCCTAAAGAACCAACTGAAGAAACAGGAAGCAAAAATCAACCAGAAGCAGCACAAGAAAAACCAACCCATGAGCCTCTTATTTGGCCGCGGAACCGCGGCCAAACCTGGCCTATGGCCGCGGTTCCGCGGCCGGGTTGAGCCCAAGTTGGTGGAATTTTTTACCATAAAGTGTGGCGGCGCTGACTAGTCTTCCTAGGGGTATTTTTGTAAAAGCATACATGCGGCAATTGTAAACCTAGGGTTTTCTATGTCCTATAAATAGAGACCCAAATTCTTGTATTAGGTCATGCCTCTTTTCATTAATAAAATTCAGAATTCTTTTGAAGTTTGGAGAGCATCAATTTGTAAGTAATTTCTTTATTTTGCCCTAGTTCTTAGTTTTAATTTCTGCTCTAGATAGATCTATTCTTTGCCTTAGTTTTAAATCTAGATTAGAATTTTTATTAATCTGTAGTTAATTAATCTCTTAACTCTAAAAATAAAAATCATGTTTTTCGTAGATCCCTTAATGAGCGAGTAGTTTCCTCGCTTGTTAGGATTAGGAATAGGAATAGGGAAGGGTTTGAGAGATGAAAATCTCTCACCCCTTTCTTGCCCATCACATGTTAATAATTAGGACTCCATGCATACATGCATATTCCGCTCCCTACGGCACCCTACCCACGAGCTAACGGTGATACCGTAGTATAAAAGACCGGATATGCATGTTTTCCATAGAGGTTGGGGTAAGGATTAAGAAAGGACGGACAAGGATCTAGAGGAAGAAACATAGTTTCTTCCCGATCATCCTAATCCCCTTTATTAATAATTACCATAACTCCTAAAAAGATCTAATTTAGGGCATTGAAAGAGGTGGGAAATTTTATTTTACCAAAGTTAACCTAAACCTAATCCTAACAAGTTTCCTAAATCCTAGTCTAAATCAAATTAGTTTTAGTGAGAAAGATCCAAACACCATTTGGAATTAGCTCATTAGAACAACTAGGAAATATACATCATCCCTGTGGACCGACCCGTATTCATCGGCTAGCTACCAAGCGACGCCGTTCTTGATTGCGGTTAACATATATTTTTGATCATAAATCTCATCCAAATCAAATGGCGCCGTTGCCGGGGATGGCGTAATATTTCCTTTTTGCAATTTCGGGTTAATATAAAATTATAAAAATCATAAAAAACTGGAAAAAAATATAAAAATTCTATTATCTTTTATTGTTTGAAGGGTTTCTTGTGTGAATCTTTACAGGATCGACGTACAAGATTGGATCTGGAAAAATCCAGAGAGCGAAATAGAAAACCCTAGATCTGAACAACAGAGGAACGTCAAACCAGAGGGGCGGAGAAATTTTTGGGAACCGAGCCTCACAACAGACCGCGGAACCGCGGTCGGGAAGCGCAACTGGCGGCGGATTCGCGGCGGTCCTGTGACGTCATCGCGTGAAATTTGCACTGTAAGATCTCTTTTTCTCTCCTCTGCAAATCCCAATATATCTTCTGTCAAATCTTCTGTAGGATTCTTTGCGCTTAAAAAAATCTCTCCCCTTCCAATAATTGATTTTGTGCAGGATTCTTTGCGCTGCGCTGAAAAAAATTGATTGCAAGTGATTTTTACTGCTTTGCATATTTTAAATCGGACTTTAAGGGGCTTGAGACCAATTCAGATTGGGTGGGGATTTCATCACCCTTCCCAGGACCCCAGAAATCACATAAGGCATATCCATTGACCATTATTTAATTAAAAAAAATACTAGACTCAGCCCTAAGGACGTCGCGCTCAATAGGACAGAGGACTAGTTGTAGGCATCGGCCGTTGATCCTAACCTGACTTTGCGGTGTCTAGGAAAGTGTGTCTAAGGAGAGTGGTTACTTAATTAGGGCCACTACTTGTAGTGGAGAGCCTCCCACTCACCTGGCACTTACCTGGCCGCAATTGGCTGTGAAGAGGCGGTTTGAGATCCTATTTCTAGCCCTTTGGAACAGTTAGGAGCTGTCTAGCTGACCTAGGTGACCCTAGATCTAGGCCTGATTGTGCATTTGTGGTTGATTACATTTGCGTCAAAGTCTCTTATCGAAAATCTTTTTGCAAAAAGCTCCACATAAAAAAGGATAAAAAAGGAAAAAAATTTACAAAAACTTGCAACTTGTCGCTAAAGAAATTCTTGCACTCCACTTACACCACTTTCTTCTCATTGACGTTTTCTTACCTCCACATTCTGTCTTTCAACTTTTTGACTACACCACCTCTTTAGTGTATGTCCGGTTGGACTAGGGACACTAGCGCCCGATTAGTCTGTGTTTCGTTGGTACCGACCGACGAACCTTTCGACTTCGAAGTCGAAATCCTTTCCACTTATTCACTTTCACCTTCAAATTCTTCTTTCGAAGGTATGTCGGGATATAATCCTAACAACACCTTACCGACGGGACTGATTCCACCTCCGTTAGGTGCAAATAACCCGAATCACCCGCCTGTTGAAGTGCCCCAACGAATCGCGCTCCAGGATCTTTTCTACCCAATCCGCACCGCTTTACCTACTTGTCTTTCACTCCCACCGGCAAATGGGGACAATTTCGAGATCAAACCCCACTTCATCAATATGCTGCCCAAATTTCACGGATTGGAATCCGAAGACGCCTATATCTTTATCAACAAATTCCAAAACGTTTGCGCAATGATGAAAACAACCCAATTATCCGACGATGCTATAAGGCTAAGGGTCATTCCTTTCACCTTATGTGACTTAGCCGAGAAGTGGTTATACAGCACAGCGTCGCATTCAATTAAGAATTGGGAAGAGTTTGTGAAAGCTTTTCTTAAAAAGTTCTATCCTCATCACAAGACTGCTGGAATACGCAACGAGATTATACAATTTTCCCAGCTTCCTTCCGAACCATTTTGGAAGTGTTTTGAAAGATTCAAAGACCTACTTGTTCAATGCCCTCACCATGGGATCGAAAATTGGTAACTTTGCCAAACATTATACGAGGAATTGAACCCGGCAATGAAGCAGTTGCTAGAAACCATTTGTCAATGTCACTTTCTAACCAAATCTAGTGAGGAAGCGTGGCAGTTTCTCGAGGATCTTAGTGAACAAACAATTCAGTGGGAGAGCACCAAGACCACCTCATCTTCTTTTATTGGTCAGTCTAGGGCAGGCATACATCAATTAGATACGTCGATTGCTATGAAGGCCGAGATGGCCGCACTTACGAAAAAGCTAGAAGCGATTGAGACCAAAATCTCATCGCCTTCTCCTGCCCCTGTTGTGCCCCCATGAACTGTTTGTGCTTGTTGTTCGGATCCATCACATCTCACCGAAGAGTGTCCTTACAATCCATCTGCTCAAGGACATGATCAAGTCAATGCTGCCTTTCAGCAACGACAGAGAAATGATCCATACTCTTAGACATACAATCCGGGTTGGAGGAGTCACCCAAATTTCGCTTGGAACCAAAATCAACAATTCCAAGGAAACAACAATTTTCAAAGGCCTCCTCCTCCACAACAACAAGCACCTCCACAAACTCAATTCCAGCAACCTTTCCAACAGCAACCTTACCCTAACCAAACGAACAGTTTTGTGCCCGACAATTCTTACCCTCAAAACAACTTTGTTCAACCTCATAATGATAAGGTCAACTCGCTAGAAAGAAGTCTAGATGCGTTCCTAAAGCAATCTACACAATCCGCGGTAAGGTTGGAGACTTCTATTCAATCTTTGGTGCAAAACAGTGCCTCACACGATCAAAGTGTTGGATATAGTGTCCTCAGAGTCAATTATTGGATCACAGGCACGTGATTGCAATGATTGAGGAGGACCTATGCCGGTAGGACAGTCTTACTCGAGATGATAGTATGCTATCTGGTTTATCTTTATCATCGTGTACTGCTTTAAGTGACCTTACGAGTCACTATTACACGTTGATAAAGCCCCTAGGATTCTTGCTTGACTACCAGCAGTATGAGGGCGATCATATACATGAGAGCTAGAGTCTATAAGCACATCCTTAAAAGGTCCCTAGTCGTGGGAGTTTCGAGACAGGGCATCGATACTCCGGAGTAGACTAGTGTATACAGTCGAGACCCCGACGAGGGGCGGTGGCCGGTCTCACAAGCTACTGGTGTCAGTTGGTTCACCTAAGATGTATACAGGTGCTCATTGGGTTATGAGTACACCGGACAGGACTCGCCGGGAACCTGCTAGTTGGGATTATACCTGATGTCAGATAGCAGTTCCCTGGTGACATGTGTACAGCTTAGTTCATCGACCTGAGATCATCATTTGTCTCGTGTGAGTTCCCATTGTGCTTTGATTACTACCCTACCACGCTCAAAGGAGACGTGCAAACAGGTTTTAGTTGGGTACAGTCCCGAGCCACATGGAGGCAGTGAGCGGATCTGCAGGGGTTCGTCTCTCCCGGTATTGGGGGTGAGGTCGCGATGTGTCTAGGAGAGCCAGTACATGAAAATTCCTTGGCCAAGGCAGGAGATTTGCTGGTAGGTATTCCAGTAGTATCTCAGGGTGTTCTGGGCTACACTCCGACACGACTTGTACCGCTATTGGGGGTCTGACTTTTACCAACACCCTAGGCCCGCCATGCGATGCTCATAGACGAACGGACCGGACTGTTCGGATATTGTCACTGACAGGCTCAGTAGGGTGTCAGGATGAGTTCGCTCATCGACGTCCCTTTTGGTCAATAGCTGGTGGCCTGTCACGTATGGCTTATACCTCTGACATGCTAGTGGTTAAATCCATAGCCATAGTATTGACGGGTCTTTAGAGTCCACCACACACAGTTACTCAGGTTTCGGGCGAAACGCTGTAGAGGTCGTATGGAGATATGGCAGGGTTCGATCAGATACGTGCGGTATTGCACGAATCGTGATTGGACGGATTTTACTACCCGGCTTTGGCTTAAGCCGGATCCTAGTATTAGATAGTGTAGATTTTGTCTCTTTGCATTTGTGTTCAGTAGGAATACAAATGCGAGCATGTATATGCAGTAGTGGGGTTTTCCTGTAATTTATTACGAGATCAGTTTTTTGAGGTTGCCAGTTTGCATTCCGTTCCGGCCGGTTTTCTTTTATTCCTTCACGGCCGGATTTTTCGTTGGAAGGGGGTTATTTGCAAGTTTGCAAATAACATTTTGTGGAGGGCTTTATTGCATTAGTGCCTTCATCATGATGAGATCCTTTTCTAGTCACTTCCTTTGCATTAATTGGATGGTTGTTGATTTGGCTTTGGATTTGAAATGGAGGTGATTTTTGATCATTATCTACACATATCTCACTTGCATTATTCCATTCTCATTTCCCCACCACCATTCTTATGTGAGTGGCCGGCCACTATGGGGAGGGGAGATTTTTGAGGAGTGGGAAATTTCTATCTTCATCTCATTCCATGGTTGAAAAAGACTAGCTTCATATATCTCATTGCTCTTTATCATTCTCCTCCTCAATTCCTCCATCAAGGCAACTTTGTATACCTTAAAGAGACAACCCACTACACTAGTCTACAGCAAACCTTGGACGCGTCGGCTAGCCAACTTCGCGCCCGAGTTGCCTTGGTCAAGAGGTGGGAGCCCGAGAGATCGGCTACGTGGTGCCCTTTCCGACGAGGACGTGACGGACGGAGATTCCGCGGGAGATCGGAGTGGAGACGAAGACCGAAGGACACGGATCTTGGTATAGCTTCTCTACTCTTTTCTAGTTTGCTAGTAGCTAGGTTAATGGCCCGATCCGGGGTATAAGTGCGCGGTGGTGCCGGTTTGCTAGTTTGCAAAGTTTTTGTTTCCGCGTTTCCTGCGTCGGATCGACGGCCGGGGCGCCGCCGCGGACTTACATTGGTATCAGAGCCACGCCGTTAACCTAACCTAGCTTGCTCTAGTATGTTTAGTACTCGATCGAACAAAATTCCCTAAAAACCGTATTTTGTATGCACATGTGTTCTCTGTCGAAATTTTTTCAGCTCCAAAATTTTTTCAGGTTCTTTCAGAATACTGTGCATGAAAATCTAAGAAATCTGTGAAAATTTGGTCGCGAGATCCCTCCATACCGCCGTGGAACCGCGGCCAAACCCATGCTTGGGCCGCGGTTCCGCCGCGCTTTTTACTATTCATCGCACCAAATTTTAACAGTAGGCTTTTGGGTTGGAAATAGGGGTTTTGGGACATTCCTTTTGGGCCCAGATTTTCTGTAAGTGCTACAGTAGTGCTTGGGGATCACTTGGGTAAATTTGTTCGATCGGATATTTTAAACATGCTAGTTCACAGTATTTACATTATATCTGCGACCGTGAATGTCACTCGATCGGTAAATCCAATCTATCTGCTATAGCCCTTTTAGACGGATTTGCGAACGTGACATTCACGTTGATGTTCTGTGTTGTGCTGTGATGTTGCGGATCGGTCGTGGGGATAGCCTGGATGCAATGTTAGTACAGTTTTGTTGTATTATGTACATTTGATATTGCGGGGCGAGCGTCCGACATGTGGACTGCCGTCACTGCCTGTTTGTATTATTCTTTTGGGACACGACCGGGTCAAGGTCGATGTACCCGTTGTATGTATATTTTACTTTCTGTACTAGGATTACCCCGCGGAGGGGTGCACGGATAGCCGGATTCTAGAAGGCAACGAGCCCGCCTCTCATGGCGTTGAGACGGAGGGGGCTTTACTCTAGAATTGGCGGGCTATTCGCCGCACTCGTAGGGGGTACAGGTTGACCCAGGAGGGGTGCCCAAGTTACCGGATTCCGTGAAGTGCTGGGTGGTCCATTCACGTTGCTGAAGGGGGCTGCCTCGCTTCAGGTTTTGGCGGGTAACTTGCCGCGCCCGTAGGGGTCTAGGATCTCATTGCACAGGCTATCCACACGACCAGGGGAACGTCGGGTTTCAGTAGCGGCTCTGTGAAACCCGGGGATCCCAGATATCTGTATTGTTCTGTGATGCTGTACATTTCTGTGATGTTGCATTTTATCACGCCTTGAGCGAAAATTATATATTATATATATACTAGTAGATGTTGTATATGTTTTGCATCCGCGCTAGTCCAGTCCCCGCTCTGTCGTTAGTTAGCTAACCTAACGGGTGATGACGGGACCCAGTGGCGAATGCGGATGGCATATACGTACGTCATTATTTTCGTTCTTTGTGGTGTGATCAATTGATGGGACTGCGTTGATTCGGATCAATGCAAGATAAACAAACCTATTCTGATGTTGTTGGAACATTTTTCAAAAAGCTGTTATTGCAAGGGCGTTCATTTTTGTTTTGCATCGTGGTATTCAGTTGGAATATCCTGCTCCTCAGTCGACGAGGCAAGGGCCGAGATCCCTTCACCGGGAGTGACCCCTTGGACAAAAGTGTGTGTCAGGGCAATAACTTCACTATAACCGATTACTTTTGCTTTGCATCGTGGTATTCAGTTGGAATATCCTGCACCTCATCCTACGGGGAAAGAGCCGAGATCCCTTCACCGGGAGTGACCTCTTTAGCAAAGGTTTTCGTCACTATATTTTTAAAAGCTATCCGTTCCTTCAACGATATCAAGTTCATTACGTTAAAGGTTTTCGCCAGAAACCATTCGTAGCCCTCCGTCGTTTCATATGGATAGTCAATAGTATTCAAGCTGTGTTTGTTGGCTATAGTCAAGGCACAGTGTTTGGTAGCTATTGGGTGTTCATATGCTGCATAGATAGATGCGTTGGTTTGGGACAGTCGTATAGCCTTGTTAGCCCTAGTCAAGGGCTTGTACGGGTGGGTTCAAATCAACCTGGACAATGACGGGTAGAACTTGACATGTGACTTATGATTTGTTGGCCTTAGTCAAGGTCATAAGAGCATGGGGCAAAAATCCACATCGGGAGTTTCTAAAGAAACTGAAACTTGCCAGATATGCGCATACCTTCTGGAGTGTGATAACGTGAGCGGATTCCGTCACATTATCATGCGATGATAGTTGGATCCCGATTCCCACTGATGAGTTAGTTTACTCCTCGGGTGATCCCGGCTAATTCTTCTTTCAGGTTTGGGGAAGAATTTGACGTTATAGTGGGAGGTTTCCAGATTAGATAAAGTGATAACCATTCTGATCTAGGTTAGAGTGCACGCTGAGTGTTTCTTTTCTCTCTCTCTTTGGCAGCGACCATTGACCCGACCCTAGACTGTGACTCAGTGACCAAGTTGACCGAACCTTCTTAACACTGGCTTTTGGATTGTCAGAGTTGCAAACTTCATTGCCACTCCTACTTTTACCCTTTTCTCCAGGACACCCCGTATTACTACGAACGTACACTTCCATTGGACAAAACCATCGTATGGTTATATACGAACTCGAAGGAATTCGAGGATGGTTTCTGGTTCTGGAGAAAACGAATAGGACTATTCAGTTGTCTTTTCCTTTTACCTTCTCTCATTGCGAGTACTCCTTGGTTTAGGAGACAGTACACCTATTACGCAAATTGGATAGTCTTCTTCCAAACCTTAGGCTGGTGCCGACCGGTAGGGAATGAAGAAAACCAATTAGCCTAAACGGTGTACAGAAGGTATTAAGTTAAGACAAAGAAAGGGATTAGTAAGAGGGCAAAGTAAATTGCGACTGCTATTCACGACCAAACCAAGTATTTCTTCGCCAATCCTAAATCACCTTTGTATTTCTCCAGGACACTCCGTATCACTACGAAGATCCCAAGTTTATTGGATAATCCATCGTATGGTTATATACGAACTCGAAAGGAACTTGTTCCAGTTCGGGGATGGATCCTGGTTCAGGAGAAATAGGAATAAGGTTTATTCGGTTGCCTTTTATCTTCACCTTCTCTCGCATTGCGAGTGCTCCTAGGATTAGGAAAGTACACCCATTATGCTTATTGGATAGTCTTCTTCCAAACCATAGGCTGGTGCCGAACGGTAGGGAAGGAAGAAAACCATTTGGCCTAAAGGGGTGTACAGAAGGTAATGACTAAAGACATATAAAGGGATTTAAAGAGATGGCAAAGAGATATACGGTTAAAGTTATGAATCTGGATAATGGAAGAGGCATTACTAGGAATACCCGGGTACCCCATCGAAACATTTTAATGTTTCAGTATTACTGTGTACTGTTAATAGAAAACTGATTTCCCAATTAGACACTTGCTCCAGGGTATGTATTTACCAGGTATGATTCTCACATTTGTATGGTTTTACAGATGATGAGTGGGAGTAAGTTATTGGGAATTAGGTGATTATCCTCATTATATCGGAATTCGTTGTAATTGGTGATATTTGAGGAAATCGCCTGGGTTGTTTGCCGGACGGCAAATATTTGGTTTTGAATATCCGTTGTCATGCACCAATTTCAAATTGATATATCTGTACGTCTATTTTTATAGAGTGAGATATACCTTTTTGAAATTATGTCTGTGACATTTACCTATATCAGTAGATGGTTAGGTAAGGAGCATTAAACAGCGGTGTAATTCTTCTTAACCATAAGTACAGTTTTCAACCTATGACACACAGTGAATGAGTTACTAGACTCAGGGAACTTATACAGAGTATTGTATATTGTCCAGTGTCTATTAGGACAGAGGGGTAGGTACTCGTACTATATTCAGTTTACTTATACCTTCTCCAGTTCTTAGACAAGTGTTTCATAGAAACACAAGGTCGAAGTTTTGAGAAGTTATAGGTATAAGAATAAAGTAGAGAACCAGGTATTGCAAGTATCGGTATTCTTTAAAGTGATCGAAGATGCAGATACTTGCATATGGTATTCAGTTGATAGTAATGATTAAGAGAACTTGCTTCTCTTTCAGGTTACTCATAATTGGAAGCACTCCTAAGTTGAGTAACGCTGATCGGCCTCTCTCCATTTACTTGACATGCACTGGAGACAGCTGCATGATTTGAATCTGGTTCAATTAAATCAGTGCCTCTGTTTCTTGGATATAGAACAGTTCATATCTTGACATTGTTAAGATACGGGGAGTTGTCCGGCTTATGTTTAAAACCAGACTCCGGATAACTCAAGGCACGTTTCAGTAGTGGCTATTGGTGGGTTGACCCGGGCTATGACGAGGGTTGACTTTCTACCATCTGGAAGATCAATAGTGATATTGTTCTTGACTCGCCACAGTTTTAATAAAAATGGATTTTTTCAGAAACAGTAGTGGGAGTATGGTAGAACTGGAAGTGATTCCAGAACCGCAAACGATTACTGAAGATTTGATAAGAACTTAAAGATTCAATCTGGTTTGACATTCCATTGGCCACTCCGCAGATATGGTAGGTAACCTCAGGCACCCGAGAGGTACTTCGGTATGCTCAGGGACGGTGGCAGGGAGGTTCTTGTTTACCCAGACTTGCCATTGCTGTTGTTCCAGACTGTGAGACCCGGCAGGAGGATGAGTATAGCGTCGTTCTAAACTAGCTTTAGAAGTGTACGTCTATATGACTTTGCCAGAGGGTTGTCGTGGTCAGTGGAAGCAGCGGAAGCATTGGTGGACAGGTGGCTTATGTCTATTTATAGACTAAAGCAGATATAGCGGAGATAGATCATCTATTTCTGACGTGACAGTCATAGGTTTGATTTCATCAGAATAGGGGATGGATCTGTTAAGAAGGTAGTAGGGTGTGATGTCCTGGTATTTGGATGACATACACAGAGTAGGAAGTGATATTCCTATACTACGATCGGTTGTACTTTGGTCGTCACACACTGGTTTCTCCACATAGGACTTGGATATTATATCAGACATTCTGGTTACTAGATCTATGGTTTTAGATCTAGATTTGGGTAGTTTCCCAATCTGGGTACTTAGACAGCATTCTATGAGTATTTAGAATGGACGACTCCTGGCACGGTAGTGTACCTGCAGGTGATGGAGTCACCCTCTCTAAAGGTGTCTTATAGACTAAAGTAGAGAGGGATGTGTATGATTGGCAGATCACTTGCTTAGGCAATTGAGTCAATCATGAGATGTCAAGTACCACACCAGATGTTGTTCTTGCAGTAGATGCAATAAGTTGATATTGATCCAATCCTGGAGAAACAATCGGAAGCAGTTTTAGAACATAAGTGGATGTTCTAGGGATATAATAACGACAGCCTCCTTTAGGAGACGGTTATCATTCCAGGCTTCCAAGGTGACCTGGATGACAGAGAGGTTGTCAGAGTTATAGTTTTCCCTCTGACGAGGGGCAGTATTTTGGACAGATGGTCCAGGTGGATACTGAGGGAAGGATGGCGCAGGATACTGATTAAGTTCAGTTGACGATACAGTCTAAGAAGTTTGGATTTGGAGTTCATTTATGAGCTAGGTCCCATCAGACATCCAGACATTCTAAGACAGGTATTGCTCATTTCGGGAGATGGCTTTCTCCGCGAACATGGGATATAGAGAGACATAGAAAGAAACATCACAGCGGATCCACTCACTAAGGCTATTCCTCGAACGCAATAGTTTCGCAAACGAGCATTGTGAGACTGACTAGTAGAGGAGTTGGGTGTTCGGTATCACACGGGTTGTGAGTATGCGATATCGCAATAATTAGCCTTGAGTGCAAGTGGGAGATTGTTGGATATAGTGCCCTCAGAGTCAATTATTGGATCACAGGCACGTGATTGCAATGATTGAGGAGGACCTATGCCGGTAGGA
Organism: Agapanthus africanus; assembly: GCA_030015575.1. NCBI lineage: Eukaryota > Viridiplantae > Streptophyta > Magnoliopsida > Asparagales > Amaryllidaceae > Agapanthus > Agapanthus africanus. Next base: position 394,105,105 of record CM057343.1, read on the forward strand.
CAGTCTTACTCGAGATGATAGTATGCTATCTGGTTTATCTTTATCATCGTGTACTGCTTTAAGTGACCTTACGAGTCGCTATTACACGTTGATAAAGCCCCTAGGATTCTTGCTTGACTACCAGCAGTATGAGGGCGATCATATACGTGAGAGCTGGTGTCTATAAGCACATCCTTAAAAGGTCCCTAGTCGTGGGAGTTTCGAGACAGGGCATCGATACTCCGGAGTAGACTAGTGTATACAGTCGAGACCCCGACGAGGGGAGGTAGCCGGTCTCACAAGCCACTGGTGTCAGTTGGTTCACCTAAGATGTATACAGGTGCTCATTGGGTTATGAGTACACCGGACAGGACTCGCCGGGAACCTGCTAGTTGGGATTATACCTAATGTCAGATAGCAGTTCCCTGGTGACATGTGTACAGGTTAGTTCATCGACCTGAGATCGTCATTTGTCTCGTGTGAGTTCCCACTATGCTTTGATTACTACCCTACCACGCTCAAAGGAGACGTGCAAACAGGTTTTAGTTGAGTACAGTCCCGAGCCACATGGAGGCAGTGAGCGGATCTGCAGGGGTTCGTCTCTTCCGGTATTGGGGGTGAGGTCGCGATGTGTCTAGGAGAGCCAGTACATGAAAAGTCCTTTGCCAAGGCAGGAGATTTGCTGGTAGGTATTCCAGTAGTATCTCAGGGTGTTCTGGGCTACACTCCGACACGACTTATACCGCTATTGGGGGTCTAATTTTTACCAACCCCCTAGGTCCGCCATGCGATGCTCATAGAAGAACGGACCGGACTGTACGGATATTGTCACTGACAGGCTCAGTAGGGTGTCAGGATGAGTTCGCTCATCAACGTCCCTTTTGGTCAATAGCTGGTGGCCCGTCACGTATGGCTTATACCTCTGACGTGCTGGTGGTTAAATCCACAGCCATAGTATTGACGAGTCTTTAGAGTCCACCACACACAGTTACTCAGGTTTCGGGCGAAACGCTGTAGAGGCCGTATGGAGATATGGCAGGGTTCGATCAGATACGTGCGGTATTGCACGAATCGTGATCGGACGGATTTTACTAGCCGGCTTTGGCTTAAGCCGGATCCTAGTATTAGATAGTGTAGATTTTGTCTCTTTGCATTTGTGTTCAGTGGGAATACAAATACGAGCATGTATATGCAGTAGTGGGGTTTTCCAGTAATTTATTACGGGATCAGTTTTCTGAGGTTGCCAGTTTGCATTCCGTTCCGGCCGGTTTTCTTTTATTCCTTCACGGCCGGACTTTTCGTTGGAAGGGGGTTATTTGCAAGTTTGCAAATAACATTTTATGGAGGGCTTTATTGCATTAGTGCCTTCATCATGATGAGATCCTTTTCTAGTCACTTCCTTTGCATTAATTGGATGGTTGTTGATTTGGCTTTGGATTTGAAATGGAGGTGATTTTTGATCATTATCTACACACATATCTCACTTGCATTATTCCATTCTCATTTCCCCACCACCATTCTTATGTGAGAGGCCGGCCACTATGGGGAGGGGAGATTTTTGAGGAGTGGGAAATTTCTATCTTCATCTCATTCCATGGTTGAAAAAGACTAGCTTCATATATCTCATTGCTCTTTATCATTCTCCTCCTCAATTCCTCCATCAAGGCAACTTTGTATACCCTAAAGAGACAACCCACTACACTAGTCTACAGCAAACCTTGGACGCGTCGGCTAGCCAACTTCGCGCCCGAGTTGTCTCGGTCAAGAGGTGGGAGCCCGTAAAAGAGATCGGCTACGTGGTGCCCTTTCCGACGAGGACGTGACGGACGGAGATTCCGCGGGAGATCGGAGTGGAGACGAAGACCGAAGTACACGGATCGCTTGGTATAGCTTCTCTACTCTTTTCTAGTTTGCTAGTAGCTAGGTTAATGGCCCGATCCGGGGTATAAGTGCGCGGTGGTGCCGGTTTGCTAGTTTGCAAAGTTTTTGTTTCCGCGTTTCCGGCGTCGGATCGACGGCCGGGGCGCCGCCGCGGACTTACACAAAGTATCAAATCTATTGAGGCACAAATTACATAACTCAATGCTGCGTTGAGCGAGCGAGAAAAAGGAAAGCTTCCATCTCAACCACTGCCAAATCCCGGTCACGCACATGTTGCATATGAATAGCAGAATCATAACGTAAATACTGTGACCACGTTGAGATCCGGAAAAGTGTTGCAAAATAATGTGGGTATTAACAATGACACCCCTGCCGGTGGTCCTTCTTCATCTTCTTCACCTTCTTCTTCTTCTTCTTCGTTAGAGCCTATTCTTCATCCTTCACAAGGCTTTACTTCTTCTAGCTCGAACGGACCTACTTCTCACAACACGAACACATCTACACGGGGATCCGTTCCAACTCCACAATCTGATCCACAAAAATTGAACTCAACAAATTTTCAAAATATTCCTTTTCCAAACCGGTTGAGATCTAATAAACCAACTTCATAAATGGAGAAGATTGTAGAGTTGTTCAAACAGGTTAGCATAAATATCCCTCTCTTGGATGCAATCCAACAAGTTACTTCATATGTAAAATCTTAAAGGACTTATGCACCAAGAAGAGAACTCACAAGTACTAAAGAAAGTTTTCGTGGCTAGTGCTGTTAGCGATGCTTTTGTCCAATCTTTACCCCAAAAGCATAAGGACCCCGGTTGTCCTACTATTTCGATAACAATTGGGGACAAGAACATCAATAGAGCACTATTAGATCTTGGTGCTAGTGTCAATTTGCTACCTTATTCTGTGTACGAGCAATTAGGCGTTGGAGAGCTTAAGCCCACTCATTGTACTCTCCAAATGGCTGACCGATCCATCACCCATCCTAGGGGAGAGTTGGAGGATGTGTTAATTAGAGTAGGGGATTTCATTTTCCCCGTTGACTTTATTGTTATGGATACACAACCTGTAGCTAACCCCCGGAGTCAAATTCCGGTGATACTTGGTCGACCATTCCTTGCGACTTCTACTGCGGTGATCAATTGTCGTAATGGTTCAATGAATCTATCTTTCGGCAATATGACAATTGAACTCAACATTTTTAAGTTGGGAAATCAGCCTTCCGAGCCTAATTCTAGTGTACTTGATGTTTGCTCGATCAATGAGATCGCGGAGGAGGACTATGGGTTCGAAAATTTTATGTTCGACCACAGCAGTGTTGACGTCTCTAGTGCGTTCTTCCTAGAATCCGACACAGCTTTCATGCCGGACAACGATTATGAGTGTTTCACCTTTGTAAACGATTTTGAAGACTCGCCACCCGAGTTTGAGTCTTTTGCTTTTTCGGATGAGTTAGTTGAACCTTCCGACTCGGTTGTGTACACTCGATTTGAACCGTTGATGGAATCCTTCGAGTTTGAAACAGTTACACTATTGTTACCATCAATTGTTTCACCTCCTAAACTCAAACTAAAGTTTTTGCCGTCGCACCTTAAATATGCTTATCTAGGTGAGAATGAGACCCTTCCCGTTATCATATCGGGCTCTCTAGCTCTCGAGCAAGAGAAGGCCCTTTTAATGGTCTTACAAAATAATCGGCAAGCTTTTGGCTGGTCTATGGCGAACATCAAGGGGATTAGTCCCCTCATAGTTGAACATCATATACACTTGATGGATGATGCCAAGCCGGTAAGGGATCCACAAAGACGCCTCAACCCCATAATGAAAGAGGCTATCAAGAAGGAGATTGTTAAATGTCTTGATAGTGGTATCATTTACCCTATCTCGGATAGCTAGTGGGTTAGCCCCATTCATGTTGTGCCAAAGAAATCGGGTATTACGGTCATAACCAATGAGGCAAATGAGTTAATACCTACTCGCACCCAAACTGGGTGGCGAGTTTGCATCGACTATAGAAAACTCAATGCCGCGACAAGGAAAGACCACTTTCCTTTACCTTTCATTGACCAAATGGTAGAACGATTGACTGGGCACGAGTTCTATTGTTTTTTGGATGGCTATTCTGGCTATAACCAAGTCCCCATCGCCAAAGAGGATCAAGACAAGACCACATTTACTTGTCCTTTTGGCACTTTTGCTTATCGTCGCATGCCCTTTGGGTTATGCAATGCACCCGCTACATTTCAGCGGTGTATGATGGGGATCTTTTCAGACATGGTTGAAAAGTTTTTGGAGATCTTTATGGATGATTTCTCCATTTTTGGTGACTCCTTCGACGAGTGTTTACTATACCTTGACACAGTTCTTACCCGCTGTAGGGATAAGAACCTACTTTAAATTAGGAGAAGTGCCACTTTATGGTACGAGAAGGTATTGTCTTAGGACATGTCATCTCGCAAAACGGCATAGAGGTTGATAGAGCCAAAATTGACGTATTTCCAATCTTCCTCCTCCTAAATGCGTCAAAGACATCCGAGCTTTCCTTGGCCATGCCGGTTTTTATAGACGGTTCATCAAGGATTTTAGTAAGATTGCTAGATCCTTGACTCTCTCATTGGCGAAGGACACAACATTTGTTTTTGACTCAACTTGCATGGAAGCATTCGAGTCATTGAAACACTCTCTCATCTCTGCGCTCATTCTTTCATCTCCAGACTGGACGCATCCCTTCAAAATTATGTGCGACGCATCAGATTTCGCCATTGGTGCTATTCTTGGACAGCACATTAATAAGATGCCGCACGTGATTTATTACGCTAGCCGTACACTAAATGAGGCCCAACTAAACTACACAACAACAGAAAAAGAATTTTTAGCCGTTGTGTTTGCACTTGAAAAATTCCGGCCTTATTTAATCGGCTCTCCAGTTATTGTGTATACGGACCATTCAGCTCTTCGCCACCTTTTTGCGAAGAAGGATGCTAAATCGAGGCTAATACGTTGGATCCTCTTGCTATAAGAGTTTGACCTTGTCATAAGGGACAAAAGAGGATGTGAAAATGTCGTGGCCGATCACCTTTCACGACTTCCTTCTTCGCCTACACTTGAAATTCCAATCAAAGATGTTTTTCCCGATGAGCAACTCTTAACCGTGTCTTGCGAACCATGGTTCGCTGATATAGTAAACTACTTAGCCACTGGCTTGATACCTAAAGATTGGTCGAAACAGGATAAACTCCGATTCTTATCCCAAGTAAAGCATTTTTACTGGGATGAACCTTATCTTTTTAAATACTGTTCCGACCAAATCATTCGTCGGTGTGTACCTGAAAATGAGTTTAAGAGTATGCTGTCTTTTTGCCACGATCAAGCGTGTGGCGGGCACTTTGGCCCAAAGAAGACAGCCGAGAAAATCTTGCAGTGTGGTTTCTATTGGCCACGACTCTTTAAGGATGCATATGAATACTGCAAGACATGCTCCCGGTGCCAACACTTGGGCCGGATATCGCGGAGAAACGAAATGCCGCTCCAACCAATTTTGGTTGTAGATATTTTTGATGTTTGGGGAATAGACTTCATGGGACCATTTCTGAATTCCTTTGGGAATGTGTATATTCTTTTGGCTGTTGACTACGTGTCAAAGTGGGTCGAAGCTGTGCCTAGCCGAACGAATGATAACAAGGTTGTCGTTCGATTTCTTAAAGAACATATCTTTTCTCGATTTGGGCACCCTCGAGCGATTATAAGTGATAATGGATCTCACTTTTGCAATAGGACTTTTGAGTCCTTAATGCGCAAATATTCTATTACTCACAAGCTGTCAACGCCATACCATCCCCAAACATGTGGGCAAGCCGAGGTTTCGAATCGGTAAATTAAGCAAATCTTGGAGAAAACGGTTTCTAAAAACCGTAAAGATTGGTCACTTAAACTGATCGATGCACTATGGGCTTTCCGTACTGCATACAAGACCGATCTTGGTATGTCTCCATACCGGCTTGTTTATGGGAAGGCTTGCCACTTCCCAGTTGAGATCGAGCACAAGGCATTTTGGGCGATCAAGGAGTTGAATTTATCAATGGGATGAGGCATATGATAATGCTGTCATTATTAAAAATCGAACTAAGGTGTTCCATGACAAACACCTTATGCGCAAAACGTTTAAACCTGGTCAACAGGTTTTACTCTATGACACTTGGTTACACTATCACCCCGGCAAGCTCCGATCTAGGTGGAAAGGGCCATTTTAGTACGCACCGTATATCCGCACAGTACGGTCGATCTTGAAAATCCGGAGGACGGTACTTTATTTAAAGTAAACAGATATCGATTGAAACCGTTCCTCACAGCGGACCCGTCGGAGGAGCTCCTGTTTTTGCAGGAGCCGATTTACACCGATTGATTTTCCTCCATTTTACCCCCAAATTTTTGATCATTTTTTCCAAAACTTTATTTCAAATAAGTTTGGGGGTGTGTATCATTTGTAAATATGATTACAATATAAAAAATAAGCAAGAAATTGCCGATATTTTCAACCCACTTGGTGCAGCCTGACAGTGAGGACACTGTCCAGTTTAAGTTTGGGGGTATGCTCGGTAAGTTTTCTTCCTTCGCATTCATATGTATATTTTTGTATTTGCATCCTTATATAAAAATCATAAAAACTGACAAATTTATAAAAAAAAATAGAAAAAGAAAAACCCATAAAAATTGAAAATTTCAAAAATTATAAAAATTAAAGTATTCAATTTTGGCCGTATTTGACTTGAGTTTCACAAAAAGGTTAACTAGTTAGGAACAACTAGATCTTATACTTAGTAAATTAAAAACCCTAAAAATAACCTTTCTTAAAATTTAACGGTAGAAAGTATATGTCTTTGTGATTTATTTAGAAATAGGCAAATTTCGAGTTGACTTCTTAGGCTAAATTAAAATAAGGGAAAAGTATTGATATTTTTATTAAAGTATAAGTTTGAAAAATAATTCTTAGCTTAAGTCTAAATTCTGAAAATATATACCCTACAAATTGCACAGATACGAACCTTGAAACTTGGAATAGTAGAAGAGACCTTGAAATGCTCTTGTCTAAAGTCCTTAGTACGAATAAAAATAAAAATAAAAATGTAACGTCTTCAAAATAATAAAATATGATTTTTGGGAAATTTTATAATTTAATATTATTTTAATGAATATTTTAATATTCTGGTATAATTAAATACAGATAAATGGGGAAAAATTATGGAAAATTCTAAAATAAGGTATTTTAAGGAATTGCCTCGTTTTCTGTGCATGCCCCCATTTCCTCTAGTTTTGACCCTGAGTATGTCTAGTTTTGACCGATTCCATCTAGGGTGAAATCTGGGTTGATTTTCCTATGTTGGTGTATAATTTGGGACTTGTTTTAACATGGATTTTGGTATTTGGTGATTCATTCCTATCGGGTGGCGTTTGGACATCAACGACAAGTGGATTTTGATTGTGTTTACATGCGAGTCGATGGGTTTTTACCTATGCGGGTAGCGTGTGCCATTTTGGTTTCCGATGTGATTTTCATGTGCTTTAGCATTGTGATATACTTGTAGGTACCCCGCGTGATGTTGAGGCAAAGGAGGTGAAGATAGCGACATCGGCTTTGGCACACGAGAAGCAAGGTGAGTAGATTTATATCTACGGGGAGAAGTCGGGTGGATGGCGTATAGCACCCCCGCAGTCCGTGGTGATGTATACGAATACGTATACACACGAATATTTATATTGTGTTGTTTAGGGTTATTGATGGTAATAATGATATTTTGATGATAAGAATATATTGGTTTAGTATAGTGCGAACCCTAGAGTAGTGGTTGCACTCACACATACATTTACACACATACTTGCATTCATTCTTTCATTTATTAGAGTGCATATGATGGTGCGTATATCTACACATGGGTATGGGACTATGTGTTTATATACGGGATTTGAGGATGATACGTGGTTTGAGATGATACTTGATGTGAGGCTGTGAGATCGGCGATGTGACATAGTTTGCCTTTGAGGTGCGATATGATAGTTTTAGCGGGCCTTTGGACATGTGCTTTACCCGCATTCATATTTTATAGATGGTGTCGATTTGTACTAGACTTACAGTAGTACCCCAGATTGTGTGATCTGATGATAAGTGATACCTGATATGTGATGAGATAGTGTGATATTGACCCCTACCCAGCTATTGGGATGCCGCACGACGATTTACCGTACGAGCCGATATTGATGATAGATCCGCACTCATGACTCGAGGATATCATACGATATGTTATTGAGGCGAGATCACCGACTATCATATCTATATTTATATATTGACTCAGATTAGGTGGTTTCATACCCCTCCTGTCTAGATTATTTAGTAGACATTAGACTAGACCGAGTCATACCTATTTCAAAACTAACGAATCGGGGATATTTTAAAGATAAGCAGAAGGGTTATACGGATATTTTCAAATGATGCATCTTTTCTTAAAACACCGTAGCCCTTACTTTACCAAAAGCCCTGATTCGTCTTATTTCAAAAGGCAAGGTTGCATGACATATCTATTGGGGCAGGTTCTGTACTTTTGCGTTGATCATTCGTTTCCGCATATTCCTGCTATTTGCATTGCATTGCTTGTATTGTTGTGACATTCAGTCATGCTGCTAGGACACCAGCACCATTATCGATGATATATATGTTCTACGTACACTTGTTGCCGGCTCACACACTCATCATCGATAATTGCAATGTCACTACACTATAGTACTATTGCATTCATGATATGATTCTGGCATGGCATATTGTACACTTATACCTGTACACATATATAAATGATTCTAGCTTGATTGGGGATTTGGGAACCGCAAGATACTCTTTAAAAACAGATTCCTTTTAAAAGAGCGGTCTCCCTCGACATGTGCACATTATTATTCCATGTTGCATGACTTACTGATATGCTTGCATTACTGTTACATGCCGCATACATCATGCTTTGACTGTACGCATTGAGATATGTTGTTTCTATGATATTTCTGGATTTGGGAACCGAGGGTATTTCAAAAGAGAATATGTCATTTCTTTAAAAAACCCGGTTACCCTTGATATGATATTTCAGTGCGTCCACCATGTGTTTTCTCGGTGCTGAGAGCGATATGTGTAACCCGAATCGAGGCGTGGATGAGCCGATTGCGGGTACATGGTGGACCCGGTATGGTTCCCCTCGGCAAGATGATCGATGAGCTTTGCCGATTGAGCCTGGAGGCGGGCGAGTACCTACCGGTGATTGGTTGGACCTGGCGGTTATCCGGAGGATACCGACCAGAGTCGATAGATGTTTTGGGCATACTGCCGGGGCCGAGGGCCGATACCGCAGACAGAGCCCGCGGGCCGATCCGGACTGACGGAGCCCGATATATGAGGATTTACGTGCCGATGCTGGGCACAGTTTTCATGATGTTTTCGGGTGTCGATGCTGGGCACCCTGGTTCCATGATTTTGATGTGTCGCGAGGGACACGGGTGGTTATATCCTCATATTATTTCCCATGCACATGATTCATGATATTTACATGCATGGTGGTTATTGTCAGTGGGTGACGAGTGGACGGGATCCACGAGTGTGCAGATTTGATTACATTGGTTATACCTCATATTCATGACATGCTATTACCTGAGGCACTAGCACGAGCACTTGGCATTACACTCATGTAGAGATTACATTGCCAGTTTAGCATGCTTCAGCTTTATTCATATTGAGGTTTATTTATTATCTGATCGTATTGACCTAGGATAGGTCATGCATTCGATCTCTGCTTGTAGATATTTTCTATTCACGAGTTGGCAACTCACCCCCGTTGTGCCCCAGTTCTTGCAGGTTTTTGCCGTACAGATTCCATAGCGGCATTTATGGCACACTGCTTCCTTATGGGTGACTTGCTTGGATAGGTGGGTTCTTTTGTATCAGAACCGCCATTGTTCATGTATCATTTATTGTATCTAGAATTTCCATCAACCAAAACTTGTATATTGTTTCAGACTTAGAAAACAGTGTTGTTTTATTTCGACCTTAGAGTCGCGCTAGTAGTATTACGGTTTTCTGGCTGTTTTGAGTTTCTTTTTTTTGGGTTTTGATCCTCGCCCTTTGGCGTTGTATATTATTATTGCTTGCGTGGTTATGACCGTCGATGGACGAAGAGCTAGCTCCCGCTTGGGGATGCCTTTTATCATTTCATATATATTATTCTTGTTGTACCCCGTTCGGGGCCAGTTTTTACAAAGGAAACTCTGCCGAAATTTTCAGGAAAGGTTACACATTTTAAAAAAATGCATATCCGGCTTAGTTATTTAAAAACTTTGATCTCCAAACATGATTTCCTTACTTTTCAAAAACAGTTTTTCCTTATTTACTCTTTAAATGGTTTTAGATTGCTGGGCTTTTGGCTTACTTGGATCAGATGGGGTCCTATAGACTTCATATGGTTCAAGGGCCAGTCACGTGCTCTTTCGGGTCGTGACAAAGTTGGTATCAGAGCGCTAGGTTGACCTTGGTTCGAGTCTAAGTTTGACTATGTGGAGCCTAGGGCGTTATCTATATAAGGAACTTAGGCTTGACCTTACGGAACTTAGACTTGGTCGAGGAGGTATTAGACCCGAACTTTCGTCGTGTAGGATGACCCTTGGTTGATGGAATAGGTGACTAAAGTAGAGTGACGTATCGTGGGTATGTTCCGCGGCATACTTACGACACGCCACTCCGCTTAAGAAACCTTAGGTTGTACATTTCCTTGCATTGTGTCATATTCCTTCCTATGATCTATCTTCATCGATACTGGTTATGGTTTTGCTGCCGCGATTGCACGGGCAGAGTGAGCTACGGCTCGAGTTGTCAGCATGAGCTCGTCGCGGACGAGGACTGACCGGGGCGTGATTCCAGAGACATACGGTTGCATTGAGGCTTCGTATTTTGTGTTTCCGCACTATGGGCGTTTGACAGATCGCTGCTGTGAGATTTCTAGGATGTACCGGACGGTACCAGAGGATTGAGCCACTGATAGAGGCCAACCAAGATGTGATGACCGTTGATGTATCACTTATTCATGATGGTTGAGGCGCTGCTTAGCGTACCGACGAATGAGCCAGTTGTTGCTGCGAGTGATGAGATATCGCCCAGATGATTGGAGCTACTGCAGCATGAGCATATTCTTAGAGATATGGTAGTGAGTCGCTAGTCACCGAGGATGAATGACTAGGACATGTGGTTCGTTCGCTTACCCCGATGCGAGGTCATCAGATAGATTGATTCCAGCTAGAGGCGACTTCACGCAGATTCGTTGAGAGTCGATTGAGATGATCGAAGGTCAGGAACCCATTTTCCAAGTTTAAAGTATACGGAAAGACATGCAGGTGATTCTATGGACCCTCTAGAAGAATGAAACCCTAACTCGACTTAATGACCGTGTGAAAGCCTTTGAACCTTAGGGTTTGCGGCAGTTCCTCGGCGCCATTAGTGAGGCTTGGGTTTTCCCTTCTACGGCTGGACCACCGACGCTGTGGCATGTACTCGATACTATTAAACTGTACCCGAGATGTTGAGCTCTTGGGGGATTGTGAGGTTCTGACGAGTCGATCGGATGATTCGACATCATTCGGATATCATGTGATGGGACACTGCTTGGGAGACTCCAGATACGAGCATAGCCGTCGGAGCGCAGTCTGTGTAGCCATGATGAGATGAGTCCGAATCAGTCGATAGTGGAGCAAGGTGGAGTAAAGAGTTTGCACGAGATTTCGACGAGATGACGTTCCACTCCGCTGACATCAGAGATGCGATATGCACGCTGAGGATGTGTTCGGCTAGATATCTTCTACTGAGTGATGAAGATACTGAGTTCGTGATTTCGAGTCCGTGTTAGAGATTTCGGGTGGACCGTAGCCGAGGACATTGCAGTGTGCAGATAAAGACGCGACGTCGAATGGTCGATGATAGAGACAAGCGGGACAAGAAGTTCGTGTGAGAGGCAGACGAGCTGTTACTACACCCCGTTAAGATTAAAGGCCGGACATGCATACAGAGGCGCAGAGATGCGACCAGCTTCCGAGGAGATGTTGTACTAAGGACGCAGAGGTCCAGAGAGCGAGAAAAGATTACGCCAGAGTACCAGCCTCCTTACAGTTTGGCTTAGGCAAGATCAGAAGAGACCTTAAGTAGGATTCCTTCCAGTACACTGCTGCAATAAGAGTTGCACCCAGGATCGGATGTGTGATATGCATTCAGAGGACCCGAGGTCGGCGCCAGAGATGTGCTGCTTTACGAGCGGTCGTGAGGATTGACCGAGAGATGACCAGGGAAGTGCAAGAACGGAATCGTTCCTGTCAGCACACCTGACCGGGCCGATGAGCCGATGGATTGCGAGTTGGTAATCTACAGGAAAGATCAGGAACCAGAGGCAGAGGACGCCAGCCGCGAGTAAGAGGCAAGTAGATATCTTGCGCCGCTAGCATCGGATGTACCGGTACCTTCTCGACCCTGAAGAAGGATATACCGACGACGGTAATTATGATTTGTGATTTGATTATCACGTATCCGTTGCTTTGGATTTCGGTATTTTGGGCGATCTATTCGCATGATTTAGTCTTAATGACTGAGTTTCATGATATTTGATTTTGTGCACCATGGTTGCACCTACTGGGTATTTATACCTTGTACATAATTATTACTCTTGAGCTGTTGATTGCGATTTCATGCCTATTTTATGCTGGTGATTTGATTTACGCTTCCAGCAGAGTTTCATGTAATTTTAGTGTTTTGATTTTGCACTCGGTATAGCTTATATGTACTTGTAGTGCATCGATATGTGTTTTGTGCCCGCAGCTGCACACGTTTATGATTTTCTTCATATCTGGATACACTTGGTATTGCTGTTTACGTATTTGAGTTATTGCTTGGTATTTGTGCATGGGATGCACCAGTTCTATATTTCGTGCATTTGTCGCACCAGTTTTATGTTTCTTGCGTTTATCGCATCAGATTTATATTTCGTGCCTTTATTGCACCGGATTTATATTTTGTGCATTACGATTGCACCTGACTTCGATTTGATGCCTTTCGGTATGTCGATTTTGATTGTGATATTGATGTGGATTCTTGCACTCCGTGCTTTTGACTGGACTTACGCATATTCGACGTTGCTATTGGATTTTGTGATTCCGTGCATATTGAGTGCGCAGGGTTTAGATTTTCATTCGTGCACGATGGATGCACCGATTTGGATTTCCGCGCATGTTGGGCGCATGTTTTGAGATACGATTTTGGTGCACACCCGATGCACTAAATTGAGATTTCTTCGTGCATGTCAGATGCACCGGGTTTTTGGCTGTCAGGCACACACGTTGCCTATGACAGATGCTTCGTGAACACCCGTTGCACCTAGATGCTGTTATGTGCATCTGTTTAGCACATATATGGATTTTGATTCCCGTGCGCACCAGATGCACAGGGTGGGTTATGTATATTTTTGAGATTTATTCCTTTTGGAACAGTACATTTTTATGATATTGGATATTATTTTCTTACTGAGCAGGACTAGTCAGTGGACAGTGCCTGGATATATTTTGCATGCATCGATAGTTATCGAAGGGATTTCCAAAGAGCGAGCTATAGTCTCAGTATATACCTACGTATCCGATATGACACAAAACGTTTTAAAAACAAGGAAACCCTTCTGATTATTTTCAAAATGGTGGAACGTGCTTATTAAACAAAGGATATATATACACATATATAGTTATTTTCTTATGAGAAACGTCCGCCACTGTGCAGTGTTACGCGCATCGCACAGCGACTTAAAAAGATTTGGCATACAGTTGCATCAGCTAATTACATGTATAGATTAGGTGTCTACATGTATAGTCTTGGTCCATATCATATTGATTTTGTATTGGATTTGACATTGTGTCATTACCATGACTCCGATGATTGCGGATGCTTGATGGAGTGTTGCTTTTGAGTTATCTGCTCAGTACTCATGCGCATGCATTGCGCTGTGACGTTTTATGTGTTGATGATTTCGGAGCCCCGACGACTTGGAATTCGTATCGAAATGTTTTAGAATTTGGGGTTTTAAATTTAAATTCGGGGACCGAATTTCTTTAAGGGGGTAGATTGTAACGTCTTCAAAATAATAAAATATGATTTTTGGGAAATTTTATAATTTAATATTATTTTAATGAATATTTTAATATTCTGGTATAATTAAATACAGATAAATGGGGAAAAATTATGGAAAATTCTAAAATAAGGTATTTTAAGGAATTGCCTCGTTTTCTGTGCATACCCCCATTTCCTCTAGTTTTGACCCTGAGTATGTCTAGTTTTGACCGATTCCATCTAGGGTGAAATCTGGGTTGATTTTCCTATGTTGGTGTATAATTTGGGACTTGTTTTAACATGGATTTTGGTATTTGGTGATTCATTCCTATCGGGTGGCGTTTGGACATCAACGACAAGTGGATTTTGATTGTGTTTACATGCGAGTCGATGGGTTTTTACCTATGCGGGTAGCGTGTGCCATTTTGGTTTCCGATGTGATTTTCATGTGCTTTAGCATTGTGATATACTTGTAGGTACCCCGCGTGATGTTGAGGCAAAGGAGGTGAAGATAGCGACATCGGCTTTGGCACACGAGAAGCAAGGTGAGTAGATTTATATCTACGGGGAGAAGTCGGGTGGATGGCGTATAGCACCCCCGCAGTCCGTGGTGATGTATACGAATACGTATACACACGAATATTTATATTGTGTTGTTTAGGGTTATTGATGGTAATAATGATATTTTGATGATAAGAATATATTGGTTTAGTATAGTGCGAACCCTAGAGTAGTGGTTGCACTCACACATACATTTACACACATACTTGCATTCATTCTTTCATTTATTAGAGTGCATATGATGGTGCGTATATCTACACATGGGTATGGGACTATGTGTTTATATACGGGATTTGAGGATGATAGGTGGTTTGAGATGATACTTGATGTGAGGCCGTGAGATCGGTGATGTGACATAGTTTGCCTTTGAGGTGCGATATGATAGTTTTAGCGGGCCTTTGGACATGTGCTTTACCCGCATTCATATTTTATAGATGGTGTCGATTTGTACTAGACTTACAGTAGTACCCCAGATTGTGTGATCTGATGATAAGTGATACCTGATATGTGATGAGATAGTGTGATATTGACCCCTACCCAGCTATTGGGATGCCGCACGACGATTTACCGTACGAGCCGATATTGATGATAGATCCGCACTCATGACTCGAGGGTATCATACGATATGTTATTGAGGCGAGATCACCGACTATCATATCTATATTTATATATTGACTCAGATTAGGTGGTTTCATACCCCTCCTGTCTAGATTATTTAGTAGACATTAGACTAGACCGAGTCATACCTATTTCAAAACTAACGAATCGGGGATATTTTAAAGATAAGAAGAAGGGTTATACGGATATTTTCAAATGATGCATCTTTTCTTAAAACACCGTAGCCCTTACTTTACCAAAAGCCCTGATTCGTCTTATTTCAAAAGGCAAGGTTGCATGACATATCTATTGGGGCAGGTTCTGTACTTTTGCGTTGATCATTCGTTTCCGCATATTCCTGCTATTTGCATTGCATCGCTTGTATTGTTATGACATTCAGTCATGCTGCTAGGACACCAGCACCATTATCGATGATGTATATGTTCCACGTACACTTGTTGCCGGCTCACACACTCATCATCGATAATTGCCATGTCACTACACTATAGTACTATTGCATTCATGATATGATTCTGGCATGGCATATTGTACACTTATACCTGTACACATATATAGATGATTCTAGCTTGATTAGGGATTTGGGAACCGCAAGATACTCTTTAAAAACAGATCCTTTTAAAAGAGCGGTCTCCCTCGACATGTGCACATTATTATTCCATGTTGCATGACTTACTGATATGCTTGCATTACTGTTACATGCCGCATACATCATGCTTTGACTGTACGCATTGAGATATGTTGTTTCTATGATATTTCTGGATTTGGGAACCGAGGGTATTTCAAAAGAGAATATGTCATTTCTTTAAAAAACCCGGTTACCCTTGATATGATATTTCAGTGCGTCCACCATGTGTTTTCTCGGTGCTGAGAGCGATATGTGTAACCCGAATCGAGGCGTGGATGAGCCGATTGCGGGTACATGGTGGACCCGGTATGGTTCCCCTCGGCAAGATGATCGATGAGCTTTGCCGATTGAGCCTGGAGGCGGGCGAGTACCTACCGGTGATTGGTTGGACCTGGCGGTTATCCGGAGGATACCGACCAGAGTCGATAGATGTTTTGGGCATACTGCCGGGGCCGAGGGCCGATACCGCAGACAGAGCCCGCGGGCCGATCCGGACTGACGGAGCCCGATATATGAGGATTTACGTGCCGATGCTGGGCACAGTTTTCATGATGTTTTCGGGTGTCGATGCTGGGCACCCTGGTTCCATGATTTTGATGTGTCGCGAGGGACACGGGTCGTTATATCCTCATATTATTTCCCATGCACATGATTCATGATATTTACATGCATGGTGGTTATTGTCAGTGGGTGACGAGTGGACGGGATCCACGAGTGTGCAGATTTGATTACATTGGTTATACCTCATATTCATGACATGCTATTACCTGAGGCACTAGCACGAGCACTTGGCATTACACTCATGTAGAGATTACATTGCCAGTTTAGCATGCTTCAGCTTTATTCATATTGAGGTTTATTTATTATCTGATCGTATTGACCTAGGATAGGTCATGCATTCGATCTCTGCTTGTAGATATTTTCTATTCACGAGTTGGCAACTCACCCCCGTTGTGCCCCAGTTCTTGCAGGTTTTTGCCGTACAGATTCCATAGCGACATTTATGGCACACTGCTTCCTTATGGGTGACTTGCTTGGATAGGTGGGTTCTTTTGTATCAGAACCGCCATTGTTCATGTATCATTTATTGTATCTAGAATTTCCATCAACCAAAACTTGTATATTGTTTCAGACTTAGAAAACAGTGTTGTTTTATTTCGACCTTAGAGTCGCGCTAGTAGTATTACGGTTTTCTGGCTGTTTTGAGTTTCTTTTTTTTGGGTTTTGATCCTCGCCCTTTGGCGTTGTATATTATTATTGCTTGCGTGGTTGTGACCGTCGATGGACGAAGAGCTAGCTCCCGCTTGGGGATGCCTTTTATCATTTCATATATATTATTCTTGTTGTACCCCGTTCGGGGCCAGTTTTTACAAAGGAAACTCTGCCGAAATTTTCAGGAAAGGTTACACATTTTAAAAAAATGCATATTCGGCTTAGTTATTTAAAAACTTTGATCTCCAAACATGATTTCCTTACTTTTCAAAAACAGTTTTTCCTTATTTACTCTTTAAATGGTTTTAGATTGCTGGGCTTTTGGCTTACTTGGATCAGATGGGGTCCTATAGACTTCATATGGTTCAAGGGCCAGTCACGTGCTCTTTCGGGTCGTGACAAAAAAATACAAGTGTGAATAAAGAGATGATAAAAAATGAACACTGGTTTTTGTGATTACTTAAGGCTGCATTAATAGAAAAAATATTTAGCGAGGGTGCTTCATCACCTAGTGCCTTAGACCAACTGGTTTGGGAGTCACTGCTAAAGCCTTAGGTGTTACAAGACTAGGAATTACACTTTAATGCGCAAACACATCTTGTAATCGGATGTTGGTACCTCAAGAAGTATTAACGGTCGCATGAAGGATGTGTAAGCAAAATTCATCTAAAATTCACCAATTAAAGAAGTGCTTTGGACGACGAACAAGAGTATGATTGCTTGATTTGAATTTCCAAGTGTAGGGGTGATATATACACACACGTAGGGGTATGTGATTGGGGTTTAGATAAGAGATAGGAATGAAGAATAGGACTTATATCTTTAATAGAGATGATAAAAATTCCTAAGTTGAGATGGAACCCTAGAAGGAAAACTTAAGAGATGCCAAAAGCTAAGTAGGTCTGCAGAACATATATAATCTTAAGTTAAATGATAAGGAAGTGTGAAGAATATGGGTGGATAATTTACGAGTCGACGATAATAGAATTTCTTGTTAGAAAACCTAATTGGAGAATAAAAGTCGAAAAGCCGAATTGATAGGATTTTATGGGTAGTATCCGCTGAAAACCCTCAGGAGACAACACTCCTCATACTAGGGACACCTAGAGGTTTAACGGCTTGTTGCACGAGCTCAGTGCAATTGCGTTTCCCTGCGAAAGTGAGGTTGGATTTTTGTTGAGAATAAAACTAGGTTTGCTCGAGAACGAGCAAAAGATAAGTTTGGGGGTATTTGTTCATATCATAATTTTGCATTCTTTTAGACTCCATTCTTAAGCATTTTACAAATAAACAGGTACTTTTGACCCATGTTTGCTACATAGTACAGGTTACAGGTTCTCGGAACGAAAACAGTGAAAAAGATAAAAGACGATGCAAAAGTGAGACTACGACCAACAAATAAAAGGATCTTGATCAAGCCTACACAAAGAACAAGGCAGCGCAAGGTTCAAGACTTCGACACGAAGCAACGTTAAAAGTCTACTACAATTATTCACTGCGGAGATCTGGGAGAGAACGAGAAGACATCCTAAAGAACCAACTAAAGAAACAGGAAGCAAAAATCAACCAGAAGCAGCACAAGAAAAACCAACCCACGAGCCTCTTATTTGGCCGCGGAACCGCGGCCAAACCTTGCCTATGGCCGCGGTTCCGCGGCCGAGTTGAGCCCGGGTTGGTGGAAATTTTTACCATAAAGTGTGGCGGCGCTGACTAGTCTTCCTAGGGGTATTTTTGTAAAAGCATACATGCGGCAATTGTAAACCTAGGGTTTTCTATGTCCTATAAATAGAGGCCCAAATTCTTGTATTAGGTCATGCCTCTTTTCATTAATAAAATTCAGAATTCTTTTGAAGTTTGGAGAGCATCAATTTGTAAGTAATTTCTTTATTTTGCCCTAGTTCTTAGTTTTAATTTCTGCCCTAGATAGATCTATTCTTTGCCTTAGTTTTAAATCTAGATTAGAATTTTTATTAATCTGCAGTAGTTAATTAATCTCTTAACTCTAAAAATAAAAATCATGTTTTTCGTAGATCCCTTAATGAGCGAGTAGTTTCCTCGCTTATTAGGGTTAGGAATAGGGAAGGGTTTGAGAGATGGAGATCTCTCACCCTTTTCTTGCCCATCACATGTTAATAATTAGGACTCCATGCATACATGCATATTCCGCTCCCTACGGCACCCTACCCACGAGGTAACGATGATACCGTAGTATAAAAGACCGGATATGCATGTTTTACATGGAGGTTAAGGTAAGGATTAAGAAAGGACAGACAAGGATCTAGAGGAAGAAACATAGTTTCTTCCCGATCATCCTAATCCCATTTATTAATAATTACCATAACTCCTAAAAAGATCTAATTTAGGGCATTAAAAGAGGTGGGAAATTTTATTTTACCAAACTTAACCTAAACCTAATCCTAGCAAGTTTCCTAAATCCTAGTCTAAATCAAATTAGTTTTAGTGATAAAGATCCAAACACCATTTGGAATTAGCTCGTTAGAACGACTAGGAAATATACATCATCCCTGTGGACCGACCCGTATTCACCGGCTAGCTACCAAGCGACGCCGTTCTTGATTGCGGTTAACATACATTTTTGATCATAAATCTCATCCAAATCATCAGTTACGATCCTCTATGGGTGTTTGGGTGCCCTGCCTACTCGCTCGTTGTTGTAGGGTTCCTAGGCACCCTAATGAGGTCTCACAAGGCATCGAACATGCCATTTTCAAATTTTAACGTGCCGAGAAACCCTAAACTACGGATCGTTTGCTAGAAAACTAGGCGAAAAACAATCTAGTTAACAACTTAACTAATGGGATATCGGAAATACAACCTTTGTAGATCCAGTGCTCCACCTCCATAGCTCCGCAACGAAGTCGTCTCCGCTGTCCAAAAGGAATCCGAGCTCTAGAGTCGGCTTCGTCGGAGAAAAAGCGAGCTAGGTCGTCGATGTCCATGCCGAAGATGATCTACGTCGAGGTATCGCTAAATCAAGCTCCACCTTCACCAAGCCCTAAAAACTTGTGAAGGAAACACACTCTACTACTTGGCAAGAGGTAGAGGATGAAGAAATAGGAAGTAGGTAAACTTTAGATTTGGATTTCTCACTTGTTTCATCAATCCACCATTGATGAAGAAAGCTTTTCTTCTTTGAAGAAGATGAAGAAGAAGAAGCTAATTCTTATGATAAGAATATTAGAATATTAAAGAAAAATCAATTCTTATCATATAATGAACCATGGTTAGATGTAGAGAGTTAACTAAGGTTTAAGTGAGTGGTTAGGGTTAAGCATGAGACAAAATGGTCATAAAGTCAAAGTCTTCATGAAGGTTCATGAATGAACAAAAGAAAGCAACCATTTTCCTCATTTTGCCTTTTCTTTTTCCAAAAAGATAAATGAATAAAATGAAATCAAAAACCCTAATCACCCACTTAACTATAGTTTAATTCTTTACACTTAACCATAAGGCATGTATCATCAAACATGATACAAGCAAGTGCACAAAACTATATCGAATATACAATGTGCACACCCGAGCGAGAAAATCCATTTAAAGTGAACCGATACTAGTTAATGCAAAGTAATATATCAAATATATAATTATGCATTAAATCATTAAATCAACACTTGATTTAATGATCCGGTCATATCGCATATAACCGACTAATATCTACAGTAACATCTGATCGAATCAACACTTGATCCGATAACCCGGCTATATCGCATATAACCGATCAATGTCACATATCGCGAGAATCAAATACAGTATCACATACTGGTATCATTCTCGGTCCCGCACATATCTCATATGCGTTCCTATTTCGTTTCGCTTGAGCCAGGAAACCTCTGTGTAGGACTCTAAAGACTCGTCAATACGCCGGCAGCAGATGATGATCATATCAAGCATCCACAAGCCGCAAGCGGTCTACTAAACGTAACGGCCACCCGGGTATTGAGCGATCTGAAGATCGACGAGCAAGCCCGCTCACACTCCAGTGAATCCAACCAGTAACACTACCGTACAGTCCGGTCTGATCGTCTGATATGTCGCATATCTTGCCTAGGGGTGGTAAACGTCAGACCCCAATAGCTCAATAAGTCGTGTCGATATGAGGTCTATAACAATTCGAGATACTACTGGTAACACTTACCAGTAAATCTCAGCAACCCTGGCCAGGGATTTCCTGTTATAGCCAATCGAACACAGCGCAACATCAACTCCCTATACCGGGAGAGACGAATCCCCTCCTATCGCTCATTGTCTCCATGTGACTCGGGACTGTACCCAAAAACCACCGTTTTGCACGCCCTCTTGGACGTGGTAAGATGGAAATCAAAGCACAGTGGGAACCACACAAGACTCTATGACGATCTCGGGTCTACAGACTAACCTGTACCAGTGTCACCAGAGAACTGCCATCTGACGTGAGGTATAATACCATCTGGGAGTTCTCGGCGAGTCCGTCCAGTGTACCCAGTCTCTACTGAGCACCCGTATATCATCTCTGATGTCAAACACCGATGGATATGGGATCATCCATCGCCCATCTATATGGGTCGAGAAGGTATACGCTAGTCTACTCTGGTATATCGATGCCCCGTCTCGATACACCCACGACTAGGGACTTTGAAGGATGTACTTATAGACTACCATGTCCCCACTAGTATGATCCGCATCATAGTCCAGGTAGTCAAGTACAAATCCTAAGGGCTTTACCAACATGTAACAGAGAGACAATCAGCATACACGTTAAGGTAAAGGGTAACCAGATAGCATACTATCATGTCGAGCAAGAAAGTCCTCCCTATATATGTTCCAGCATCCACTACAATATACATCCTATGTACAGTAATGGCCTCTAGGGCATACATATAACTAACAGTTGTCACGCCCCGCTTCTCAGAGTACGCTAAAATGGGCACGTGACATAGCCAACCATGCTACCTGTGGGTAGGAAGTATCCATCCACAGTCACATTACGGCTGTAGAGATATCAAGAACAAAATAAAACTATCTAAAACATGTCCATAATCCAAGATAACATGAGTCAAGAATAATAAAATGCGGAAGCGAAAGATCCAATACAAAATAACTGGAATGTATGTCCCATAATGCGGGCTCACATCAGGAATAAAAATGCAGGAAGAAAAACTAACTACTGTTGACACTCACAGCTCAGCCTGTTGGCTGAAGTACTCCTGCTCGGACTGCAACAGTGGTACAGAATCTGGGCCATGCAAAACCCAGACGTCGGCGCGTCATGTCATCAAATAATAACATATAAACAGGGTAACAGGCAATGCAAATATAAACATGAATAAAGCAAGGGTAACAATAATATAAATCAGGGCAGTGCAGGGCAATGTGCAGTGGGTAAACTAAACTGTTCTATCGGGTTTTCTGTTCTAAAGTCTTTGAAATCAAATTGATGAATCATCGATGTAACTCAATAGTATCCCGTGCATACCCGGGACCACGGCCCAGATTCTCGGGCTGAAACCAAGACATGCCGCTAGGCACTAAACAGGAATATGTACAGATGAATGATGTCAGCAGCATCATCCCAAGGCTGGCCTAGCCTCTAAAACTGATCAGAACAAGTAGCGAACTGTTGAGTTACAAGTCAGGTTTCACCTTTGATTTCCCCATACCCCCAAGTTATATGTGTATGTCAAGTCAGGTATTCCGTACTCAAGAACTAATGCCAACACAGGATCAGGTAAGCAGGTTTGTCTGGATAGACAACAGAAACGGTCCATGAGGACTACATGTCAGGTTTGTTGGCATTAGACACAAGATCAGGTAACGAGTCAAGTCATGGTACATCAGGTCAGGTCAAGCAGTATACGGTACCATGTCGGGTCAATCAATATGTATGTAGCAAGTTAGGTCAAGATGTAAACGATATCATGGTGTGCTCATACTCAGTTACATAATCAAGCATGGTTATCAACAATATAAATCTAAGCAACGAATTAAACAATAAAGAAGCTTCAATTAATTAGCAGCACAGTTATCAGTTGTGTTTCAGAGGTGATTTCAACGTTATAAGAATACAATATGACAGTTATGGCTGTTAAATCATGTTAACAAGTTTAAGAATTTTATGGATGCAATGATATACATATATATAGGTTCAATGGATGAAATCACAGCTAATACAGGTTAAATGTACACGAGTGTCCGAATGAAGTAAAACTATAGAGAAAGTGCCATAGGCTATGTCAATAGTGAAAGTGTGATTAAAATACGTAGATGTGGTTATTAAGTTCAATACAGTAATTGCAAACGGTAGGTTCCAAGCTTGGAAGAATAAAATGATATAACACGACATTGAACACGAAAATGGGAAATTATAGTACTAAAGTTAAACTGCAGGTTTAGGGTATTATCAATGTATATGTAAATATTATTTAGCATGTAGCAAGGGGTACTTCCCTCGACGGGTCGCGAATCGGGAAAACGGAATGTTAAACGTCGGTGGGGAAATCTCGCGACGGGCGCACGGTTCACGGAATGAACCCAAACGACGAACAGTGGAACCACACAGGTCAGGGTATCTCGTTGGATCGTCGAGACACGTTGCCGGCACGACCGGATTCCGGCGAGACACAAAAACAGTGAACAATCAAGAATGCAAACAAGAAAAGAAAAGAAAATAAAGAAGAAGGGAAGGAGGATAGAGAAGGGGGTGCTTACGATGATCTGTGGGGTGGTTGTGGTCGCCGATCACATCGACGGGGCTCCGGCGGTCAGCCTACGATGACGGCGATAGAACTACAGATCAAGAAACCATGAGCAGAGAAGAAAGAAGAAGAAAGGAGAAGAGGAGAGGGAGCATCACTCACGGAGGGGGTGTGCGCGAGGGCCAGGGGTACGGAGACGGGTCGTCGGCAGCGATTCCCGGCGGAGCAGACATGTGCAGGGGGCACAGCCTCACGTGCAGGGTGTTCGGGGAGATGAGGAAGGAGGAAGGATATGCAGTGGAGATGACGAGGGCGAGGAGGCGAGGAGGCTGGCGATGAGGGCGTCGGCGTTGGGGCGAAGACGAGGGAGGACGAGGCGGCTAGGTTTTCGCGAGGGTGGGTTCTGTTAAAAAGTAAAAGAGAGTTTGAGGAAGGGAAATATATATAGGAGAGAGAGAGAGGAGAGAGATAGAGAGGGGAGAGAGATAGAGAGGAGAGAATATTGGACTCTAGTGCCGCGAGAAGAGAGAAGAGAGAGAAAGAGAAAGGGAAAGGGAGAGAGAAAAGTAGAAATGGTGGGGCCCACGGGGTGAAAGAATGATGGGGATTGGCTGGGATGGAAAATTATGAAAGATTTTAGGAAAAGGAAAAAAATACTCTGGGGGGTTCAGTTAGGAAAACTTTTTGAAAGATTTTTAAGATGATAGGAAAAAATTATATGGGTTGAAATTATATTCGTTGGTTTTGAATGATATAAAAAAAAATATGATTTGGCGCAAATGCAAAATATTTCCAAATTGCGCCCGGGTCGGGTCCAAAAATTCGAAATTGAAAAAAGAAAATTTTAGGCGGGATCCAAAATTTAAAATGAAGTATTTTATGATCAAAAAGCATACCCCCAAAACGGACACACGTACGTGCGCGTAGCCATCCAAACTCGCCCGTTTCACTGAACGGGACGAGAACACGATGCAAGGACGCTACAACAGGGTTAGGGGTGGGTGTCAAGCATGCCATGACAAATATTTTTAATTTTATTTTAGATGCCTTAATTTTTTATATGCAGAAGTGAAATGTCGGGTAAAATTTATACTAGCAACAGTCAATTAGGATCAAAGAAATAAATACCATATACCATTCATACGGTAACAGAAACTAGTAGCATTGGGCTCGGTTGTTACATTATACCCAACTACAAAAGGATTTCGTCCTCGAAATTCCAAGAATACAAAGATAGACGACAAATAACTACAAGAAAAGATGAGGAAACTTCTGCCGGATTTCATTTTCTCGTTCCCAAGTGGACTCTCCATGCGAGCGATTACCCCAAGAAATAAGTACAAGAGGGATAACCTTGTTCTTAAGAACCTTTTCCCTTCGATCCACAATTTCAACCGGTCGCTCCTCAAAAGTCAAGTCTTCTCGTACCGTCAGCTCCGAATGATCCAATACATGCGTTTCATCTCGAACATACCTACGGAGTTGAGATACGTGAAACACATCGTGCACATTCGCCAAGGACCGCGGTAACGCCAGACGATACGCTACCTCGCCAACACATTCCAAGATCTCAAAGGGTCCAACGAATCGAGGACTGAGCTTTTCTCGACTTCCAAAACGAATCACCCCTCTAGTCGGTGATATCTTCAAGAATACCAAATCACCCACGGCGAACTCTAGAGGTCTTCTCGACGTATCTGCCCAACTCTTCTGTCTGTCTTGAGCTGCCTTCATATGATTTCTGATAGTGTTAACCTTCTCAACTGTCTGCACAACCAAATCTGGTCCCAATAATCTTCGTTCACCGACATCGTCCCAACAAACAGGTGAACGGCATTTACGACCATACAAAGCTTCAAATGGAGCCATCTGGATAGTTGACTGGAAACTGTTGTTGTAAGAAAACTCCACCAAATGTAGATGATCCTCCCAAGACCCCTTGAAGTCCAACATGCATGCTCTCAGCATATCTTCAAGAGTTTAGATTGTTCTCTCCGACTGACCATCAGTTTGAGGATGATAAGCTGTGCTAAACTTCAATCGAGTCCCCAAACTTTCCTGTAAACTCCTCCAGAAGTGTGATAAAAACCGAGTGTCACGATCGGACACGATGCTTACCGGTACTCCATGCAATCTTACAATCTCCTGCATGTACCTCTCTGCCAAAGTCTCTGTTGATTGACCAATCCGAAAAGGGATAAAGTGAGCTGCCTTAGTCAATCGATCAACAATCACCCATACCGCATTGTTGCCTTTTGGACTCCACGGTAAAGCCGTCACGAAATCCATGGTTATATGTTCCCACTTCCACTGAGGAATCGGAAGTGGTTGCAATAAACCAACAACCCTTTGATGTTCAGCCTTAACTTGCTGACACACCAAGCACTTTGCCACAAAGCGAGCAATCTCCCGTTTCATGCCTTCCCACCAGAAATGCTGTCGAATATCTCGGTACATCTTTGTGCCTCCAGGATGTACAGAATAAGCTGAACTGTGTGCCTCCTTTATAAGTTCTTCACGAGTATCTCCCTTTGGTACACACAAACGGCTACCATACCTCAACGAACCATCTTCGTGGATCAATAAATCTGTTCGTAGTCCAGCTTCAACCTGTTCTCGAAACTTTTGCAATCTAGGATCCTGGGATTGCTCTGCTTTAATATTCTCAATCAACGATGAATGTACTTGCAGCTGCATCAACTGTCCCGAAGAATGCGGTAGCACAACCTCCAAGTCAAATCTTCGAAAATCTTCAACGAGCTCCTTCTGCATAGTCAACATCTGAATTTCTGGTAACCGACTGAGCGCATCCGGCATGACATTAACCTTCCCTGAATGGTACTTAAGGTCAAGATCGTAGTCGGCCATCAGCTCTAACCATCTACGTTACCTCATATTAAGCTCCTTCTGCGTGAACACATACTTCAAGCTCTTATGATCCGTGAAAACTTCGACCCTTTCGCCCAAAAGGTAATGTCTCTAAATCTTCAAAGCGAAGATCACAGCCGCAAGCTCCAAGTCGTGAGTTGGGTAATTCTTCTCATGGGTCTTCAACTGTCTCGATGCGTACGCTACAACCTTCCCATGCTGCATCAAAACACATCCCAATCCTTTCCCAGATGCGTCGCTGTGAATCACCAATCCTCCGGAATTGTCTGGCACGGTCAGAATAGGGGCGGTTATCAATCTCTGCTTCAACGTCTCAAAAGCTGACGCACATTTATCCGTCCATATAAAAGGTACCTCCTTGCGCGTAAGCTTGGTCAACGGCTCCGCCAGACGAGCAAAGTTCTCCACAAATCTCCTGTAATATCCGGCGAGTCCAAAAAAGCTTCTTATCTCCGCAACATTCTTTAGAACCGGCCAATCACGAACTGCTGCAATCTTTTCGGGATCGCGGCGATTCCATCGCCAGACACAACATGCCCCAAAAATTTTACTTCTTCCAGCCAAAACTGGCACTTACTCATCTTCGCATACAACTTCTCCTGTCTCAACGTCTGCAGCGCGATCTTCAAATGTTCCGCATTCTCTTCAAAACTCTTCGAGTACACCAGAATATCGTCAATGAACGCCATAATAAACTAGTCCAAGAATGGTAAAAAGATTCGGTTCATCAAGTCCATGAATATTGCCGGTGCATTTGTTACTCCGAAGGGCATCACTAAGTATTCGTAATGTCCATACCGAGTTCGGAACGCCGTCTTGCAAATATCTTTTGCTTTCACTCGGACCTGATGATATCCGGATCACAAATCCAGTTTCGAGAATACTCTCGCGCCACTAAGCTGCTCGAAAAGTTCGCCAATGCGAGGGATCGGGTACTTGTTCTTAATAGTCACCCGGTTTAATTCTCGATAGTCGATGCACATCCTTCTTGTGCCATTCTTCTTCTTTACTAGAAGAACTGGAGCTCCCCAAGGCGAGTTACTGCTTCGAATCTAATCCATCTCAAGCAATTCAGCAACCTGTTTCTTGACTTCTTCCAACTCTACTGGTGCCATTGGATAATACGCTTTGGATACTGGCGCTGCACCAGGAATAAGATCAATTGCGAACTCCACGTCTCGCTTCGGCGGTAAACCCGATATATCTTCAAACATGTCCATAAAATCACGAACGACAGCTGGCTCCTCACTTTTATCAACTTCCATTGATGCAAGAATATTGTTTATCGGCCTAGCCCTAAACTCGACTGGCCCGACAGAACTGCTTCCCCCAGTGAAGCTAAACTCGGGATGTCCGGGAATCTGGAAAATTACTTTCCTTGCCCTACAATCAATGTGAGCCTGGAAAGTGCCAAGAAAATCCATTCCCAAGATGACCTCGTAGCTGCCCGTATCAATCACCAAGAAATCTGCAAAAAGCTCACGTCCGCACACAACAACTGTACAATCTTTACATTCCCTACTAGCTATGATTTTCCCATTCCCAGTGTGTATGTCCCAGAAACTAGACAGGGTCGTGCAGGTGATCAAGTGTGTAGCTATAAACTTGGACGACATAAAACAATGGGATGCACTAGAATCAAATAACGCTAATGCGGGAAAACCATGAACGAGTAGAGTACCTGAAACAACTTCTCCTGATGCCTTAGATTCTTCAGCTGTCAAGGTAAAAGCTCGAGCCTGATTAGGTCCTTGAGTCAGTTGTTTCTGTCCCTGGAACGGTCTTTGCGGAGGCTTCTGAATATCATCCCTCGTATGAAGCTTCGACGGACAAGCACTAACAGCGTGATCTGCAGCTCCACAAACCAAACAGAGTCCCAGCCTCCTTCGACAATCCTTTTGCACGTGGCCAGGTAAATTGCAGTAGTTCAAGTCATGCTCTTTCTTCGATCGATGACAACAGGCTTCTTCATGGGTGTTACGCCTCGACGGTCCACTGGAATACCTCTGCGACCCTGAACTCGGTTTGGTACAAATGCCGGCTTCCTTACCGCAACTGCTGTCTGCTGCAAACTCCCCTTCATCTCAGATAGACTCTGCTGCTCTCGGGCTGCCGCAAGTACTTGTGAGAAAGTGGTCAAACTCAGGGAGATAATCTACCTCTGGATGTCCACATCCAAGCTACGCATGAACCTCCGTGCCCTGTCTGCATCGTTGGCAACTAAAGGTCCAGCGAATCTACTGAGTCTTGTCCATTCTGCTGCATGCACATCTACGGGTGCTCCATTCTGCTTTAGCCCGATGAACTTCTCTTCCATTTCCTCCCGTGCAGTCCGCGGGAAGAACTTCTCTAGGAAACTCTTCGAAAAATCCGCCCACTTGATCGGCTTGGGCAAGCGGTTCTCCTCCACAAGCCATCATTCTCGGGCGTAGTCCACTAACTGAATGCGTACCACATCAATTCTTTTCTTATCTGGAATCTGTGCCGCAATAAGCAAATTCTCTGTGTCAACTAGCCACTGCTCCGCTGGCAACGGCTCCTCCAAACCAGTAAATGCAGACGGACTCAAATGCCTGAAATCTGCTACGGTCCCTACTCGGTCAACTGGTCTAGCTCCAACATTGTTCACAGACTGCTGAACGATCTGCAAACCTTCCTGAAATGATTCCGCTTGCTGCTGGACCAGCTCGGTCTGTCTCTTTTGATTCTCCAGCATTCCCCTTATCACTTCAAGCATGGCGGCTTCGTCCACACGTCTTTGGTACGTCTTCAAATTCTTATCTGCCATATTCCTGAAATCAAAACACCCAACATTTGCATGATAATAGATTCAAAATATAGATCAAGGCTAGAACTCCAAGTTACTTAAATAGAGTGCCGCATTGTAACTATGCCGCGGTATCATAGCCACAATTACATAACTCCACCCAAGTCGCCTAAGTCCTAGAGATGACAAGGAATCGGGTTTTCGAGTCGATATGCAAAGGAAGTTTGCACATCGTAAAAGATATAATCAGAAAGAATGTGATTCAAGAATGGTAAAACGGCAAGGTGGCAGGACATGTTTCCTAAACACGGGTATTCTGATTCGTGTATTGGGTACAATACCCAACTACAAAAAGAATCAACCCGACTAATCTATGGCTCTGATACCAAAAGAACCATGTTACGCCCCGCTTCCCAGAGTACGCTAAAATGGGCACGTGACATAGCCAACCATGCTACCTGTGGGTAGGAAGTATCCATCCACAGTCATATTACGGCTGTAGAGATATCAAGAACAAAATAAAACTATCTAAAACATGTCCATAATCCAAGATAACATGAGTCAAGAATAATAAAATGCGGAAGCGAAAGATCCAATACAAAATAACTGGAATGTATATCCCATAATGTGGGCTCACATCAGGAATAAAAATGCAGGAAGAAAAACTAACTACTGTTGACACTCACAGCTCAGCCTGTTGGCTGAAGTACTCCTGCTCAGACTGCAACAGTGGTACAGAATCTGGGCCATGCAAAACCCAGACGTCAGCGCGTCATGTCATCAAGTAATAATATATAAACAGGGTAACAGGCAATGCAAATATAAACATGAATAAAGCAAGGGTAACAATAATATAAATCAGGGCAGTGCAGGGCAGTGTGCAGTGGGTAAACTAAACTGTTCTATAGGGTTTTCTGTTCTAAAGTCTTTGAAATCAAATTGATGAATTATCGATGTAACTCAATAGTATCCCGTGCATACCCGGGACCACGGCCCAGATTCTCGGGCTGAAACCAAGACATGCCGCTAGGCACTAAACAGGAATATGTACAGATGAATGATGTCAGCAGCATCATCCCAAGGCTGGCCTAGCCTCTAAAACTAATCAGAACAAGTAGCGAACTGTTGAGTTATAAGTCAGGTTTCACCTTTGATTTCCCCATACCCCCAAGTTATATGTGTATGTCAAGTCAGGTATTCCGTACTCAAGAACTAATGCCAACACAGGATCAGGTAAGCAGGTTTGTCTTGATAGACAACAGGAACGGTCCATGAGGACTACATGTCAGGTTTGTTGGCATTAGACACAAGATCAGGTAACGAGTCAAGTCATGGTACATCAGGTCAAGTCAAGCAGTATACGGTACCATGTCGGGTCAATCAATATGTATGTAGCAAGTCAAGTCAAGATGTAAACGATATCATGGGTGTGCTCATACTCAGTTACATAATCAAGCATGGTTATCAACAACATAAATCTAAGCAACGAATTAAACAATAAAGAAGTTTCAATTAATTAGCAGCACAGTTATCAGTTGTGTTTCAGAGGTGATTTCAACGTTATAAGAATACAATATGATAGTTATGGCCGTTAAATCATGTTAACAAGTTTAAGAATTTTATGGATGCAATGATATACATATATATAGGTTCAATGGATGAAATCACAGCTAATACAGGTTAAATGTACACGAGTGTCCGAATGAAGTAAAACTATAGAGAAAGTGCCATAGGCTACGTCAATAGTGAAAGTGTGATTAAAACACGTAGATGTGGTTATTAAGTTCAATACAGTAATTGCAAACGGTAGGTTCCAAGCTTGGAAGAATAAAATGATATAACACGACATTGAACACGAAAATGGGAAATTATAGTACTAAAGTTAAACTGCAGGTTTAGGGTGTTATCAATGTATATGTAAATATTATTTAGCATGTAGCAAGGGGTACTTACCTCGATGGGTCGCGAATCGGGAAAACGGAACGTTAAACGTCGGCAGGGAAATCTCGCGACGGGCGCACGGTTCACGGAATGAACCCAAACGACGAACAGTGGAACCACACAGGTCAGGTTATCTCGTTGGATCGTCGAGACACGTTGCCGGCACGGCCGGATTCCGGCAAGACACAAAAACAATGAACAATCAAGAATGCAAACAAGAAAAGAAAAGAAAATAAAGAAGAAAGGAAGGAGGATAGAGAAGGGGGTGCTCACGATGATCTGTGGGGAGGTTGTGGTCGCCGATCACGTCGACGGGGCTCCGGCGGTTAGCCTACGACGGCGGCGACAGAACTACAGATCAAGAAACCATGAGCAGAGAAGAAAGAAGAAGAAAGGAGAAGAGGAGAGGGAGCATCACTCACGGAGGGGGTGTGCGCGAGGGCCAGGGGCACGGAGACGGGTCATCGGCAGCGAATCCCGGCGGCGCAGATGTGTGCAGGGGGCACAGCCTCACGTGCAAGGTGTTCGGGGAGATGAGGAAGGAAGAAGGAGATGCAGTGGAGATGACGAGGGCGAGGAGGCGAGGAGGCCGGCGATGAGGGCGTCGGCGTTGGGGCGAAGACGAGGGAGGACGAGGCGGCTAGGTTTTCGCGGGTGGGTTCTGTTAAACAATAAAAGAGAGTTTGAGGAAGGGAAATATATATAGGAGAGGGAGAGAGAGACGGGGAGAGAGAGAGAGGGTAGAGAGATCGAGAGGAGAGAGAATATTGGACTGTAGTGCCGCGAGAAGAGAGAAGAGAGAGAAAGGGAAAGGGAAAGGGAGAGAGAAAAGTAGAAATGGTGGGGCCCACGGGGTGAAAGAATGATGGGGATTGGCCGGGATGGAAAATTATGAAAGATTTTAGGAAAAAGAAAAAAATACTCTGGGGGGTTCAGTTAGGAAAACTTTTTGAAAGATTTTTAAGATGATAGGAAAAAATTATATGGGTTGAAATTATATTCGTTGGTTTTGAATGATATAAAAAAAAATATGATTTGGCGCAAATGCAAAATATTTCCAAATTGCGTCCGGGTCGGGTCCAAAAATTCGAAATTGAAAAAAGAAAATTTTAGGCGGGATCCAAAATTTAAAATGAAGTATTTTATGATCAAAAAGCATACCCCCAAAACGGACACACGTACGTGCGCGTAGCCGTCCAAACTCGCCCGTTTCACTGAACGGGACGAGAACACGATGCAAGGACGCTACAACAGGGTTAGGGGTGTCAAGCATGCCATGACAAATATTTTTAATTTTATTTTAGATGCCTTAATTTGTTATATGCAGAAGTGAAATGTCGGGTAAAATTTATACTAGCAACAGTCGATTAGGATCAAAGAAATAAATACCATACACCATTCATACGGTAACAGAAACTAGTAGCATTGGGCTCGGTTGTTACACTCGTGAATCAGAAGGATATGACCAAGTTGGAATCAAATTCAAAAAAGTGTGTTTTCTTGGAATTCAAACTTGGTGTTAAAGGCTATAATTTAAGCGATCTAGAAAACAAAAAGGGCATTCATCAGCCGAGATATAATCTTCGATGAGGATTCCATGTTGAAAGACGTGGCTGGAGATAATAAGATGGCAGGTGGAGCATTAAGGGACAATGATTCGATGGAGGTGGAGTTATCTGGCGCTCATAAGGATACGGACTCTGAAGCTCAATTTCAGCCTATTGATGCGGAGGTGGATGGGCAGATTATGAAGACAGATGGTGAGGACCTACCCCAATAGGATCCACAAGCAATGGCATTAAGGAGACAACACGTACTCACAAGGCACCAGTCAGGTACGGCTTCGAAAATATGCTTGCATACGCTTTAGTCATTGAAAGTAGAGATCACAATTCTTATTAGGAGTCTATTGGGAAAGATGATAGGGATCGATGAATTATTGCGATGATAGAGAAGATGGAGTCAATTCGAAAGAATAGTACGTGGAGATTGACAGAGTTACCGAAAGGCAAAAGGGCTGGCTGCAAGTGGGTATTCAGAAAAAAGAAAGGCGAGCAATACATGACACGTTTAGTAGCGAAGAGTTTTGCTCAAAAGGAGGTGGTTGACTACAACGAGATTTTCTCTCCTTTAGTCAAATATACGTCTATTCGAGTGTTGTTAGCGAAGGTAGCTACTCAAGATTTAGAATTAGAGAAAATGGACGTGAAAACGACATTTCTGCATGATGAGTTGGAAGAGAAGATTTTCATAAAGCAATTTAAAGGATTTATAGAGCCTGGAAAGGAGGATCATGTATATGAACTCAAGCGGTCTTTATATGGGTTGAAGCAGTCTCCTAGGCAGTGGTACAAGCGCTTCGATCCTTCCATGAGGAAGACTAATTACTCTCGATATGAGTATGACAGCTGTGTATACTTAAAGTAGCTTAAGGATGGGTCTTCGATATATTTACTCCTATATGTCGATGACATGTTAATCGCGGTTAGGAGTTTGGTGGAAATAAAGGCGCTCAAAGCTTCATTGAGTGTAAAATTTGATATGAAGGATCTAGGTGAAGCAAAGAAGACTCTTGGGATGAAGATTATTCAAGACATGAAGGCTGGAAAGCTGTGGCTATCCCAAATCAAATATATTGAGAAGGTGTTGGAAAGATTCAACATGAAGGACTAAGATAGGTGAGCACCCCTATCGCCGGTCATTTCAATCTATCTTCCAAGGAGTGTCTAAAATCATCTGAGAAGAAGGAAAAGATGTCTCGAGTATCATATGCAAGTATGGTGGGATTGCTGATGTACGCTGTGGTATGCACACGTTTAGACATATCTTATGTGGTAAGTCTGGTTAGTCGGTACATGTCAAATCCAGCGAAGCTTCATTGGGAAGCGACAAAGTGGATATTTAGTTATCTAAAAGGAACTAAAGACCCCGGTTTATTTTTTACAAGTCAGAAGATAAATCGAGCTAGTTGTAAGGATACATAAATGCGGATTACGTTGAGAACTTGGAGGGTAAATTCCCTGCCCGATCCATCACTAGAGGGTAAATTCCTACCCGTCTATGCTAAGGATCTAAAGCCCTCCTTTTGAGGCCACCGAGCAGCTTCCCTGCCCGGTCCGTCCCTAGCGGGGAGATTCCTCTCATCTATGCTAAGGATCTAAAATCCTCCTAACGTGGCCGCCGAGCAGCTTCTCTGCCCGGTTCGTCCCGAATGGGTAGCTTCTTATCCATCAACGCCCAGGAGCTAAAGCCCTCCCAAAGAGGCCACCATGCAAATTCCCGCTCGGCTAATCTCCGAGGGGTAGATTCCTGCCCTACGAAAACATGGGTCTAGGAACCAGGTAAAGGAGGAATCAGTCGATACCGACCTTCCTACACTTGGATATCTTTCGATTCATCCTAAATGAACGATCGCCATCTCGACTTTGGGGAGCGGGAGGGCACCGACCTTCCTACACTAGGCAAATAATCGGCTTACACTTGACGCACGATCGTTATCTAAAAAGCTGGGTATCGACCTACGGCATAACACTCGATTCGAGGAAAAAACCGACGAGCTGAAGTACTCACGCGGAAAGCACATATTCATGCAGAGGAAAATAAGATCAGCTTTATCTATATCCCAGGAATTTTTACAAGGTATTCTGGGCTCCCCAGCCTTACTAAAAGTGCCCGGAGGCTTACAAAATTTGAAAAACGAAAAACAAAAAGGGCACAAGGCAAAAAAGCTCATGCCGCAGGTTCCGCCGGGGTCTTGCTTTGCACGACACCACCCTTAAAGGCTGGGGCTTATGCCTCCATAACCGCCTCTCCCCCGACAGGCACTTTGGCGCTAGCCACTTGCGGCATATCCCCGGGGAGCGGGAACTTGGCGCGGAGCTCACCGTTGGAAAACTCCGGCATTGACGCCTTGACGGCATCAAGAGCCTCATACCAAACGATGGCCGGGGCTTCGGCGAGGTCGGCGTAGAACTGATCTGATGCCTTATATCCCCTCCACGGCCTTCGCCGCCCGGCTCTCGGCGAGCTTCACCGTGCCTATCGCCGTCTGAACGTCCTTCCTGAAGGCGTCCCTCGACGTCTTCATCGCGTTGTAGAGGCTGTTAGCCTCTTCCAACTTCGCTTGCATAGCCCAATGGGACTCCTTCAGTTTCGAGTTCGCCAAAGCCTCGACGACCAACCGCGAGTCGAAGATAGCCGCCTTCTCCTCGCCCTTTTCCAGTTGGAGGCGAAGTTCTTCCTCCCGCAAGGAGGTTTCGCCCACCTTATTCATGGCCGGTGCTACCTCCTCGGACTCCATGGCGGCAAGGAGGGCGAAGTGATGAAGGACCTGAGGAAAACAGCAAATGGGTTAGAAAACTCGAACCGATAAAAATGTACCTGAGGAACTTTTTGAGAAAGGGAAAATACCGACCTGAACTGCCTCCTGAGCTATTGCGGCCACTTGGGCCTTCATGGTTCCCCGGGGAATTTTCTTCCCGGCCGCCGCCTCCATGTCCGCAAACAAGCTGACGGCCACAGATAGCCCAGAGGGAATCCAAATGCAGAAATCGCCCTCCTGCACTGGGATCCCGGAAGGAGACGCCCGAGACGTCGTCCTCTTATGTCTTTTGAGAGGATTTCAGTAGGCTCAGCCTCCTCATCCTTCCCCCTCACCCGAGACGCCGGGTCCCTCGCATGCTTATGATCCCCCCGATGCGTTTCTCCGGGGCTCGAGACGCGGCAGAAGGCTTGGTTGGTGGGGTAGGCCTCGGAGCCGGGTTGAGACCGAGTCGGGACGAGCTAGCGCCCTCAGTCTTCTTCCCGTAGGCTTTTGCGGCCATGGCAGATAGGAATTTTGATCGATCCATGGGATCTGCAAAAAGAAGAACACACAAACAAAAGAGCATTAGTGACGACGAAAGGCAAAGGAAATTTATCTAAAGTCTAAACAGATCGTCCAAAGCCCCGACTTACTCAGAAAATGCGCAGGGTCGAGCCCAGCCCAGCTCAGAGCGTGCTTAGACAGCAGGACATCGGCCCGCTGGATCAGCTCTCACAGAGACACCGCCCTTGCCTCATGGGAGGACGACTGTTTCTCCCTCGGGCAGTCAACCCTGTGCCACTTTATGGGCACAAGCCAATGCTCGCCCTCAGGCGGCCCGACGAATATACACTTCTCTTTCCACTCATGGATGGAAGAAAGGACGACTATATCTCCAGACCCAGCCATCCCACCCTTGCATTTTTAAACGAGAAATACACCCAACTCGGCTCATCTTTGCTTATGCCGGGATGATTCTTATAACAAAGGAATGATACAAGGAGGGTCAAACTGAAGGGGATATTTTCAAGTTTTAACCGGACCAGAAACCCGAGGAGGATTCTCCACGAGTTTCGCGCTAGCTGGCCTGGGGCAAGTTGGAAGCAACGAAGCACCATATATACCTCGGTTAGAAAGGGCAGACGCATTCCCGTCCAGAATACTTTCAAATACAGGGCGATCTCCTCCCCCTGCACCTGGTCCACCCGTTCACTCTCTTTAGCCAAACGGAGTGAATAGTTAGAGGGGATATGGAACCGAGCCTAATTTCGGAAAGCTCGTCCAGACTCCCCAAAGCAGAGGGCGCATCGCGGGCGTTCTCGATGTGCACCTTAGGAGCCTTTGTTGCCGCCCAACGGCGGGTGACAGGAGCGGCCCTAACTCATGGAGGCGAACCCGATACAAAGGACGAAGAAGAAGAAGAAGAATCCTCTTGGCTGTCTCAGGCCGAAAAGGAAGAAGACCTACTGGATTCGGCCCCAGCAACTGGAGTCTCATAGTCCGACTCTACCCCTACTACCTCTACAGATTCCTCGGATGAAAACATCTAACCTGATTCAATGGAAGGGACTCGCCGAGGAAAAATTAACAGGGGATCCAACCTAAAGTGGAGGAGCGACGGGCTATCTTCAGCGATGAAAGGAAATTGAGGTAAAGTGTCGGCCTTAGGATGGTTCCCCCTTATTTATACACCCTAAAGGAAGCATCTAACGGCCCAGATCGATTCCCGCTAAAACGAAACGTCGCGCCTGCCAGCCGTCAAAGCTCCACATGGCGATCGGCCATTGGAGACATCCCTTCGGTTGCAGATGACAGTGACAGCATGTCACG
Source organism: Agapanthus africanus (assembly GCA_030015575.1). Classification (NCBI taxonomy): domain Eukaryota; kingdom Viridiplantae; phylum Streptophyta; class Magnoliopsida; order Asparagales; family Amaryllidaceae; genus Agapanthus; species Agapanthus africanus. The sequence continues at coordinate 394,142,557 of CM057343.1, forward strand.
TCCGCCAATCCAGATCGGACACGTGGCCTGTAGCCCAACATCCGAACGAGCGAATCGGCGTCTCCTCTTTAATGCGTGATCATTTCGCTGATCCGCTGATATTGTCGGAGATACGCGCGAAGATCCAGGTGCTCAGGGATACACCACATGGGGTCAGAGATCTGAACGACGCAACTGCCCTACACCACGTCGTCCCGGAAATCCGCACCAAGGATTCTCGGCAATAGACCGCGCCAAGAAAACAGAGTTGGCCATTCTCGACTCGACCCATAAATAGGTCGGAACGAGAGTGGGGGCTAATGATGATGCTCATAAGTGGGAATTCCTCAGATCACGACACGTGGCGAACGACGTGTCACCCGCAACGACTCACTAGACTCCTGGGGGCTATTGAGGTAAAATCAGAGTGGATCTTTGATGACTTTCCTTGGTTCGTCCCCGAACTTAAAGTCCTCCTTTACCCAAGAGCGACCCGGCTGCCGAACTGGCGCCCATCCTCTTGCGCCCGTCTCCAAGCTACTACAGATGCAATACCCAGTTCTTTTGTACACCAATATCCGTACTTATATAAAGTGTTGCTTACAAAATTTGTTTGTTTATATTTATAATTATTTTATTTATTTTAAAACCCTAACCTTTAAACCTACCCAAACCCTAACCCTATTTCTATTCCCTTTTATATTTTCTCCATTTCCCAGCCCAGCCCACCATTCCTTCCCCCTTCTCCTTTTAATTCTTTTTCCCCAGCCCAAGCCCAGGCCCCGCCCTAAAACCCCAAACCCATTTCTTTTCTCCCCCGAGCCCGGCCCAACTCCCCCACACCCGACCCGCTTTTCCCCCTTCTTCCTCCCTCGTATCCCCTTTTCTGCTCTTTTCCCGCCTCTCTCCCTTCGCAACGGCCACTTCCCCACGACCCGCGCCCTTTCACCCATTCCCCCACGACCTCGTCCTCGTCCTAACTCCCCCGCGTCGAGCTCCCCCTCTTCGCCCAACAAACCCCCACGACTCGCTCCTTCCTTGCCATCAACCCCACACCAACAAACCCCCTGATCTCATCGCCTGCGCCGTCCCTCTCCCTGCACTCCCTCTCTTCATCACTCTCGTCCACTCTCTCTCTCTCGTCGACCTCACCCTCATCCACACCCCCTCGCAATCGCCACTTTGCACCACCAGAGCTTCCATCGCCTGCCACCTCCTCTCCTCGGGAACCCATCGCCGGGAGCATCTTCTACCTTCTTGAACCCATCTCCACAACCACCACCATCATCATCCCCACTCACCCCTTCGCCTGCACACCCGAGCCCCCATCGCTCCTTCGCTGGCGACCCCTCACCGTCGCCCCAGTACCACCGAGCCTCAACCCCCGACTACCTCAACACCCGAGCACCTTCGCCTGCACATCGCTATCACCAGGCCACCACCTTCGCCGAGCAATTGCCTCGATGCCTGTTGCTCCACTCATCGAGCCCCACTGCACACCTGCATCATCGGCCGACCCCTGAGACAACTCCGACGAGCTCCATCTCTTCGCTACTTCATCGAGCTCCTCTGCCACCTACTTCCACAATTCCCGCTGCCAACACCATCATCTCCACTGCACAGACGAGCCAAACTTCAAGCCAAACCGAGCCCAGCATTTTATCGAGCAGTCGAGCTCGTCACTATTGCCATGGCTGCCCGTATTGCTGCTGCCTGTGTCGTCATTGCAGTCACCGTCGTCTCGCCAACCTCAGCCACCCCGGTTGCCTCGCCATCGAGAGCCGACACCAACGACCACCACCACCCTCGCCGTCAAGACCCAGCAACCAAGCCGCCGTTGCCGAAGAACTCGAGCTCGAGCCAAGTCGGGTTGCCGTGCCACGCGCATGTCGCGATCGCGCCATTGCCTCTGCCGTACCATCGTCGATACGTCATCAGCCAAGTTTAATACTTGCTTCATGCTAATTATACCTATTCAATTTGATTGCACTTCAATAGCATATATACATTTCGATTGCGAATCAAGTAACGCAAGTGTTCGATGCAAAACACGAACTGAAAATCCCCTTTAGATTGATGGAAACTAATCACGGCTGATGGCCCGAGTGATAAAGAATGCTGTGTTATGATTTGGCTTGAAAATATGGTTTTTAACAACGTGATATGTCCTTCCCTTTTTGACCCGTTAAAACTGAACTTTTCCCGTACCTGAACCTTATAAAAATCACAGTTAATTGACTACAAATCGGAATGTTGCGTTCGAGGGCTCATATCGAAGAAGACTCGACGACCTAGAACACCATAAGAGTTTTAATCTATTTCTATACTAAAAAGGTGACGGAAAATGGTTCGGAGTGCGGCTCTGGACTGGACTGCAGTCCAGAGCAGCTCGGGCTGTCGATTCTCGTTTTGTAATACTTCCACTCTGCTGTATGAAAATGTTATGATGCGTAACCCTATACCATAGCGAAGATAAATCTGTTATCTGACCATTGAAAGCGATTTCATTCGTTTTCAATGTCTTTTACTATTTAAATTATATTTTAAATCAACAAGAACATATAGCTGTCCCAAACAGGGACAGAACGTATACCCCTTTATTGTATAATGCATAACTTCCAGTACGCCATGGATATTACTGATCCTCCAATTGCGTTGGAAACCTAACTGATAAACCTAGATTTTGTTCAACTATAGCGTCGCCTAATTACGATCTCAACTGGAATTAAAATGTGTTACGAAACGGACTTTCGGTTCAGGAATTGGATTTCCAGCAGTGAACACTTTAAATGAAATGGCCATAACTAGCAAACCTGAAACCCGATTGACACGAAACCAATTTTTATGGACAGATAATTAAACATACTGCTTATCCCTTTTTCATCGTTCTGCTCAATTCTGCATGTATGAATTATAGTAAATTATGCAAGTGGTAGGACACTGACTGATGATATTCTATTCATATCGTAATTATTGTATTCTCATCATATCATGTAGATGTCATTGCATGGGTAACCTAGTGATCGTGTACATTACCCAGTGTTAGATATTAGTGTTTTGATTGTGGAAAGTACGTTAGTGTTAAAGCGTGAATGAATAAGCAAAGTGACACGTACTTGTACACAATCAGCGGACCCTATTGATTTATTGCATTGTCGACGTCTATGGGACATATATAAGTGTAACTATAACTGGAATGGGACGGTTATGGAGCACTTATATTAGTGTCATAGGTAAGGCACCAAACACTGTTCATTTATCTTGGGTATCAGTCGAGACATGCTTGATGGAGATCATGTCTCCAGTTCTCGCATAGACTTGTCATGGACCGACTAGATTTGAGTTTATGGTTGATGTTTGATGTAGATCACGGGGTGTGGGGTAGTTTGAGTGTGAGTTCAACGGAATCTCGGGAGTCCCATTGCCGGCATACACAGCGATTTTAGGAGTTATATGGGTGATATTACTGATTATCAGCGACTCGGGCCCGTGTTCCCTTGCCTCTGGGGCCCTACCTTTGGGTGGAGGATACTCACGAGTGGTTGACTCCCACACTCGGACTGACGATAGGTTTAGCGACCTGGACAGTGAGACTTAGAGACTAATAGGTTTAGTGACATGTATTGATTATTGACTCGATACACCTGCATTACTGTTTACCCGTTTTACCGTTTACCTGTACTGGCTCCTTCATGTTCATATCATCACTTTATGGGTGTTGGTTCATATTCATCATTATTACACATGTTACATATGTATTTCTATTTATTGCTATTGTGTCACTCTGACGACCTGAGTATGCATGCTCAGAGTGAGGAGTGGATTTAGCTTGATCGGGACCTGACGTACCTCGAAGATATTGTGGACATCTAGATCAGTGACTCGGCGCTATTCTTCCTTGATCTCCATCTAATTAGTTTTTATATTTGTTTTAATTTAGTGACTGCATTTCTCATTACCTGTGCATTGATTACTGATTACCACGTAAAGGTAGAAGCCGAAGTGTGATTAGGGTAGGATGTTTCCTTGACCGTAGGAGTATGGCTGACCTTGTCAATTTCTCGTATTCCGTATTTTGGAAAGCGGGGCATGGCAACAGAGCTGAGCTTCCTCGGCCTCCTGGCTCCTTTCCGAGCTTCCGCCGGACCAAGCCTCCCAGCTCTCCCGATCAAACAAGAGCGCGGGGTCTTAGCGCTTCCGCAACGGCTTCGCGTATCTCGCCGAAGCGAGATATCCGCCGCCCCACGTCCCGCGTCCCATGCTGGCGCATCCCTTCATTAATGAGCGTATCCCGTCATTCATGTAGGCGTAACGTCAGGGGTATAACCGAATGCGAAGAAGATCTCGCGCCTGCTCGTTCCATGTGACCACTATAAAAACCCCTCTCAGACAACTCAGGTAACGCAATTTTAATCTAATAAGCCACTATTTTGCTCAAATTTCTCGGCTAACTTGATCGTTGGAGGATCCTACGGTGGTCACCCACTCTGGGACTTTTTTGCAGATAGCTTGGCTTCTGCCTCAAAACCAACCCATCGAGATCCACGCAATCAAGGAGACAACTTTTCAATCAAATCTCAACCGTTCAACAACGCCCGCGACAGATCGACGGAGGACAACATCTGAAGAAGATCACAACCTTCATCTACAATGGAACTTAAATTACGAAGCTATATAGCACTAGCGACATTTACACTTGCTAGTGTCGTCATGCCATTGTCATCCATGTGAGCTTTTCATGAGGCCGATTTTTACATATGTCCCAACAAGAATTAACGTTTTGCAAAATGCTACCAAAAGATTTGATATCTCAAAAATTTACATTATTTAAAACGTCCGAAATTACTAACAGCGGCAAGTTACCGTCGAATCAACACAATAACTTACATTCTCATGTCATATCGTAGGAACCCTGTTCCTATTTCCAACCGTCGTTCCATGATGTCATGTGGGGACAAGAGGGTCTTCAATAAATTGGGCTAGAAACCTTAATGTGATGGGCTGATTCAACAAGAAGAGGCCCAAACTTTCTCCCATAACTCTTCTTACTCCAGTCATGCTCGCTCTCTCTCTCTCTTTCTCGTGATCAATGGCGCCGCCGCCGTGGCGAATCATCCCGCGGCCGCTCCTGGAGACGATCCTGAACAACCACGCCCACCACCACCGCGTCCCTCAGCCACTCCTCCTTCACGGCCCCCGCGGCGCTGGCAAGTCCTCCCTCCTCCGCCACCGCCTCCTCCCCCAATGGTCCTGTGGGCCCCACTTCACCGCCTTCGTTGACTTCTCCGCCTCTCCCTCCTCAACGGCATCAGCCCCCCCATGGCTCCTCACCTCCACCTTCCCTCAACTTCCGTCCCTCATCTCCTCTCTCGAACAATCCCTCGAAACCCTAACCCTAGACGCGATCCAAATCGGTGCTATATCCTCGTCCAACATCTTCAAAACCCTAACCAAGTACCACGGCGTCGCCACCGCCCTGCGGCGGATCACGGGGAGGGACGGCGGCAAGAGCGAGTCCAATTCGAAGCTGTGGCATAAGGCCGTTTTTGATCGTGTCGGGTGGGTGAAGATCGGTGCTGTATACGATAAGGTTGCTGTTGTTGGATCTGGTAAGGCGGTGGTGGAGGAGGCCGCAGGGTCGTTTGTGAAGGAGGGGGTGGCAGCGCTGAGGGTGGCGAAGGAGGTGGTGGAGATGGGGCGGGAGTGGAGGAAGGAGGCGGTGAGGGAGATGAATCGGAGCGGGAGGTTCTCGAGGTCGCTGGTGAATTCGGCCACCGATTGGCCGGTTTTGCTGGTGGAGCTGTTGTCCGAGGCGGCAGAGGTCGATTATTTTATGGTGAGATTTGGAATTATGAAGAGATTCCTTGGAAAACAATAAACCTTAATAATGATTATGGAAAAGTCTATACCCTAACAATTCATGTCCCCTTGGAGTTGATTGTTAAACCCTAATTGAGTGAAAAACCCTAAACCCTAGTTCCTATATCTTCTACTAGACGTGAAATTAATTGAAAAACCCTAAACCATTTTTTCCTATTTCTCATATCTAGACAAGAAGAATACACTGAAAAAAACACTTTAAGCTTCTGTTAAGTCTATTATGAAACTCAGCGCGGCATTGAATTTCTATTTATATGGGTTCTTTGGGTTTAATGTTCTTGCAATTAGGGAAATGATGAAAATCTTGGTGCACCAGTGTTCGAAGCATTAAACCCTAGATCCGAGAATGTCATCTTTAGTTACTTCCATAGACTGTAGGCTGATTTTGCCGGATACGAATTCAGGAACTGAAGTTTTGGTTTTAAGCTTTGTACATTACTACCCGATAAAAATACCCCTAGAACGTAGCTGTAATCTCTTTCTTGCAACTGTAATCTTGAACTTGTTGCTTACTGCCTGGGCCGTTCTAGTAGTAGGCAGTTTTGACCATTTTATTGTTTTGAAATTAAAGTCTTAGTTTGAATACCTTTCTTTGTGGAATATTTTTGCAGCCAAAGTTGGTTTTAAACAATATTGATGTTCTTCGAAAGGCGACTGCAACAGATGATTCAATGGTACCTGCTGGGATGTACCATGACAGCTTGATATGGAGGTTGATAGCTCGTGGAGTGAATGAGAGGTGCTTGCCTGTCATTCTCGTTACATCAGATTGGTAAGTGCATCTCCTTATTCGTTCTAACAACCAGTGTATGAATAGTATTTGAACTTGATTTAAGGTAATAATATTCATAGATTTTAGAACAAACTTTCAATGTCAAGCTGTTTTCATTGGAAATCATGAATTCTCAATCATGTATGGTCATAATTCACAATTCTTCATATGCTATTTCCATATCGTAGTTGATAATATACCTGAAACCTTTTTCATTGATCCCACAACTGAAAAATATCATAGTTGGAAATGATATTCTGCAAGAAGTTACACGAGCTTACAAATTCTAATCTTGGAAGCTTTAAAAGGAAGGACTTTCTTTTTCTGGACTCTAACAAGACAAGTAGAAAGTACCTCTCGAAAGAAGAATTATTAAATCGATAGTGCAATTCCGATATGAGTCATACATCAACAAATAATGGAAGGAACTCCTACTGAATCCGGTACCCTCTTTCGGACCATAGTTGTATTCTTTTTATCTTTCTGATACAGGCACAATCGCAGGTATCCAAAAATATCAATTCAGGATTTTTTAAGGAATTTTGTATTGCACAATTGTAGGGAAATGGGAAACTTCCATTTGCTTGCCAAATCTTCATTATGCATGTCTTCCTTATCCAATTTGCCATTTGGCAGACGGATGATGTATTCTTATCACCTTCTTTAAATGTTTTCACTTGGGCTGCCATATGAATTGCTTCCATATTTAGTGATGTTTTTGCTTGGCCCGAGCAAATCCTGTCCCGATCGATTTCGTAAGGCAATATTTCTACCCTGGAACATGTACTTTCTGGTGTATTTAGCATATCATCCTTATTTTATAAATTCAGGCGTACTAGGCTATGGCCAAGACTTATTCCACCATCTAACTTAATGATGGATACCGCATTCATGCCCCTTGAAAGGCAGTAAGTCAGGATCATGAAATTTGGTTTGGCAGCTGAGATAAGTAAATGATAAAATTTGCTATAAACCTTGTTATATATACAGTATTCAGCCAGCTTCATTCCCCAGATTTCTATCAAGCTTTTCTATGCATGATTCTTCCTTTCATTATTAGACAAGCAAAGATACCTCATAAATCCTCCACCAAATGATCAAATTAATTGTATTTTTTGCATGTCAAAACTCCTACATATCTGAAGCTGGAGGATTTCTTCCTGCTTTCTAATGAGCAGCCAAAACATATAAAGGTTCTTACTACTATCCTTGGATGCATAACCAATCCTCTACCATTTAAATAGTTCATTAATTTTGCCTTTGTGAACAAACATTAAGTATACACCATACAACATTGCTGAAGAGTTCAGTTGTCAATTTTGATACGGCCATTCAGCTGGTGATCACATATGGAGATAAATGTAAAGTCAACTCAGGGCTCAGAACTCCTAACTTCATATTTTCGTAGTGTCAAAAGAAGTAGGTTGGCCAAGTTATAGCAGTATTGCCTGAAACATTGCGATTAATCATTGGCTTCAAAATTACCAGACAGGGCACGAATTTGTCTACTTTACACACACACGCACACATTTCTATGACGGAATAATGAATTTTTCTCATATGAACATAGTTCTCACATTATAGATGATAGCTTAATTTAGATGTCATGTTTGTCTTCGTTTCTGGTACTAAATCTCATTAGTAATCTGTACTCATCCTGGGACATGCGTGTATTTTTACCTGAATTTATCGATCTGTTCTTTTTCCCCTCTTCCAGTGGATGTACGTGATGCATTCGTTCCAACAGCTAATAATTTCATAAATCCCATTGAAAACAGATATTCTTTAAGAAAGTATCATGAAGTTAGCCTTATTTATCAGTTATTTCTGTTTGAAGGAAGCCTTTCAACAAAATAGCTTTTCTTCCATTATCATAACCTGAGAAGTAATAGCTATTCTATCTACCTTTTTTAAAGGATGCAAAAAGGTGAATTTTGGCATTTGGATATGTTGTCCATCTTCAGAGACTGCTATTTGTTAAAACGAAGTTAAGCAATGCTTTTTCTATGAATTGATCTTTGTTGGAGCAGTAGGCTTCTATGACGCTAGCGTTTGTATCAATATTTGCTAATTTTGAAGCACCCTCCTTGCCGCTTAGGTTGCCTGCATTATCTCCGCACAGGCTTTCCCCAATACTGCATCAGAGTCTGAAAGCTTCTCCTTTCTTCATGTGAAAGCCTGCATCTTGTGTCTTTAGAAATACAAGGTTTTGATTGAAGTATAAGAGAGAGTGCATCCCATACATACGTCATCAGGATGCTGTCTAGATAAATGAAAGTGAACTCATAATTTTGCTTTGTAGATTTTAGTACCAGGGGAAAAAAAGAAGTTAACATTAAATGGTTTTTAACTGGTCTCTTGATGTAAGACGTTCTGCAGAAAAAAATGGAGGAAGTTTGGGCAGAGTCACAGAGAAGTCCTTGGTGCCCACATCGCTGTGGAGAGGGAAGACCCGTTTAGGAAAAAAAAGGTCCTGGACATAGCACCTTTTGACCACACCGAACATTCCTATTCTAATACAGAATTCCATCAGTGGTTATTAGTGACACCTTGAAGAAATTACAAAAGCCAAATGCCCTGAAAGCACCATTTCATGATACCTTTCACCTCATGAATGTTTATCATATCAAATGAGCAATTATCCTTAGAATATTTTGTTTGTGGTTTATGCCAATTCCACAAAAACTTGAAGAAGGGGCTGTTGTTTGCCATGTGCATACTACATATGTGTTATACTTTCCAGGAAGAAAGAAAAATAAAAGTCTTCTTTTGGGGAGACCACTCGACTCCATATGTGAGCTGCATGAAGCAGTGGCATAATTCTCACTCTTCCTGCATGACAAACTTGGGTAATTAAATTAATAGAGGTTGACAACAATATAGTCCCAAGACATTTGACTTCTTTAATGCTGTTCATATAAACAAATAGTTCAATGCGGTTTAAAATCGGTCCTTTTTCCTTAAAAGATCTAAATATGTAATGTTTTTTGTTCTCTTAGAGTTGGGTTATGATTTGTATTATTTAATTTCCAGCTACTACTCTTATCAAGCATTTGTCGATTTTGGATTTCCAGACATTTTCATCTCACGTGAGGTATGCTCATGATATTTTCTCGGTAGATGTTTGTCTTGGAATTACACAGAATCATGTCCCTCTAACTCGAATTTTCCTGATTTTGTCTTTCATAGACATTTGGCTGGACACTTCAAGAAGCAAAGCTGCATATGGTCTCTGATTACTTCAGCGAAACTGAGGTAGTGAACATACTTCAATCGCATTGCAGAAATAATAAGTCATGTAGAATTTCTGTTTGTTGTATACTTTGAGCTAATGGTGCCATGTTACAATTCTAATCTAATGTTTGTTGAAGTATAGTGGAAAGTGATCGATGAGGTTCTTGGGTCAAACCCACGACATCTTTCGGAGTTATATGAATTAAAGCAGAGCACTCATTACCAACAGTAAGTAGCAAGCTTTTTACCGATCTTTCTCAAAGCAGTTAAGGTTATAATCATGCCTATATTTTATAATTATAAATCCGCCTTCAATTTGCTAACTTCTTTTATAACACGGAATTCCGTACCCGCAATGATATGTTGTCTTGAATTCATGAAAAATGGTTTAAGTAGAACACAACCGGCCGGGTAGAAGCATGTAGATACTATGAAGCACGTTTATGTGCTCTCTTAAGAAAACTAAAACCTTGATGCTAGATGACCAATGTTCCAATGACACGGACATGAAGACAGGGACATGACACGATGCGATTCGATGATACGTAAAATCTTGAAATATATGATACGGGAAAATGACAATAGACACATTCATACATATAATTTTACTAAAGAAATAAAATATTAATATATCAACCTACTAAAATATCATAAAACAAAAAATAACAAGTCTAATATTTTAATAGACACATGATGATGACATCATAATAATACCATACAACCATATGTCATTCTTCAAATTTAATATCAATAATATTCAAAAATATAAATTGATAAGTTCTTAGCAACTCTTCTTTAAAAAGTAAAACATCCAAAACACATTATGTTGATATGTTGATAACATACTAAAAACATGTGAAAAAACAAACATGGCACATACAATACGTATTTGACATGTAGACGGCGTGTCCGATATATGTCGTGCAAGTGTCAGTGTCCAATATGTGTTGAACACGGACACGGAAAACCATCGGAGGTGTCAGTGCAGCCTAGTAGACGACTTAACAAATTATTAGAATCATGATATCTTGACTATTAGTTTTATGTATTTCTTTTCCTAGATTATTTCACCTGCTTTTTAAAATGTTTCAATTTAAACCATTCTCAACAGTAATAGTCACTGCTGCATCATTAGCTCTCAAGTATTCTGCTCATCCTACTGCAAACCAACCTACTTTGATGGATTATATTATCCGATAGCCATCACACACTTGTTCTTGCTTGCTAAACTTTTCTACATGGACAAGCGCCGCAAATCTAGGGAGATCTATATTATGTACAACGATGACGACTAGCCTCTATCTTGAATCTTTGGGGTTGGATAGTCGATACTAAAAATTTTACTAGCAGGATTCTCTACCACAATTCACCCTTCGACTCTCTATTTTCATTTGTAGTAATTTTTAATGACAATATAGCTTGTTCAATGTCTGAAAACCTTGTATATTTATTTCAGTATGGAGAACTTCATGCTTCATCTTAATTTACAGAACAATGCAGGACAGGAGCAGTTTTGAGGACATTGTTGATGCCTACTTGGCCTATTTGCAAGTGAGTATACCTTCCTCATTTGCTTAATCATTCTAAGTAGCTTTTACACTTCAATTGTGACTTTCAATTTCATTAGCAAGTAATGATTATTTGTTTGATGTTAAAAGTTGTTTGGTTTAGTTACATGACATTTAACTCGATGGCTTCATTGATGCATGGAGACTGTTTCATAATAAGCTATGCAGAATTGGCACTTTCTACTGTGTAGACAAGCATGTGTTGTTGCCTTTTGAATAGTCTACACACATCCCTTATAAAAACACTCAGAATAGGCACTGTGCCATAATTTTATATATGAAACTTTTAGGGCACTCAAAAAGATTGATGCATCAAGAGAGCTCTTAGAGATGAATGCGATATAAAAGATCACATCGTCTTACCCTTTTTCTAGTTCCTTTCTAGTCCAAGGGAGAGAAAGAAACCAGAAGAATGCTTTCTATTCTAAGTTGAGGAGAGATCACTAATGCAGGAAAGGTTCAAATATTGCTTCCTAAGTGCTGAGCTAGATGGAAAATCTATTTCTTGCCAAGATTTTTCGGCCTGGATACTGTTTTGTTGATGCGAGATTGACATATAGTTACAACTTTCATCTGTTTTATGTGGGCCCTTCTAAATATTGAGTTGTGCTTGATAGCAAAACTCATTTTCATCGGAAAAAGGCTGAAATGATGAATACAATTTTGATTTCATGTATCTATGAAAATGAGTAATAATGCCCCGAGGAACCGACATTTGTTGAAACATACATTTTAATTTAACTAAATTCTATATTATGGCATTTGATTTTTATTACTTTAAAGTAATTCTTATGCATCTGAACTTTTGTTTTCGCAATCATTTCCCAGTTTAATCTTTTAACGACCAAATAATCAATCTAGAATAAAAAACCATTTATATTAAGGTTTCAATAAATTCTACTGTCTCTTGAAATAATATTGGATTGCAATAGTTTTGCTATTAAGCTATAGCTTCATATGTATAATAAATTTATTTGATGAGAAAGGTTGAGCAAGAATTGAAGTATCCCTAAGTTTGTGGAAAGGTGGAAGAGTACATGAACGAGGAGACAAAGCCTATGCTTTAGTGGCACAAAGCGCCAATGTTTTCTTAAATAATACACTCACTCCAATGATGTAAAATTTTTAGATAAACACAAAAATTAGAAACAAAAATATAATGACAAGAGAAATGTGTATATTTTATGATTTCCATGAAGAATATATGCAATAATAAAACCATATTAAATTTTTTTGCAACAACGTTGATAAGTATGTCATAATTTTTTGTTTAAGAAAATGTTATAGATTAGATAGCAATGAGTTATAATCGTTCTATCATTTAATTCAGTAATTTGCAATTAATAATAAAATAAGGACTTTACCGTATTTTGATCATCTAAAAGCAGACAACTTTCTTGCTAATGCAAAGCGTCGTACCATCACTTTATTGTGTTTTGTATCATTGTTATTTTCATATAACTAAGAATTGAAGCCAGTCCTGGTTTATGTTTCCGTTCATAAAATGCTGACAAATGCAAAAACAGCCAATCAACCTAGAATTAGCTTCAGTTGCAGAATAGTAGATATAATGAGTGGACGATTCGTTAACATTATACCGATCGTGTTCTTATTTCTGAAGGAGATAGAAACCATCCTTTACAATTTAATTTTTAATTTTATAGTGATATTTTTTTTTCACTTTTTCCCGATAATGTATTCATAGCATACTTTTCCATTATCACAATTAAAGTTAGTCTAATGTTGCACACAAATTGATTAACTTGATTCACTTGCCAAGTAGAGAAATATTGGAAAACCTTTATAAAACATTAATTACCAAAAAAACAATTAAAAATATGAAACTTCGAATTTAAAGAAAATTGTATTTTATATATAGCGATATTTTAAGCCTTATATTATATCAAAATCAACTGTCTTTTTAAGGAAAAATGAGAACATGAATACAATTTTCAACATATCAAAATTGAAAATTGTGAATAAAAATCTCTTCAGGTAGGCAACGCAATGATGAGAAATCCTTAGAAGAAATTAATTAGCAAAAACCTGAAAAATAAAAAATTAAAACCTAAATTAAACTTTTAAATCATCTATCATTTTAGCCCTGAATATATTAGAAAGTCAAAGTTTTTCCTTTTATATATGTAAAAAGCGAGAACATAACTTTTAAAAGACCGATTAAATTTTTCTATGCAAATAATTAATGATGGAGACACTTATAAAGAGTTAATTAGCAAAAATAAGAAATACGAAGAGTTGAAATTCAATTTTAGGAAACATTTCGAATATTCTATATTGAAGTGATAACTTTAGTTAACTCCAGAATTCAAATTTGTCATTTTATAGAAAAAATGAAAGCTTGAATACGACTTTCAAAAAACGAAAACGGGAGTAAAGTCACCTTCAATTAGAATTAAAAAGGCTTTTATTGAAAATAAAAAAGAAATATTCAATTGTACAAAAGTTGCGAGTTTTTTAAAAAGCAAAGCAAGACATTTTCATGAGTTGGGAAAGCTTTTCCGAGTATTCTATAATGTTATCCAGCTAAATTTCATCTTCATTCTTCAATGATAGAAGAGACGAGATATTCATGAGCTTATATGTTGCTTTGTGGAGAAAAGAGAAACAAAGAACTCATAGAAGAGGAGCTAACAAAGTAGAAAGAACAAAATATTTCTCTTTTTATATCCACGCGATATATTGAGTTGTTGACCGAAATTTTTGTAGTGATGCATTCATTCTGCTAGCTCTATTCATAACCATGGACTCAGGCTCAACATGTGCAGTTACTTTGTCGAAATTCAAAATGCATACTTTTGATTTTAGAATGAATATTAAATTCCAGCCATTGTTTATCCAGTGTTTAGTCTGATAAAAAATTATATAGAAAGTAAAATTCATGCTTTGGATTAGCTAGAGAGCAAAATCGATATTTGGTGAACTTTGGAAGACGAAAAATATCATATTTTTATTTTGTTCTTTTGTACCTCCTTTATACTATATATAGATATTTATTGCTATGTTGTATGATAATTCAGTTCTAAATTTTTTATACATAATGCCTACATGCAGTATTTTGTGTAGTGAATTTTTTCCTTGTTGAGTTGTGATCACAAGGTCTGTAGAATGCATTACATGCTATGTAGACCTTTTTATTTTGGTATTTTTAGAACGAAATGTTATGTAACTTATAATAAAAGATCCCGAGCTATTGTGACGTACATGACAATAAGAAATATTGTTGATATGTGAATTGGAATATTGTTGATAAGTGAATTGGAGCTATTTTTCCATTAGATTGTTTGGAGGACCTAGGTTCTTTCTGGTTTAGCCATGCTAGATGTCAATTCCATCGGGACGGAATTCTAGAAACTTGAAAGCTAGCTTGTTGTGAAAAGAAATTTCTGTAACAGGCAACTTGTTTGAGGGAAACTTGCTTAATTTTGTCAACAATAATATATCTTGATTATTTTTTGGTGGGAAAGACGCAAAGACAACAATCACATGAAGTTGCTTGAATACGCTCAACGTGATAATTCATAAATCTCTAGTGAATTTTTTCAGAGAAATTGTTTTGTTTTACATATTATGAACAACCTTGTAATGACATTAGCAAAAATCACTAAGTATATTAAATTTACAATGATGTTTCAACTTTGTGGTAAAATGATAAGAATTCAAACGTCGACTTAAAAAAGATTCAGTATGAAATGGAGTTCCTATACAATTTTTTGATACCCTCTTTCTATCTATCTAGCTATTTACAGTACAAAGCTCGCTACAAAAGCTAGTGCTTTAAAGGCGACTTCCTAAGCGGTCCAGAAAGCCTTATCGTCCTGGCACACTTAAATCGGGATGCTATATTCATCCTTATATTCTTATAGATATATGGCGTATAATTTTGATATATAAGGGTTGTTTTAGCCCAATTACTTTTAGCTCCAAGTTCCTGGCTTTATTTTCCCAGTTGACTTGTGTTCTCTCTTCGACTATGAGGATCATGCGGTCATGGCATGCCGTGAACTTCAACTTTGAGGCCACGATAATCACAAATCTCAATCTCGCCTTCAAATTTCAACCAGGAAGATCATGACGATCTGATCTCGCATTCAACCACGACCATGAGGATTGCTAGCAAACCTCGATTTCAATTTAGGTCTCAATGTTCAACTTCAAACAACAAATGACGGTATTGGCTTCGACTTAAAAGGAACAAGATCTCGAACAAAATTATTTTTTTCATAATCTTCTTTTTTGTCTAAAATTCTCTTAATCGGCGCTCACTTTTCATTTTATTTAATTAGATAATTGATATTAAAGACGAATTACCCGAGTTTGCTTTACTATCAACCTACAATTTTAATTGTTTATGCTTTTAAGAATGTTTATTTAGACTTCTGCAAGTGAAAAGAAATAAAATATTTAAAAACTTCATTTGAATCAATATTCAGCAAACAAGTTACAAAAAAACAAGAATTAACCAAAAACACGTCCTTATTGATGTCTATTCCGCTTGGGCCGTCGTCTAGGCACCAGGCTCTATGGCTACACCGCATTTTCTTCCCGCTTTTAAATCATTGACCTAAAAAAAAAGATACACACATTACCTTTCAACCTTTCATAATTAACTTGAGACTTCATCTAATATCTAATTTTTTCCCTTAAGTTAGATGAGCAAAAAGATGAATTTTAATTTCAATTGTCCTTAATGTGATTGTATAGTGATTGCCTAGCATATTGATTTTAAAAAAAAATTATTCTTTTTGGATTTCTATAATGCTATTGTACATTATAGGTCTGGACCTATGATATGGACAAGGTTGTTAAAAGCACTATGCGGTGTTGGACGGTAGGGACATGGATAAACGTCATTGGGAATTTTGTTAAGCAAAATTTAGACTCGTTAGTTTCTTTCTATCCACCCTGTGAAGCATACAACGATGGAAGGTGAAGTCTGAACATGGATCAACGTTATTAGAAATTTGAAAGAGTTCTCCCATCTAATGAAGGTCCTTTTTAAAAGAATCACATTTTTCTTTGAGTCTTCAATTTTTATTTTCAATCTTCTAAGTTTGTCTTTTCTTTTTTTTTCATATTAATTAATTTTTTGCTATGCTTTCTTTTCATTATATATTTGTATTATTTTTTCCTTGTTTTCTAATTTTGGTGTTTTGAAAGTTGCATTAAAGCGGTAATTTTTTCTTGCTTTTGGAACGAGATTTTTTTTGCCCAACCTCTTGGAACAAGATTAGAACTATTATGATTTCTTCAGTAAATTTCATAAAGTGCAACCCGTATTTCTTTTTTTAAAATTCCTTTGGTTTATGTTTCTTTTTTTTAAAAAAATCCTTTGGTTTATGTTTCTTTTTTTTAAAAAAATCCTTTGGTTTATATGTTTTGTCTTCTTCTAAATGCTTTTCTTATTTTCAAAAGTCTAGTGATCCCCTGTAATGCGAAGTTCATTGTTTGTCATATGATTCATAACGCCAACATAACATAGCGGTAAAGTTTCGTTGTCAAGCAAGAGGCCGAGGATTAAGGTCCACTTGCATCGGATTATGACCTATTATTTCTATAAATGGTTATATATCTATGTAAATTTTAGTTAGATCTAATCCTCCCTAACTTATGTGGGTTGAGACTTTACTGTCAATCTGAGCTTTACTCTTCTATTTTCACCACTTAAGGTAGCAACAATAGTGCTAACGCCCTAGGAGATGACTGATTGCGATTGTTTCATTAATTGTAGTATACTTCTTATACCACATAATCCATCAGAAGCTTGTTTATTCGTAATGCTCAAAGTAACTGATGGATTATTGTCAACTATTTTTGATCAATTGTTGTCAACTGGACTAATTTTTCTGTTCTCTTGAACTGGTTCCTCACGTGGTGTAGCCACTCCACTCGACACACTTTTAGCAGTACTGATCATTGCTATATTGTTGACATCTCCATAGTTGGCTAAAAGAAAAGAATTTCAATCTGTATTTGGCTATAAATATAAAATTTCTTTGTTGCAGCACTGCCGCCTTTAAGTTTACCTTTTTGTATGACTTCAAAATCGTATAATATTCTTTGTTAATTATTCTGTTTGAAGAGTTGAAGCAATTCTTGTCTCTCTTAAAAAATTACTACAATCAACAGTCGTGAAAAAACCTAAAGCAGAAACCTATGACATTATATATACCAAATAATTTGGTACTGTTTTTTCTTTTTCGTTAAATCTCTTTGACACGTTCTTGTATTAGGTAACTGTGGTAAATCCTGCCATGGAGTCTGCACTGGCCATAATCCAGAAGTTTGCTTCTGATGTACAAAATGGAAAGATTACAGAAAGTAGGTTGCATTTTGGTGCCCCTTGGAGACATCCTCCTCGTAAGGATGATCCTGCTGCATCCTTCAAGTGGGCGAAGTTTCAACTGATGGATTTTGTCCAATCTCTAGTCAATACTGAATTTGGGGTGAGCTATTCTTAATATATTTAATTTGTGGTTAATCTCTGCAAATGGGATATGCTAACTTAGATTAAAGGCTATCCTGACCTTTCTTTAGTATGTTGGTTTTATTGGAACTGCAGCTATTATATTCTTAGATGTATCAAGAAACTCTCCTGTCTAGGTTGCACAGACGGGGATACAGATACGACACGACATGGCAAAATCCCGAAATATAGAATACGGGGACACGGATATATATAATTATAAGAAAGATAGTACCATAATATTACGACATATTCAACAAAAAGTCAAAAATTCAAAAATGTTCTATTAAGATTATGTTTTTTCTCGTCTTTAAATGAAAAATATGGTCGCCTCTATTACGGGAATTGCTTTTCGTGTCATGGCTACACTTAAATGTGTTTGACACGTGTTCGATACGTGTCCAAATCCAAAGCCGCTTCATTTCGAAGCGGGACACGGAAAATGTTCTACTAAGATTATGTTTTTTCTCGCCTTTAATTGAAAAAATAAGGCCGTCTCTGTTACGGGAATTGCTTTTCGTGACGTGGCTACACTTAAACGTGTTCGACATGTGTCCAAATCTAAAACCGCCTTATTTCGAAGTGGGACACGGAAATTCCGTGTCGGATACGTGTCGTGCAAGTGTCGGTCACGAATCTGTGTCCAACACGGATACGACAACCAAAATGACATGTCCGTGCAACCTAGTCTCCTATACACCTTCAATTTTGGAAATCAATTCTATGGCAATGAACCATGCAATCCCTCTTTTAGAATGTTCCAACGAGAGTAACTGCTATTATAAATCACTAGAATGATAAGATAATTTCTATATATGATGTATTTATATCCATGTTACTGTCATATACTAACGTCGGATAATTGCACAATAGCTGTTTCAGTCCTGACCAAGTGAATAAGAAAATTTGTTTTGGGGGTGACACGATTGCCCTATGGATTGACCCAAATATCCTGATGGGATGATGGTCACACTGACAGACCATGTCAATCCTGAAGATAGTCAACCTCTAGAATCTGATTGGGAGTCGTCACCCTAGTAAGTTTGCCATGTACAAATCTATAATAATGTATATATAGGTAAGTATCTTGCATTATTACCCGTGATCTTTAAATCTTGACCAGACTAGTTATTTTGTCCGGTTCTTTAAATCTTGACAAGACTAGTTATTTTGCCTGGTTTTTGATAGCTAAATTTTCAATTATTCGTGTTTAACTTCTTACCTCATTCTTTTGATTTCCTTTTTCTTTGGCCATGGTAATCTGATCTTTGATTGATTTTTGTGCGTTCTTCAGAGAGCATACAACAACAAACTGATCCTTTTATCCCAAGTATACGGGGTAGACTACATGAACCAACATGAGAATCACGCCGGGTCCAGCACATGAATCCTCCGACTGCACTCACTCATATCGAACAATATACTTTCATTGAGGCCTTTGGCAACCATATCTTTTCGTATCGCCTCCATCCATATTCTTCAGAGAGGATGTTTTTAAATTTTTTTTTGTTTATTTCCGTTTGAATTCAGTTCTTCTCATTGAAGGACTTTAATTTTGGGCACCTAATTCCTTCTGGTTTGACTTACTTTCATCTGTACAAACCCCCATTACGTACCAAATCCTAATTCTTACCTGATTCCAATCCTACAAGGCTATACACAGCTCGAGAGAAGATTCTGACATACTACACTACTCACTGACTCTCCTGAAACTATTCACTACAGTTCATCTTGTAAGCCCATGTACAGTAGGAACTAGTGGAGGAAATAGAGTTTATCCTGGAACTTATGTTTTGTTCTATGTGAGTGTGTTTTAGGCACGACTCAGTTAGTAGTTCTTGGTCTAGAATATGCGTCTACAAAAGCACATGCAAACCACATCGAAAATTCAGGCGTAGAAATAGAAATTGGATATCAACCTGATAATGTGTTCACTTTATGGATGCTCATGATACATACCTCATTTAGAGCATCGTATCACTTGCCCAACCACATGGTTTGACCCATCCCATTTTTAGGACATTGTACTTGCAATTCTGGAAGACAACCTTACAAGATGTCCTCAACATTCCGATAACCAATGTTCTAAATTTCGGATCTCGGTGTCGTGTCAGCCCAAAGATTTTGATATCGGATATCGGATATCATGAAATGTCGGGTGGTTTTATCAAATATCGAGTTCGACATTTTTGTAATATAAACGTTATTTATATAACTTGTTTTTAAAAAAAAAATATTAACTTATGCAAATTTTTAGATCTATTAAATTTATATCTTGCTCAATAGCTCAGTGGTAAAGCTGTCGTCTATTATTATTTAATGTACAAATCCCAAAACCTGAAAGAAAACTACCCAAAAAATTTCTCCACATTGGAAAATGTCAGGTAAAAACGACATCACGAAATATCGGCCGACATTTACCAAATATCGGTAACCGAAATAATTCTGCAAATCCGTTTCGTTTCTTCCTAAAACCAATGCCGCTGACATTTCGGCGATGTAGGCCGACATTTAGAACATTGCCGATAACTTAAAGCTTAGAAAGATGACGTTATGAATTTATGGGTGCATGCAACAACCATAGATATAGGGTAACTGAGAAATGGGATGAGGGGAGATCATAACCGTGATTATTTCCATTGCAGATGAAATCACACCAAATCGAAGAATTGAAAATCATCGCAAACGGTTGCTCTAGGATTCAACCTTAATACAACCATTCTTTATATCATGTTTGTGCGTGCTTGTTTGCATGGGAATGTGTAATGCTTGTGTAGAAAGGATGCATGCATTGTACACGGTTAAATTTTGGACGGATGCATTGGTTGTAAGCATCGGATTCAAAATATACAGAAGAATATATATGTGTGTGTAGTTATTCTATTTTTTGCCCTTCTATTTTTGTGCCTTTTTAGATTGTTGTGAACTCATGATATGCAAAATTAATAGGCTAATGGTATTATTTAAGAAATATCCTTTCTAAAAGTTTGAATTGCGATATTTACGTGATGCCATGCAGAAGTTTTCTTTCGTTGGAATTATTTTTACTAGAGAATGCAGGTTAATGATGCTAGCAGCCAACCTAGGGAAAATCGGTAAAGTGATAATGTAGTTGTGTTTAGGGGGTTTTGTGCAACAAATTACTATTTAAGGACAATTATGAAACATGTTTCTTTTGCATTTCTCAAGACAACTAAGCACATGAAAGGGTTAATATCATAATAATATCAGTGTTGATAAAACGAAAATTCGGATTCGGTGGCAAAACGAACAAACACTAATATTCGACCGGATTGAATATTCGCCACACAAACCATATTTACGGATGAATAACGCGAATATTCCGCCGAATTGATCCGTTAGGCTAAAAAAAGCACAACTAAAAAAATCAAATGTGGCATCCACAACTTAATTAAAAAACAAATGGGACCCACACTTATTATTTTATAAACACTCTCTCTACATTTCCCTCACTCCATTCTTTCTTAACCGAGACTCGAACCCATAATTTTCCGATTTAGTTCGGACGCTTTAACATTAGGCCAGTATATTAGTTTTCTATATCTTATATTTTTTTTTGAATTTTTATATGTAATATTTATTTGAAAATATTGATGGCCGCATAATCTGAATTAATCAAATATTCACCGAATAAACCGGATATTCTTTATTCACGGGCCAATCAAACAAACTCCGAATCTGTTGTTTACAACATTGGATACTATATTAATTAGGTAGTTGGATATGAGCCGTGCACATCTGATGGGATAGCTATGCAACTTCATCTGGGGAGTTTGTGGGAATTATCCTTTTAACTAGCATGTTATCAGGTTGGCTTAGGCCCACATAACACAACATTTCCTCGGCCTATATCCAATTTTCCCCAAAGGTCACTTACTTGCGCCTAGACCTTAACATTAACCATAAGCTAAGTTTCTAGTCCTGGTCGAATCTTCTGCATAAAGATCTGTATCTACCAATCTATCACTAGATATATATCACTGCACTAAATATTAGTCATATCGGCCGATATCTTGACATCGACATGTCACCGATACACATTGTTTTCGAAGAATATCATTTGGGCTCAATATTGTTTGATGCTTCAAAAACTGTCAATATATTGGGCTATACGTATTGGCCAATACGAAACTTATTCACTCATGTAATTTAAATTACGTGCAATTTTAATGAATTGGGTATTAGGTTATGGGTTTTTGTTAAAAAGTTCAAACCCATTACCCAATACCTATATAGACATCCTGAATAAACATCAAGCCTTAAGGAACAACAAATCTAAATCATTCATTTGTCTTTTTAAATACTTTTCTTGCATGATTTATTTTATTGTGCTTCCTTGCATGCATGTAGGCATATAGCTTACGACATAAGCCTATGATATATTATGTTTTAGGATTTTGTTATACATTTTATTTAGGCTAAAATGGAGGAAACCCCTTTACTTTTTCTTGAAAGAAGGAACCCCCAATTTTTTTTAAAAGGCTATTGAAAAGCAGGAAACTCCTCTAAACATGAAAAATACACCGTTTGCTCCAAAAACCCTAACGGTGTTAACTTTCCACCCATAAGACTTTTTTATGCCAAAAATGTCTCTAATAAAGTTAATGGACTAATCTAATATTCTTTTTTCTTTTTGTTTATTTTTCCAAATCCATACTCTGTTGAGTTTATGCTTAATCTTTGGAGGAGTAGAGAGGGTACGTTATGTTTTGAATAAGAGATTTTAGGAAAGAAACGAGGGAACAAGTTTGGAGGGGGAAAATTTAGAGAAGAAAAAGGGAGGAAATTGGAGAAGAAAGACTTGAGATGCTTTGTGATTATTAGGCACCAAATAAATTATTAGTGTTATAGACTATACCGATAGGTCCAATATGTATGTAGTTCCCGATATTGACACTTGATATGCCCGATATTGATACCAATATGACCGCTTGATATCAACTCGTATTGCCGAGATTTCGCCCAATATCCGCTAGCCAATATTGAAAACCTATGAAGCACGGACACTTGTAAATTCCACATGAATCGTCTCCGATTACGTATCGGAGTTGGAAACTCTCGGATTCGTTCAGACTTGTAAATATATCACGAACCTCTCTCGAATCGACACTTCTCATTTTTCGCTCGAAAATTAAGGCTCAAGAAAATTTGAAAGCGGGTTAAATATCTAACATAATGCCATTATTTATTTATATTATATATTTATATGTATGTGTGTGTATAAAATTAAAATTTGATATAAAAATGTGTCTGTATTGCTAGGCTTTTGTAAAATTGCGAATCCACGATTCCGTATCGTATCCCGTATCCGTACCCAATCCTGTGCTACATAATTGAAAACACTAATCGGATAAGATCCCAATATTACATATTTGATACATTGGTTTGGATATTCCGGCTATCAATATTTTTCAATTTTTTTATGATATCAGATATTTGATACATTGGTTCGGATGTTCCAGCTATAAATCTATTTCAAATTATACTAAAAAAAATCAATTAGCTCAGGCTTAGGGGCTTTGTGAACAACATAAATCAGGTAAGAGCAATGTAGATGTGGATTCAAATTTTATTTCAAACATTCATTTTTAATCGGGCTCCATTCTTTGGGTCGGGTCTGATTGACTAACCAGGTTGGCAAAACCTTTGTTACTGTTGATCTTTTAAATTTAGATATTTGATGTTAAGCTTTTGATAATCAATGTTTTATTTCTGGTATCTTTAACTCTTTATGGTTTTGATTTTTAGCGAGTTGATCTTGTAATAACCGCTTATTTTGACACAAAAGTTTCCTAAATAATTTGGCCTTGGAGGGATCGAAGAAATCGGTTTAACTAAATTAAAGAGGTCGGGAGTGGCTTGGATCGATGGGGATGATGTCGACGGTGGTAATTTAAGGTTGAGTCGTGATCGAAGGCCCTGAGATACCATTTCCTTTAGTATTAGTGTGTGTGGGGGGAGCGGGAGATTTGGGGAAATTGATTCGGATGATTAGGGATCTCTCTAATCCCCTTTGTATAGATGTGATCCAATACAAGGATTGTGGGAGGAAAAAGCTGTTTGGCGTCAAGTCTGGAAACCAATGGACCCTTTGGCAAAGATAATATTGAGGAGGGGAGCAGTTGTTTTCATAGTGGAAAATGAAGATGATAATGCAAGGGTTCTTCTGTTATATGCAAAGTGTGCAAGGAACCTTGTAGCTAGATTTTCTGCGTTCTGAGTGTTAAGGAATTTCTTGCATTATTTGTATAGTTCTATTAGAGCCTCTCGGTAATTGTGTGTAGTCATCTTTCTTTGCAGTTATAATATATTATATTATATGTTATTTACTTAAAACACTTTGAAATATAATTATTTCTATTCTATGCAATCTGTGGTTTATGCTGCGACCCCACTTGTTTTTGTTGAATAGGTGAATTATCTCTCCGATTACAGCCTTGAGATACTGGAAGATCCTTCCACAGTTGCCCTGATGGAGGTGCATAAAGTATCCTTAAGAATATTATATGTTAATTTTTTTGTCTCATTACCATGCAATGATGCTTTTTCTATCTAATCGTGTAAACCTGTTGACTTTCTCTCAGGTTGGTTTACTATATGCGCAGAGAGATCCATCTTTCATTCGCCCAATCACTAGGGGGATCCAGAGGTGTCTTACTCGATGGTGAGCTATATTGAACTCATGACCTGTCAATTGTAATCTCTAATGTTATAATCCAGAACACAAGGGATGCATGTGGCATATCCAATTTAAATTCAAAGAAAATTGAAAAAGGGGTTAATCCTTAATTCTTAGGTACTTCACTTCATCAAGACTTTTGGTGTGATAATTTTGCAAGGGAACCACAACCCTTAACAGTAGCCGAAAAATATGTAGTATAAATAAGTACCATTACTTTCAAAAAAAGGTTTCAAATATAATTTATTGCAGTAAAAACAGTAGTAATCTCTACTACATCGCGCGTGCAACAAATTAGTGGTTTTTAGTTACAAGGTTAGTCGCCTAATGTTTGCTGTTGGATTTTCAGGCTTGTGCAAGAAAGACTGCAAATGAGCTTTTGGGATTCTATACCATATTTATGGCAAAGGATTATTCGCGGCCGTAGCTATCGCCATTTGATGATAAAATAGGCTATAAATAGGCCTGAAAGGTAACAATTGTCAGTTTTTAAGCTCAGCCTTCTCTGTTTGCCACACTTCTCATTTGGCAGTTAGTTTTGATTTCAGGGCAATGTTCTGGAAATTCCAGTTAGTCGAATGACTAGAGCTTGGCAATCGGTTTCTTGCAAATTTTCTTCTAAGTTATATTTTATGGATTTCGCTCCACCCTGGTCCTCTTCTGTGGTTTAATTTGTTAAGCTAGCTGCATCCCTTTTACCGCTTTTGACTGTAAGTTCTGCCATTTCTAATCTTAGCCATTGGCTGTTTTAATTATTCAGTATTCAATGAGCTTCGTTGGAAATATCGAAATAACTAAGATGGGTATAAAAAAATTGCTCTCATCTTTTCGAATTGTTAGAAAAGTAAATTCATTATTATGTCTCTGATCTTTTTTCTTATTACAATAAGGTTAGAATCAATCCCTCCTTATACAACCACAACGGGATTTTTATGACAATAACCCACTTCCATGCTTAGAAATATATGAGTTAAAATTAAAAATGGAAGCATCTTTAAAAATAGCTTTCATCCAAGCTTTGCATCTTTTGGAGTAGATCTTTCAATCTTCATTCTTCCGATTTATAATTCTCTTAAGTTGTTGGCTGGCCTAGTTTGGGCCTAACAGCTCTTTTACAGCGCTAATTAGTTCCACATGTTCAATCTATCGATCCTTAAGCTCCAAGTTCCTTCATATACTAGTTTTCGGCTCAGAAATAACTCAAATCTATTATAGCTTTGAAGCCCATTTGCCGCTCTAGCTAAATTCCTAATATTCATCTCGTAAAAGCCTAATTTATTATTGCTTTTTTCTTTATTATATCAATCTACCGATCCTTAAGCTCCAAGCTCTATTTATAGAGAATGAAATTAACTAGGGAAAATAAACATATAACATTGAATGGCAGACCTCGTTTGCTAGTAAAGCCAGTGCCTATAGTACTGATTTGTCCCCAAATTACTCTTATCTGCTTGGATTTTTCCCTCCAAATATGCGAAGTTCCAAATCTCTTGAGACCTATATGTCGCCATAATGTGAAAGATTTTGCGACATATCTGAACATTTTACAGTTTTTATTTTAGATTACTAATGAAATGTACTTTTCATGTGCAGATCCTTATATTTAGCATCCAATTATAGGAGTTATGCCATGTTTATTTGGGCTTCTGGAGAGTGATTGAAAGCGTAGGATTTTGACAGAGCAAAGAATGACGTTGAGCCTGCAAATCGCTTAAAATTTACACACTATTAGCATTCCTTGATATATTTTTAACATTTTTGAATATTCCTTGTGCGGAAGTTTGTAAGATAACCAGGCAGAAGAAAGGTAAAAGTTTCTTCACTCCGACACAACTCATGTACTTGTTCATATGTAAGTTTGAGCTTTAAACCTCAAGTTTTTTCTTGTATATGGAAACATGCAACTTGAAAACGATGCATTTATTTTGATGCATCAATTCCAAAGCATGTGTTCTAATAGAGTAACTGAGATTGGTGAGTAGCTTCATGTGTTTTTCACTTGATTTTTTGGTGGAGAAAACACAGGATTGCTGATGTAATTCCTAACTTCACAATTTAGAGCAAACTTTGATGAGATCATATGCAACTGTGTGCAATGGAGTTGGCTTCTTGATCCAAAAAAACAATGGGAGCTCGCTGGCTGTAGAAATGCAAAAAAGTTGAAGCATCATGCATGAATGGTTTAACTCAATCTATTTATTTGAACTGCTCTAGTGTAAGAACAAATTATTTTACATATGTGAGCACTCTGTGCACAGAAACTCGCTAGCTCTTTAATGACAATGAAGATATTCAAATTGAGCGATGCACATTATCCAAGAATGAGAGAGAAATGAATCTGCAGCACAAGAATAAATTTTAACTAATAGTTCAAATGGTTTAAAAATTAGCTTGGCATCATAAAATCATTATTTCATTGAATGTTTGTGTTTTCTGCGTAAAAGGCGCAGAAGAAGCTGCGTGGATTTGGAATCTCTTTGATCGTTGAGCTCTTTATTTTTTCCAATCAATGAAATCTTTCTTGTGGTCTGAAGCCTTGATGCTAACACATCCATGAATATCACTGTTCCATCATCCTTTACTGTTAAAGGTCTACATGGATTCCGCCCCAAGCGCGAGACCACCGACAATACAAATATGAGATATTGTCACAGTACTGTTTTATCCACAAGCCCTTTTGGTAGTCCTTCAACATCCACAAGTTGACGTGATCCGGTTAATACTAGTAGATGTGATCGGTCAAGCATAGCATCCCTTGCATCTCTCTTAATGATGCACGATACCTGTAAGCTTCCAGTCTCTTCTTTAGTTTAGAGATGCAGTCTATAGGCAGTGGAAGTATAGACCACTCCTCTCATTTAAGATAGAACCGAGCTAATTCTGTTGTTGAGATTAGTTTAAATTTGAATAGTTAGTTATTATCGACAGAATTAAGATAAATCTTTTATTTAAACATAGATTTAGATAAGAGAAAATATTATTATAGATAAATCTATAGATTTAGATTTAGATTTATATAAGAGATAATATTCTATTAGATAAAGATAAAGGAAATTTATGTTAATCCCAATCTAAGTGGGAGAAGGCTTATTTTATGCTATAAATAGAAAGCTGCTTTCTTCAAGGAAAAATATTGACTTGATTATAAGGTTCATGAGAGGCGAGAGACGGCTTCATAAGGGATTAAGACGGTCATTAAGAGATATTGACTTGATCACAAGGTTCAAGGGAGGCGAGAGATGAACTCATAAGGGATCAAGGCGGTTATTAAGAGATAGTTTTGATCATAAAATTTAAGAGAGAAGAAACGGCGGCTCCATAAGCGATCAAAATGATCATAAGGAGAATTTATAGAAGAAGGAGATCTCGTTGGAGATCATAAGATGAGGTTTTTTTTTGTAATCTTCTGTAAGGTGTTTTTTCCCTCAAATTCTAATAAAGTTCTCCCTTTCCTCCCAATCTATTGTGTTATTTATTTCTGCGATTTGCATATGGTGTTTTTTGTTATTCGTCTACAAAACGATCTAAGTTTATAGATCCGTAAGGTTTTCTGCTGCGTCGATTGATCTTGTGGCAGCAACAATTGGTGTTAGAGATATATTCTGTAGTTTTGCAATTTAAGTTTATATGACGCTTGTATCCACTCCCCATCTTCTTATTGTAATTCTATTGATAGTAGTTCGTAAAGATCCGAGAGAAAGATTTTTTCTTTGGAATTAAGGATGACGAATAACAGGATAAATAGCAAAAAGTTTAAGGTGGAGAAATTTAATGGGATTCAAAACTTTTTAATGTGGCAGAGAAGGGTAAAAGCACTTATGGTGAAGGAATGGCTATTTAAAGCATTTGGGGGTGGTAAACCTACCACCATGACAGATGACGCATGGGCAGAGATGGACCTGGAAGTACAATACATGATAGAACTTTGTTTGGCGGATAATGTGATGCATAATGTTATGAAGGAGACTTCTGCGGTAAGTTTGTGGTTGAATGCTTGAGAGCTTGTATATGACAAAGTCGTTGTCAAACAAGCTGTATCTAAAGAAGCAATTTTACGGATTACGCATGAAGGAAGAGACTCTTATTCACGACCATCTAAACAGCTTCAAGAAGATGGTAAGCGATCTTCTATGTCTTAAAGTCAAGTTAGAGGAGAAGGACCAAGCGCTTTTGCTCCTATTTTCCCTTCTAAATTCGTATGAACACTTGATGACAACGATCTTTTATGGGAAGGGACTCTTGAGATGGAGGATCTTACATCGACACTTCTCAATAATGAAATCATGAAGAAATCAAATCTATCGGAGGAGTCATCGGGGTTGTTCTCCGGTGAAAGGGGAAGATCGAAGTACAGAGACGGAGGCAAGAGCATAAGGGGGAAATCCAAATCATCCGGGAAAGAGAACGGACCATACTTCTTTTGCAAACAGTCAGGGCATCTGATGAAGCAATGTCAAAAGTATAAACAGTGGTTGCAAAAGAAGAGTAAAGGTGCCAGCACAAAGGGTTCGGATCAATTCAGTGTTGCAACCGAAGCAGAAGAAGATCCGTGTGATGTACTCGCCGTACACACCAGGAAGGAAGATTATGATGTTTGGATCTTTGATTTAGGATGTTCATATTATATGTGCCCGAAGAAGGAGCTGTTCAACACCTATAAAGAGTACAATATTAGTAGCGTTTTCATAGGGAATAATATGGCTTGTAAGTCCATTGGCATAGGGAACATCAAAGTCTGCATGTTTGATGGGGTGGTGCAAACGCTTGTGAACGTGCGTCACGTTCCGGAACTAAAGAAGAACCTGAGTTCTCTTGGAGCATTGGATGTGGCAGGATGCAAGTTCGTTGGTCAAGATGGAGTACTAAAGGTTGTCGAGAATGCCCTAGTGGTCATGAAGGGACAACGACTGAAGAACTTGTATCGTTTGGACGGTAGCATGGTGACTGGTGGTGCAACTGTGGCTATGGAGAAACAGGTAGAGATTACCGCAAAACTGTAGCATATGCGTCTAGGCTACATAAGTTAGAGAGGGCGTCATGAGTTACGCATAAGGGAGTTGCTGAAATGTATTATCTCATGCAAATTAGAATTCTGCAAATTTTGTATGATGGGGAAGCAATATAAGGTCGGTTTCAAGCATGCCGTGCATAAGACCGAAAGACTTCTTGATTACAGTCATTCAGATGTATAAGGCCCATCACCGGTTTCATCAAAGGGATGTGCTATGTATTATGTCACCTTCATTGACGACTTCTCATGCAAAATATGGGTCTACTTTCTCAAAAACAAATCGTATGTGTTTGCCAGTTTTAAGGAGTGGAAAGTGACCGTGGAGAAGTAAAAGGGCGACCAGTGAAATATTTGCGGACAGATAATGGAGGTGAATACACCTCGAAGAAATTTCAGAATTTCTGTAAAGAACAGGGCATACAGAGGCAATGGGATGTTCCAGGACAACCAAAGTAGAATGAGATAGTGGAGCGCATGAACACTATTAGAGAGAGCCATAAGTATACGGATACAATCCGGTCTTTCGGAGGACTTCTGGACAGAGGTGATAAGTTTTGTATGCTATTTGGTAAACATGTCTCCACCAAAGGCTATAGATTTTCAGATCTCATAAGAAATATGGAGAGGGGTGCCAGTCAGTTATGATCCTCTATGGGTATTTGGGTGCCCTGCTTACTCACTCGTGAATCAGAAGGATATGACCAAGCTGGAATCAAATTCAAAGAAGTGTGTTTTCTTGGGATTCAAACTTGGTGTTAAAGGCTATAAGTTAAGCGATCTAAAAAACAAAAGGGCGTTCATCAGCCGAGATATAATCTTCCATGATGATTCCATGTTGAAAGACGTGGCTGGAGATAATAAGAAGGCATGTAAAGCATTAAGGGACAATGATTCGGTAGAGGTGGAGTTATCTGGCGCTCATAAGGATACGGACACTAAAGCTCAATTTCAGTGTAACGTTTTCAAAATAATAAAATATGATTTTTGGGAAATTTTATATTTTAATATTATTTTAATGAATATTTTAATATTCTGGTATAATTAAATACAAATAAATGGGGAAAAATTATGGAAAATTCTAAAATAGGGTATTTTATGGAATTATGCCATTTTAAAGTTTTAAGATTAGTTATATGCTAATTTGGTGCTAATCGCGATTAAAAATCGCTAATTGGATTTTTAGCTTTTTTGTGCAAAAATGTGCACATATCATTTTCCACACTTGTTACACTTGTGTTACATTTCTATTGCCATGGTTGTTCTTTTGGGTTCACTATTGGAGTGAGAAGGAAAAGAAAAAGGAAAAGAAAAGAAAAGGAAAAAGTAGCATGATGATGAGAGAGAGAGAGACCAAGTCAACCCCCACGTTTTGAACCATACCTATCATTTCCTCACACCCATTTCTCTCTCCCCTCTCATGGAGCTGCTGCTGCTGCTGCTCCTGCTCCCTCTCATTTCCCCCCCTTCACTTCATAGATCCCTCTCATTTCCCTCACCAAAACCCCATTCCCACTTCACAAAACTTGCTCCCAAGTTCACTAGCTACACATTGAACCTAACAAGATTGGATTTGGAGGACCTTGAGCAACTCAAGGATTTTCTTGAGTTGCCTAAGGAGGTAATTTCTGCACCCCTAGTTTAGTATTTCAATTCTTATTGCATCCATTCTAGTTTCATGTCGATATGTTGTCGTTTGGTGGATTTGTGAAACTTTAAGTTAGGGTTTATGTGAGATCTGAGATTAAAGATGAAATTGAGGATTGTGGTGACCTTAGAAACCCTGGTGAGATGTTATTTTAGACCCAAACCTAGAACTAGAACCAGAATACAGATTTATGAGACGATGTCGGAGAAAAACTGTGAATCTGTGATCGTATTTAAGAATCTGCTATCACCCCGAGACCCCAAAAATAAAACTGAGTTGACAGTGAGATGTGCAGGCACCATGGAATCACCACACTAAACCCTAGCCCCCAACTCCAAAGTACGGCCGCCAATTTATTCCCTCTGGCCGCAAATTGCGGCCAGAGCAGGAGGGAATTACCTCGATTTTTGTGCATGGCCCTATTTCCTCTATTCTTGACCCTGGGTATGTCTAGTTTTGACTGATTCCAGTCAGGGTAAAATCTGGGTTGATTTGCTTGAGTTGGCGTATGATTTACGACTTGTTTTCGCATGGATTTTGGTATTTGGTGATTCGTTTCTGTCGGGTGGCGTTTAGACGTCAACGACAAGTGGATATTGAACGTGTTTACATGCGAGACGATAGGTTTTTACCTATGTGAGTAGCGTGTGCTATTTTCGTTTCCGATGTGATTTTCATGTGCTTTAGCGTTGTGATATACTTGTAGGTACCCTACGAGATGTTGAGGCAAAGAAAATGAAGATGGCGACATCGGCACCGACACATGAGAAGCAAAGTGAGTAGATTTATATCTATGGGGAGAAGTCGGGTGGATGGCGTATAGCACCCCCGCAGTCCGTGGTGATGTATACGAATACGTATACACACATATATTTATTATGTGTTGCTTAGGATTATTGATGATAATAATGGTATTATTGGTGATAAGGATGTATTGGTTTAGTATAGTGCGAAACCCTAGAGTAGTGGTTGCACCCACACATACACGTACACATATACTTGCATGCATTCTTTCATTTATCTGTGCGCATATAGAGGTGTGTATATCTACACATGGGTATGGGACTATGTGTTCATATACGGGATTGAGGATGATACATGGGATTGAGATGAGTCGATGAGGTTTGATTGAGGCCGTGAGATTCGGCGATATGACAGAGTTCGTATTTGAGATGTGATATGATGGTAGTGATACCGGATATGTGATGAGATGAATGGGATATTGACCCGTACCCAGCTATTGGGATGCCGTACGACGATTTACCGTACGGGCTTTATATTGATGTTAGATCCGCACTCATGACTCGAGGATGTTATATGATATACTGTATCGTACGTGATACTATTGAGACGAGATCACCGACTATATATATATATATGTATATCGACTCAGATTTAGGTGGTTTCCATACCTCTCCCGATTGACTTGATTGTTGGGTTCGTAGTTCGCATAGTAGGCGTTAGACTAGACCCGAGTCATACCTATTTCAAAACTAACGAATCGGGGATATTTTAAAGATAGGCAGAAGGGTATATACGGATATTTTCAAACGTCGCATCTTTTCTTACAACACCGTAGCCCTTACTTTACCAATAGCCCTGATTCGTCTTATTTCAAAAGGCAAGGTTGCATGTTATATCTATTGAGGCAGGTTCTCTACTGTTGCGTTGATTATTCGATTCCGCGTATTCATGCTATTTGCATTGCATCGCTTGTATTGTTGATATATTTCAGTCATACTGCTAGGACACCAGCACCATTATCGATGATGCGTATGTTCCACGTACACTTGTTTGCCGGCTCACACACTTCATCATCGATAATTGCCATGTCACTACACTGTAGTACTGTTGCATTCAGTGTATGTTGCTTACATTTCTTTACATGTCGCATACATCATGCTTTCTGATTATACGCATTGAGATATGCTGTTTCCATGATATTTCTGGTTTTTGGGAACCGTGGGTGTTTCAAAAGGAGAATATGTAATTGTTTTAAAACCCGGTTACCCTTGATATGATATTTCAGTGCGTCCACCATGTGTTTTCTCGGTGCTGAGAGTGACATGTGAAACCCGATTCGAGGAGGCGGATGAGGCCGATTGCGGGTACATGGTGGACCCGGTATGGTTCCCCGGGACAAGAAATGTTTTTCGTGGAGCAGACGATGAGCCTGGCAGGGTGGCGAGTACCTACCGGTGATTGCTTGGACCTGGCGGTTATCCGGAGGATACTGACCAGAGTCGATAGATGGATATGGGCGTACTGCCGGGGCCGAGGGCCGATACCGCAGACAGAGCCCGTGGGCCGATCCGGACTGACGGAGCCCGATATATGAGGATTTACGTGCCGATACTGGGCACAGTTTGCATGATGTTTTCGAGTGTCGATGCTGGGCACTCCGGTTCCATGATTTTGACGTGTCGCGAGGGACACAGATAGTTTATATTCTCATATTATTCCCATGCACATGCTTTATGATATTTACATGCATGATGGTTATTGTCATTGGGTGACGAGTGGACGGGATCCACGTATATGCAGTTTTGATTACATTGATCATACCTCACATTTATGATATGCTATTACCTGAGGCACTGGCACGAGCACTTGGCACTACACTCATGTATAGAGATTATATTGCCAGTTTAGCATGCTTCAGACTTATTCATATTGAGGTTTATTTATATCTGATCGTATTGACCTAGGATGGGTCATGCATTCGATCTCTGCTTGTAAATATTTTCTATTCACGAGTTGGCAACTCACCCCCGTTGTGCCACCGTTCTTGCAGGTTTTGCCGTACAGGTTCCATAGCGGCATTTCTGGCACACTGCTTCCTTATGGGTGACTTGCTTGGGTAGGTGGGTTCTTTTGTATCAGAACCGCCATTGTTCATGTATTATTCATTGTATCTAGACATTCCATCAACCAAAATTTGTATATTGTTTCAGACTTAGAAAACAATGTTGTATTATTTCGACCTTAGAGTCGCGCTTGTAGTATTACGGTTTTATGGCTGTTTTGAGTTTCTTTTGGGGTTTTTGATTCTTGCCCTTTGGCGTTGTATATTATTATTGCTTGCATGGTTGTGACCGTCGATTGACGAAGAGCTAGCTCCCGCTTGGGGATACCTTTTATCATTTCATATATATTATTCTTGTTGTACCCCGTTCGGGGCCAGTTTTTACAAAGGAAACTCTGCCGAAATTTTCAGGAAAGGTTACACATTTTAAAAATGCATATTCGGCTTAGTTATTTAAAAACTTTGATTTTCGAAACATGATTTCTTTACTTCTTACAAACCAGTTTTCCTTATTTACTCTTTAAATGGTTTTAGATTTCTGGGCTTTTGGCTTACTTGGATCAGATGGGGTCCTATAGACTTCATATGGTTCAAGGGCCAGTCACGTGCTCTTTTTATGTCACCTTCATTGACGACTTCTCATGCAAAGTATGGGTCTACTTTCTCAAAAACAAATCGGATGTGTTTGCCGGTTTTAAGGAGTGGAAAGTGACCGTGGAGAAGCAAAAGGGCGACCAGTGAAATATTTGCGGACAGATAATGGAGGTGAATACACCTCGAAGAAATTTCAGAATTTCTGTAAAGAACAGGGCATACAGAGGCAATGGGATGTTCCAGGACAACCAAAGTAGAATGAGATAGTGGAGCGCATGAACACTATTAGAGAGAGCCATAAGTATACGGATACAATCCGGTCTTTCGGAGGACTTCTGGACAGAGGTGATAAGTTTTGTATGCTATTTGGTAAACATGTCTCCACCAAAGGCGATAGATTTTCAGATCTCATAAGAAATATGGAGAGGGGTGCCAGTCAGTTATGATCCTCTATGGGTATTTGGGTGCCCTGCTTACTCACTCGTGAATCAGAAGGATATGACCAAGCTGGAATCAAATTCAAAGAAGTGTGTTTTCTTGGGATTCAAACTTGGTGTTAAAGGCTATAAGTTAAGCGATCTAGAAAACAAAAGGGCGTTCATCAGCCGAGATATAATCTTCGATGAGG
Organism: Agapanthus africanus; assembly: GCA_030015575.1. Taxonomy (NCBI): domain Eukaryota; kingdom Viridiplantae; phylum Streptophyta; class Magnoliopsida; order Asparagales; family Amaryllidaceae; genus Agapanthus; species Agapanthus africanus. Next base: position 394,177,858 of record CM057343.1, read on the forward strand.
ATTCCATGTTGAAAGACGTGGCTGGAGATAATAAGAAGGCAGGTAAAGCATTAAGGGACAATGATTCGGTGGAGGTGGAGTTATCTGGCGCTCATAAGGATACGGACACTAAAGCTCAATTTCAGCCTATTGATGCAAAGATGGACGGGCAGATTACGAAGACAGAAGGTGAGGACCAACCCCAATAGGACCCACAAGCAATGGCATTAAGGAGACAACACGTACTCATAAGGCACCAGTGAGGTACGGCTTCGAAAATATGCTCGCATACGCTTTAGTCATTGAAAGCGAAAATGACAATTCTTATCAGGAGTCTATTGGGAAAGATGATAGGGATCGATGGATTATTGCGATGATAGAGAAGATGGAGTCAATTCGAAAGAATAGTACGTGGAGATTGACAGAGTTACCGAAAGGCAAAAGGGCCGCCTGCAAGTGGGTATTTAGAAAAAAGGAAGGCGAGCAATACATGACACGTTTAGTAGCGAAGATTTTTGCTCAAAAGGAGGTGGTTGACTACAACGAGATTTTCTCTCCTTTAGTTAAGTATACGTCTATTCGAGTGTTGTTAGTGAAGGTAGCTACTCAAGATTTAGAATTGGAGAAAATGGATGTGAAAACGACATTTCTACATGGTGAGTTAGAAGAGAAGATTTTCATAAAGCAATTTAAAGGATTTATAGAGCTTGGCAAGGAGGATCATGTATGTCACGACCCGAAATTGGCACGTGACGACCCTTAAACTACGCAACGTCTACAGGCGTAACGCAATTTAAGTAAGCCGAAAACCCAGCAATCTAAACCATCAAAAGTAGTAAGAAATAATAGCATTTTCAAATCTTTGAAATCTCAACCCAAATTCTTTAAAAGTCGAATTTTATTTCCTTTAAAATTTTGGCAGCATCTCCTTTGTAAAAAAAAAAAGCCCCAAAAATGGGTACAATATAAATATAAGTAAAGCATCCCCAAACGAGAGCAAAACACGCCCAAAGGCGGAAAAAAACCACCACAACAGATATACGACGCCGTAGCGAAGAATTAAAAGACGATATAAATAAAACTGCATAAAAATCTCCAAGTCACACAATAATATACAATATCGTTCTCACATCAAGTCTCTAAGTCATACAAGATAATGGTAGATGGAGAGTACAGGATACAACAAATATACAATAAGCAACATGAACGGATAACCACAAAACCCACCTAAAGCAAAACTGCATACTGTGAGCCGAAGCGGTATCCGCAGCAAAAGATGATATGATAGATGAATAGCCTGTCTCGACTACTCTGGAGAACAACCTGCAAAACACTGTGGCACAACGGGGGTGAGTTGCCAACCCGTGAATAGTAAATAACATATGCAGGTAATCGCAAGTATGCACGTACAACGCGAATCTAACATATGCAACTAATAGCAATAAAAGTCATATGAATGCAACAGTCATGAATGTACACTAGCAGGTACAACTAATACATGAAGCAATAATAATATGACAATCTGTACGCAACAATCATGTAAGGTACTCTATCAGGTACTACTAATACATGAAGTGATGATATGACAATATATATTTGCAACAGCCATGAAAGGTACTCTAGTAGGTACAACTAATGCATGAAGCAATGCATATAAAATAAGGTATGCAAATGCAACAGTCATGGAAGGTACTCTATCGGTTACAACTAATACATGAAGCAGTGCATAAACAATAAATATGGAGTATGGAATGAAACATGTCATTTTCACGGAATCCTGACATCGTGGTAGGACCAAAGTCTATCAAGACAATCCGAATCCCAATTCCTCAAATCAGCCCCAAAAATTGGCTCTCATATCATGTAAGTCTCACAAACCCTGAATGTACAATATCAAGTAAATCTCATATATCTTGAATGTATAAAATCAGCAATCTCATATATATCCTGTATCCAATCTCAAATGAATCTCCTATATCCCAAATCCAATATCAAGTGAATCTCATATATCCTGAATAAGTATGTTTGCATGAATAATTATGATGATGTATATTAATTGATATGTATACATATATATTAGCGTCACATTCCACTAATATATATATATATATAACAGCGTCCCATTCCACTGTTATATATATTTAGGAGTAAAAATATCATAAAAACCTGTGCCAAGCATCGACATATAAAGGCTGATTTATCATGTGCTGTCACTACGACTGGCACACCCTGATAAGTACGTATCATACGCTATCCGAAAACCCGAGTGCCCAGCTTCGACCCTCATCCTTCGATGTATCTATACGTACATGACTCCCGTCGGTATCCCCACGATAACCGTCGAGTCATAGGTAATGTCTGTTAGGTTTACCTAGCACCTCATGAAGGGTTTGGAAGTATCACATGTCTCAAAATTAAATTTTTAAGGTGCTAAGTGAACATACAAAGAATCATCACTAGAAAATTAGGGTTTCTAAACAAACACAACATCACAAGTAGATAAAGCTAGGGTTTTGAGAGTACAACCTTTGTAGCTCCCTACGCTAGATTCCTTGGCTACTTGAGGGTTGTAAAAGGTCCGCTTGAACTCCTCTAGGTCCACGATGATCCATCCGGAGTCCGCTTTGTCCAAGCTTGTAACTTCACAAGATCAAGAGAAGAAAATGGAAGCTAACACTCTTCACAAGTGGGCAAGACTAGTGTAGAATGGTGTTGTGATTGCTTTTCTCACTTCAAAATCCTAACTTGATTACTTTTTTGCTTACTTGAAAGAACTAGAGAGCAAGAGAGAAAGGAGGAAGAAGATGATGGCTTTCTAAGCTCAAGATAATGATAAGCTTAATGTGAAAAATAGAAAATATAAGTATATATATTTTCTACTCTTCATCTCAAACCATGGTTACATAATAAAGATATTATTGTACTTGAGTTAAAACACAAAAGGAAGATTAACTCATGGTTAAAAGGTAGGTGAACAAGGTTAGTTCAAAGAAGAGTATAGAAGATAACCATGTATTAATCTTTTTCTTTTCTTTAGTTTTAAAACAAATACAATATATATCCATATATATAATCATAAGGTGTGAGTCTTATATTGCCACCATCTTCTATATATACAACCATGATAGAATGATGTATGTATGTATGTGTGCATGCGCATCCATATGTGCATGAACAAGAATGAATGCATACATGCATGCATACACTAAAAAGACAAGAAAAGGATTTGTAGTGAGAAACTAATGGTTAAATGATAAATCAACACTTGATTTATCAACCCGGTCATATCACATACGACCCGACCAAAAGCAAGCCGCCCGATTAATATACGGTATCTCATACGCGCATTTTAATCGGGTCCACACGCATATCGCATATGCGCACCATAACGTTTCGCCTGGACTAGGTAACTCCTTTGTGGGACTCTAAGACTCGTCAATACGCCGGCAGTGGGTGATGATCATATCAAGCACCCCCAAGCCGCAAGCGGTCAGCTAAACGTAACGGCCACCCGGGTATTGAGCGATCAGAAGAAAACAAGCGAACCTGTTACAACTCCCGTCGAGCCAACCGGCAACACTACCGTACAGTCCGGTCTCTTCGTCAGATATGCTGCATATCGAGTCTAGGGATGGTAACGTCGACCCCAATAACTCAATAAGTCGTGCCGATGAATGGTCTATAACAGATCGAGAAACTACTGATAACACTTATCAGTAAATCTCAGCAGCCCTGGCCAGGGACTTACTGATATAACCAGTCGAGCACAGCACAGCATCAACTCCCAATACCGGGAGAGACGAAACCCCTCCTATCGCTCATCGCCTTCGTGTGTCTCGGGACTGTACCCAGCGGCTACCTGTTTGCATGACTCAGTAGAGCCGTGGTAGGGTGATAATCAAAGTATAGTGGGAGAACACACAAGACTCTATGACGATCTCGGGTCTACAGACTAACCTGTACCAGTGTCACCTGAGAACTGCTATCCGACGATAGATATAATTCCATATAGGAGTTCTCGGTGAGTCCGTTCAGTGTACCCAGTCATCACTGAGCACCCGTATACGATCTCGATGTCAAACATCGATGAATGTGGGAACATTCATGGCCCATCATATGGGTCAAGTATCATATACGCTAGTCTACTCTGGTATATCGATGCCCCGTCTCGATATACCTACGACTAGGGACATTCCAGGATATTCTTATAAACTACAGATGTCCCACTAGTATGATCTCTATCATAGTCACAGTAGTCAAGCCAATATCCTCAGGGCTTTATCAACATGTCAGATAAAGAAGAACCAGATAGCATACTATCATGTCGAGCAAGAATGTATACTGAATATATATATATACATGTATAAATACATCCACTATCATATAATGGCCTCTAGGGCATACATATATCTAACAATCTCCCACTTGCACTAAGGCCAGTTATTGGCGTATCTCATACCCAACATCTCAAAAAGTCGCTCATGCTGCGGCTAAGGGAGGGCCTTGGTGAGTGGATCCGCGGCGTTATTCTTTGTATCTACTCTCTTAATCTCGATCTCGCGGCGATCTACAATCTCCCGGATCAAATGAAAACGCCTCAGGATGTGTCTGGATCGCTGATGGGACCTGGGCTCCTTGGCTAATGCCATAGCCCCATTATTATCACAATACAATGGTATTGGATCAATAATGGTTGGAACCACTCCTAGCTCCGAGATGAACTTCCTCATCCAGACGGCTTCCTTGGCGGCATCATTCGCAGCAATGTACCCAGCTTCCATCGTAGAGTCTGCAACGGTATCCTGTTTGGAACTCTTCCAACTTACCGCCCCTCCATTGAGGGTAAATGTAAACCCAGAGATAGATTTGCTGTCGTCCTTATCACTCTGGAAGCTTGAATCGGTAAAGGCCTCCATCTGGAGATCTCCATTACCATACACCAAGAACAATTCTTTAGTCCTTCGCAAGTACTTAAGAATGTTCTTCACAGCTATCCAGTGATTCTCCCCTGGGTTGGATTGATACCTGCTTACAACACTAAGTGCATAAGCTACATCTGGGCGTGTACATAACATCGCATACATTATAGATCCTACTGCCGAAGCATAGGGTATAATGCTCATGCGAGCTCTCTCTTCATCGGTCTTTGGGCAAGATTCTTTGGAGAGAGTGACCCCATGGCAAGCGGGTAAGGCACCCCGCTTAGAGTCTTCCATACTAAACCTTTTTAGGATGGTGTTGATGTACCTGGTTTGGGACAATCCCAATAACCTCTTGGATCTATCCTTATAGATCCTAATGCCCAGGATGTATGTGGCATCACCCAGGTCCTTCATGGAGAACCTTAGTGATAAGAAAGATTTGACCGACTGTAGCATAGGAATGTCATTTCCTATCAGAAGAATGTCATCCACATACAATACGAGGAATGTGACAGCTCTCCCTACAGCCTTCTTATAAACACAAGGTTCATCTGGATTTTTGATGAAATCAAACTCTTTGATAACATCATCGAAACAGATGTTCCAACTCCGTGATGCCTGCTTTAACCCATATATGGATTTAAGCAATCTACATGCTTTCCCGCTACTCCCACTGTCAATGAAGCCCTCTGGCTGATCCATATAAACACATTCTTCTAAATCTCTATTTAGAAATGCCGTTTTAACGTCCATCTGCCAGATTTCATAGTCGTAGTGAGCAGCAATAGCAAGTAGGATCCGAATGGATTTAAGCATGGCTACGGGTGAAAAAGTCTCGTCATAGTCCAAACCTGGTCTTTGACGAAAACCTTTCGCCACAAGTCTTGCCTTATAGGTCTCTACCTGCCCATCTACACCAATCTTTCTTTTAAAGATCCATTTGCACCCCACAGGTTTTACCCCAGGGGGTACAACGTCCAAAGTCCATACTTTGTTGGTGTACATAGACTCCATTTCGGATCTCATGGCATCCAGCCACTTCATAGAGTCTCCACTCGTGATAGCTTTTTGAAAACTGGTAGGATCATCATCCTCCATGATGCAGTCTTCTCTGTCACCATCAATGAGGAAACCGTAGTACCTCTCTGGTGGGCGAGAAGTCCTACCAGACCTACGGAGTGGCCGAGGTTCCTCAGTTTCTATTGCAACAGCCGGTTCAACCAAGTCGTTATTTGTAGTTTGTGTCTCTAGAACCTCTTCTAGATCCACCACCTTGCCATCATCTTTATCTGTGAAAAACTCTTTTTGTAAGAATGTGGCATACTGAGAAACAAACACCTTTTGTTCCTCCTTGTGGTAGAATAGATATCCATAAGAGTTCCTTGGATATCCCACAAAGTTACACATGACTGACCGTGTCTCGAGTTTGTCCGGATTCTGCTTTTTAACATAGGCCGGGCAACCCCAAATCTTAATTCTCTTAAGAGATGGTCTCTTCCCATGCCATATCTCATATGGCGTGGTAGACACGGTTTTGGTTGGAACCCTGTTTAGTAAAAACGCTGCAGTCTCCAATGCATGCCCTCAAAATGAGACGGGTAACTCAGCATCACTCATCATTGATCGGACCATATCTAATAGGGTCCTATTCCGTCATTCTGACACACCGTTGTGTTGTGGTGTGTAAGGAGGAGTGAGTTGAGAGAGAATCCCATTCTCTTTTACGAAGTTTGCAAATTCTGTACTGAGGTACTCCCCACCTCGATCTGATCGAAGCATCTTGATACTCAAGCCGGTTTGTTTTTCTACTTCTTGTTTATATTCAGTGAATTTCTCGAAAGCTTCGGATTTGTGCTTTAATAAAAATACATGACCGAATCTTGAGAAATCGTCAGTGAAAGTAATGAAGTAAGAAAAACCGCCTCTAGCCTGTGTAGACATTGGCCCACATACATCACTATGTATGAGTCCTAGGAGCTCGGTAGCTCTTTCTCCGTGTCCGGTAAACGGAGTTTTGGTCATTTTACCCTTGATACAAGACTGGCAAGTCGCATAAGATTTATATTCAAAAGGGTTTAAATATCCATCTTTGTGTAACTTGTTTAGTCTTGTTTCGTTAATATGACCAAGTCTACAGTGCCAAAGAAAAGCTTCATTTATTTCTGAAAGTTTTCTTTTATTAGTGTGTTGTATGCCGAAAACTGTGTGTTGATTTAGGACGTATATCCCGTTATTAAGTGTACCATACCCAACCAACATTTGATTCAGGTGAATGTTCATAACATTGTTCTGCAATACAAAATTATATCCTTCATTGTCTAACAAAGAAACATATATTATATTACAAAGCATACTTGGTACAAAATAACATGGGTTCAAAACCAATATACACCCAAATGGCAACCCCAAGTGATACTCTCCCACTGCGACTGTATGTACATTGGAACCATTTCCAACGCGGAGAGTATGATCACCTGTCTTCAAAACCTTGCTATTTCTCAGCCCCTGCATAGAATTGCAAATGTGAGAACTTGAACCGGTATCTAATACCCAGGAAGCAGAGTTTATTGAAAAACAGTTTTCTGTCACAAACACACCTGAAGCGGAAGCATCCCCATGCTTCTTCTTGAAATTCAAGTACTCGGTGCAGTTGCGCTTCCAATGTCCTGTCTTGTGGCAATGAAAACATTCCCCTTTCCCCGATTCTCCAGCTTTGGACTTTTCCTTCCCCTTAACCTTTTTAACTCCACCCTTAGGATTGGTGGGCTTCTTCTTTTTCTTTCCCTTGGCCTTAGCCTTTGGGCGAGAAGAGGAAGATTGTCCAACAGTCATAACGGGAGTTTTCACTGATTTTAGTGTGTTCTCTGCACTCCTTAACATATTAAGGAGTTCAGGTAGTTTCTTCTCCATGTTGTGCATGTTGAAGTTAACTATGAATTGAGCAAAGGTGGAGGGGAGGGACTGCAGAATAATATCCGTATATTGTTCGTTGTCCATCGTCCATCCAAGGTCCTCAAGCTCTTCTATGAGAGCTATCATCTTCAGAACATGGTCTCCTACTGATGTGCCAGGGGCCATTCGCATCTGAAATAATTTCTTTGATGCTTCGTATCGTAATACGCGGGATTGCTCTCCATACAACTCCTTTGTATGGAGGAATATGTCATGAATGTCCATATTCTCATGCTGCTTTTGATGTGTGTTGTCCATCGATGCAAGCACGAGGCATTTGGCCGTGGCACAGTCAGCGTCCCATGTCTTGCGGACTTCTTTATCCGCAACTGAGGATTTTGGACCTGGGACGGGCGGGGCTGGAGCCGTGAGGACATATGATACTTTATCATAAGTCAAGGCTATTTTCAGATTCCTCAGCCAGTCTTTATAATTGGTCCCATTCAGTTTATTTTTATCTAGTAGAAGCTTGAGTCCTGTTATGGGTATCTGCCATTAAGAGAGAGAAAAGAATACACTCAGCGAAAGCTCTTGCAAAGATAGATTGGTTATTATCTTGTCTAATCGATGTTTCCCACTGCTTTAATCAAGTTTTTCTTTCAAACCTTAAAAAGAAACTAGCCAGGATTAATTACAGTCTACAACTTCGCTAACCGTTCTGCCAGGCCAGTGTCGATACTTGAGGGAGGTTCGCTGTGCTTTCGCACGGACCTAATTAAAGTAAACCTCGTTTTCCCATAGGCATAGCCCCGTTAACACCTTTCTAGACACCTAATGAGTTAGCTAATTGTAAACTGCAAAACTCTCCTGGGAGCAACTATTACCCACAGTGGGATCGGGATCCAACCATCATATGGAAGGTATGCAATCTCATTGCAAATCTCAACACTTGAAATTCCCGATGTGATTTTTACCCCTAGTACTTATGACCTTAACTATGGTCAACAAATCATAAGCACCAGTCAAGTTCTACCCGTCATTTCTTGATCAATTAGACCCACCCATATGACCCTTAACTATGGTCAACAAAGTCGCATGAATGTCCTAATTAATCTGCATCATATGCAGTGTAGGAAGACATCACTTAGCTACCGTACACTACGCCTTAACTAAAGTCAACAAACGTAGCACGAATACTAAGTACTCTACTTCCTAAAATGACAGAGGGTTGCAGATGATTTTTAAGAAAATCTTTAACGCTTTGAACTTGATATCGTCGTAGAATCAAATGGTTTTCAAAAGGAGTGGCTTGAGTTCCACAGTTTTGAAATATTGCTTTTTTATAAAGAGCCGAGTGGTTTTCAAATCCGATTCTACAACATCTTTTTAGGTTTATTTTCTTTACATTAATCATATTAATGTAGTCCCATCATTTAAGTCCTTAAGCCAATCACAGAAAAGAAACGAAAATACAACGTACGCTTATGCCATCCGCATTCGCCGCAATGTTCCGTTATGTACCGTTATGTTACTTAACTAACGGCATACCGGGACGGGACTAGCGCGGGTGTAAAACATAAGAAACGTCTAGTATATATCTCATATATAATATATCATTCATCTCAGATATCACAGAACACAGGCAGCAGAAACATATATATAATGTGGGATATACTAGGACGTCCGTATTTAGTATTTAGCCAACAATAGAAAATACGGATTCCACAGTCGCGATGAATAGCCAAGCCCACACCCCTAGACCCCTACGAGAGCGGCAAGCGACCCTACCAATCCTGGAGTTTAGGAGACCCGGTCTCGACTCCTCGAGATGGCCTCCCACTGAACCCCAAAACCCGGTCACTTATGCTCCCCTCCTTGGGTCTATCCTAATGCGGAAAAGTAAATAATATACAACACTGGTGACATCAACTTCAACCCGGAAGTGCCCCAAATAAAAGAATATTACATTATATTTGAATTTTACATGAATGAAAAATAAAACTCTCATCTCACATAAAACCCCCCCGGCTATTCAATCGCGACAATCCTGCACATCATATCTCAGCAACATATAATATCATATATCATCTACGTAAGTAAGTATGCGTATCCGATTGTCGTTGATGTATAGCAAAGAAACCGGTGATATCGACATACTACACTTACGGTCACAGAAAAGAAAGTGTAAAACTACAATATTTGGAATCCACATTCTCTTTAGACATCGTAAATCCGAAATATCACATACTTCGCATTTCATGCCTAACTATATGAATTCCACATATTGTATCACATTCCAGATAAATAGACAGTATTAAACATTTCGATCGAATAATCAAATACCTAAAGTTTCCTAAAGCTCAACACTTGAGCGGAGTTCAAAAAACCCGGAATGTGTCACAGTAATAGCGGTCCAGCCGTAGAAGGGTCAAGCCAATGCCTCACATGTGGCACGCCGTACTGCCTCAAACCCTAAGGTTCAAAAGGCAGTTCAAGACGGTCACATAATCGAGTTAAGGTTTGTTGTCTTTTAGAGGGTCCACCACAAAACTTGCATGCATTTCCGAAAGATTTAAACTCGAGAAAAGATTCAACACTTGAAAATTTTTCGTGCCGGGAAAAAGTGAGTTAATGATATCCGTTCGAACTTTTTAATACTTTCTAAATTATCCGAAAAAGGCACGAAATTAAAATTCCGATCGAATCACCGAATCAAAAACAATCCCCAGAACATGCAATACTTGTATCAGATTAAAAATACCCAAAAATATATTCAAGCAGTTATAAGCATTACTGTATAAAAACAATAAAATATAGCCTCTGTACGGCCGCGGAGCCGCGGCCCAAGCAAGCTCTGGCCGCGGTTCCGCGGTTGAAGTTACTGTTCATGGCCTCATATTTTACAGTTGTGCTTAGATTTCCCTGCTGAATTTTTTAAGGATTTTTAATTCTGAAAATTGCACAATTTCAAAAATTGTCCAGAGAGGGTTCTAAAAGTCCGTATTTTGGTTCGATCGGAGTTTTAACTTCGCTAAAGCATCGCCTAAAGTTCTAGGTCGGCTCTGATACCAATGTTAGGTTTACCTAGCACCTCATGAAGGGTTTGGAAGCATCACATGTCTCAAAATTAAATTTTTAAGGTGCTAAGTGAACATACAAAGAATCGTCACTAGAAAATTAGGGTTTCTAAACAAACACAACATCACAAGTAGATAAAGCTAGGGTTTTGAGAGTACAACCTTTGTAGCTCCCTACGCTAGACTCCTTGGCTACTTGAGGGTTGTAAAAGGTCCGCTTGAACTCTTCTAGGTCCACGATGATCCACCCGGAGTCCGCTTTGTCCAAGCTTGTAACTTCACAAGATCAAGAGAAGAAAATGGAAGCTAACACTCTTCACAAGTGGGCAAGACTAGTGTAGAATGGTGTTGTGGTTGCTTTTCTCACTTCAAAATCCTAACTTGATTACTCTTTTGCTTACTTGAAAGAACTAGAGAGCAAGAGAGAAAGGAGGAAGAAGATGATGGCTTTCTAAGCTCAAGATAATGATAAGCTTAATGTGAAAAATAGAAAATATAAGTATATATATTTTCTACTCTTCATCTCAAACCATGGTTACATAATAAAGATATTATTGTACTTGAGTTAAAACACAAAAGGAAGATTAACCCATGGTTAAAAGGTAGGTGAACAAGGTTAGTTCAAAGAAGAGTGTAGAAGATAACCATGTATTAATCTTTTTCTTTTCTTTAGTTTTAAAACAAATACAATATATATCCATATATATAATCATAAGGTGTGAGTCTTATATTGCCACCATCTTCTATATATACAACTATGATAGAATGAAGTATGTATGTATGTGTGCATGCACATCCATATGTGCATGAACAAGAATGAATGCATACATGCATGCATACACCAAAAAGATAAGAAAAGGATTTGTAGTGAGAAACTAATGGTTAAATGATAAATCAACACTTGATTTATCAACCCGGTCATATCACATACGACCCGACCAAAAGCAAGCCGCCCGATTAATATACGGTATCTCATACGCGCATTTTAACCGGGTCCACGAGCATATCACATATGCGCACCACAACGTTTCGCCTGGACTAGGTAACTCCTTTGTGGGACTCTAAGACTCGTCAATACGACGGCAGTGGGTGATGATCATATCAAGCACCCCCAAGCCGCAAGCGGTCAGCTAAACGTAACGGCCACCCGGGTATTGAGCGATTAGAAGAAAATAAGTGAACCTGTTACAACTCCCGTCGAGCCAACCGGCAACACTACCATACAGTCCAGTCCCTTCGTCAGATATGCTGCATATCGAGTCTAGGGATGGTAACGTCGACCCCAATAACTCAATAAGTCGTGCCGATGAATGGTCTATAACAGATCGAGAAACTACTGATAACACTTATCAGTAAATCTCAGCAGCCCTGGCCAGGGACTTACTGATATAACCAGTCGAGCACAGCACGGCATCAACTCCCAATACCGGGAGAGACGAAACCCCTCCTATCGCTCATCGCCTTCGTGTGTCTCGGGACTGTACCCAACGGCCACCTGTTTGCACGACTCAGTAGAGCCGTGGTAGGGTGGTAATCAAAGTACAGTGGGAGAACACACAAGACTCTATGACGATCTCGGGTCTACAGACTAACCTGTACCAGTGTCACCTGAGAACTGCTATCCGACGATAGATATAATTCCATATAGGAGTTCTCGGTGAGTCCGTCCAGTGTACCCAGTCATCACTGAGCACCTGTATACGATCTCGATGTCAAACATCGATGAATGTGGGAACATTCATCGCCCATCATATGGGTCAAGTATCATATACGCTAGTCTACTCTGGTATATCGATGCCCCGTCTCAATATACCTACGACTAGGGACATTCCAGGATATGCTTATAAACTACAGATGTCCTACTAGTATGATCTCTATCATAGTCACAGTAGTCAAGCCAATATCCTCAGGGTTTTATCAACATATCAGATAAAGAAGAACCAGATAGCATACTATCATGTCGAGCAAGAATGTATACTGAATATATATATTTATATACATGTATAAATACATCCACTATCATATAATGGCCTCTAGCGCATACATATATCCAACAATGTCAACGGAGTGTATGGTTCCCCTGCCAGGCCTCATCGGTATGTTACATCAAAATCCCTTTCTTCCCCCGGGGTACCTCCGGGCCCCACCATGTACCCTCATACGGCCCACGACGCTCCTCGCATGGGTTATATATATCAGAACCGATAAATCTCATCGTGGATGCTGAAATATCATATCAAGAGGAACCGGTTTTTCAAATAATGCATAATTTCATGAAACTACCACGATCCTCAAATCCAGAAAACATCATGAAAAATCCATATCTCAATGCGAAAATCCATGAATATAATAGACGCAAAATGAAACTGAAATGCGAGCATATAAAGGAAAAGCCTCTATTTAACTGTAACAAGTTAATATATAAATCATGCGATTCCTAATTTCTCCAAGTCTAATATAACATCAAATAAAGGTGCACATGTAGCTGTGTCATTATGTGTGTATGTATCTATCGCTAATGGTACAATACCCTATAGGTATACAGGTAACTAGCATGTAATCATGTCAAGGCATATGTGTAAGCATGTAGGTATACATGTATGCTATATGTCATATGCATAAAGAAATATGAATAAATGTCTCAATGTCCCTAACCAAACAATATCATATAGGTATGTGTGTTGTGCGTAACATGGCAATTATTGACGGTGTGTGTGGCATAAAATCAGTGCTCGTGCAACATAAGCCGTCAATAATAGTGCAGTGTTCTAAGGGTACTAGTCCAAGCATAACAATAACTAAGTAATAAGGTGTATACGCGACTCTATATATGAAATAGAATATGCGACAAGTCAAGTCATCTCTAGCCCAGACGCATAACGCCATGCAGGCGATTCCCCTGTAGTTGTTAAATCTACTCACCAATGCTCCTGGCTAAGTGAAGCCTACCACCTGTATTCCCTTCTTCGCAGCGCCCGAAGTCCCGCCTGCGAACCTAAAACAATAAAACAATAAAACAAGTGTATATTAGCAATAGAACCAAAACACGTACAAACTACGCGGACTAACGCAACAACATAAATGTACTCTCAAGTGTTCGTATTGCAGCTAACGTGCATAGCGACACTATGAAACCAACTCAAGAGCAACAGAACACAGAACATGAACCGTATCGGATAACGTAACGCGTGAAACGAAACACAAGAAAACAAGCAAGTGGTCCCAGATTTTTCTGTACCAAAAATTTGTAAAAGTTGCAAGTGCCATGAGACCACATACAACCCTAGAGACCCCTACACAAAAACCCAAACCCCAACTCCTCAATCTGGCTGCAAATTGCGTCCAGAAGCAATAAATCTGCGGCCGTACTGAAAGGAAAGGGGCTCGTATTTTGAGGGTAGGTTCTAGGTCACTACACTAGGTCACTGTGATGGGAACTTTTGCAACAATTACCTGATTTGATAGCAGATCATCCCAGACCCAAAATTACACTAAAAATACGACATTTACCCGAAACGATACGATACGCGATCTAAACTGAAACTTAAAAGCTAAGTTACACAATAAGCACTTAAAGAACAGAAAGAGATCATTACCTAACCCAAAGAACTCAAAGATCCAAGTTTTGCAAGCTCCATGGCATCCAAGAGGCAAATCCAAGCTAAAGATGTGATTATTGTGAGTTTTTGTGACGGTTTTGTGATGGATGAAGAAGTGTTCAGTTTAGAAAAGAGAGAGATGAAGAAAATGAGAAGGAAAAGAGTGTGAAAGAGAGTGAGAGAGAGTATGAATAAAAGAGAGAGAGAGGTAAGGTTAAGGGTGAGAGTGAGGTGAGTGTAACCTTGCATTAAATCTCCATTTAATGCATTCACACCACACCTCATCATGCCACCTCTTTTCACCAAAAGAAATATCTTCTCACAACAAAATATCTAGGGTTTAAGTTTAAGGATAAGATTAAGCAAAGGATTGGATTAAAGCAAAGATTAGATTTGGTTAAGTGTCATGGTCACTAATCTAGATTACAAAAACAAACCCTCACATTAACGTGCACACGTGCGTGCATGCCATAACAAATAATAATGAATTATTAATTAAATGTTATAAAATGTGAGGAACCCGAATTGGTAAACTTTTTACAGTAAACCCGCATTATCGTCTAAATTAACACTAACCGAAATTTTAGGCGTCACAATCTCTCCCTTATAAAAATTCGTCCCCGAATTTAAAATTCTCACTAAGCGTACCTTCAAGTAGATGAGTACAAACTCCCATATCTCGCTCGCAGCCTTCCAAGTGATCATCTCACTATACGGCTACATCCAAGAAAACTCTCCACAGATGGCAAGACCCTTGACCGAAGTTTCTCCACCTGCCGAGCCATTAACACAATTGGCTGCCGGTGAACGAAAAGATCGCGTCTTAAAAAAATTGGTCTGGTGGTGAATCATGTGAGAAAGGTCATGAAGGTATCTGCGAAGTATCATCACAAGGAATACGGGGTGAATACTCAATAATCTGGGCGGAAGTGCCAAATTAAAGGCAACGAAACTAACTCGCTTAAAGGATCTCAAAAGGACCTACAATCCTGGGATAAGCTTCCCAAAACTCAACACGTCATCGATCGGAAAAAAAATCCTTAGGAATACATGATCTTCCACTGCGAACTCGAGTCTGCGACCACCACGGTCGACATAAGACCTCTGTCTGCACTGGGCTGTCCTCATCCTGACCTGAACCAACTGAATCATCTCCGAAAACTTTGGACTAGCTGGGGTCCAAAAAATCCTACTCACGCAGAGTCAGAAAACAGACTGGCGATCGACATAACCTACCAAATCAAACCTAAAGGTTGCCAATTGGAATGTCTCCTGATAACTGCTATCGAAGGAGAATCCTAACAATGGCAAGTGACGATCCCAACTGCCAACAACAATTAGTACGTACGCACAAGCATATCCTCCAGAGTCTGTATAGCCCGCTCTCACAAAACCATCATCCTGCCGATGGAAAAGCGGAGCTAAAGCTCAACCAGTACCCAAGGCTTCCTGAAGTTTCTGCCCAAGACGGAAAGCGAACAGGGCGCCTCTATTGGATACAACATAAGAAGGAACTCCGTGCAAAGCACAACTTAACAAAGAACAACTGAGCAAACCGAGTATAACCGGACAACAAACACCAAATGGAGTCACACCCTGACTAAACCTGGGTAGACACCACAACGACATTCATGGAGATCTGCTCCCATTCCCACTCCAGAACGGTTAAAGGTTGCAACTCTCCAGCCGGTCTCAAATGCTCAACCTTAGCTCACAACAAGACAGACACCTTGAAACGAAATCCGAAACTTCACTCTTCATCTCGATCCACCCGTAACTATCTCACAAGTCACGCTACAAATTGGTGGAACTTGAATGAACACCGAAAGCTGACTGATGTGCCTGCTCTGGGATTTCGAGTATCTGCCCATCAGCAACAGGTACACACAAACACGTCCCTAAACGTAGCACATCTGGTCATAAATCAAGGACTCCGAATCTTTACCCAGCCGAGTATGCTCAAGAATCTCTGACGAACGAGCATTGGCGGGCTGTGCCTCGTGAAAGCGATTAAGGAATAGTGGACGGGCGCGGACACGAGCAAGCTGTCCCCTCAGTAGAGGCGAACTTAAGCTATACTCAACGATCGCACAAGAACTGTAAATCTGCAGAAAACTGTCTCAACAATCAAAACCCGCTGCAGGAAGATGTACATTAAGCTCTGGTGGTCCGTGAAAATCTGACACGACTCTCCGAACAAGTAGTGTCTCCAAATCTCCAACGCACGACCACCGCGGCCATCTCCAGATCATGAGTGGGATTTCCTGCTCGTACTTCCTCCAACTGTCGGAAAGTAAAAGCGATAACTCTATAGTGTCACATCAGTACACAATTGAGCCCTCACTCGCGAAACATCACAGTTAAACAACAAAGTCGCCCGAACCAGAAAGCAAAGAAAGAACTGGTGCAGTAGTCAACCGAGTCTTCAACTGCCGAAAACTCCGCACGCATGCCTCAGTCCAAGAAAAAGGAACCCCCCTTTTCGATCAGTTCAGTCAACGGTGCAGCGCTACACTAGCAATCCTGCACGAAACGGCGGTAAAAACCTACTAAACCCAAAAATCTGCGGACCTCCGTCCGAACACAAGTCTGGGCCAAAGCTGTACGGCCTCGATCTTCCTCGGGACCATACGAAACCCGTCTCCCGTAACTACAAGACCTAGGAGTCAACACAATCAAGCCTGAAAGAACACTCCGAGAATTTAGCAAATAGCCGGTGCTCTCCCAGTATCTGCTGAACAAATCCTCAAGTGCTGCTCAAGTTCCTCACGACACATTAGATAGACCAGAATGTCATCAATAACATAACAATAACTGGTCGAGTAACGGCCAGAAGAAATTTGGTTCATCATATCCACGAATGCTGCTAGGGCATTGGTGAGTCCAACGACACCACCAAAGCACGTACTGCCCGTAACACGCGCAAAAGCAGACTTCGGAATGTCATCACTCCGAACCCGCAACAATGATGACCTGATCTTAAACAAACTTGGAAAAATGTCTCGCACTCTGGAGCTGATCGAAGAAATCGTCAATGCGAGGTAAAGGATACCTATCCGCACCGTAAGCCGGTTCAATTGACGATCAATCAATACACATCCTCAAACTGCCGTCCTTCCCCTGACGAACAGAATAGGAGCTCTCCAAAGCGAAACACTCAGACGCACAAGCCTACTAAGCTCCGTCGGCTCATCCGGAACAACGTCGGAACACTCTCGCACGAAAGGAACCTGGTCCAACACACCTACTATGGCTCCGATATCACGAATGAATGCCAAGAATCCTAGACATTTTCTCCTCAAAAGCCGACTAGCGAAAAAGGCTGAATTCAAGCTGTGAGAGGCGGCGCCACTGTCCCCCTGCACAATAAAAACTGACTCACCGGGAAAACAAAACTTGACTGTTTTCTCGCGGCAGTCCACAGACGCCTAGCACGTAGCAAACCAGTCCGTGCCCAGGAGAACGTCAAATCCAACATCTCTAGAAAGATCAAAACGACGGACGAATCTCTATCTCCTATCCGATTGGCACACAACCGAAATACGTGTCGCGCAACCAAAGAATCGCTGACAGAAATTAACACAACAACGGCTGATCTAGCTAACACGTCTCTCCTCCCAACTACGGCACAAAGTGTGTAAAACAAACAAGTGCATCAAAAGAACATACGAATTAAGAATACCTGAAAACTCTGCATTGGACCCCCGCGCGTCCCGATGAGTAGAAGCAAACTCTCGTGTCTGCCCCCTACCCGCAATTGGCTGAACTCCTCTTCTACCAACCTGTCCCCTCGGAACGAATCCTCCGCGACCACGACCTCTCCGAACACGAGTCTGACGCGGTGCTAAGGAACAATTCCCGATGAGGTGATGAAGGCTTCCGCACCAGAAATATCCACGTGACGACTGTTGACCCTCCTGGGGATGAGAGCTGAACGACTGTCCTCGTCCTAAGCCTCTGCTACTCCCGCGACGGTCACGAAATCTGTCTTGACGACTATGCCTTTGTCTCTGGGCTGGTACACCGGTACGAGTCCTCCACTGTTCCATAACTCCTAAAGTCTCTGGAAGACGTGCCTCGTCAACTGGGGCTGCATCCACTGGTGCTGTGTAGGTGACGAAATGCCGTGTACTGATCGCAAGGAACAACTGGGTAACAGGGGTGGCAACCTCCTGTCGCTGCGTTCGAATGGCCTCAACCAATGAACTCATCGTCTGGCGCATGTCCTGCATATCTGCCACAAGCCTAGCGAGATGATCTGTTGAAGGCGGATCCGTTTTCTCTTGTGCAATGAGCATGCCATCCTGGTCAATCCTCGTCCCACCCAAGCCAACTTTGACTTTGGCCCTCGCTGCACCTCTCTGAGTTCCCATAGTCATCGACGGCAAAGGCTATAAATAGAATTAGGATTCGATATGAACACAGAAATCGAATCACAAGGATATGTATCATCAAGGAAGGAATTTTAAGCAATTTGTACTTATGTCACTTTAGGCGGAGTACCGCGTCGTGAGTATGCCGCGGACATACACACACTACGTTACTCTGCTTAAGCTACCTACTCCATCATACCAAGGTCATCCTACACTCCGAAAGGTAAAACCTAGCGCTCTGATACCAACTTTGTCACGACCCGAAATTGGCACGTGACGGCCCTTAAACTACGCAGCGTCTACAGGCGTAACGCAATTTAAGTAAGCCGAAAACCCAGCAATCTAAACTATCAAAAGTAGTAAGAAATAATAGCATTTTCAAACCTTTGAAATCTCAACCCAAATTCTTTAAAAGTCGAACTTTATTTCCTTTAAAATTTTGGCAGCACCTCCTTTGTAAAAAAAAAAACAGCCCCAAAAATGGGTACAATATAAATATAAGTAAAGCATCCCTAAACGGGAGCAAAACACGCCCAAAGGCGGAAAACAACCACCACAACAGATATACGATGCCGTAGCGAAAAAATAAAAGACGATATAAATAAATCTGCATAAAAACCTCCAAGTCACACAATAATATACAATATCGTCCTCACATCAAGTCTCTAAGTCATACAAGATAATGGTAGATGGAGAGTATAGGATACAACGAATATACAATAAGCAACATGAACGGATAACCACAAAACCCACCTAAAGCAAAACTGCACACTGTGAGCCGAAGCGGTATCCGCAGCAAAAGATGATATGATAGATGAATAGCCTGCCTCGACTACTCTGGAGAACAACCTATAAAACACTGTGGCACAACGGGGGTGAGTTGCCAACCCGTGAATAGTAAATAACATATGCAGGTAATCGTAAGTATGCACGTACAGCGCGAATCTAACATATGCAACTAATAGCAATAAAAGTCATATGAATGCAACGTTCATGAAGGTACACTAGCAGGTACAACTAATACATGAAGCAATAATAATATGACAATCTGTATGCAACAATCATGTAAGGTACTCTATCAGGTACTACTAATACATGAAGCGATGATATGGCAATGTATATATGCAACAGCCATGAAAGGTACTCTAGCAGGTACAACTAATACATGAAGCAATGCATATAAAATAAGGTATGCAATTGCAACAGTCATGGAAGGTACTCTATCAGGTACAACTAATACATGAAGCAGTGCATAAACAATAAATATGGAGTATGGAATGAAACATGTCATTTCCACGGAATCCTGACATCGTGGTAGGACCAAAGTCCATCAAGACAATCCAAATCCCAATTCCTCAAATCAGCCCCCAAAATTGGCTCTCATATCAGGTAAGTCTCACAAACCCTGAATGTACAATATCAAGTAAATCTCATATATCTTGAATGTACAAAATCAACAATCTCATATATATTCTGTATCCAATCTCAAATGAATCTCCTATATCCCAAATCCAATATCAAGTGAATCTCATATATCCTGAATAAGTATATTTGCATGAATAATTATGATGATGTATATTAATTGATATGTATACATATATATTAGCGTCCCATTCCACTAATATATATATATATATATATATATATATATATATATATATGCATATATAACAGCGTCCCATTCCACCGTTATATATACTTAGGAGTAAAAATATCATAAAAACCCGTGCCAAGCATCGACACATAAAGGCTGATCTACCAGGTGCTGTCACCACGACTGGCACCGTGATAAGTACGTATCATACGCTATCCGAAAACCCGAGTGCCCAGTTTCGACCCTCGTCCTTCAATGTATCTATATGTACATGACTCCCATCGGTATCTCCACGATAACCGCCGAGTCATAGGTAATGTCACTAGAGTGTATGGTTCCCCTGCCAGGCCTCATCGGCATGTTACATCAAAATCCCTTTCTTGCCCCGGGTTACCTCCGGGCCCCACCATATACCCTCATACGGCCCATGACGCTCCTCGCATGGGGTATATATATCAGAACCGATAAATCTCATAGTGGATGCTGAAATATCATATCAAGAGGAACCTGGTTTTTTAAATAATGCATAATTTCATGAAACTACCACGGTCCTCAAATCCAGAAAACATCATGAAAAATCCATATCTCAATGCGAAAATCCATGAATATAATAGACGCAACATGAAACTGAAATGCGAGCATATAAAGGAAAAGCCGCTATTTAACTGCAACAAGTTAATATATAAATCATGCGATTCCTAATCTCCAAGTCTAATATAACATCAAATAAAGGTGCACATGTAGCTGTGTCATTATGTGTGTATGTACCTATCGCTAATGGTACAATACCCTATAGGTATACAGGTAACTAGCATGTAAGCATGTCAAGGCATATGTGTAAGCATGTAGGTATACAGGTATGCTATATGTCATATGTATAAAGAAATATGAATAAATGTCTCAATGTCCCTAACCAAACAATATCATATAGGTATGTGTGTTGTGCATAACATGGCAATTATTGACGGTGTGTGTGGCATAAAATCAGTGCTCGTGCAACATAAGCCGTCAATAATAGTGCAGTATCCTAAGGATACTAGTCCAAGCACAACAATAACTAAGCAATAAGGTGTATACGCAACTCTATATATGAAATAGAATATGCGACAAGTCAAGTCATCTCTAGCCCAGACGTATAACGCCATGCAGGCGATTCCCCTGTAGATGTTAAATCTACTCACCAATGCTCCTGGCTAAGTGAAGCCTACCACCTGTTTTCTCTTCGTCGCAGCGCCCGAAGTCCCCGCCTGCGAACCAAAACAATAAAACAATAAAACAAGTGTATATTAGCAATAGACCCAAAATACGTACAAACTACGCGGACCAACGCGACAACACAAACGTACTTTCAAGTGTTCATATTGGAGCTAACGTGCATAGCGACACTACGAAACCAACTCAAGAGCAACAGAACACAGAACACGAACCGTATCGGATAACGTAACGCGTGAAACGAAACACAAGAAAACAAGCAAGTGGTCCCAGATTTTTCTGTACCAAAAATTTGTAAAAGTTGCAAGTACCATGAGACCACATACTACCCCAGAGACCCCTACACAAAAACCCAAACACCAACTCCCCAGTCTGGCCGCAAATTGCGGCCAGAAGCAATAAATCTGCGGCCGTACGGAAAGGAAAGGGGCTCGTATTTTGAGGGTAGGTTCTAGGTCACTACACTAGGTCATTGTGATGGGAACTTTTGCAATAATTACCTGGTTTAATAGAAGATCATCCCAGACCCAAAATTACACTAAAAATACGATATTTACCCGAAATGATACGATACGTGATCTAAACTGAAACGTAAAAGCTAAGCTACACAATAAGCACTTAAAGAACAGAAAGAGATCATTGCCTAACCCAAAGAACTCAAAGATCCAAGCTTTGCAAGCTCCAAGGCATCCAAGAGGCAAATCCAAGCTAAAGATGTGATTTTTGTGAGTTTTTGTGAATATTTGTGATGGTTTTGTGATGGATGAAGAAGTGTTCAGTTTAGAAAAGAGAGAGATGAAGAAAATGAGAAGGAAAAGAGTGTGAGAGAGAGTGTGAGAGAGTATGAAGAAGAGAGAGAGAGAGGTGAGGTTAAGGGTGAGAGTGAGGTGAGTGTAACCTTGCATTAAAAATCCATTTAATGCATTCACACCACACCTCATCATGCCACCTCTTCTCACCAAAAGAAATATTTTCTCACAACAAAATATCTAGGGTTTAGGTTTAAGAATAAGATTAAGCAAAAGATTGGATTAAAGCAAAGATTAGATTAGGTTAAGTGTCATGGTCACTAATCTAGATTACAAAAGCAAACCCTCACATTAACGTGCATACGTGCGTGCATGCCATAACAAATAATAATAAATTATTAATTAAATGTTATAAAATGTGAGGAACCCGAATTGGTAAACTTTTTACAGTAAACCCGCATTGTCGTCTAAATTAACACTAACCGAAATCTAAGGCGTTATAATGTATATGAACTCAAGCGGTCTTTATATGGGTTGAATCAGTCTCCTAGGCAGTGGTACAAGCGCTTCGATCCTTCCATGAGGAAGACTAATTACTGTCGATATGAGTATGACAGCTGTGTATACTTAAAGCAGCTTAAAGATAGGTCTTCGATATATTTACTCCTATATGTCGATGATATATTAATCGTGGCTAAGAGTATGGTGGAAATAAAGGCGCTCAAAGCTTCATTGCGCATAAAATTTGATATGAAGGATCTAGGTGAACCAAAGAAGACTCTTGGGATGAAGATTATTCAAGACATGAAGACTGGAAAGCTGTGGCTAACCCAAATCAAATATATTGAGAAGGTGTTGGAAAGATTCAACATGAAGGACTAAGATAGATGAGCACCCCTATCGCCGATCATTTCAATCTATCTTCCAAGGAATGTCCAAAATCATCTGAGAAGAAGGAAAAGATGTCTTGAGTACCATATGCAAGTGCGGTGGGATTGCTGATGTACGCTATGATATGCACACGTTCAGACATATCCTATGCGGTAAGTCTGGTTAGTCGGTACATGTCAAATCCAGTGAAGCTTCATTGGGAAGAGGTAAAGTGGATATTTCGGTATCTAAAAGGAACTAAAGACCTCGGTTTATTTTTCACAAGTCAGAAGATAAATTGAGCTAGTTGTAAGGATACATAAATGCGGATTACGTTGAGAACTTAGACAAGAAAAGATCTCTTACAGGCTATGTATATACAGTTGCAGAATCTCCTATCAGTTGGAAGTTGACACTTTAGAATACCGTGGCATTCTCAATGACGGAGGCAGAATACATGGCGGCAGTGGATGTAGGGTTCCTAGGCACTCATACAAGGGTCTATAAGGCATCAACCATGCCCGATTTAAAATTTAGACATGCCGAACAACCCAAAGCCGGGATCTTTGCTAGATTATTAGGGTTTAACATGCAAGTAAACATCTTTACAACTAAGAGTGAGGGATTACAACCTTTGTAGTCTGCTCCTTCATTTCATAAGCTCCGAGTAGAAGTCCCTTCACCGCGATCCTTGATCTCCCGGACTCAAGAGAGGCTCCACAACATGAATGATCCATGCTATCTTGTAGTCTTCCTTTTCTCCGATGATCTACCTCGAAGTTTCTATAACTCAAGCTCTCTCTCTCTAATAAGGTGAACACCCTAATCTAATTGGCTAGATTAGATGAGGATGATGAAGTAGTATTTGTGCTCTCTTTTTATATCAAATTCTCACTTTAATTCATCACCTGAAGAAAACCTAGAAAGCTTTTTCAAAGCTCAAGCAAGAAGAAGAAGAAGGAAAATCCTTTTGTGATGAATAATGAAATTGAAGTGATAATTACAAATGCAACCATAGTTGATAATGAGTAGGCTAACCCATGTAGATACTTAACCTAGGGTGAAGGGTTTGGGTTGGGTTAACAACGAGTCACTAAAATATCAACCATAATATCTTAGCACAAAACAAAAGAAAACCTTCTGGAAGGTTCATGAAAGAACTAACCCAAATCAAACCCTAACCTTGTTTAATCTTCGCTAATCATGTTGCATTAGTAATTATAACATGTTACAATATTATATATCACACATATAATATATTTTGTAACAAAAGAAAATAATACAATTAAAATATATCGCATATATATCAATGTATTATCCGGTGAGAAAATGAATCAATAAAGCGAGCCAATATTAGATAATGTAATGTAATATATCACATATATAATTATACATTAAATTATCGAATCAACACTTGATCTGACAATCCGGCTATATCGAATATAACCGACTAATATATCATGTACCGATTCATCGAATCAACACTTGATCCGATGACCCGGCTCATCTCAAAATATCGTGAGAATATAATACGGTATCTCATATCGCATTATCCTCAGTCCTGCACATATCACATATGTGCTCCTACTCCGTTTTTCCTGAGTCAAGAAACCTCTGTGTAGGACTCTAAAGAATCGTCAATACGCCGGTAGCAGGTGATGATCATATCAAACACCTACAAGTTGCAAGCGGTCAGCTAAACGTAACAGCCACCCAGGTATTGAGCGGTCAGAAGATCAACAAACAAGCCTGTACATTCTCCTGTGAATCCAATTAGTAACACTCCCGTACAGTCCAGTCTCTTCGTCTGATATGTTGTATATCTAGTCTAGGGGTGGTATACGTCAGACCCCAGTAACCGATAAGTCATGTCGATGTGAGGCTCATAACGGGTCTAGAAACTACTGGTAACACTTACCAGTAACTCTCTATATCAGCCCTGGCTAGGGACTTCCAGTTATAGCCAATCGAACACAACACAATATCAACTCCCTATACCGGGAGAGACGAATCCCCTCCTATCGCTCATTGCCTTTATGTGATTCAGGACTGTACCCAAAAGCCACCGTTTTGCACGCCCTCTTGGACGTGGTAAGGTGGGAATCAAAGTACAGTGGGAATCACACAAGACTCTATGACGATCTCGAGTCTACAGACTACCCTGTACCTGTGTCACCGGAGAACTGCCATCTGACGTGAGGTATAATACCATCTGGGAGTTCTCGGCGAGTCCGTACAGTGTACCCAGTCTCCACTGAGCACCCGTACACCATCCTTGATGTCAAACACCGATGGATATGGGATCATCCATCGCCCATCATATGGGTCAAGATGCGTATACGCTAGTCTACTCTGGTGTATCGATGCCCTGTCTCGATAAACCCTCGACTAGGAACAGTTATAGGATGTACTCATCGACTACCGTGGCCCCACTAGTATGATCTCATCATAATCCCAGTAGTCGAGTACAGATCCTAAGGGCTTTATCAACATGTGAGAGTAAGACAGTAAATCAATATAAGTCAACATGTTGAGATAAAGTGAAACCAAATAGCATACTATCATGACAAGCAAGAAAGTCCTCTCTATATATATCCAAGCATCCATTATAATATACATCATATGTACAACAATGGCCTCTAGGGTATATACATAACTAACAATCTTCCACTTGCACTATGGCCAGCTGCTGTAGTATCTCATACCTAGCATCCCGGATAATCTCTCAAACTGTATCTGGGGAATGGCCTTCATGAGTGGATCCGCAGTGTTGTCCTTCGTATCTACTCTCCTGACCTCGATCTCCCGGCGATCAACTATCTCCCTGATCAGGTGATACCGCCTCAGAATATGTCTGGACTTCTGATGGGACCTGGGTTCCTTGGCCAAAGCCACGGCTCCATTGTTATCACAATACAGAGGTATTGGATGCTCAATGGATGGAACCACAACAAGTTCATTAATGAACTTCTTTATCCAGACAGCCTCTTTGGCAGCATCGTTGGTAGCGATATATTCAGCCTCTATCGTCGAGTCTGCAACGGTATCCTGTTTGGAACTGTTCCAACATACCGCCCCTCCATTGAGGGTAAAGACAAATCCCGAGAGCGACTTAGAGTCGTCCTTATCACTTTGGAAGCTGGAATCGGTAAAGGACTCCACCTGGAGTACTTCGTTACCATACACCAAGAACATCTCCTTAGTCCTTCGCAAGTACTTGAGAATGTTCTTCACAGCTGTCCAGTGACTCTCTCCAGGATCTGCTTGATACTGACTCACTATACTTAGTAAGTATGCTACATCGGGTCTGGTACATAGCATCGCATACATGATAGAGCCTACTGCCGAAGCATAGGGTATCCCTTGCATGCGAGCTCTCTCCAAATCAGTCTTGGGAGACATCTTTTTGGAGAGAGTGAGTCCAGAGATCGTGGGTTGGTTACCACACTTGGATTCTTCCATACTAAACCTCTTTAGTATAGTGTCAATGTACTTGGATTGGGACAATCCCAGTATCCGTTTAGATCTATCTCTATAGATCATAATTCCTAATATGCAGGAGGCATCACCTAGATCTTTCATTGAGAATCTTTGTGATAAGAAGATCTTGACTGATTGCAGCATAGGAATATCATTTCCTATCAAGAGTATGTCATCGACATACAATACGAGGAAGATAACCTTACTCTCTGCAACCTTCTTATAAATACAAGGTTCATCTACGTTTTTGATGAAGTCAAACTCTTTGACTACAACATCAAAGCAGATGTTCCAACTCCGCGATGCTTGCTTTAACCCATAAATGGATTTAAGCAGCTTGCACACCTTTCCGCTGCTCCCACTATCTACGAAACCCTCTGGCTGAGTCATGTACACGCACTCTTCTAAATCACCGTTTAGAAAGGCGGTCTTAACATCCATTTTGCAGATTTTGTAGTCATGGTATGTAGCAATGGCAAGTAAGATCCGGATGGACTTAAGCATAGCCACTGGAGAAAAGGTTTCGTCATAATCCACACCTGGTCGTTCACGAAAACCCTTTGCAACAAGTCTAGCTTTGAAGGTCTCAACTTTTCCATCTACACCAATTTTCTTTTTAAAGATCCACTTGCTCCTAATGGGTTTAACCCCTCCAGGAGCATTTTCCAAAGTCCATACTTTGTTGGTGTACATGGATTCCATCTCAGATCGCATTGCATCCAGCCATTTCACAGAGTCACCACTCGTGATGGCCTGCTTGAAACTAGTCGGGTCATCATCTTCCATGATGCAATCCTCGCTTCTACCATCAATGAGAAAACTGTAGAATCTCTCAAGTGGATGAGAAACCCTACTAGATCTGCGGAGTGGCTGGGGTTCGTCGGGTACTACTGAATTCTCTGGTTCCACTAAATCTTCTGTTGTAGTTTGTGTTGCTGGAACTTCTTCCAGTTCTACCTCAAAGCCACTAATCTCTATTGCAAGAAATTCCTTTTCTAAAAAGGTGGTGTGCCGAGAAACAAACACCTTTTGTTCTTCGGTGTGGTAGAAGATATACCCGCGCGAATGTTTGGGATATCCAATAAACTTGCACAGAATAGACCTTGCCCCGAGCTTGTCCGGATTTTGTGTTTTCACATATGTCGGACAACCCCATATCCTAACATAATTAAGATATGGTCTCTTTCCTTTCCATATCTCATATGGAGTGGTTGGCACAGATTTGGTGGGAACCATATTCAATAGATCTGCTGCTGTCTCCAGTGCATATCCCCAAAAGGAAACAGGTAACTCAGCAGTGCTCATCATAGAGTGTACCATATCTAATAGGGTGCGATTCCTCCGCTCTGATACACCGTTGTGCTGTGGTTTATAAGGAGGAGTAAGCTGAGAGAGAATCCCATTCTCTTTTAGATAATCTAGGAACTCATTGCTCAAGTATTCTCCTCCTCGATCAGATCGAAGGATCTTAATACTTTTTCCC
Source organism: Agapanthus africanus (assembly GCA_030015575.1). Taxonomy (NCBI): domain Eukaryota; kingdom Viridiplantae; phylum Streptophyta; class Magnoliopsida; order Asparagales; family Amaryllidaceae; genus Agapanthus; species Agapanthus africanus. The sequence goes on from CM057343.1 coordinate 394,206,088, forward strand.
GTTTGGTTCTCTACTTCGTGCTTATATTCTCTGAATTTCTCAAAAGCTTCAGACTTGTGTTTCATCAGGAACACATGTCCGTATCTAGAGAGATCGTTAGTGAATGTAATGAAGTAGGAAGAACCGTTCCTGGCGTGTGTAGACATGGGACCGCATACATCACTATGTACCAGTCCTAAGAGTTCCGTAACTCTTTCTCCGTGTCCACTAAACGGAGTTTTGGTCATTTTTCCTTTGAGACATGAATGGTAAGTATCATAAGATGATAATTCAAACGAATTCAAATATCCATCCTTATATAACTTAGCTAGCCGTGTAGCATTGATATGACCAAGTCTACAATTCCACAAGAAGGATTCGTTCATTTCTGAACTTTTCCTCTTGTATGTGTTTTGTATATTAAGGACTGTATTTTGATTGAGAATGAATATGCCATTATGTAACGGCCTGATCCAATCAACTTTTGATCTAGGAATATGTTCATAACATTATCCTTTACTACAAAATTATATCCTTCTTTACTTAATAAAGAAACTGATATAATATTGCACATCATGTTCAGTATATAATAGCACTCATTCAGAATCAGTGTATTACTATTTGGTAATACTAGGTGATATTCGCCAACTGCTTTGGCTGCAATACTTGCACCATTCCCTACTTGAACGGAATGATCACCTTTTCCCAGTTCTCTACCTTTACGTAGCCTATGTAACAATTTATATATGTGGGATCCTGATCCGGTATCTAATACCCAGGACGTAGGGTGAACTGAGAAACAGTTCTCAATAACTAACACACCCGAAGAAGTTGCATCAATATGCATGTTCTCCGTTTGGGCGGCGTGGTGAGAATCCAGATATTCTCCTATTCCCTGTTCAGTCTTATAACTCTTATAAGAAAGAACGGGACCAACGTTCCCCTGCTCAGTATAATAAGCGGGTTCAGTCAATACATCCATATTATTATCTTGATTATGGCCTGACATGGTCGCTACCTGGAGAGAGAGAGAGAAGAAAACACTTTAGCGTATGCTCTTGCAAGATTAGATTGGTTATTATCTTATCTAATCAGGATGTCTCCCACTATTTTTATCAAATCTTCCTTCAAACCCTAAAAGGTAAGATTAGCCGGGATTAATTACACTCTATAATTTCGTCAATCTTTCAGCCAGATCAGTGTCGGTACTTGAGGGAGGTTCCCCGTGCTCTCGCACGGACCTAATTAAAATAAACCTCGTTTTCCCAGAGGCATAACCCCGTTAACACCTTTCTAGACACCTACTTGATCGGCTAATTGTCCTGTGTAAAACTCTCTCAGGAGTAACTCTTACTCGTAGTGGGTATCGGGATCCAACTATCTCATAGGAGGTATGCAATCTCATTACAAATTTCAATACTTGAAATTCCCGATAATGCTTTTACCCCTAGCGTTCTATGACCTTGACGCAAGCTAACGAACCATAGTCCGCTAGTCAAGTTCAACCCGTACATTTCTTGATTGAATTAAACACACCCGTACGACCCTTGACGCAGGCCAACAAAGTCGTACGAGTACCCTAATCCAATCACATCTCATATTACAGATAAGTACTAGTTAGCTACCGCACACTACGCCTTGACGCAGGCCAACAAACGTAGCACGAATACTAAGTAATATCTATCTGAAATGACGGAGGGATACGCAGGTTTTTCAGAAAACCATGAGCGTAATGAACTTGATATCGTTGTAGAAACAAGTGATTTTGAAAAAGGAATGTTTTTGAGGCTTTTCTAGTTTCGCTAAAGAGGTCACTCCCGGTGAAGCGATCTCGGCTCTTTCCCCATCGAATAAGGTGCAGGGTATATCACATATACCGCTGTGCAAAGCAAGAACTATAGAAGCTGTCAAAAATAAAACCGCGAGTTTGTAGCATCTGCCAGTTTAGCTAAAGAGGCCACTTCCGGTGAAGGGATCTCGGCTCTTTCCTCATCGAATAAGGTGCAGGGTATAATATATATACCGCTATGCAAAGCAAAACTGTAGCTACCCCCTTTTATAAAGTCTCGATTCTACAACATCTTTTAGGTTTCTTTTCTTTTATTAATCTCATTAATATATCCCATCAGCTTTATGCTTCCTAAGCATCACAGAAGAAACGAAAGCAGTAATATTTATATATCAGCATATATATATATATATATATATATATATATATATATATATATAGTATAAGCATTCGTCTTAGGCAGTAATATGATCTCATCACAGAACATTGCAGCAGAAGAACATATATGAAATATTGGATATACTAGGATGTCCGTGTTTTTAATACGAGCCTGTATAAAACACGGATTCCACGGTCGCAATGAATAGCCAAACCCACATCCCTAGACCCCTACGAGAGCGGCAAGTAACTCTGCCAATTCTAGGGTTAGGAGACCCGGTCTCGACTCCTCGAGATGCCTCCCACTGTACCCTAGAACCCGGTTACTTGTGCTCCCCTCCTTGGGTCTACCTCATGCGGAAAAGTAAATAATATACACTGGTGACATCAACCTCATCCTGGAAGTGCCCCAATAAAAGAATATTACATACAAATGAATTTTACGTGAATGAAAATAAAAACCCTCATCTCACATAAAACCCCCGGCTATTCAGAACACGACGATCCAATAAAACATATCACAGCAACACATAATATCCCATATCATCAACGTAAGTAAGTATGCATACACCGATCGTCGTTGATGTATAGCAACGAAAACCGGCATTACAACTACATACTACACTTACGGTCACAGAAAAGAAATTGTAAAACTACAACATTTGGAATCCACAATCACTTTAGACATCGTAAATCCGAAATATCACATACTTCGCATTTCATGCTTAACTATATGAATTCCACATACTGTATCACATTCCAGATAAATAGACAATATTAAACTTTCCGATCGAATAATCAAATACCCAAGATTTCCTAAATAGCTCAACACTTGAGCGGAGTTCAAATAATCCCAGAATATGTCACAGTAGCAATGGTCCAGCCATAGAAGGGTCAAGACAACGCCTCACATGTGGCACGCCATACTGCCCCAAACCCTAAGGTTTAGAGGCAGTTCAGACGGTCACATAATCGAGTTAAGGTTTGTGTTCTTCTAGAGGGTCCACCGCGTTACTTGCACATTTTTCCGAAAGATTTAAACCCAAGAAAAATTCAACACTTGAAAGTTTTTCGTGTCGGGAAAAAGTGAGTTAATGATATCCGTTCGAACATTTTAATAGTTTCTAAAATATCCCGAAAACAAAACGAAATTAAACTTTCCGATCGAATCTACGATTACAAAATAATCCCCAGAACACTCAACACTTGATTCAGATTAAAAATACCCAGAAATATGCACTAACAGCTACGGATATTACTGTGCCAAAACAAAAGCCCAATTCAACTGTACGGCCGCGGATCTGCGGCGCAAGCATGGTATTGCCGCGGTTCCGCGGCGGTTTGTACGAATTACATGCTCGTTTTCCACAGTAATGCTTATAATTCCCTGTTGATTTTTTGAGTATTTTTAATGCAGAAAAATCGCATTTTTACAAAATTTCCAGAGAGGGGGTCATTTTCGACGTATCGGGGTTCGATCGGACTTTTAACTTCGTATACACGTCGCCTAATGCTCTAGCTAGGCTCTGATACCACTGTAGGGTTCCTAGGCACTCATACAAGGGTCTATAAGGCATCAACCATACCCGATTTAAAATTTAGACGTGACGAACAACCCAAAGCCGGGATCTTTGCTAGATTATTAGGCTTTAACATGCAAGTAAACATCTTTACAACTAAGAGTGAGGGATTACAACCTTTGTAGTTTGCTCCTTCGCTTCATAAGCTCCGAGTAGAAGTCCCTTCGCCACGATCCATGATCTCCCGGACTCAAGAGAGGCTCCACAACCCGAATGATCCATGCTAGCTTGTAGTCTTCCTTTTCTCCGATGATCTACCTCGAAGTTTCTATAACTCAAGCTCTCTTTCTCTCTAATGAGGTGAACACCCTAATCTAATTGGCTAGATTAGATGAGGATGATGAAGTAGTATTTGTGCTCCTTTTTTATATCAAATTCTCACTTTAATTCATCACCTAAAGAAAACCTAGAAAGCTTTTTCAAAGCTCAAGCAAGAAGAAGGAAAATCCTTTTGTCATGAATAATGAAATTGAAGTGATAATTACAAATGCAACCATAGTTGATAATGAGTAGGCTAACCCATGTAGAGACTTAAGCTAGGGTGAAGGGTTTGGGTTGGGTTAACAATAAGTCACTAAAATATCAACCATAATATCTTAGCACAAAACAAAAGAAAACCTTCTAGAAGGTTCATGATAGAACTAACCCAAATCAAACCCTAACCATGTTTAATCTCCACTAATCATGTTGCATTAGTAATTATAACATGTTATAATATTATATATCACATATATAATATATTTTGTAACAAAAGAAAATAATACAATTAACATATATCGCATATATATCAATGTATTATCTGGTGAGAAAATGAATCAATAAAGCGAGCCAATATTAGATAATGTAATGTAATATATCACATATATAATTATACATTAAATTATCGAATCAACACTTGATCCGACAATCCGGCTATATCGAATATAACCGACTGATATATCATGTACCGATTTATCGAATCAACACTTGATCCGATGACCCGGCTCATCTCAAAATATCCCGAGAATATAATACGGTATCTCATATCGCATTATCCTCGGTCCTGCACATATCACATATGTGCTCCTACTCCGTTTTGCCTGAGTCAAGAAACCTCTGTGTAGGACTTTAAAGAATCGTCAATACGCCGGTAGCAGGTGATGATCATATCAAACACCCACAAGCTACAAGCGGTCAGCTAAACGTAACAGCCACCCAGGTATTGAGCGATCAGAAGATCAATAAACAAGCCTGTACATTCTCCTATGAATCCAATCAGTAACACTCCCGTACAGTCCGGTCTCTTCGTCTGATATGTTGCATATCTAGTTTAGGGGTGGTATACGTCAGACCCCAGTATCCGATAAGTCGTGTCGATGTGAGGCTCATAACGGGTCAAGAAACAGCTGGTAACACTTACCAGTAAATCTCTATATCAGCCCTGGCCAGGGACTTCCAGTTATAGCCAATCGAACACAGCACAACATCAACTCCCTATACAGGGAGAGACGAATCCCCTCCTATCGCTCATTGCCTCCATGTGATTTGGGACTGTACCCAAAAGCCACCGTTTTGCACGCCCTCTTGGACGCGGTAAGGTGGGAATCAAAGCACAGTAGGAATCACACAAGACTCTATGACGATCTCGGGTCTACAGACTACCCTGTACCTGTGTCACCGGAGAACTTCCATCTGACGTGAGGTATAATACCATCTGGGAGTTCTCGGCGAGTCCGTCCAGTGTACCCAGTCTCTACTGAGCACCCGTACACCATCCTTGATCTCAAACACCGATGGATATGGGATCATCCATCGCCCATCATATGGGTCAAGATGCGTATACGCTAGTCTACTCTGGTATATTGATGCCCTGTCTCGATAAACCCTCGACTAGGAACAGTTATAGGATGTACTCATCGACTACCGTGGCCCCACTAGTATGATCTCATCATAATCCCAGTAGTCGAGTACAGATCCTAAGGGCTTTATCAACATGTGAGAGTAAGACAATAAATCAATATAAGTCAACATGTTAAGATAAAGTGAAACCAAATAGCATACTATCATGACGAGTAAGAAAGTCCTCTCTATATATATCCAAGCATCCATTATAATATACATCATATGTACAACAATGGCCTCTAGGGCATATACATAACTAACAGTGGAAGTATCTAAGAAGGCATTGTGGTTAAAGGGATCAGTTGGCGAGTTCAGGTTCGATAAGGGACTGGTTCCTTTATTTTGTGACAGTCAAAACGCCATCCACTTAGCGAAGAATCAAGTATACCACAGTTGAACTAAGCATATCGATGTGCGGTATCACAAGATAATGGAGTGGGCCGAGAAAGAGATCGATTTGATAAAGATCGATACTAAGGTGAATCCGGCAGACATGCTGACGAAGGTCATTCCTACGGAGAAGTTCAAGAAAACTTTGGCTTCTATTCAGATACCCAAATGTGAGGAAGGACGACCTTAGTTGGAGGGTCACAGCAGTTTCTCGGTTCTGGTTAAAACCGTGATAGTACCAGTTTCGCTATTCTGAAGAAAAAATATTCTGGCATGGGAAACCAGGGAGAACAACTAAGGATACAAGATGAAGGCAATAAATTTTTAAGATTCTATTTAGATTTAAATTAAGGTGGAGATTTTTGAGATTAGTTTAAATTAAAATAGTTAGTTATTATAGATAAAATTAAGATAAATCTTTTATTTAAATATAGATTTAGATAAGAGAAAATATTCTTATAGATAAATCTCTTATTTATGTATATATTTAGATTTAGATTTAAATAAAAGATAATATTCCATTAGATAAGAATAAAAGATATTTAAGTTAATTCTAATCTAAGTGGGAGAAGATTTATTCTATACTATAAATAGAAAAGTGCTCTCATCAAGGAAAAATATTGAATTGATCATAAGATTCAAGGAATGCGAGAGGAAACTCCATAAGGGATCAAGGCGGTCATTATACTACTATAAAAAGGGAATGCCCCTACGATTAGAACCGTAGAGGTAATTCACTGCCCCTACGGTTCTTACCGTAGGGACCTAAAAATAGTCCGTAGGTTTAAAAAGTATAGGGGCAAATTTCTGCTCGTATGGATGAAAAGTTTGCCCTCCGGTTATAACGGTAGGGTAAACTGCTCCTACGGTATCATATGTAGGGACAGTTATTTTTTTTTAATTTACGTTAAAAAAAAGTAATTTATTACCTCTACGGTTTAGACCGTATGTCCAAATTAAAATTATCCATAGAGATGGACTTTCATTTTAATAAAACATTAAAAAAAAAAGGTAATTTATTCCCCTCCGGTTAAAACCGCAGGGGCTGAACTTTGGCCCTACGGATTACACCGTAGGGCTATACTTTCATTTTAATAAAATATTTTTATTTTTTTTATAATTTATGCCCCTACGGTTCACACCGTAGGGACATGCATTTGGCACAGCGGAATTTACTGTAGGGGAAAAATATCAGGAAAACTAATATTTTGCCCCTACAGTTGCAGCTCCAGGTTAATCCATTGCCCCTACGGTTTCCATCGTAGAGGCATATATTTCCCCTATGGTGGCAACCGTAGGGGCAACTTTGTATTTATTATTTTTAAAAAAAGGTTTTCTCCGTTTTTTCTTCGTCCTGTACACAATAATATATATATATATATATATCGCATAGCATATCATATTTCCAAATACAGAAATATTTATAAATAACATTCTATGCATAATATAAAACGAAATAAACAAAACAATACTTAATAAATCTAATATACACCAACCGATGTCCAAAATATACAATATGTATAAAAAAAGTACATACATCCTCCAGAAATCCAAAAAATATAAATAAATCTATGCTAGCTCCATCTAGGTGCTCCACCTCTAAGTATCTGTAAAATCTGGTGCATCTGCTCCTCGCAGCAGCTCTTTGTCGACAAAATGTCGAGTACTGAAGCTGCAAGAATAGGAGTGGCATGTGGAGCCGAAGTCGAAACCGAAGGAGTGGCCTTTGCAGAAGAAGCTGGATGAGTGGCATGCGGAGCCGGATGAGTAGCCTGCGCAGCTGCAGCTGAAGGAGTGGCGTGCAGAGCCGCAGCCGAAGAAGTGGCCTGTGTAGCCGCAGCCGAAGGAGTGGTCGGCTGAATATGTAAAGTTTTTAAGTTTGTGTAATAAATAATAAGGAACGGTGTACTAGATTCAGTTTATATATCCTGTTATGAAATTCTAAGTCTATAAATTAAAGATATAGATATAAGTATTGATCTATGACGCTAACACAACCCCAAAATAAGGATCTACCATTAACCCTAAACTAAAAAATAAGTAAAAGAGTTTGGAATGGTTATACCGAATGATCCGTGTCCTTCGGTCTTTAACCATCATCCCAAGATCCTAGAGGCCACCATGATCAAGCTTGGTCGCCGGTCTTCCTCCATCGAAGATGATCCACCTGAGAGTCTATGAATCGAGCTCCAACTTCATAGCTGAGGTAACTAGGGTACCTAGTTCGCTAAACTAGATTGCCTAGAAGATGTAGAGTCTAATGATAGATTAATTTGTCTCATGACACCCTAGGTTTGTCAACACATGAGACTTGTAAGGTGGAGGTAGAAGAAAAAGCAAGAGATGAGATGAGAGTGTGAAAGATGAAGCAACTCAAGAAAATGGCTAAGTGTTGTGAGCAATAGAATAATGCTCAAGTAATGAAAATATCTCACAACACTTACAAATATCAAGCATGCCTTAATTGTTAGTTATATGTATGCCCTAGAGGCCATTACTGTACATAGGATGTATATTGTAGTGGATGCTGGGACATATATAGGGAGGACTTTCTTGCTCGACATGATAGTATGCTATCTGGTTGAACTTTACCTTAACGTGTATACTGATTGTCTCTCTGTTACATGTTGGTAAAGCCCTTAGGATGTGTGCTTGACTACCTGGACTATGATGCGGATCATACTAGTGGGGACATGGTAGTCCATAAGTATATCCTTCAAAGTCCCTAGTCGTGGGTGTATCGAGACGGGGCATCGATATACCAGAGTAGACTAGCGTATACCTTCTCGACCCATACAGATGGGCGATGGATGATCCCATATCCATTGGTGTTTGACATCAGAGATGATATACGGGTGCTCAGTAGAGACTGGGTACACTGGACGGACTCGCCGAGAACTCCTAGATGGTATTATACCTCACGTCAGATGGCAGTTCTCTGGTGACACTGGTACAGAGTAGTCTGTTGACCCGAGATCGTCATAGAGTCTCGTGTGGTTCCCACTGTGCTTTGATTTCCATCTTACCACGTCCAAGAGGGCGTGCAAAACGGTGGTTTTTGGGTACAGTCCCGAGTCACATGGAGGCAATGAGCGATAGGAGGGGATTCGTCTCTCCCGGTATAGGGAGTTGATGTTGCGCTGTGTTCGATTGGCTATAACAGGAAATCCCTGGCCAGGGTTGCTGAGATTTACTGGTAAGTGTTACCAGTAGTTTCTCGAACAGTTATAGACCTCATATCGACACGACTTATTGAGCTATTGGGGTCTGACGTTTACCACCCCTAGGCGAGATATGCGACATATCAGACGATCAGACCGGACTGTACGGTAGTGTTACTGGTCGGATTCACTGGAGTGTGAGCGGGCTTGCTCGTCGATCTTCAGATCGCTCAATACCCGGGTGGCCGTTACGTTTAGCAGACCGCTTGCGGCTTGTGGATGTTTGATATGATCATCATCCGCTGCCGGCGTATTGACGAGTCTTTAGAGTCCTACACAGAGATTTCCTGGCTCAAGCGAAACGAAATAGGAAGCGCATATGAGATATGTGCGGGACCGAGAATGATACCAGTATGTGATACTGTATTCGATTCTCGCGATTTGTGACATTGATTGGTTATATGCGATATAGCCGGGTTATCGGATCAAGTGTTGATTCGATAAGTTGTTACTGATGATACCAGTCGGTTATGTGCGACATGACCGGATCGTTAAATCAAGTGTTGATTTAATGATTTAATGCATAATTGTATTACTTTGCATTAACTAGTATCGGTTCACTTTAAATGGATTTTCTCGCTCGGGTGTGCACATTGTATATTCGATATAGTTTTGTGCACTTGCTTGTATCATGTTTGATGATACATGCCTTATGGTTAAGTGTTAAGAATTAAACTATAGTTAAGTGGGTGATTAGGGTTTTTGATTTCATTTTATTCATTTATCTTTTTGGAAAAAGAAAAGGCAAAATGAGGAAAATGGTTGCTTTCTTTTGTTCATTCATGAACCTTCATGAAGACTTTGACTAAGTGACCATTTTGTCTCTAGCTTGACCCTAACCATTCCTTTAACCATGATTAGCTCTCTACACTTTACCATGGTTCACTTATGATAAGAATGGATTATTCTTTTCATTTTAAATAATTCTTATCATAATAATTATCATCTTCTTGCTTTCTTCTTCTTCTTCCTTCAAGTGAAGAAAAGCTTGACCATCAATGGCAACTTGATGATATGAGTGAGAAATCCAAAACTAAAGTCTACCCACTTCCTATTTCTTCATCCTCTACCTCTTGCCAAGTAGTAGAGTGTGTTTACTTCACAAGTTTCATGACTTGGTGAAGTTGTGAGCTTGATCTAGCGATGCCTCGACGTAGATCTTCTTCGGCATGGACATCGACGACCTAGCTTGCCCATTCTCCGACGAAGCCGACGCTAGAGCCCGGATTTGATTTGGACAGCGGAGAGGACTTCGTTGCGGAGCTATGGAGGTGGAGCACCGGATCTACAAAGGTTGTATTTCCGTATTCCCTTAGTTAAGTGTTAACTAGTTAGCTTTTTCGCCTAGTTTTCTAGCCAACGATCCGTAGTCGGGTCTCTCGGCACCCATAAATTTTTATATTGGCATGTTCGATGCCTTGTGAGACCTCACTAGGGTGCCTAGGAACCCTACATTAATAGTGATCCATGAGTCACCACATGCGTCACCACTATGAGTCATGCTTGAATTAATGCCACAACACCTCATCCTCCACCTCATTAAAAATTTAATCCTAAATGGTTAAAGAAAAATGAGGTGGTATCTTCTAAAAACAATCTTGTAATAAATTACAAGAATACCCCTCATCCGTATATACATACCCGCATCTGTATTCCGAGGAATCCAAATACAAAGAGACGAAAATAATCCATCAATCAAATACTAGAAACCGGCTTAAACCAAAGCCACTAGTATAAACCGTCCGAATCATAATACGTGCACAAGTGCATGTATATGATCGAACCCTGCCGTAAAACCATACGGCCTCTACATCGTTTCGCCCGAAACAGGGAAACCCTCTGTATGGGACTCTAAAGACTCGTCAATACGCTGATAATGGGTTTAACCATAAGCACGTCAGCGGCACTAGCTGTTGTTTACCGCCGAAAGACGCGACCGGGACGTTAGGACGTCTGACCTGAATTTTGGGGGCAGATACTATTTGGATTTATCCGTCCACCTCTCCGAAGACGCCAAGCTGATTTATGGCACCGTGTATCAGAGGTTTAGACGGATGCGGCCGTTGTAACAGACTTCGTCAGATTCCCCCTCGTTTTGAGGGGTTTTTGATTGTGGGGACGCTCTTCCCTGCAGTTAATTACATTACCACGTAGCGATAACCACTTTCTCTTGCTCCAGAAGGTCACTTCGTGTCGTGTATATTTGTTTTATTTTGGTTGCCCGTGGATTGTACACGGAGACTAATTTGCGTTGTCGCCCGTAGGGCGTGGATTAGTCCAAATCCGTATTTTCTTAGATTTGTGTTTGGTTTGATTTAAGGATCGTTAACCTTGTTTGAGATTAAGATCGACTTAAATATTTGTTAAGGATATGTTAATCCGATGTTGGACTAAGATCTACTTAACAGGGGTTCGAAATCATTCTTGATCCAACAAAAGAGCATTTGGGCTCTATCGTTTTAGTTTATGGACGTTACAGACCATTGTTAGTTTAAGGGCGTTGCGGTCCATAGGCTAGTTTAAGGACATTACAGTCTATGGGCTAGTTTAAGGATATTACGGTCCATTTAATTGTTGGTTGTCGGGACCCGCCACCTCTCTGAAGACGTTGAAGAATTACAATGACATATATTAGAGGAGTGGGGAGATGTACCCTTGAACCAATGTCAGTTGGGAGATCTGTAGTCGGGTTTGGGACTAAAACTAATTTAGAAAAATTGTGAGCACATGGGTTCAGTTGATCTGAATTAGGGACTTTTGGTCAACTTGGACTCGACCCACTTAGTTTTGAATAAAGTGTTAAACACTTGTTTGGGCTTGGTCCCTTTTATGTGCAACAATGCTGAGCATTGATATGGGCTCTGATGCTCACCCTATTTCTTTGTTTTTTATGGAGTGTTAAACACTCTTTGTAGCGCTGGGCTCTGTTTGCAGAGTGCTTTATGTGAAACATCGCCCATGTGAGGAGCACGTAAGGCGCTTGGCGCTGAGTGCCGACCATTGAGTGCAGAGCACTCTTTATTTTATTAGCGCCCACGTGAGGTGCACGTGAGGTGCTTGGCACTAGGCACCAAACACTGAGTGCTAGGCATTCCTTATTAAGCAGTGCCCACGTGAGGGGCATGTGAGGCGCTGTTTCCTTCTTTATGCATTTTTCTGAAGAGTTCAATTCTTTGTTCTCCCCTGGATCTTCAATCCCCAAGAACAAATTCATCCCTACGAGAATTAAATTCTCATTTATGAGAGACTTGTCTCATGGATCTCAGATCCAGGGAAAGAACTATGTTCTTTTATAAGGGTTAAACCCTTGGGTATGCAGATGAGATGCTATGATCTCTATTTACCTTGAAGAAAGTTCTTCTTCTTTCTTCTCTCTTAAAGCTCTGTTTGCTCTTCTTTTTGAACTTGATGTTTAGGGGGGGGGGATTCCTCTCTATAAGACTTGAAGTCTTGGGTCCTTTATATAGTGGAGGCTGATTTGTTGATTTAGTTAAGGAAATCTCTCATTGAGAGATCTTTAATTGATTTTGGGGATTTTATCCACCGTTGGATCTTTGATCCTAGGCCTTCTGTTTTACAGAAGATATTTTTCTTGTTCTTAAAAAGATTGGGAAAATATTTTCCCATACAGAGCTTATTCTGTATCTTGGTGATTTTTAATCACTATTGGATCTTTAATCCAACGGTGCTCTGTTTTATAGAGATTAACCCTTCTCGTTTTCGGAAGATTTGAGGAATATTTCCTCAATAGAATTTAATTCTGTAATTTGATGTTTTATCATCTTCGTGGGATCTTTGATCCAAGGGTGGAGAACTTTTAGTTCTGGTGCTGGCGCTCTCGTGCTTTGCACGTGAAGCGCTGCCTCAGAGTTTTTAACTCTTGGCGCTGCCTCAGAATTTTTTAACTCTTGGCGCTGGCTCTCTCGTGCTTTGCATGTGAGGCGCTGCCTCAGAGTTTTTTACTCTAAATGCTGGCGCTCTCGTGCTTTGCACGTGAGGCGCTGCCTCAGTTCAAATTTTGAACATAGCCTTGCTATCTTATTGGGGGGAAACAAATTCCCCCCAACGTTGCGCTCACGTGGTTCATATGTGAGTGCAGCGGTGGCAACCTTTCCACCGTTGGATCATCTTGGAAGTTGGATCGTCTTCCAGCGCCTATAAGTAGGGCCTTTGGCCCTTGAGATTGTAGGGTTCCTAGGCACCCTAGTGAGGTCTCACAAGGCATCGAACATGCCAATTTCAAAAATTATAGGTGCCGAGAGACCCGACTACGGATCGTTTGCTAGAAAACTAGGCGAAAAGTAAACTAGTTAACAACTTAACTATAAGAATTGGAAATACAACCTTTGTAGATCCGGTGCTCCACCTCCTTAGCTCCGCAACGAAGTCGTCTCCGCTGTCCAAAAGGAATCCGGGCTCTAGAGTCGGCTTCGTCGGAGAAAAAGCGAGCTAGGTCGTCGATGTCCATGCCGAAGATGATCTACATCGAGGCATCGCTAAATCAAGCTCCACCTTCACCAAGCCCTAAAAACTTGTGAAGGAAACACACTCTACTACTTGGCAAGAGGTAGAGGATGAAGAAATAGGAAGTGGGTAGACTTTAGAATTGGATTTCACACTCATTTTCATCAATCACCATTGATGAAGTGAACTTTCTTCATGTGAAGAAGATGAAGAAGAAGAAGAAAGAATTATGATGAGTTATTAGAAAATAGAAAATAATAGAATACTTATCATAATTCTAACTATGGTAATGTGTAGAGAATTAACCAAGGTTAGTTGAATGGTTAGGGTTAAGAATGAGATAAGAATGGTGGACTTTGGTCAAAGCTTCATGAAGTTTCAACTAAACAACAAAAGAAGCCACCATTCTTTTCTCATTTTCTTTTATTCATTTATCAAAAATAAATGGATAACTAAATAAGATAAATGAATAACAAATAATAAACCCTAACCATTTCATTAACCAAGGTTTAATACTTTACACTTAACCAAAAGCATGTATCATCAAACATGATACAAGCAAGTGCACAAAATCATATCACATATATAATGTGCACATCCGAGTGAGAAAATCCATCTTAAGTAAACCGATACTAGTTGATGCAAAGTAATATATCAAATATATAATTATACATTAAATCATTAAATCAACACTTGATTTAATGATCCGGTCATATCGCATATAACCGACTAGTATCCAATGTATCGGCTTATCGAATCAACCCTCGATTCGATAACTAGGTTATATCGCATATAACCATTCGACACATTCATCGCGAGAATGAAATACGGTATCACATACACGCATTATTCTCGGTCCCGCACATATCTCATATGCGCTCCTATTTCATTTCGCTTGAGCCAGGAAACCTCTGTGTAGGACTCTAAAGACTCGTCAATACGCCGGCAGCAGATGATGATCATATCAAGCATCCACAAGCCGCAAGCGGTCTGCTAAACGTAACGGCCACCCGGGTATTGAACGATCTGAAGATCGACGAGCAAGCCCGCTCACACTCCAGTGAATCCGACCAGTAACACTACCGTACAGTCCGGTCTGATCGTCTGATATGTCGCATATCTCGCCTAGGGGTGGTAAACGTCAGACCCCAATAGCTCGATAAGTCGTGTCGATATGAGGCTCATAACGGGTCGAGAAACTACTGGTAACACTTACCAGCAATTCTCAGATCATCCCTGGCCAGGGACTTCCTGTTATAGCCAATCGAACACAGCGCAACATCAACCCCCTATACCGGGAGAGACGAATCCCCTCCTATCGCTCATTGCCTCCATGTGACTCGGGACTGTACCCAAAAACCACCGTTTTGCACGCCCTCTTGGACGTGGTAAGATGGAAATCAAAGCACAGTGGGAACCACACAAGACTCTATGACGATCTCGGGTCAACAGACTACTCTGTACCAGTGTCACCAGAGAACTGCCATCTGACGTGAGGTATAATACCATCTGGGAGTTCTCGGCGAGTCCGTCCAGTGTACCTAGTCTCCACTGAGCACCCGTATATCATCTCTGATGTCAAACACCGATGGATATGGGATCATCCATCGCCCATCTGTATGGGTCGAGAAGGTACACGCTAGTATACTCTGGTATATCGATGCCCCGTCTCGACACACCCTCGACTAGGGACTTTGAAGGATGTACTTATGGACTACCATGTCCCCACTAGTATGATCCGCATCATAGTCCAGGTAGTCAAGCACACATCCTAAGGGCTTTACCAACATGTAACAGAGAGACAATCAGTATACACGTTAAGGTAAAGTTCAACCAGATAGCATACTATCATGTCGAGCAAGAAAGTCCTCCCTATATATGTCCCAGCATCCACTACAATATACATCCTGTGTACAGTAATGGCCTCTAGGGCATACATATAACTAACAATCTCCCACTTGCACTAGGGCCATCTGTAGCAGTGGTTGTAGTATCTCATACTCAACCATCCCATAAAAGTCTCTCTCTGGGAACAGGCCTTTGTAAGTGGATCCGCTGTGTTGTCCTCTGAGTCTACTCTCCTAACCTCGATCACCCTGGAGATCAACTATCTCCATGATCAGGCGATGCTGCCTTAGAATAAGTCTGGATCACTGATGGGACCGGCGTTCCTCGGCATGAGCCACAACTCCATTGTCTTACAATGGTAGGAACGTAGTTCATCTCATGAACTAATATACACCCAAACATCCTCTTTGGTAGCATCTTAAGTAGCGATGTATCCTGGCTTTATCGTCTAGTATGTCACGGTATCCAGCTTGGAACTCTTCCAACATACCGTCCCTGTACTGAGGGTAAAGACAATGCCTGTGACTGACATTCAGTCGTCTTTATCACCCTGGAACCCTTCCAGTGATTCTCCTCAGGATCGATTGACACCATCTCACTACATCTAGTGAGTATCCTAACATCCATTTAGATCTATCTCATAAATCCAAAATCCAGGATTTAGTAGGTATCACTTTAATCCTATATGGAGAATCTTTGTGATAAGCGGAGATTGATCGAGCGTAGCATAAGAAACTCCTTTCTTATCAAGAGTATGTCATCCACGTACTCTACGAGGATCGTCCCCATACTCCCTACTACCTTTTTGTATATACAAGGTTCATTTACCATTTTGATGATGTCAAACTCTTTGACCGCTTCATCAAAACAGATGTTCCAACTCCGCGATGCCTGCTTTATCCTATAAAGCATCTTGCACACGTTTCCGCTGCTCCCACTGTCTACGAAGCCCTCTGGCTGTGTACTTATAGACGCTCTCTTCTAAATCATCATTTAGAAAAGCAGTCAAGACACCTAACCACCAGATATCGCAGTCATTGTATGTAGCCGTGGCAAGTAGGATCTGGATGGACTTAAGCATAGTCACTTGAAAAGGTTTTATCATGATCCATGCCTGGTCGATGACGAAAAGCTTTAACAAGTCTAGCTTTGAAAGTCTCAACTTTTCCATCTACACCAAGTAATCTTCTCAAGATATACTTGCTCCTGATGGGGATTTAACCCTTCAGATATTGCAACCAAAGTCCATACTTTGTTGGTGTATAAGGATTCCATCTCAGATCACTAAGCATCCAGCCATTCTTACAGAGTCTTACTCCTGATGGCCAGCTCGAAGCTAGTTGGGTCATCATCTCATGATGCATTCCTCGCTCCCACTTTCATAGAGAAACCGAAGTATCTCTCAGGTGGGTGAGAAACCCTACTAGATCGGCGGAGAGGCTGAGGTTCGTTGGTATCTACTGAATCCTTTGGTTGTACCAATTCATCTGCTGTATTTTGTATAGCTGGAACCTTTCCAGTTCTACATAACAGACTTTGCCTCGAGCTTGTCCAGATTTTGCTTTTAGACATAGGCCGGACAACCCCAAATCTTAACTATCTTAAGAAATGGGCTCTTCCTTTTCCATATCACATATGAAGTGGTAGGCAACTGATTTGATTGGAACCCTATTCAATAGGTATGCAACTTCGTAAGTGCATAACTCCCAAAAGGAAAAAGGTAACTCAGTATTACTCATCATAGAGCACACCATATCAAATAGGGTGTATCTGCTCCGTCCCGATATACCATCGTGCTATGGTGTATACGGAGGAGTAATGCTGAGAGAGAATCTCATTCTCCTTTATAATAATCCAGGAATTCCGTGCTCAAGTATTCTCCTCCTTGATCTCATCAAAGGACATAATACTTTTACCCGTATTCTGGTTCTCTACTTCTAACTTATATTCTGTGAATATCTCAAAAGGTTCGGACTTGTGTTTCAACAGGAACATATGTCTGAATCTTGAGAGATTTATCAGAGAATGTAATGAAGTACAAAGAACCGGTCTTGGCATGTGTAGACTGGGGACCTACATACATCAACATGTATCATCCCAAGAGTTCACTAACTCTTTCTCTGTTTCCAATAAACAGAGCTAGTGTCATTATATCTTTGTGACATGACTGGCAAGTTTCACAAGATGTAGATTCAAACTGATTTAAATATGCATCTACATGTAACTTCAGCTAGTCGGGTCACATTGATCTGACCTAGTCTACAATACCTCAAGAAGGATTCGTTCATTTCTGAACTCTTCCTCTTGTGTGTGTTCAGTATACTAAGAACTGTAGTTTGATTTAGAACGTCAATGCTTTTAGATAACGTGCCTGAACCGATCAACTTTTGATATAAGAAATGTTCAAAACATTATCCAACAATACAAAATTTTATCGTTTCTTTACTAATAAAGAGACAGATATGATTTTGTATATCAGGTTCGGTATCTAATAACATTCGTTCAGAATCAATGTATCGGTAATACAGGGTGACAGTGACCGACAGACTTGGCTGCAACTCTTGCCCCATTTTCTGCCTCATGAAACTTATCACCCGTTCTCAGTTCTCTACCTATCTGTAGCCCTATGTAACAGATTACATATCTGGGATCCTGATCTGGTATCACATACCCAGGACGTAGAGGATACAGAGAAATAGTTCTTTGTAATGAACACACCCGAAGATGATGCATCAGCATGCAGTCTCTTCGTTTGGGCGGCACGGGAAATCAGGTAATCCCCTATTTCCTGCTCTGTCTTATAACAATTATAAGTTGGAGCGGGACCAACGTTCCCCAGCTCAGTATAACAAGCGGGTTCGGTCAATATTCTGTATTATTATCTTGATTAAGGCATGATATGGTCGCTACCTGGAGAGAGAGAAGAAAACACTCAGCGTGCGCTCTGTCAAGAATAGATTGGTTATTATTTTATCTAATCAGGATGGCTCCCACTGCTTTTTATCAAATCTTCCTTCAAACCCTAAAAGGAAAGACTAGCCGGGATTAATTACACACTACAAGTTCGCCAATCTTTCAGCCAGGCCAGTGTCGGTACTTTGAGGGAGGTCTCCCGTGCTTTCGCACGAACCTAATTAATGTAAACCTCGTTTTCCCAGAGGCATAACCCCGTTGACACCTTTCTAGACACCTACTTGATCGGCTAATTGTAACGTGTAAAACTCTCCCAGGAGTAACTCTTACTCGCAGCGGGTATCGGGATCCAACTATCTCATAGAAGGTATGCAATCTCATTGCAAATTTCAACACTTGAAATTCCCGATAATATTTTGCCCCTAGCTCGCTATGACCTTGACGGAGGCCAAACAACCCATAGTCCGCTAGTCAAGTTCAACCCGTCATTTCCTGATTGAATTAAACCCACCCGCACGACCCTTGACGGAGGCCAAACAACGCCGTACGAATACCCTAATCCAATCGCATCATATGCTAGCAGATAAGCACTAGTTAGCTACCGTACACTACGCCTTGACGGAGGCCAAACAACCGCAGCACGAATACTAACTAGTACGTATCTGAAATGACGGAGGGCTACGACAGGTTTTTCTGAAAACCTATTGCGTAATGAACTTGATATCGTTGTAGGATCAAATGATTTTAAAATGGAGTGCTTTTGAGGCTTTTCTAGTTTTGCTAAAGGAGTCACTCCCGGTGAAGGGATCGTCGGTCCTTTCCTCGTCGAATGAGGTGCGGGATATATCGTATATATCACTGAGCAAAGCAAAACACTTAAAAGCAATCAAAAGACAAACCGAGCGTGTAGCATCTGCCAGTTATTGCTAAAGGAGTCACTCCCGGTGAAGGGATCTCGGTCCTTTCCTTATCGAATAAGGTGCAGGATATATCATATATACCGCTGTGCAAAGCAAGAACTGTAGCTACCTGTTTTATTTTGAAATTCGATTCTACAACATCTTAGGTTTCTTTTATTTCATTAATCACATTAATGAAGTCCCATCATTTAAAGTACCTAAACATCACAGATAAATACGACGTACACTTATGCCATCCGCATTCGCCTCGATGTCCCCTCGTGCACCGTTAGGTTAGGTGACTAACGGCAGAGCGGGGCAGGGCTAGCGCGGGTGTAAAACATAAGTAACGCCTATATAATATATCATATATACTATATACAGCATTTATCACAGAACATCACATGATCACATCACAGATATCGCAGCAGAAGAATCATATGAAATATTGGATATACTAGGACGTCCGTGTTTTCAATACGAGCCAGTATAAAACACGGATTCCACGGTCGTGATGAATAGCCAAACCCACACCCCTAGACCCCTACGAGAGCGGCAAGCAACCCTACCAATTCTAGAGTTAGGAGACCCGGACTCGACTCCTCGAGTTGGTCTCCCACTGGACTCCAGAACCCGGTTACTTGTGCCCTCCTCCTTGGGTCTATCCTAGTGCGGAAAAGTAAATAATATACAAAGGGTAACAACTTCCGCAACCTGGAAGCGCCCCAATAAAAGAATATTACATACAAGTTTTTACATGAATGAAAATGAAAAACACTCATCTCACATAAAAACCCCCGGCTATTCAAACACGACGATCCAATATAACATATCCAGCAACACATAACATCACATGTCATCAACGTAAGTAAATATGTCCATCCCAATTGTCGTTGACATATAGCAACGAAACCGGCGATATCACATATTACACTTACGGTCACAGAAAAGAAAGTGTAAAACTACAACAGTTGGAATCCGCAACCACCTCAGACATCGCATGCTTGACCAAATGAATTACTTAGACATCGCATGCCTAACAATTATAAACCCCGCATTTTAGTCTCAAAATCGAAAACACTTTTCAATATCAAGTCGGGTAATTCAACAAGATTCCCGACATTCTGATCGAATGCTCGTCGTAGACTTCAGTAGACGGCCGCACCCCCGATACCGTCGACGAAGTGCACCAAGGCGGAACATCGCCACCGCGAGCACCCGAACGGATGCTTTCGGCGACGGGGTTCTCCTACAGTCACTTGGTCGGGGCTATGGAGTGAAGCCGTCTATTAAGTTTACCCGGCGAGTATCCGCATACGCTACAGGATTGCGACGGACTTTTGATCACATCAAAATTCCGTAGCAACCGATCAAGTGAGACTAAACTGCTATGTTTATAATATTCATTCAGTTATCTCATAACTTCTTGTGAATTCCAATTATTGTATCACATTCCGGATAAATAGAAAATGTTAAACTTTCCGATCGAACAATCGAACACCCAAGTTTTCCCGATATAGATCAACACATGAAACAAGTCTAACAACATTCAGTTCGTGCCTCAGTACCAACGGTCCAGCCGTAGAAGGGTCAAGCCAACGCCTCACATGTGGCACGCCGTACTGCCCCAAACCTGAAGGTTCAAAGGGCAGTTCAAGACGGTCACATAATCGAGTTAAGGTTTGTTGTCTTCTAGAGGGTCCATCGCGTTACTTGCACTACTTAGAACGTCGTTAAACTACGGAAAAATCCAACACTTGGAAATTTCCCGACAGGGGAAAAATTGGGTATTTATATCCGGTCGAACTTTTTAACATATTCTAAAATTTATCCGGAAAGCCACACAGACAAAATTTGATACTCCGATCGAAACACCGAATCCCCAAAAACACAGCAGAAAAATTCAACTCTTGAATAAATATTAAAAATTCCCAGAAAACTCAGCTCTTTGAACTAGGAATTACTGTGCAAAGGAACAGGGCTGACGTCATCAAGGGGCCGCTGATCCGCCGCAGAATCCATGATTCTGCCGCGGATCCGCCGCGAAATTTACTGTTCACCAGAAACTTTTTGCACCGTAATTCTTATTTTTCCCTGCTGAATTTTTTAGCAATTTTTAATTTGGAAAAATCCACGATTTTCAAAAAAGGACAGAGAGCATGTTTGAAATGGGTTTTCGGGTTCGTTCGGACTTCAAACTCCGTCTGGACTTCGCCTAAGGCTCTAGCTAGGCTCTGATACCACTGTAGGGTTCCTAGGCACCCTAGTGAGGTCTCACAAGGCATCGAACATGCCAATTTCAAAAATTATAGGTGCCGAGAGACCCGACTACGGATCGTTTGCTAGAAAACTAGGCGAAAAGTAAACTAGTTAACAACTTAACTATAAGAATCGGAAATACAACCTTTGTAGATCCGGTGCTCCACCTCCTTAGCTCTGCAACGAAGTCGTCTCCGCTGTCCAAAAGGAATCCGGGCTCTAGAGTCGGCTTCGTCGGAGAAAAAGCGAGCTAGGTCGTCGATGTCCATGCCGAAGATGATCTAGGCATCGCTAAATCAAGCTCCACCTTCACCAAGCCCTAAAAACTTGTGAAGGAAACACAATCTACTACTTGGCAAGAGGTAGAGGATGAAGAAATAGGAAGTGGGTAGACTTTAGAATTGGATTTCACACTCATTTTCATCAATCACCATTGATGAAGTGAACTTTCTTCATGTGAAGAAGATGAAGAAGAAGAAGAAAGAATTATGATGAGTTATTAGAAAATAGAAAATAATAGAATACTTATCATAATTCTAACTATGGTAATGTGTAGAGAATTAACCAAGGTTAGTTGAATGGTTAGGGTTAAGAATGAGATAAGAATGGTGGACTTTGGTCAAAGCTTCATGAAGTTTCAACTAAACAACAAAAGAAGCCACCATTCTTTTCTCATTTTCTTTTATTCATTTATCAAAAATAAATGGATAACTAAATAAGATAAATGAATAACAAATAATAAACCCTAACCATTTCATTAACCAAGGTTTAATACTTTACACTTAACCAAAAGCATGTATCATCAAACATGATACAAGCAAGTGCACAAAATCATATCACATATATAATGTGCACATCCGAGTGAGAAAATCCATCTTAAGTAAACCGATACTAGTTGATGCAAAGTAATATATCAAATATATAATTATACATTAAATCATTAAATCAACACTTGATTTAATGATCCGGTCATATCGCATATAACCGACTAGTATCCAATGTATCGGCTTATCGAATCAACCCTCGATTCGATAACTAGGTTATATCACATATAACCATTCGACACATTCATCGCGAGAATGAAATACGGTATCACATACACGCATTATTCTTGGTCCCGCACATATCTCATATGCGCTCCTATTTCATTTCGCTTGAGCCAGGAAACCTCTGTGTAGGACTCTAAAGACTCGTCAATACGCCGGCAGCAGATGATGATCATATTAAGCATCCACAAGCCGCAAGCGGTCTGCTAAACGTAACGCCCACCCGGGTATTGAGCGATCTGAAGATCGACGAGCAAGCCCGCTCACACTCCAATGAATCCGACCAGTAACACTACCGTACAGTCCGGTCTGATCGTCTGATATGTCGCATATCTCGCCTAGGGGTGGTAAACGTCAGACCCCAATAGCTCGATAAGTCGTGTCGATATGAGGCTCATAACGGGTCGAGAAACTACTGGTAACACTTACCAGCAATTCTCAGATCAGCCCTGGCCAGGGACTTCCTGTTATAGCCAATCGAACACAGCGCAACATCAACCCCCTATACCGGGAGAGACGAATCCCCTCCTATCGCTCATTGCCTCCATGTGACTCGGGACTGTACCCAAAAACCACCGTTTTGCACGCCCTCTTGGACGTGGTAAGATGGAAATCAAAGCATAGTGGGAACCACACAAGACTCTATGACGATCTCGGGTCAACAGACTACTCTGTACCAGTGTCACCAGAGAACTGCCATCTGACGTGAGGTATAATACCATCTGGGAGTTCTCGGCGAGTCCGTCCAGTGTACCCTGTCTCCACTGAGCACCCGTATATCATCTCTGATGTCAAACACCGATGGATATGGGATCATCCATTGCCCATCTGTATGGGTCGAGAAGGTACACGCTAGTCTACTCTGGTATATCGATGCCCCGTCTCGACACACCCTCGACTAGGGACTTTGAAGGATGTACTTATGGACTACCATGTCCCCACTAGTATGATCCGCATCATAGTCCAGGTAGTCAAGCACACATCCTAAGGGCTTTACCAACATGTAACAGAGAGACAATCAGTATACACGTTAAGGTAAAGTTCAACCAGATAGCATACTATCATGTCGAGCAAGAAAGTCCTCCCTATATATGTCCCAGCATCCACTACAATATACATCCTGTGTACAGTAATGGCCTCTAGGGCATACATATAACTAACAGAGATGACTTCTGTTCATCTTCTTCCTTTCTTGTTTCTGAGAATTTAATTCTCTCTTTAGAGCTTAGATCTCTGCCCAAGGAAATTCCTTTTAGAGTTAGATCTCTGCCCAAATTTGGTAACGATTGAACTTATTAACAGAGCTTTGCTTTTCTCAGATTGTAGATCTTAAAATGGATTTTTAGGGTTACTTAACCCATTAATTAGAACACGGTTCATCTCTATGAAGAACTCTTAGAGTTCGTTTTGTAGATCTTAAAGATCTTGGAGTTTTTACTCTGCAAAAAGCTTTCCTTTTTAGGGTTCTGATGGATTACTCCATCGTTTTCACAGAGCATGGCTCTTAGAAATTTTGGAGAATTTTTATTCCCCTCATAATTAAAGTTGACAGATGTAATTTCTGTTTACAGAGCACTGCTCTCGAGAGGGTTTAACTCCTTGGACCAATGAGTTCCTCATTAAATGAGAATCTTTTTAGGATTTCCTCCTTAACAATTGACTGTCTCATCAATATTGAACCATCATTTTGATTTTGTGGGTCCCCTTCTGTCCCTTTTTTCTGCATTGCAGTGTGGTACAAATTTAAGTACTAAATTTCAGAATTTGTAATGTAGTATTGACATCTAACCCTCGTTTCTTTTCGCGCAGGTATTATGTCTTTTGACTCTTCTTTCCCATTTGTTCGCCCAGAGAGTGCATAAGCCGACGCGCCCGTGGACCGGGAAGATTTTGCACTGATTAAAGATCACGACCCGGAGCAGAAGTCTCTTCACTTATGGGGGTTGTGGTATAATCAAATTATTCGGGGTCGGCGCAGTTTCTCTTGTGAGGCGCCTTCAGAGCCAATTTCCGCCATTCATTATGCCGACTCGCCCCAGGTGAATTACGCTGTGGAGGAGGTTAACTAGATTACGGAGGGACGCCTCCAGCCCTCTATGGGCTCGATACCTATACAGCTGTCGATGGCCTTAGATATTCTGGGACGACGCATATGTCAAGACGAGTCGTGCCCTTGGGGACAGGTATACATGATAGGCTTGACTCCTCGCCATTCAGCCGGATACTTGCAGTGGGCTCGATACATCTTGTCGGCCAAAAATTCGCTGCTGCTGAAGCTCGGGTTGTACCCCGCTATCTACGCGTCACTTTTCCAGTATCCCGCGCCTCACGTATGGTGAGTCAAGGCTTTCTTGGAACAGTGGAATATCCCGACTCACACCTTTCTTTTATCGGATCGGGAGGTTTCGATTTCCTTGGAGGAATTTGCAGAAATTTCAGGTCTAGGTCTACCCGTCAGAGGGGAACATTACGAGGAAATACTTCCCCCTGACGAGTACATCTTCGCCACCCAATCAGTGGTGATGGGTCTCACTCCGGAGAATGCTATTCAACATCGATTCCCGTGTTTAATCAAAGTGTTGAACATTTGCGAAAGTCTGTTTCTCGAGTCCGGAGGGCACGGAGTCAACTTCGCGGATTTCATCGCCCGCTTTCTTCGCCGGGAAGTCTTGTCAAAACAAGCCGCGAATTCGCCAAGCTTGACTATCCTTTTGGTTTTGGCTTGGACAACCAGCCGACAGCGGAAGCGGATCAAAGGAATTTCTTCATCCCAGACACCCTGGTCGTCCCCTTTGCAGAGCTCACAGCTTCAGACATCGACGAAGAGACGTTCATTTTGGGGTTCCTGGGCCTATGGTTAAGCTGGTTTGTGCTCCTAATTCACCTTCGCTATATGAGGCCATCTGTCTTCTATCCGGTTCACCGAATAGTTGCCGGGACACGTGTGGCCGTCAGGATCGCTGGGCTGGCTCACCTGTATCGTGGCCTAAGCTTAGTGGCAGACACCACTCTGCCGGGGGTACAGCCCGTACATCTCCCACTGCACTATTTTACGTCGTGGATCGAACTGCATGTGCTTAGCGCTTTTGGAGTCCACAAACGGCCCCGTTTCTATGACAGTTATAATTTCCCCCGGGTTATGTTTCTAGTTGACACTTATGCTTTAGATCCGTCACAGCGTGAGGCTCGGTGTCTGGTCCTTCTCCCGCGTATGGTCGGGGATAGCATGACTTTCGTCGATAAGGTCTTAACTATCAGCAAAGAATCCACTAAAATGGTGCAGCCGCTGCGCGATACCTTCAAAGACGGGGCTCCTACATTGAAGGCTCGGGAGATTCTGCATTTGTATTCAATCAGGCCAGGCTTTTTAGTGTTCAGGAAGAACAACTGGGCGCTGTTCATGAGGTACAATCTGCACCGTTTTGCTCTACAGTCGGGTTACGATCAAGGTGTCCCGCTTGAGGCTTTTTTAGCTGAGCCGGTTGCTACGGAAGAGGGTATCCGCAGCGCGCACCACTTCATGTGGCTAAATACCGGGTCCAACTTTCTCATCAGTGAGCCGAGCTACGTTCCGAAAGCCTCAAACGCATACGTGGCATGGTACCAACATGCGACGGGTGCTATTATTAGGGAAGAAAGGCGATTACTGCTCGATCGTAAGGGTACGGCCCCTGCTGGTAATTCAGCCGTCCCCTTAAAGCGACGGACCATTGTTCGTCCTTCCTGAAGAGAAGCTGCTGTGGTTGTGGTCCCGCGCGCCTTTCCTGAGGAGCCTCTACCCCGCGTTCCTTTAGAAACGGTAGCTGCAGCGTCCCTGGAGTCTGGCGTTGGTGTAGAAATTGGGACCCGCCGGCCAAAAATGCCCGTTAATCGCAAGCTCTTGTCATCGGCTGCCGGCGCTCGCTCGTAGAAAAAGAAGAAGTCACTCTTTTCTGCTGACATTGTATTTGGCCTGGAGCCCCATGCTCCCTACAGCGAAGGCTTGTGTGAGTATGGCACTAATGATGGCTTGTTTGACACGCCTGTGACCGACACCGATCTACAGGTTGCCCTTATGGCCTCCGAGCTACTGGCTCGCGATGAAGCGGCATTGATCACTATCGTGAAGTCAGGTATACTTCAGCTACATTCTTCCGCAGCTATCTTCTTTTATTAGTCTTCTACTAATGCTTTCTTCTTCAACAGGTATTTTTGCCGAAGAGGCTCTCGTGGCTTCCCTCAAGACATTCGAAGAGGAAGAGAGGCTCCGCGCTTCTTTGGGCCTTGGTAAAATTCCGTTCATTATGCCTTTATTCCTTTCTTTATTCGTGCTCTGACCCTTTCTTTCATCTTGTTGCAAGGACTACCTTGACTCGGGTTATTCCAAGTGTAGTGCCGATCCCGAGCAGCGGTGCGGCAAAACTTCTGGAGCTAGCTATTGTGGCCCCAGCTCTCCCAACGTCCCTGCAGGAGGCTTTGTTGAAGCAGCCGATGAAGGATGCCGTAACGGCTCTATAGGCAGAGCTTGGTTCGGATGACGACGTTCCCTTATCAGAGGTCTTGAAGAGATCGCTTCTTACTGCTCATATCAAAAGGAAGCATAGGAAGCATGCGGCAAGGGAACGCGATGCCAGTTTGGCCGTGGGTGCAGGCTCAAGCATCATTCCGCTTGCTGATACTCCTTCGGCGGATGTTCCCTCCGCGTTGTCTACCGCCCGTAGACAGGTTGCGCGCGCGGCTCGGGAAGAAACCGAAAAGCTGCTCCAAGGTAACGTAACGCTGAGTCTTTTACTAGAACTTGATCTTCGAATTTTGACATATGCATTTTCTGCAGGGCCAAGTCTTGGCGATGGGATGACGGGTGAAATGATGGCAATCACAGAGCCCGAAGTGGCCACTCTTTCTCGGGAGTCTGGGACTGTCCAAACCGCCGCTCTTTCCCTGTGTGGCTCCCTGGTATTGGCAGGCGTCGCAAGCGTCACGACGGTCCTCGTCAAATCAGGGGATGAGGCCATGGGCGCAGAAACTACTCCTCTGAGGGAGAGCGAAGAAGCCGCTATGCCTGGTGATGCTTCCATCGCGGTTTTGGTTGATGACCCATCAGGTAGGTCTTGGGTCACTGTTCTCTTTTATTTCTTAATCTTGTTCAGCTCCCTCTGATGATATTTTGTTTGTAGGTGCAGTGAAGGCTGAGATTGTGCCATCTGAAGCACCTCCGGTCCCCGCCATGACGGCTGTTGTTCCCTCGCCTTTTTCTATGTCCTCTCAAATGTTGGAAGGTATGTGTTTGCGACTTATTTAGTTTAACTATGGATACCATCTTCCTTGTATTGACAGTATATTATCGCAATTCTGCAGGAGTCTTTTTCGACCATCTATACCAGGTGTTGAACCCGCATTTCTCCTTCCAGTCGGAAGTCATTCCGCCTCCTGGTACTGGTTAGTATATCCTTCAGCTATTGTCTCCTTCTTTCTTTTATGAATAGCCGTATTGTTGCTAAGTCTTCTTTATATTGATTGCAGCGTCACGGATCAGAGGAGGAGACAAAAGAATAGCCGCGCTTCCGGTACTCCCAATTTTGCCACCTGCCATAGCCGGTATAGTAGACTCCATCGCTCATGTATTTTCTTTACCTCCCGAGTCGACATTTGACCATAATTTGTTTTGCATCAATTGCACCAGCTCCAGCTCCCTTTGAGTCTCGCATCCCAATGCCGGCCGGGCCTTTTGCTAAACGCACATCTTCCAGGGGCACTGCGAATAGTCGGCGAATGTTGAGCGAATTCATCGAAGATCTCGATGCCGAGGCCCTCAGTTCTGCTACGGACTTTGCTGTTGAAGTCAATCCAATGCTGGCGACACTTGTGAACTTCCACGATGAAGATCTCGTCGGCTCTTGGGTTGATTATTGCAGAAAGATCGAGATTTGCCTGCACGAGATTGAGCTCAAGCATCTCGCTCCTGAAGTATTAGCTTCGAACTCCTACCGGGCTGCGTGGGTCGAGAGTAGTGTTCCTTTCATCCGCCATTTTGAACAAGAGGCGACCCTGAGGCGAAAGGAACATGAAGTGGCTTCAAGCGAATCTGCCTGGTTACGCGCCCAGGTTGAAGCGAATGCTGCACAGTTAAAAATTGTCTTCGACCATCTCCAGCGATGCATTTTGGATGGGTTGACGCTGAGATGGACGCTTGACTCTACTGAGTGGGTCGTGCAGGACTGCGAAGCTTCCCTGCTAGAAACCGATGAAAAGCTTTCGTCCTGTTTACGGCAGCGGACTCAAGTTGAAGCGGAGTTGGCCGTAGCGGCTGACCACGAGAAAGGATTAAGAGGAGCACATGAGCAGCTTGCTGATTTGTTGAAGACGCCTCCTCTTTAATAATCATCTTTGTACCCCTTCTTTTTTTTACTGTAAACTTGCGGTTTATGAATAACATGTATTTATTTTGATTCCTTTGTGAAATGTATTTTGTATTCACTTTAATTCATGAATAAAAGACATCCTTCATTTTATATATGGGCGTGTCCCTTTAGAAAATGTATCTTGTAGATAGTCTATCTTGATCTCCTTTGCAGGGCAGCGATGGATTAGAAGACAGATTCTGATCTGCCGCCTAAGACTTTTCAACTTTATGAGCCGTGAGGGTCTCATAAAGACTTTTCTCCCTATGAGTCGATAGGACCCCGTAGGTGTAATTTCTGCTTAGGGGTCGTGAGGACTCCTAAGTGTGTTTTCTCTTGAGAGTCGTAAGGATCTCACAAGGGAGTTTTCTTTCTATGGGTTGAAAGGTTTGCGCAGGGACACTGATTTCCCTGGGGATCGAGACGAATCGATAGATTATTGGTTGACTTGTTTCCGAGATGGAGCGTTGTTCCGGCGGGGAGGTCATTGGTTGACTTGTTTTCGAGACGGAGCGTTGTTCCGGCGGGAAGGTCATTTGTTGACTTGTTTCCGAGACGGAGCGTTGTTACGGCGTGGAGGTCATTGGTTGACTTGTTTCCGAGACGGAGTGTTGTTCCAGCGGGGAGGTAATTGGTTGACTTGTTTCCGAGATGGAATGTTGTTCCGGCGGGGAGGTCTGTTTCCCCCAATCAGAGCAAAGCTCTGTTTGAATTTCAAAAATTCAAAAATTGAAGCAACGTTTCAGATTCCTTGCGCTGCGCGCAGCGCGCCACGTGTCAAAAGCTGACACGCCAGCGCTGCGCCCAAGACAGCGCACCCAATCAGAGCAAGGCTCTATTTAAAATAAAAATATAGGAAGCAACGCTTCAGATGATTTGCGCTCTGCACTGCGTGACATGTGTCAGCGCAGTTGCGCTGCGCTCTGTGCTGCGCGACACGTGTCAGCGTAGTTGTGCTGCGCTCTGCGCTGCGCGACACGTGTCAAGCACAGATGCGCTTGCGCCAACTGTGCCAGCATTTAAACAGAAAAATTCTGGGAAGATCTTTCCAATCTTGTTAAAAACAAGAAGATTACCTTCTGTAAAACAGAAACCCTAGGATCAAAGATCCAACGGTAGGAAAATATCCCCAAATCAACCAGAGAAAGATCTCTGTAACCAACCTAACAAACTAATTGGCCCTATATAAAGGCCCCTAGACTCCAAGTCTAAAGGACATTGACATCAAGATAGAGAGATACAGAGCTCTTAAAAAGAAAACTTTGAAAAGAAACTCAGAGAGAGAAAAAAAGGTAAACCTTTGGAAAAGAAAGAAGAATTTCTTCTATAAAAGATCAAAGATCTAAGAACAAGATCAAGATCTTCAGTAAAAATAATAATAATAATAATAATAAAAAAGAAGAAGTAGTTTACTTCTGTATAAAGGCATTGCCTTTTGATGAACCATTGGTTCTTGAAAAACTTGAGGTAGAACCTCTTTAGAACTAAAAAGATTCTGTTCTTTGATCTAAAATAGATCAAGATGCGCTTTGCGCTTTTGAACAGTGCCCTGCATTACTAATTTGAGCCTCTGCGCTCTTGGATTGGCGCAAGTCACCAGAACACCCCACGTGTCAACCCCAGAATAATCTGCGCCTTGCGCTTTAAAAAAAATGAGCACTGCGCTCTTGAATTGGCGCAAGTCGTCAGAGCGCGCCACGTGTCAGCAGCGCACTAGCGCAGCGCAGTGCGCTTGCGCTCACCAGAGCGCGACACGTGTCACCTCCACATCAGTTTGCGCCTTGCGCTCCTCAATCAGCGTAAAGCACTTGACAGGCCACGTGGCACACTGTCAGACTATTAAATGCTGTGCATTATTAAGAAAGGGCAGAGCCCAATTAAAAGGCCTAACATGCCTAATAAAAATGCAGTGCATTATTAAATGCAGTGCAGAGCCCAATTAAAAGGTTTATCAGACCAAATAAAAAATGCAGTGCATTATTAAAAAGGGCAGAGCCCAAACAAAGGCCTAACAGGCCAGATATAAATAAAATGTTAAACATTTTCAAATGGACTTAACCCAATCCTGGCCGTAAGTCCTCAAATTAAATTGAACCGAGCACGACTTCTCTCTCAAATCAATTTACACCCGGTTCAAGGGTACATCTCTGAACTCCTCTGATATTTGTCATTGTAATCCTTCAACGTCATCAGAGAGGTGACGGGTCCCGACAACCACACATTAATACGGACTGTGGGGTCCTTAAACTCATGGACTAATGCGTCCTTAAACCAATATTCGTCCCTAAAATGGGAACAATGGACCACCATGTCCCTAAACTGGCAATACGGACTGTGGGGTCCTTAAACTCATGGACTAATACGTCCTTAAACCAACATTCGTCCCCAAAATGGGAATGTTGGACCACCATGTCCCTAAATTGGCAATACGGACTGTGGGGTCCTTAAACTCATGGACTAATACGTCCTTAAACCAATATTCGTCCCCAAAATGGGAATGATGGACCACCATGTCCTTAAACTGGTAATATGGACTGTGGGGTCCTTAAACTCATGGACTAATGCGTCCTTAAACCATTATGCGTCCTCAAAATGGGAACAATGGACCACTATGTCCCTAAACTGGCAATGGACCACTATGTCCCTAAACTGGAACAATAGAGCCCCCAAATGCTCTTTTGTCGGATCCAAACGATCCCGTTAAGTTGATCTTAGTCTCAAATTAGACTAACGTATCCTTAACAAACGTTTAAGTTGATCTTAGCCCCAAATATGGCTAACGTATCCTTAAACCAAAACCCCAAACCCAAATCTAAGAAAATACGGATTTGGACTAATCCACGTCCTACGGGCGACGACATAAATTAGTCTCCGTATACAATCCACGGGCAACCACAAACAAAACAAACACCCACGACACGAAGTGAAATTCTGGAGAAGGAGAAAGTTGTTACCGTGATGCGGTAACGTAATTAACTAATGGGGCTTGTGCCTGCAGGGAAGAGCGTCCCCACAATCAAAAACCCCTCATGCGAGGGGGAATCTGACGAAGTCTGCTACATCGGCTGCATCCGTCTAAACCTCCGATACACGGTGCCATAAATCAACTTGGCATCTTCAGAGAAGTGGATGGATAAAAACAAATAGCATCTGCCCCGAATCTCAGGCAAGACGTCTCTATGTCGTCGCGCCGTCATTCGGAGGGGAACAGATTCTGGCACGTCCGGTGGGACCTTTTCCTCTTTCCACTCCACACTTCGTGTGTCGTATTCGCGAACGAATCGCGGTTTGTTAATGGTTGCCCTCGGGTTTCAAGTTACTAAGATTTGGTCTCTTGCTTGGCGCAGAAATCAAACAGCGATGGCGTCCAACTGCTCGAACTGCTCCAAATGCAAATGCAACCGACGCTCCGCCTCACCTGGAGGTGTAGCCTTTGGGCCTCAAGCGGCCTCCCTCTTCGCTATGCCGGTAGAACAAGTGACTCAGGCTACCACCGGTCTGTTTTTTGGGACCATGCTCCCGCCAGCGAGCTTCGCCATCCCAGTGCCCGTACCGGAAGCTTCAAAGAAGTCGGTCTTCGATCGACTTGCTACTACCATGGCCCCTCTCAACGGGTCGTCCAATTCCAACTCCTCGGTCTTCACCAGGCTGAGCTCAAGCTCTAAAGGGTCTGCCAAGAAGCCCATAATACCTGAAGTGGCCATCCCAAAGAAGATTGCCATCCCTGCTCCTAAAGTCGTCGAGACGGCTTCTCCTGCAAGAGGGTCGGTCTTTGCAAGGCTGACTGCTCCCAGTCCCGCTCCCGTTCAGAAATTTGTGTTTGACCGGTTGGACACGGCTTCTCAACGGACGTCAGTCTTCAAGAGGCTGACACCGGCAACAACCCCTCACCTGAATAGGGGGCAAGATAAAGCCGTCGCTGAACCATTCCCAGCAACCCGTCACGCCCGACGTCGCTACTGGCGCCGGATAAGGAAGACTGGGGGCAATTCCCCCTCTGGGCTAACTCCACCAGCTCCAACGGTGGAAATTAATGCTGCTGTTCCAACTGGGAATAGCTTTGAGCTACTGAACAGGGTACACAGAAATTCGCCAACTGCGGTGCTCAAAAGATCTCCTCCACCGGTAGAGACCGTCGTGGGAGCAAAACAAGAAAAGCCGGAGCAGTCTCCTCAATGGCTGTCTTCCAGAGTCTACAAGACTTGGTGACGAGTCCGAGAATCGGTGATTGATCCGAATTTCTCCCATCAGCGTAAGAAGTCGAAAGCCCGACAGGAAGAAAACCTCCCTGTTAAGCAACGGGAGACGACGGCCAACTCGGCCCCCTCATCAACGGCCCCCTCAACTTCGACGGCCCACAAGAGAAGAAGGCTGGAGAAAATCCCCACGCCTGCGGCAAATGTCAAAGGCAGTGAACCTAAACGCCCTAAGTCCGGGGGCATCGTGGTACACACCGTCTACATGGCGTCCGGGAAAGAGGACAGCCGTATATCCACAGGTCATAGACCACTTACGCGATCGGTGACTAAAGCTCAGGAGCAGCAGCAGAAGCTCCAAGAAATGATGACTGCGATGGCCGCACTCACTGGGCCAAAAGAAAGACCAGAAGCGTCCTCAGATCAACGCCAGGAGCAAGAAACTGACGCCGAATTCCTTCGGAGAATATTGGAAAAGAAGGATAAAGAGGCTGCGGAACAAGCAGCCAATATAAAACGAATGGCCCTTCTGTTCCAGGACATGGTGGGTATGATGATCCAGCAGGATCCTCCTGCTGAAGATCCTCCGATTGTCCTTGAAGATGACAGAGGAGAAACGTCGAATCCACCGCCGGCTCTTTCAACGGCCAAGGAGGAGACAATTTCCAAAGCTTCCCTGGATGAATATATAGCTCAGCAGATACGAGTTCACCAGGCAACTGAGGCAGCCGGTCAAGTTGTCAAAACGGGACGACCATATCCGAGCTGGTATGATCAGATCAAATACCCGTCGGGCTACACGATCCCAAAGTTCCATGTGTACAAGGGGATAGGCAATCCCTATCAACATGTTGCCCAGTTCAGGGCTCTTTGTGGCAACACCGGCGGCGATGATAAGCTCCTGCTTCGCCAGTTCGTCGACAGCTTGTCGGAGACGGCGTTTGAATGGTACTCCGAGCTTCCGAACGACTCTGTTAAAACCTTCGCTGAAATGGAGTTGTTGTTTACCCAGCGTTTCGCAAGTGCCAGCGAGCGTACCCCAATAACAGCTTTGATCAATGCAAGAGTAAAGCCGGGCGAAACTTGGGTTCAATATGCAATCCGATGGCGAAACTTGTGGTCAAAATGCGAACAACGCATTGAAGAAGCGCCAGCGGTGGGCATGTTCGTGGGCACCCTAGACCCTCATGCAACTATTTCACAGTTCATGATGTTCTTTAAACCAACCACGTTCCAGGCCCTGATCGACAAGCTAGCTCAAATGGACCAGATGGGCCATAGACCGTCTCCTCCAAAGCCGGACTCTCGAAATGAGAAGGGAAAAAGAAAAGCGATCGTCGTCGCCAATGCTCAACAACAGCCGAGCAACTTGAAGCCGGTTGTCCGTCAAAACAATATGCGTCCACGCGTATCCCTCAAGGAGAGGCTAGGACGTCCTTACTCGTTTCCTCAAGATAAAATAAGAAGACTGTTCGAGCTGGTATTACGCAACAGACTTATCAATCTGCCGGATTCAAGATGCCCGTTGCAACCAAACGACGTCAATGATCCCAATTACCGTCCCTATCACCGAGTATTGGGTCATCCGATCGAAGATTGCTACATCTTCAAAAACTGGATTGAAGACCAATACCAACAGGGCAAGTTCACGTTGTCCGAAAGATGGAAGGTGAACCCGCCGCAATCTCATACTCCTAAAAAGGTGAATACGCCGGGGGCAACGTGCTCCCTTGTTGAAGAAGCTCCGTGGGAGGTTGTGTTATCAGCCAAAACCAAGAGGATGCTGAATGATCTCCAGACATGCCCGGCGATCAGGTGGAAGAGCCCACTAGAACCCCAGATCATCGAAGGGATGCTGAAGCCGCGCCCAACTCCAAAGATCGGTGGTGATGGCCCAAGCACTCACACCCAGCCGTCGAAATCTTCAAAGAAGAAGAAGAAGAGATCCAAAAAGCCCGTGAAGCCTGGCGACTAGCGCACGGACCTGCAGAAACAGATTGACGCGCTGGAAGAGTATAATCAGAAGGCACGGACTCCCATCACGCTCCAAGAGTTCCTCAGCCACGTCTTTCAGGAGGAAGATGATGGAGAAAGCTCGTCGGATGAGTTTGAGGGTTACGTAGCAAGTTGCCATATGATCTCCCACTCGTTTACAGACGATGAGAAAACTCCTCGCACTGAGAAGCTGGGGGCGGATCCTAACCCGAACTTCTTGGGCCATTAGATGAAACAATTGATGCATTCCTTAACGAAGCTCTTTTGAAAAGTAAAGCTGATCGGGAACGCGAGACGGTCATATTTGAAAGGGCCAAGCGCCGGCGACTAGACGAAAGAGTTGAGACACCCCCGTCAAATCAAAAGACATCCGTTGCGGATAAAAACAAATTCAAGACGAGGAAAAGGTTTTCTAAAGCCATATCAATGGGGATGAAGCTACCACCCTCTGAAGGAAACATTGTCGGCAAAGTAGAAATGCACCCTTCTTATTGCTTGTATCATCGGAAGGTTTCGCACCCCACCGAAGAGTGCAAAGCTTTCAATAGATGGTGGCAAGGGTATGTTGCTCACCGGTAACATTTTAAGCGGGAGAAGCGCAAAACTCGTCGGGAGCGGAAAAGTACGACCGAGGAGCTTATAAGAACTACCGGTGATTGTCGCATGGTTAATGCCGGGGAAGTGCAAATTCTCACATTCGAGAGCGACTCTGACGAGGAAATGACTCTTAGCCCTCTCTTTAAAGTGTCTACCTTGGGAAAAGAGGAAGAGCCAAAGGCCTGCGAAAATATCCGGCTGCGTAATCGTACGCTATCCGAAAATAATCTCGGGCCCTCAAATAAAAAAGATAAGGGAAAAGAAAAAGTCTCTGAGGATATCGCCCTAGATGACCAAGTCATGGAAGAGCTAACCGCCAAGGACCCGCCAAAGAAAAATAAGGTGGACTACAACATTCTGGCACACTTGAGGAAGTTACCCTCGCAACTCAGTATTCTCGATGCCCTCTTATTATCAAAAGAAGCGAGAGATTCATTAATCAGGGCACTGCAAGAGCCCGAGCAATTCCAAGCCTTTCTCGCCGAAGAAAAGATGAAGGACGAGCTGGAAGAAGTGCACACAGCCGATATCACTTTCGGCGACGAATACCCACTCCTTGGGACGTGTGAACACAATCGTCCCCTCTATGTCTCAGGGTATTGCCATGATGTAAAGATAGGCAAAATCTTGGTTGACAATGGGTCTTTCGTCAATCTCCTCAATGTACGGGTGTTGAAAGAAATCTGCATGAGCGTCCAGCACCTCTCTCGGGATAAGATCACCATCTCCGGGTTCGACTCTCAATCATCATGGACTCTCGGGTCTGTGATATTGACGTTGCGCTTTGGGCTACTCGTCACGGACATTAAATTCCACGTCATAGACGCCAAGACATGCTATAATGCTTTGCTCAGCCGACCTTGGTTACACGAGTACAACATCATCCCTTCTACACAGCATCAGTGTACGAAATATTTTAAGGATGGTCTCGAGTATACCGTAACAGGAGAGCTGAACCCATTCTCCGTGAACGAAGTCCGCAAATATGAAGATGCAAAATACTTCTTACCGGATTTCGAGGACACAGAGAGGTGTCATAAGCCGGAGAACAAAGCTATCGCCACCATCCCTGTCTTCGGGAGTGATACTGAGGAAGAGGAAGAGATGGTTTATTCGGGTCCACCCCAATACAACAAGCCGGGACCATCCGCTCCTACATTGATCTTTGGCAGTGACTCGGAAGATGAAGTCCATGCTATATTTTCTGCTCGACTTTCAATACAAACATTCGCGAACGAAAAGCAAAGTCTGCAAGTCGCCATGGTTCCGCCCAAACATCATAAAGAACTGGACGCACTTGATACCTACAGTGTAGAGGAGCTAAGGACGTTCTATGTCCCTCCCAGGCGAGAAGGCGAAAAGTCAAAGTTAGACTTGGAACTAATATAACCCTTATCAGGAGATTCTATTCTACCGCTCTGGAGAAACCAAAGTGGAGAAAGAGATCTGGCACGGTGCGGATTCTACGCTTGACAGGCTTTAGCCCATCCGTCTGCCTAGATATTATACAGAAGGCTTGAAAAGGCTATTGAAGCACCAAGGGATACCCTTCAAACAGACCGCTCGAAAAGCAAAGTTCTATGATAGGATCTGGAACGTTCCCGGAACTCAGCGCAAATTGCCCAGTGGGAGAATGGAAGCAATCGGGCTTGGATACGTTCGGTCCAAGAAGCGGGAGCTACTCCGCGACTGCTATGTTGTGCATAACTTTGATGAAGAAGGGGATGCTCAATGGGAAGATGCTAACCCTAAACCAGAAAAAGTCCCCGACGTAAAAATGCCCAGTCCATCGTTCAAAGAACAAATGGACAAGCTTATAAGGGAAGCTGGTCAAAAAGTCCGAGATGACCACAACCGCGAAATGGCCATCTATGAGAAAGCCAGGATTCACCGCCTCCTCCAATAGGCTGTGAAAGACGAAAATGTCGCTCCCTGTCAACCTGTTGTAAAAAAGGCCCGACGCAGAGGCAGAAA
Organism: Agapanthus africanus; assembly: GCA_030015575.1. Taxonomy (NCBI): domain Eukaryota; kingdom Viridiplantae; phylum Streptophyta; class Magnoliopsida; order Asparagales; family Amaryllidaceae; genus Agapanthus; species Agapanthus africanus. The sequence continues at coordinate 394,243,877 of CM057343.1, forward strand.
CAAGTCGAAAAGCGGAAAAGGCATTCAACAACGACAAAGTGGGAACAAGAAGTCACGCAGTCGGGAATCGGGCGGTCCGGATCTATCCCTTATGAAGAAGATGGGTCGAGCATACTCTTTTCCTAAAGACAAGACAAAGAAGATACTTGACCTAGCTATAAAGCACCAAATGCTTACACTTCCGGAGTCCAAGCACCCCGAACAAGCTGGCGAAGTCTCACACCCGAACTATTGCTCTTATTACAGGGTAATAGGGCACCCTCTCGAAGATTGCTTCACCTTTAAGAATTGGGTCGAAGATCAGTATCAGCTCGGCAAGTTCGCTCTATCTGACAGTTGGAGGGTAACGCCGCCACAGAGGCATGAACCCAAAGCCACGAAAGCAGAACCAGACCCACATCGGTCTTGGAAGCGAGTGCATACCTGTCATATGATAACAATATCAAAAGAAGAGCCCGAGAATATAGATGACCTTTCCTGGTGCTTCGAAAACAGCGATGACGAGGTGATCTCAGAATTCCCACCAGCGCCGAAAGAGCTGGAAGATGGAATACACACCACTGCGGATAACCTCAAGAAAATTGAGTTGGGGACGGCGAACGACCCGCGACCGACATTCGTTAGTGAACTGTTGTTTGAAGAAAGGGTGGCTTCATTAAAAGACGTGCTTATGCAGTATAAAGATTGCTTCGCATAGAACTATTCCAAAATGCCAGGACTAGATCCAGAAATCGCTGTGCATAAATTGGCGATATCCCCGGACGTTAAACCAACCAAACAAGCATCGAGAAGAATTCGGCTCGAGCTTGAGATGAGCATTAACGCCGAAGTCAAGAAGTTGATCGACTCTGGGTTTATCCAGGAAGTTCAGTATCCCGATTGGATCGCCAACATCGTCCCGGTGATGAAGAAAAATGGGACGGTGCGCATATGTGTAGACTTTCGGGATCTCAATAAAGCCTGCCCGAAGGATGATTTCCCAGTGCCAGTCACCGAGCTGATGATAGATAACATGTCCACTCACGAGGTTTTCTCCTTCATGGACGGCTCATCAGGGTATAATCAGATAAAGATGCACCCCGAAGGCCAGAAGCATACCGCTTTCCGGACCCCTTTGGGTATATTCTGCTACAAGGTGATGCCCTTCGGTTTAAAGAACGCCGGTGCCACCTATCAAAGGGCCATGACAAAGATCTTCGACGACCTTATACATGAAATCGTCGAATGCTATATCACGACCTCGTGGTTAAGAGCAAATCATACGAGGAGCATTTAAAGCATCTGAAGACCATATTTCAACGCCTTCGACAATACAACTTGAAGATGAACCCTCTCAAGTGCGCATTCGGAGTTTCCTCGGGCAAATTCCTAGGATTCATCGTCCGACACCGAGGTATCGAGATAGATCCGTCAAAGATCAAGGCGATCATGGAAATGCCTCCGTCAAGGACTCTTAAGCAATTGCGGTCTCTCTAAGGGAAGCTCGCGTACATCCGGCGATTTATAGCCAACCTTTCAGGCAAGTGTCGCCCTTACAGTCACCTGATGAAGAAGGGAACCCCTTTCGTTTGGGATCACAAATGTCAGAGCGCGCTGGATGAAATCAAGCAATACCCGCAGAATCCGCCAGTGTTGGCTGCCCCGGTCAAGGGAAAGCCTCTCATTCTTTATACAACCGCCCTTGAAGGTTCCTTAGGCGCATTATGGGCACAAGAGAATGACCAAGGGAAAGAAAGAGCTCTTTATTACTTAAGTCGAGTTCTCCTGGGGGCAGAAAGCAACTATTCCCCCATCGAAAAACACTGCCTGGCGTTGATCTTCGCGATAACAAAGCTCAGGCACTATGCGTTGGCGCATGAAGTCCGTCTCATTTCAAAGGTGGACCCCCTTAAATATTTAATGTCGAAGGCCATATTGACAGGGAGACTCACTAAATGGGCCCTGCTCTTGATGGAGTTTTCGATAACCTATCAGCCTCTTAAGGCAGTGAAAGGCCAAGCCATCGCCGACTTCCTCGCTGAGCATCCGATACCTGCCGATTCTTCTTTGAATTGCGAGCTGCCGGATGAACATGCGTTTGATGCGATCGACGGTAGTGCTACCCGATGGGAACTCTATTTTGATGGAGCATCTTCCACGAAGAAGCGCAAACAAAGTACCCCTATAATTAAATCGGGGGTGGGCCTCATATTCGTAACTCCACGAGGAGGGATAATGCGCTTTGCTTTCTTCTTAACAGAGGGAGAACGAACAATGAAGCTGAATACGAAGCTTTGATAGCAGGTCTCGAGATCGCTATCGACATGGGAATTAAAAACCTCCTCATAGACGGAGATTCTCAACTGGTCGTCAGTCAAGTAAATGGCGACTACCAAACGTGCAAACCAGAGTTGGTGAAGTACGGCGAAAAGGTGCAACAACTGTTGACCCAAATTCCTTCCTACACTTTGGAAAACATACCGCGCGCAGAAAATAGCAAGGCGGACGCGTTAGCCAAGCTCGCCAAAGAACTGGCCGACGAAAACCTCGATGATGTAAGAATCGTGGTACAAAGCCGTCGGGTGCTGGCCTCAGCAGAAATATCTCCGAAATCATCCGAAGAAAAGGGAGCGACTGAGCAAATGGCTATGCAAATAAAAGACCAGGAAAAGGCTGAGGATTGGAGAGAAGTCTTTATAGACTACTTCAAATCGCGTCAAACACCTGAAGACGCGTCCTCAAGACATCAGCTCATGAAACGAGCTCTGTCTTTCGCCTTCGTCAATGATACTCTGTACAAGAGGTCGTTTGATTCTCTGTGGTTGAGATGTCTGGGACCTGAAGAGGCGAAAAGAGTCGTTCAGGAAGTTCACGACGGACTCTGCGGTTTTCACCAAGCAGGCCTGAAAATAAAGTTAAAGATTAAAAGGATGGGTTATTATTGGCCTACGATGATCCAGGACTGCCTCGAATATGCGAAGCAATGCCACTCATGCCAGATTCATGGGAACTTTATCCATCAGCACCTAAATCCTCTATACCCAACAGTGGCTAGCTGGCCGTTCGAAATGTAGGGGGCTGACGTAATCGGCCCCATCGAACCAGCATCGTCCAGGGGACATCGATTCATCTTGGCGACGACTGACTACTTCTCCAAATAGGCAGAAGCAGTACCGCTGAGGGAAGTGAAGAAGGAGAATATCCTCCATTTCTTCAAGACGCACGTCATTTATTGGTTTGGAACTCCGCGACGGATCATCTCCGATAACGGGCCAGCCTACAGAAGCCACAAGATCAGCCGCTTCGCACAACAGCACAACATAGACCGGAGATACTCCTCAGTTTATAACCCCCGAGCCAACGGTCTAGCTGAGGCTTTCAACAAGACCTTGACGAAGATTGTGAAGAAGACGGTGTCCCAAAATAAGAAGGACTGGCATGAGAGACTGCAAGAAGCTCTCTGGGCGTATCGAACTACGTTCAAGACGGCCACGAACAAAACGCCGTACGCATTGGTCTTCGGTACAGAAGCAGTACTCCCCCTCGAAATAGAATTATCCTCTTTACGAGTGGCAGTCCACTATGAGCTGACGGACGAAGAAAATGCTCACCTTCGGCTTGAGGAGCTTGATGCCCTTGATGAAACCCGGCTCATAGCGCAACAAAATCTGGAGGCTTATAAAGCAAAGATGACGCGCTCATATGAAAGATTGACCAGGCCGAGGACATTCCGCCAAGGCGAACTCGTGCTGGTGGTCCAAAGACCTATGATCCCCAATCGCGCCAAGCGGGGAAAATTCGAGCCGAACTATGAAGGCCCATACATCATAGACAAGGTCTACCAGGGTGGATCCTATCTACTCATGGATATGCACGGTGAAAGGCCTTTCAGGCTAATAAACGGTCGCTTCCTAAAGAAATACTACGCTTAATGAGTCACAGCCTAGGTCAATGATAGATGACGACGACTATGTCCGCTCGCTATCTTCCTAAGCCCAAACTCTATAAGTAGAAACCGGCCTTCTTCAGCAACGGACCGAAACTTCCTTAAACTAATGACGGACCACTATGTCCTAAAACTAGCTATTGACCGAGATGTCGATAAACTATGGTGGATCGCAACATCCCGAAGCCGATACAAACAAAAAAAAATAAAAAATATATATAAAAATAAAAAAGACGGTATGTCCATAAGCAAAATGGGCAAAGATGAAAACCCGAGAGGGCTCCGTGAGTAAAAACAGCAGGGCTACCGGCGAGTGTTTGTGAAAACCCGGAAGGGTGCAACCTCGTTAGAAAAATTAAAAAAAAGGAATAAAAAGAATAAAAAAAAGAGAATACGGTATGTCCATAAGCAAAATGGGCACGGATGAAAACCCGAAAGGGCTCCGTGAGTAAAAACAGCAGGACTACCGGCGAGTGTTTGTGAAAACCCGAAAGGGCGCAACCTCGTTAAAAGACACTTGCAGGGTCCTCTCGACCTTGTAAGGAGAAACCACTCGCGTGAGATCCTTACGACTCACAAGGGAATAATATACTTAGGGATCCTCACGATTCCTAAGGAGAAATTATACTTATGAGATCCTCACGACTCGTAAGGAGAACTCTCTTATGGGACCCTCACGGCTCATAAGATTTGAAAGTCTTAAGTTACAGAGACCTGAACCTGTTCTTAAGCAACCCCCACAACCTTCAATATTGCCCTACAAGTGGCTCAATACTGACCCTTGTATACAATCCACGGGCACGAATAAACATTTCCCCAGTAAAGTCCCACCCGTGACTAGGAATATGTTCATATGGTGAACAACCCTTATAAGTCCTCTCGACTTATAAGGAGAAAACTCTTTTGTAAGATCCTTATGACTTACGAGGGAATATACACTTAGGAATCCTCACGATTCCTAAGGAAAAAACACACCCATGAGATCCTCACGACTTGTAGGGAGAAATACCTTTGTGAGACCCTTACGGCTCATGAAGTCAAAAGCCTTAGTCGACAGGACCCTAACCCTATTCGCTAAGCCACCTTTGTTCGACATCGACAGAGGCAAATGATGATTCTCTCCTGGCAATATCCCAGTTGTAGCGATGCTGATGCCTAAATCGGTAGCAAATTCCAAGTCCTTTCATGGCAAATGATGATTCGCTCCTGGCAATATTCCAGTCGTAGCGATGCTGATGCTAAGATTGGCATCAGATTCCAAGTTCCACACTCGCGATAAAAAAAGACAGCAAGCCACACATGCATACGAAATAGCCGAAATGATGGGGCAACTTGCAACAAAATCAGCAAGTAAAAAAATGTATGCATGCAAAATAGCCGAAATGATTGGGCAACTCGCAATAAAAAGCAGCGAGTAAAAATAAAATAAATAGCCGAAATGATTGGGCACCGCGAAAAAACAGCCGAAACGATGGGGCAATCGCGACCTTCGCGATATAAAAGCTGAAATGATAGAGCATCGCGGAATGAAATAAAAAAAAATATATTTAATGAAATTTATGCCCTACAGGCGATATCATAGCAATCCCTGTATACAATCCATGGGTGCAAACACAGAAGGAAACATATCTTCCCTCCCCATGCTCCATCAGAAATGGAGCCAAGTCTTGACGGCAACTCATATAAAGCCCGAAAGACAATCGGAGATCATCTCACCCCAGCGTGGAGTGATCACCACTTCGACGTTTGTCTCTACACCACAGACGAAATGTCACTACAGCGTCCCTCCTCCAACAGGATTCGGACACACCACAGCAAGCGAAGCGAATGCCAAATTCCTAGCTCCAGGGTCTTGACGGTAACTCATATAAAACCTGAAAGACCACCAGAGATCATCTCAACCCCCGGGAAATCAGGGTCCTTGGCAAATACCTCGATTCAGGGAAATTAGCGTCCTTGATGAGAGTATCTTGATTCGCGTCGAACCGCAAAGAAATCAGTGTCTTTGCAGGAATACCTCGATTTGTTTCAACCCCAGGGAAATCAGTGTCCTTGGTGAATACCTCGATTCAGGGAAATTAGCGTCCTTGACGAGAGCATCTTGATTCGCGTCGACCCGCAGAGAAATCGGTGTCTTTGCAGGAATTCCTCGATTCGTCTCAACCCCAGGGAAATCAGTGTCCTTGGCAAATACCTCGATTCAGGGAAATTAGCGTCCTTGACGAGAGCATCTTGATTCGCATCGACCCGCAGAGAAATCAGTGTCTTTGCAGGAATACCTCGATTCGTCTCAACCCCAGGGAAATTAGTGTCCTTGGCAAATACCTCGATTCAGGGAAATTAGTGTCCTTGACGAGAGCACCGCGATTCGTGTCGACCCGCAGAGAAATTAGTGTCTTTGTAGGAGCACCTCGATTCGTTTCGACTCCGAGGAAATCAGTGTCCTTGGTAAATACCTCGATTCAGGGAAATTAGTGTCCTTGACGAGAGCATCTCGATTCATCTTGACTCATGAGGAAATCAGTATCTTTACGAGAACTTCTCGATTCGTCTCGACCTGCGAGATAAAGCCTTAGGCAGCGGGGATTAAAAAACTTGTTTCCTAAGCACTGGGCCCTGCAAGTCGGTCCAAAATGGTCTCTTGCATACTATCCACGGGTCACACTCTCCAAAGTCGAATCTCGATAAGGAGGGAAACAACCGCTTACGAATCCTCTCAACTCGTAAGAGGGAAAATTCTCTTATAAGATCCTTACGACTTATAAGAGAAAACGCACTTAGGAATCCTCACGATTCCTAAGGAGAAAATACACCTACGAGATCCTCTCGATCCGTAGGGAGAAAAGTCTTTGTGAGACCCTCACGGCTCATAAAGTTGAAAAGTCTTAGGCAGCAGATCTGAACCTGCCTCCTAAGCCATCATTACCTCTTGAAGAAGCCAAGACAGGATGCTCGCTCTATCATCTGTCAACCATGTTTACTAAGGCAGCATACTGATAATAAAAGAAGGAAGAAAGCGCAGAGATGACACAAGACATGGCAAAAAAAATGTGTGTATCTTTATTCATGAATTCAATTAAGTAAAAGGCGAATTGTATAAAAGAATAAAGAATGGATACATTTTATTCAAAGATTACAAGTGTATAATTGATACAAAAAGCAGCTACTGAGAAGGAAGCGTCTTAAATAGCCCCATCAATTGCTCGCACACTTCCTTCAATGCCTTCTCCTGACCGGCCGCCACCGCCAATTCTGCTTCCACTTGAGCCCGCTGCTGCAGAAGGATGAAAGCTGCTCCTCAACTGCCTGCTGAGCTGCGTCGCGACCTTGAGCATCACGCTCAGCGGCATCGAGCTTCTGCTTCAGTGTTAGCCCATCAGAAATACTCTGCAGAAGGCCCTCAAAGATAGCCTTCACCTGGGCAGCGTTCGCATCGACCTCAGCACGTAGGTGAGCAGTCTCGCTTGAGGACTCTTGGCATTCCCTCAGCCTTAAAGCCGCTTCTTGTTAAATGGCGGAAGTAAGAAGCGCTCTGCTCGATCCATGCCGCCCGTTGAGTACGTGTGGCCAAAACCTCGGGGGCAGGACGCATAAGCTCCAGCTGATATAGGCGGGCCTCGATCTCTCTGCAGTGATTAACCCAAGACTCGACGACGCCTTCATTATGAAAATTTACAAGCGTCGCCAGCATCGGATTAACCTCCGCAGCGAAATCTGCGGCAGATGGGGGAACGTCTGTGTCAAGTTCTTCGACGTATCCGCTCAGCATGCCCAAACTCATCGCAGCACCCTTTGAAGATGGACGTCTCAAGAAGGGGCTTGTCGGCATTATGATGTGAGGCTCGAAGGGGGCCGGAACCGGAACGACAACTGAAAAAACAAAACACAATCAGATGACGGTTCAAGAAATATAAGAAAGTCATCAATGAGGGAGTTTACTATACCAGCTGCAGCAGGCGGCAATGCCGGGAGGGCCGGTGGCGCGACCGATCCCTTATCTCCTTCTTCGATCTGTAACACTGCAATCAGGGTAGGGAAGAATCAGAAATAATTCCATTACTGAAAAAAAGGAAGGGTATTAATTGAAAACCATACTCACCAGCGCCACTGGAGGAAGCAAGCTCCGACGGGAAGGAGAAGTGGTGGCGCAGCACCTGATAAAGGTGATCAAAAAGCAGCCCTGTAAAGATGCAGTAATACAACATCAGTGCATAAATTATGCAGTAAAGATAAGACTGATGAGTCACGAATCCATACCTTCCAGCATTTGCGACGGTGTGAGAGAAGGTATAGAGGTGGCCACCGTCAAGGCAGTAGCTGATGGCGCTCCCTCGAGCAATGGGGCGTCAACACTGGCCGCGCCTGCGTTAGAAACAAGATAAGCGCTGTCAGAAAAGTTACAGAGTAAAGAAAAGGACGGTAACCCAAAATTTACCTGATGAATCACCAGCCGAAACAGCGGCGTCTCCCTCATCCATTGACACGGGTTCACCTCACGTCGCCTCATCACCAGACTCTACGGGAGCCGTCGTCGTGCTCGCGAGGCCAGGAGACGGCGGAGGACCGTAGACGGGGAGAGCAATGATCGGAGCATTGCCAGACTCTTGAGAAAGAGCGGCCGGCTTGTCCTCGGGAATCATGCCCGTTGATCGGTCGAAAATATTGCATTTTTAACACGGCAATTTCCTTATCATTTGCACTCATCTAGAAGTGTTCGGCATTCATATATCACATATTAACAAATCAGTCGTTAAATATCAGATTGCATGTGTTAGACACTAAAACCGGCATTTCTAGGGAAATTGACTGTATTTTATGGCATTGCATCATCCCAATATTGTGCAACACTTGTCTTGAGAAATTGTGCAGGAAAATCCGGAAGAAAGGCTAAAATTGTCATTTTGCTGATCAAACATTACGCCAACTCAAAGACCTGAGATATGGTAGCAATTCAAAGGGAAAAATACAGTTCAAAATATCAGAGAATGTCCCATGAGACAGCCCAAATAAGCACCAGAGAGCCCAAGCCCTAATCCTTCAAAAGAGCCGCGGAACCGCAGCGGAAGCTGGCTTGTGCCGCGGTTCCGCGGCGGCTTGGCCACATCATCATGCCATTTTTAGTGCAATATCCTTCTCTCAGTGGGTATACCTCATTTTGACACGTCAAATTCCAGAATTCTCCAGAGTCTTCTGCCAGATCAGCAAAGATCATTAAGCATGCTAATCTTGATTAAGCTCCTAACTAATCACATCTAGAAGCTTCTCCTCAACAAACTTTTGGAGGGAAATTCAAATCTCCTCTAACTAACTTTTTGGAGGGAAATTCAAATTCTAATCCTAGATCTAGGGTTTAGGGAAGTCTATAAATAGAAGCCTAGACCTAGGGTTAATGGCTAATCCTTGGTTGTTCAATCCTTAGCTAATCTTTCTTTAATCCTTCATCCTTAATCTCTAATTCTTTACTCTCACCATCTTCTTCCACAAGTCTAGTGACAAGACTTGTGCGAAACCCTAACCCTAATTCCACTCCAAATTCAAGATCCCGAGTACCAAATCAAGCAAGAAGACTTCAACCTTTTAGGAGCCGAGCCGATCTTCAATCGGGCAAGTGATCCAAGCCGATCCGCGACTCAAGGAGACGAGCGAAGCCAAATCGACGATCGAGTTCTTCCTCTTGTAGTTCTTGAGCGATTGTAACGAAATTGTTGATATAAATAAGAGGTGGAATTCTTTAATCTTGCTTTCTTTAAATTCTTGCATCATGATTCGATCTCAATTTGTGATTGTGATTCTTGTTGTGATGTTTGAATAAAACTCCGCTCGTTAAGGAGTCGAGACGATCAATAGAATGATGATGTAACAAATCTTAATACGATTCTTAAGTCCTACGAGTCTTGTAAACCCTAGCAAGTTCAAGAATCGATGACCTAGTTTCATTGCGATGCTTTCTTGATTGTGATCGCTTGAAATTATGGATCTACGATCGTTTCTTGAATTTACTAGAGGCTAGAATATGAATGATATCGATGAAAGAACAAGGGATAAGATGAAACCCTAGTTTCACAAGAAATCCCTAATTCTTGTCGATCATCATCGATCTAGTATCAATTCATCGAAGGATAAGAATACGTCATTGTAAGATTACATCACATCTATAGATCCGATTGATTCTTACGAGCCTCACTTCGATTCTTGATATTTGGTTGGAAAAATCACAAACATCTCAATTCTTGATTTTATCTTTTCTTGTTATTAGATCTAAATTTTCTAATTCTTGAACTTCAACTACAAATCATGAATTGTTTTCGTTTCTTTTCTTTAAGGTTTCAATTCACCTAATTCAAAACCCGAACCATTACACTTTCCCTGTGGACGATCCGCACTTACTAACGCGCTACATCCGACACCGTTATTGATTGCGGTCAAAATATTTTTGGTTGTGATTTCTACATAATTTTCCATATCACACAATCCGGTAATCGTTTTCAATCAAATGGCGCCGTTGCCGGGGATAGTGCGCTAATTGTTCGTATTTTGAAATTTGAGTTGAAAGATTTATTCCGTAAAATTTTTTGAGATCAAAATTCGTACAAACCCTAAATGATTTGTTGTGGTTTATTGCGAGGAAATCTAGAGCTTGCTGTGAAATTGGAATAATTTTTGGAGAATTCCAGAGGACTAGGGAAGTGATCAGGAGTGTTCTGTAAAATTTTTGTCAAGAGATCCGACCATACAACCGCGGAAGCGCGGTCTAAGTACCCATATGCGGCGGAACCGCGGCATCTTTGAGGGTTCTCTGTAAAATTTTTCTTTCAGGTAGTTTCTTACCTTCTTCTCTCTCCTATTTTAGCTCCAACTAACAAAATTCTGCAGGCTTCTTTGCAAATAATCGCAGCGCCGCAAAAGCAAAATAAAAATTTGTGCATGTTTTGATTTTGTGGTTGTTTGCATAATTAATACAGACATTAAGGGGCAAAGACCAAATCCAAATTAGGTGGGGAGTTCATTACCCTTCCTAGGCCCCGAAAATCACAAAACTTGCATCCGCATTTACCCTCATTAACTAAAAAATATCTAGAGATGACTCTAAGGACCGTCGTGCTCACTTAGGACAAGAGAAGGCCGTGGATAATTCATTGCTTATCCGCGTTTTCTTGTGGTGTCTAAGGCAAGTGTGTCGAAGGCTAGTGGTTATTAATTAGGCCCACTACTTACGTAGTGAAGTACCTTCCCACTTACCTGGCACTTACCTGGCCACAGGGGGACAAAGAGGCAGTGGAGGATTCTATCCTGCGACTTGTCTTTTGGCAGTTAGGAGCGGTCTAGAGCCGTGTTAGTTATATGTATGCCCTAGAGGCCATTACTGTACATTGGATGTATATTGTAGTGGATGCTGGAACATATATAGGTAGGACTTTCTTGCTCGACATGATAGTACGCTATCTGGTTGCTCTTTATCTTAACATGTATACTTTTTGTCTCTCTGTTACATGTTGATAAAGCCCTTAGGATGTGTACTCGACTTCCAGGACTATGATGCAGATCATACTAGTGGGGCCTGGGTAGTCCATGAGTACATCCTTCAATGTTCCTAGTCGTGGGAATATCGAGACGGGGCATCGATATTCCAGAGTAGACTAGCGTATATCTTCTCGACCCATGTGATGGGCGATGGATGATCCCATATCCATTTGTGTTTGACATCGGAGATGGTATGCGGGTGCTCAGTGGAGACTGGGTACACTGAACGGACTCGCCGAGAACTTCCAGATGGTATTATACCTCACGTCAGATGGCAGTTCTCTGGTGACACTGGTACAGCTTAGTCTGTTGACCCGAGATCGTCATAGAGTCTTGTGTGTCTCCCACTGTGCTTTGATTTCCACCCTACCACGGCTCTACTGAGTCGTGCAAACAGGTGGTTTTTGGGTACAGTCCCGATTCACATGGAGGCAATGAGCGATAGGAGGGGATTCGTCTCTCCCGGTATTGGGGGTTGATGTTGCGCAATGCACGACTGGCCATAACAGGAAATCCCTAGTCAGGGTTGCTGTGATATACTGGTAAGAGTTATCAGTAGTTTCACGAAAGTTATGGACCCTACGTTGGCATGACTTATCAAGCTATTGGGGTCTGACGTTTACCACCCCTAGGCGAGATATGCGACATATCAGACGAACAGACCGGACTGTACGGTAAGTGTTACTGGTTGGATTCACAGGAGTGTGAGCGGGCTTGCTCGTCGATCTTCTGATCGCTCAATACCCGGGTGGCCGTTATGTTTAGCAGACCGCTTGCGGCTTGTGGGTGTTTGATATGATCATCACCTGCTGCCGGCGTATTGACGAGTCTTTAGAGTCCTACACAGAGGTTTCCTAACTCAAGCGAAACGAAATAGGAGCGCATATGAGATATGTGCGGGACCGAGAATAATGCGTGTATGTGATACCGTATTCTATTCTTGCGATTAATGTATCGATTAGTTATATGTGATATAACCTAGTTATCGAATCAAGGATTGATTCGATAAGCCGATACATTGGATATTAGTCGGTTATATGCGATATGACCGGATCGTTAAATCAAGTATTGATTTAATGATTTAATGCATAATTATATATTTGATATATTACTTTGCATTAACTAGTATTGGTTCATTTTAAAAGGATTTTCTCACTTGATGCACATTGTATATGTGATATATTTTTTATGTGCACTTGTTTGTATCATGTTTGATGATACAAGCTCACTTGGGTTTGTGTAAAGAATTAAACCATGTTTAGTGAATGGTTAGGGTTTCTTTTCTCTTATTTATTTATCTATTTATTTTTGTTAAAAGATAAAGAAAACAAAATGGTTTCTTTTGGAACTTTCTTGATGCTTCAAGCATCTTTGACCTAATGACCATTTTGTCTTCATCTCCTAAACCTAACCATTCTACTAACCTTAGTTGATTCTCTACACTAAACCATGGTTGAAGACATGATAAGTGTTGATTTTATTTTTTATCTTTTAATAACACTTATCATATCTTTTCTTCTTCTTCATCATCTTCAACATGAAGAAAACCAAGCTACCATCAATGGCAACTAGTGAAAATGAGTGAGAAATCCAATTCTAAAGTGAACCCACTTTCTATTTCTTCATCCTCTACCTCTTGCCAAGTAGTATAGGGTGTTTCCTTCTCAAGTTTCATGACTTGGTGAGGTGGGAGCTCGATCTAGTGATGCCTCGACGTAGATCATCTTCGGCGATGAAGCCGACGACCAAGCCCGTCCATTTCTCCGATGAGGACGATGCTAGAGTCTGGGATCCTATTTGGACAGCGGAGGGACATCATCGCGGAGCTTAGGAAGTGGTGGACCGGATCTACAAAGGTTGTATCCCCTTTCCTTTTAAGTTAAAGTCGTTAACTTGCATCGCATAGCCTATATATCTAGTTAACGATCCGTATTAGGGTTTCTCGGCACTTGTAAAATTTAAATTGGCCGTGTTTGATCACTTGCAAGACTTCATTAGTGTGCCTAGGAACCCTTCAAGCCGGACCTAGGTGACCACTAGATTCTAGGGTTTTGCTTGCTGCATTTGTTGTGTCGCATCATTTTTTTTCAAAAATCCGTCCCTTTTTCAAAGCAAACACCGCATACATTATTTTCCCCTAATTATAAAATCACGTTGCCACTTGTACTAGCCTTTTTTAGTGCAAGATAGGCTGGACAACGGGATTCTAGTGCCCGTTAAGTCCGCGTCTCTTCGATCGACCCAAAAGTCGGTATTTCTACACCTACCTTTCTTTTACCCACCACCACCACACCCACATCGATGGATCCGTCTCCATCGAACTTCTTTTCCACTATCCTGCCGCCGTCCGTTGGTGCGCAGAATCCACCTCGCATCTCTCTCTAAGAGAGGTGCTATCCAACACGAGGCCCCCTTTCCACCTGTCTTTCCATTCCACCAGCCAACGGGGAAAATTTTCAGATTAAACCCCAATACATCAACCTTCTACCAAAATTTCACGGTCTCGAGTCTGAGGACGCATACGTGTTTATCACAAAATTTGAAAATGTATGCGCAATGATGGGTACCTCACAGCTGTCTGTGGATGCTTTGCGTCTTCGTCTTCTCCCATTCATCTTGTGCGATATAGCCGAGCAGCGGCTGTATAACACTACCGCACATTTCATTTCAAATTGGGAAGAATTCGTCAAAGCATTCCTTAATAAATTCTACCCACATCAAAAGACAGCTCGAGTCCGTAGCGAAATATATCAATTCACCCAGCTTCCAAATGAAACATTTTCACAATGTCTTGAACGCTTTAAGGATCTGTTAGTCCAATGTCCTCATCACGGCATCCCTAGATGGGAACTGTGCCGAATCATTTATGAGGGCATTAATCCTAACACAAGACAGACCCTTGAATTAATGTGTTAAGGCAACTTCATGACCAAAGATGATTGGGAAGCCTGGAAATTTCTAGAAGATTTCGCTGAAAATTTTTTACAGTGGGAGGGTGTGAGTCAATCGTCTAGGGCTGGCAATAACCAATCGGATGTTTCCATAGGAGTTAGAGCTGAAATTTCAGCTATGCAAAAGAAACTCGAGACTATGGAAAACAAATTTTTAGCTGCCACCCTAAGTCAAATGCCACTCTCCAAAACTGTATGTGGCTACTGTTCCGATCCTTCTCATTTGACGGAAAAATGTCCATAAAATTCTCCGTTTCAAGGTCATGAGCATACCAATGCTGCATTTCAAAGACCTAGAAACGATCCATCTTCTTCCACATATAATCAGGGTTGGAGGAATCACCCTAACTTTGCTTGGAACCAATCACAATTTCAAAACACGGTTCCAAACCAACACAATTTCCAAAGGGTCCCTCCACCACAACAACAACCACCACTTCAATTGAGTCAGCACCCCTTCCAAGCACATAACTTCCAAAATCCGGCCAACACTTTTTCACCACATGAAAACTCTTTGCAATTGACCGGTACAGATAACACCTCTGCACTAGCACAAACCTTGGATACTTTCATGAAACAATCGATCCAAGGGACGACAAGTTTGCAATCTTCCGTCGAGAATGTGATGAAGATCATTGTCTCTCAAAATGAGAATATCAAATCGATGGAAGCACAAATTGCACAACTAAAAGCCGAAATGAGTGCAAGAGAGAAAGGGAAACTTCCAGCTCAACCTTTACCCAATCCCGGCTATTCACATCATGTGGATGCAATCACGTTGAGATCTGGGAGAGTGCTTGACACTCACATTGGGGAAGAGTTTGATGATACCGATAAATCAATCAATAAAACCTCGGCTGAGACCTTTCCTTCCACTTCTACTTCTAATTCTAACCCCAGTTCTTCTACCCCACCACCTTCTTGTGAGCCTATTCTTCGTTTCCCAAAAGGCTCGCCACCTCAGCCCAGCTCTTCTAATTCTCCACAGACGATCCCCACTCCTCTTTTGGGATCATGTCTACCCCCACTTCCTTCTCCTATGATGGACCCAGCGCTTATTGCTAAAGTACCTTATCCTAATCGGTTAAGGGCAAACACACCGAGTCCACATATGGAGAAGATTATGGATATTTTTAAGCAAGTTAACATCAACATCCCTCTCCTAAATGCTATCCAACAAGTTCCGTCCTATGCGAAAACTCTTAAGAACTTGTGCACTAGGAAGAGGAAGACTCAAGTGCCTAAGAAGATATTCATGGCAAAGACGGTAGACACGGCTTTCCCCCAGCAATTACCGAGGAAACGTAAGGATCCTGGATATCCTACGATTTCCATTTCTATCGGGGAAAAACACATCAACCGTGCTCTACTAGACCTTGGCGCTAGTGTTAACTTGCTTCCATTCTCAGTCTATGAGCAACTAGGTATCGGAGAGTTGAAGCCAACCCATTGCACTCTCCAGATGGCTGACCGATCAATCACCAAACCTAGGGGTGAACTGGAGGATGTGTTAATAAAAATCGGGGAATTCATATTCCCTGTGGACTTTATTGTAATTGATACACAGCCTGTAGCAAACCCACGGAATCAAATTCCGGTGATTTTAGGTCGCCCCTTTTTGGCCACTTCCAATGCTATCATCAACTGTCGTAATAGTTCTATAACCCTATCTTTCGGGAATAGGTCAATAGAGCTGAACATTTACAAGTTGGGAAGTGTACCCTCCGAACCTACTGCTCAGGTCTGTTCTGTCGACTTAATGGATGTCGACAGCAGCGAATTTGATGATCCTCCTGATACCGATCTAGACTCTTTTCACACGTTGTTTGACCCAACTTGTATCATACACATACGGACTCTTTCACTGAGATGTCCGGGTCAACAACTAACACTGATTATGAATTGTTCTTAGAGTCTGAAGATCACCCTGCACTTTGTGAAGACATTATTCATCGGGGTATAGATGGAACTTTTGAGGAGATCTTCGCTGATGAACTCGCATTTTTGAATGACACGGGTGTTGAGATGAATCATCTCCCAATCAATGAAATTGAACCTCCACCCCTTCTTCTGAACTGTAAAAAGAATGCGAGCAATCCATCACATTCACTGCATCGTCTCTCCAAAATGAGACGCACACACATTATATTCCACCACTTAACCTTTCCCCACTTCTTCTTCTTCCACCAACCAGAGCACTGCATTGATAAATTTTTTGAATGGTTGGTGTTAACATTCGGTCTTTGCAAAGCTTGGCATCGACCAATGATTTTTGACCCCCTCATGTGATTTTCAAAGCTTAACATTGCATAACTCAAGTTTGGGGGGGGATATTTTTTCTGGCTCTTGAAAAGAAAATTTTTACAAAATGATGAGCCAAAAATAAGTTTGGGGGAGGATCTTCACTTAAATATTTTGCCCCCGCTAATAAATTCCTCCCAAGCTTACAGGTTTTTCGAGATTTAGCAGAAGGCAACAGTGAGGACACTGTTGAAAACAAGTTTGGGGGAGGTTTGTGCTTATTTTCGCTTCATTTGCATATCACTTTGCATAAGCGCAAAACATTTTTCAAAACCTATAAAAATTTAAAAAATTTTCAAAAAACAAAAATAAAAATATTTTTTGTACATAAATAAGATAATAAAAGATTAGATAGTGAAAAATTACATCCATGAGATTAGAAATATTTAAGAAAACTTAGAAAATTAGAAGTTTTCTTATACGAACTAGTAATAAGTAGTTATGAGCCGTTGTCCCAAGGGTTAGTAAGATAAAAGACGTCACTAATCTGAAGATAAAAATAAGTCTGAAAATTAGTTTCTATTCTGGAAGTCAAACATTTTGAACGTTGATACCCTGCTATTCCCACTTACACACATCTTGAAGCCTGGGATAGTAGAGGATACCTTGAAATGCTCTTGTCTTAAAGCCAAAAGTATGAAGGAAATAAAAAATGAAGAAAATATAAAGTGGTGAGAAAAACGGACACTGGTTTTGTTATCGCCGAGGGCAATAAAAAATATATAGCGAGGGTGCCTCTTCACCTAGTGCCCTAAGGCCAACTGGTCTGGGAGTCACTGCTATGCCTGAGGTGGTGCAAGACGAGGAAAATACACCAAATAAGCAAGCACATGAGTAATCGGTCGGTTAGTACCTCGAGAAGTATTGATGGTCGCATGAAAGTGTGTGAGCAATCCTAAATATTCATTAATTAAAAAGTACCGAGGCTGATGGGCAAGAGTATGATAGCTTGAATTGAATTCTCCGGGTGTAGGGATGTCTTTACACACACGCAGGGTGATATGATCGATGTTTGGAAGAAAGATAGGAATGAAGAATAAGGCGATGTTTTATTGAGGGAGGATGTGATTTCTGACATCTTTTCATGGCCATTAAGATAGGGCTCATGACAACCGAAAAGCTAGCTTAGTTGGAAACCCTAATTTTCAAGGCTTTTCTTCTACGATTCTTTTCTTTAAATGTAATATTCATGATCTTTCTTTTATTATTGGATTTTGTGGGTGCAATCCGCTGAAAACCCTCAGGAGACAACACTCCTCCTACTAGGGACACCTAGAGGTTTAAAGGCTTGTTGCACGTGCTCAGTGCAATTGTCACGACCCGAAAGAGCACGTGACTGGCCCTTGAACCATATGAAGTCTATAGGACCCCATCTGATCCAAGTAAGCCAAAAGCCCAGCAATCTAAAACCATTTAAAGAGTAAATAAGGAAAAACTGTTTTTGAAAAGTAAGGAAATCATGTTTGGAAATCAAAGTTTTTAAATAACTAAGCCGAATATGCATTTTTTTAAAATGTGTAATTTTTCCTGAAAATTTCGGCAGAGTTTCCTTTGTAAAAACTGGCCCCGAACGGGGTACAACAAGAATAATATATATGAAATGATAAAAGGCATCCCCAAGCGGGAGCTAGCTCTTCGTCCATCGACGGTCACAACCACGCAAGCAATAATAATATACAACGCCAAAGGGCGAGGATCAAAACCCAAAAAAAAAGAAACTCAAACAGCCAGAAAACCGTAATACTACTAGCGCGACTCTAAGGTCGAAATAAAACAACACTGTTTTCTAAGTCTGAAACAATATACAAGTTTTGGTTGATGGAAATTCTAGATACAATAAATGATACATGAACAATGGCGGTTCTGATACAAAAGAACCCACCTATCCAAGCAAGTCACCCATAAGGAAGCAGTGTGCCAGAAATGCCGCTATGGAATCTGTACGGCAAAAACCTGCAAGGACTGGGGCACAACGGGGGTGAGTTGCCAACTCGTGAATAGAAAATATCTACAAGCAGAGATCGAATGCATGACCCATCCTAGGTCAATACGATCAGATATAAATAAACCTCAATATGAATAAAGCTGAAGCATGCTAAACTGGCAATGTAATCTCTACATGAGTGTAATGCCAAGTGCTCGTGCTAGTGCCTCAGGTAATAGCATGTCATGAATATGAGGTATGATCAATGTAATCAAATCTGCACACACGTGGATCCCGTCCACTCGTCACCCAATGACAATAACCATCATGCAAGTAAATATCATGAAACCTGTGCATGGAAATATGAGGATATAACCCACCCGTGTCCCTCGCGACACGTCAAAATCATGGAACCGGAATGCCCAGCATCGGCACTCGAAAACATCATGAAAACTGTGCCCAGCATCGGCACATAAATCCTCATATATCGGGCTCCGTCAGTCCGAATCGGCCCGCGGGCTCTGTCTGCGGTATCGGCCCTCGGCCCCGGCAGGACGCCCAAATCTATCCATCGACTCTGGTCAGTATCCTCCGGATAACCGCCAGGTCCAACCAATCACCGGTAGGTACTCGCCCGCCTCCAGGCTCAATCGGCAAAGCTCATCGATCATCTTGCCGAGGGGAACCATACCGGGTCCACCATGTACCCGCAATCGGCTCATCCACTCCTCGATTCGGGTTTCACATGTCGCTCTCAGCACCGAGAAAACACATGGTGGACGCACTGAAATATCATATCAAGGGTAACCGGGTTTTTAAAGCAATGACATATTCTATTTTGAAACACTCTCGGTTCCCAAATCCAGAAATATCATAGAAACAACATATCTCAATGCGTATAATCAAAAGCATGAAGTATGCGACATGTAAAGAAAGGTATGCATATCATCATGTCATGCAAGGATCATATACTGAATGCAATAGTACTACAGTGTAGTAACATGGCAATTATCGATGATGAGTGTGTGAGCCGGCAACAAGTGTACGTGGAACATATGCATCATCGATAATGGTGCTGGTGTCCTAGCAGCATGACTGAAATATAACCACAGTACAAGCGATGCAATGCAAATAGCATGAATATGCGGAATCGAATAATCAACGCAAAAGTAAAGAATCTACACCAATCTGTACAAGTCATGCAGGGGTGCCATTTGAAATAAGACGAATCAGGGCTTTTGAAAAAAACAAGGGCTACGGTGTTTTAAGAAAAGATACATCATTTGAAAATATCCGTATGACCCTTCTGCCTATCTTTAAAATATCCCCGATTCGTTAGTTTGAAATAGGTATGACTCGGTCCAGTCTAATGTCTACTAAGTAATCTAGACAGGAGGGGTAAGAAACCACCTAATCTGAGTCAATATATATAGATATGATAGTCGGTGATCCCGCCTCAATAACATATCGTAAGATATCCTCGAGTCATGAGTGCGGATCTATCATCAATATCGGCTCGTACGGTAGATCGTAGTACGGCATCCCAATAGCTGGGTAGGGGTCAATATCACAGTACCTCATCACATATCAGGTATCACTATCATCAGATCGCATAATCTGGGGTACTACTCTAAGTCTAGTACAAATCGATACCATCTATAAAAATATGAATGCGGGTAAAGCACATGTCCAAAGGCCCGCTAAAACTATCATATCGCACCTCGAAGAAAAGCTATGTCACATCGCCGATCCCACGGCCTCACATCAAGTATCATCTCAAACCACGTATCATCCTCAAATCCCGTATATAAACACATAGTCCCATACCCATGTGTAGATATACGCACCATCATATGCACTCTAATAAATGAAAGAATGAATGCAAGTATGTGTGTAAATGTATGTGTGAGTGCAACCACTACTCTAGGGTTCGCACTATACTAAACCAATATATTCTTATCATCAAAATATCATTATCACCATCAATAACCCTAAACAACACATAATAAATATTCGTGTGTATACGTATTCGTATACATCACCACGGACTGCGGGGGTGCTATACGCCATCCACCCGACTTCTCCCCGTAGATATAAATCTACTCACCTTGCTTCTCGTGTGCCAAAGCCGATGTCGCTATCTTCACCTCCTTTGCCTCAACATCACGCGGGGTACCTACAAGTATATCACAATGCTAAAGCACATGAAAATCACATCGGAAACCAAAATAGCACACGCTACCCGCATAGGTAAAAACCTATCGACTCGCATGTAAACACAATCAAAATCCACTTGTCGTTGACGTCCAAACGCCACCCGACAGGAATGAATCACCAAATACCAAAATCCATGCTAAAACAAGTCCCAAATTATACACCAACATAGGAAAATCAACCCAGATTTCACCCTAGATGGAATCAGTCAAAACTAGACATACTCAGGGTCAAAACTAGAGGAAATGGGGGCATGCACAGAAAACGAGGCAATTCCTTAAAATACCTTATTTTAGAATTTTCCATAATTTTTCCCCATTTATCTGTATTTAATTATACCAGAATATTAAAATATTCATTAAAATAATATTAAATTATAAAATTTCCCAAAAATCATATTTTATTATTTTGAAGACGTTACAATCTACCCCCCTTAAAGAAATTCAGTCCCCGAATTTAAATTTAAAACCCCAAATTCTAAAACATTTCGATACGAATTCCAAGTCGTCGGGGCTCCGAAATCATCAACACATAAAACGTCACAGCGCAATGCATGCGCATGAGTACTGAGCAGATAACTCAAAAACAACGCTCCATCAAGCATCCCGCAATCATCGGAGTCAAGGTAAGAACACAATGTCAAATCCAATACAAAACCGATATGATATGGATCAGAACTACACATGCAGACATCCAATCTATACATGTGAATAGCTGATGCAACTGTATGCCAAATCTTTTTAAGTCGCTGTGCGATGCGCGTAACACTGCACAGTGGCGGACGTTTCTCATAAGAAAATAACTATATATGTGTATATATATCCTTTGTTTAATAAGCACGTTCCGCCGTTTGAAAACAATCAGAAGGGTTTCCTTATTTTTTTTTAAAAACGTTTCGTGTCATATCGGAGACGTAGGTATATACTGAGACTATAGCTCGCTCTTTGGAAATCCCTTCGATAACTATCGATGCATGCAAAAAAATAAAAATAAAATATCCAGGTACTGTCCTCTGACTAGTCCTGCTCAGTATGAAAGCAAATATCCCACATCATAAAAATGTACTGCTCCAAAAGGAATAAATCCCAAAAATGCACATAACATCACCCTGTGTGTCTGGTGCGCACGGAAATCAAAATCCATATATGTGCCATACAGGTGCATAAAACAACATCTAGGTGCAACGGGTGTGCACGAAACATCTGTCATAGGCAACGTGTGTGCCTGACAGCCCAAACTCCGGTGCATCTGATATGCACGAAGAAATCTCGATTTAGTGCATCGGGTGTGCACCAAAATCGCATCTCAAAGCCTGCGCCCAACATGCGCGAAAATCCAAATCGGTGCATCCATCGTGCACGAATGAAAACCTAGACCCTGCGCACTCAACATGCACGGAATCACAAAATCCAATAGCAACGTCGAATATGCGTAAGTCCAGTCAAAAGCACGGAGTGCAAGAATCCACATCAATATCACGATCAAAATCGACATACCAAAAGGCATCAAATCGAAGTCAGGTGCAATCGTAATGCACAAAATATAAATCCGGTGCAACAAAGGCACGAAATATAAATCTGATGTGATAAACGCAAGAAACATAAAACTGGTGCGACAAATGCACGAAGTATAGAACTGGTGCATCCCATGCACAAATACCAAGCAATAACTCAAATACGTAAGCAGCAACACCAAGTGTATCCAGATATGAAGAAAATCATAAACGTGTGCAGCTGCGGGCACAAAACACATATCGATGCACTACAAGCACATATAAGCTATACCGAGTGCAAAATCAAAACACTAAAATTACATGAAACTCTGCTGGAAGCGTAAATCAAATCACCAGCATAAAATAGGCATGAAATCGCAATCAACAGCTCAAGAGTAATAACTATGTACAAGGTATAAATACCCAGTAGGTGCAACCATGGTGCACAAAATCAAATATCATGAAACTCAGTCATCAAGACTAAATCATGCGAATAGATCGCCCAAAATACCGAAATCCAAAGCAACGGATACGTGATAATCAAATCACAAAATCACAAATCATAATTACCGTCGTCGGTATATCCTTCTTCAGGGTCGAGAAGGTACCGGTACATCCGATGCTAGCGGCGCAAGATATCTACTTGCCTCTTGCTCGCGGCTGGCGTCCTCTGCCTCTGGTTCCTGATCTTTCCTGTAGATTACCAACTCGCAATCCATCGGCTCATCGGCCCGGTCAGGTGTGCTGACAGGAACGATTCCGTTCTTGCACTTCCCTGGTCATCTTTCGGTCAATCCTCACGACCGCTCGTAAAGCAGCACATCTCTGGCGCCGACCTCGGGTCCTCTGAATGCATATCACACATCCGATCCTGGGTGCAACTCTTATTGCAGCAGTGTACTGGAAGGAATCCTACTCAAGGTCTCTTCTGATCTTGCCTAAGCCAAACTGTAAGGAGGCTGGTACTCTGGCGAAATCTTTTCTCGCTCTCTGGACCTCTGCGTCCTTAGTACAACATCTCCTCGGAAGCTGGTCGCATCTCTGCGCCTCTGTATGCATGTCCGGCCTTTAATCTTAACGGGGTGTAGTAACAGCTCGTCTGCCTCTCGCACGAACTTCTTGTCCCGCTTGTCTGTATCATCGACCATTCGACGTCGCGTCTTTATCTGCACACTGCAATGTCCTCGGCTACGGTCCACCCGAAGTCTCTAACACGGACTCGAAATCACGAACTCAGTATCTTCATCACTCAGTAGAAGATATCTAGCCGAACACATCCTCAGCGTGCATATCGCATCTCTGATGTCAGCGGAGTGGAACGTCATCTCGTCGAAATCTCGTGCAAACTCTTTACTCCACCTTGCTCCACTATCGACTGGTTCGGACTCATCTCATCATGGCTACACAGACTGCGCTCCGACGGCTATGCTCGTATCTGGAGTCTCCCAACCAGTGTCCCATCACATGATATCCGAATGATGTCGAATCATCCGATCGACTCGTCAGAACCTCACAATCCCCCAAGAGCTCAACATCTCGGGTACAGTTTAATAGTATCGAGTACATGCCACAGCGTCGGTGGTCCAGCCGTAGAAGGGCAAACCCAAGCCTCACTAATGGCGCCGAGGAACTGCCGCAAACCCTAAGGTTCAAAGGCTTTCACACGGTCATTAAGTCGAGTTAGGGTTTCATTCTTCTAGAGGGTCCATAGAATCACCTGCATGTCTTTCCGTATACTTTAAACTTGGAAAATGGGTTCCTGACCTTCGACCGTCTCAATCGACTCTCAACGAATCTGCGTGAAGTCGCCTCTAGCTGGAATCAATCTATCTGATGACCTCGCATCGGGGTAAGCGAACGAACCACATGTCCTAGTCATTAATCCTCGGTGACTAGCGACTCACTATCACATCTCTAAGAATATGCTCATGCTGCAGTAGCTCCAATCATCTGGGCGATATCTCATCACTCGCAGCAACAACTGGCTCATTCGTCGGTACGCTAAGCAGCGCCTCAACAATCAAGAATAAGCGATACATCAACGGTCATCACATCCTGGCTGGCCTCTATCAGTGGCTCAATCCTCTGGTACCGTCCGGTACATCCTAGAAATCTCACAGCAGCGATCTGTCAAACGCCCATAGTGCGGAAACACAAAATACGAAGCCTCAAAGCAACCGTATGTCTCTGGAATCACGCCCCGGTCAGCCCTCGTCCGCGACGAGCTCATGCTGACAACTCGAGCCGTAGCTCACTCTGCCCGTGCAATCGCGGCAGCAAAACCACAACCAGTATCGATGAAGATAGATCATAGGAAGGAATATGACACAATGCAAGGAAATGTACAACCTAAGGTTTCTTAAGCGGAGTGGCGTGTCGTAAGTATGCCGCGGAACATACCAACGGTACGTCACTCTACTTTAGTCACCTATTCCATCAACCAAGGGTCATCCTACGCGAAGAAAGTTCGGGTCTAATACCCCCTCGACCAAGTCTAAGTTCCGTAAGGTCAAGCCTAAGTTCCTTATATAGATAACGCCCTAGGCTCCACATAGTCAAACTTAGACTCGAACCAAGGTCAACCTAGCGCTCTGATACCAACTTTGTCACGCCCCGAAAGAGCACGTGACTGGCCCTTGAACCATATGAAGTCTATAGGACCCCATCTGATCCAAGTAAGCCAAAAGCCCAGCAATCTAAAACCATTTAAAGAGTAAATAAGGAAAAACTGTTTTTGAAAAGTAAGGAAATCATGTTTGGAAATCAAAGTTTTTAAATAACTAAGCCGAATATGCATTTTTTTAAAATGTGTAATTTTTCCTGAAAATTTCGGCAGAGTTTCCTTTGTAAAAACTGGCCCCGAACGGGGTACAACAAGAATAATATATATGAAATAATAAAAGGCATCCCCAAGCGGGAGCTAGCTCTTCGTCCATCGACGGTCACAACCACGCAAGCAATAATAATATACAACGCCAAAGGGCGAGGATCAAAACCCAAAAAAAAAGAAACTCAAACAGCCAGAAAACCGTAATACTACTAGCGCGACTCTAAGGTCGAAATAAAACAACACTGTTTTCTAAGTCTGAAACAATATACAAGTTTTGGTTGATGGAAATTCTAGATACAATAAATGATACATGAACAATGGCGGTTCTGATACAAAAGAACCCACCTATCCAAGCAAGTCACCCATAAGGAAGCAGTGTGCCAGAAATGCCGCTATGGAATCTGTACGGCAAAAACCTGCAAGGACTGGGGCACAACGGGGGTGAGTTGCCAACTCGTGAATAGAAAATATCTACAAGCAGAGATCGAATGCATGACCCATCCTAGGTCAATACGATCAGATATAAATAAACCTCAATATGAATAAAGCTGAAGCATGCTAAACTGGCAATGTAATCTCTACATGAGTGTAATGCCAAGTGCTCGTGCTAGTGCCTCAGGTAATAGCATGTCATGAATATGAGGTATGATCAATGTAATCAAATCTGCACACACGTGGATCCCGTCCACTCGTCACCCAATGACAATAACCATCATGCAAGTAAATATCATGAAACCTGTGCATGGAAATATGAGGATATAACCCACCCGTGTCCCTCGCGACACGTCAAAATCATGGAACCGGAATGCCCAGCATCGGCACTCGAAAACATCATGAAAACTGTGCCCAGCATCGGCACATAAATCCTCATATATCGGGCTCCGTCAGTCCGAATCGGCCCGCGGGCTCTGTCTGCGGTATCGGCCCTCGGCCCCGGCAGGACGCCCAAATCTATCCATCGACTCTGGTCAGTATCCTCCGGATAACCGCCAGGTCCAACCAATCACCGGTAGGTACTCGCCCGCCTCCAGGCTCAATCGGCAAAGCTCATCGATCATCTTGCCGAGGGGAACCATACCGGGTCCACCATGTACCCGCAATCGGTTCATCCACTCCTCGATTCGGGTTTCACATGTCGCTCTCAGCACCGAGAAAACACATGGTGGACGCACTGAAATATCATATCAAGGGTAACCGGGTTTTTAAAGCAATGACATATTCTATTTTGAAACACTCTCGGTTCCCAAATCCAGAAATATCATAGAAACAACATATCTCAATGCGTATAATCAAAAGCATGAAGTATGCGACATGTAAAGAAAGGTATGCATATCATCATGTCATGCAAGGATCATATACTGAATGCAATAGTACTACAGTGTAGTAACATGGCAATTATCGATGATGAGTGTGTGAGCCGGCAACAAGTGTACGTGGAACATATGCATCATCGATAATGGTGCTGGTGTCCTAGCAGCATGACTGAAATATAACCACAGTACAAGCGATGCAATGCAAATAGCATGAATATGCGGAATCGAATAATCAACGCAAAAGTAAAGAATCTACACCAATCTGTACAAGTCATGCAGGGGTGCCATTTGAAATAAGACGAATCAGGGCTTTTGAAAAAAACAAGGGCTACGGTGTTTTAAGAAAAGATACATCATTTGAAAATATCCGTATGACCCTTCTGCCTATCTTTAAAATATCCCCGATTCGTTAGTTTGAAATAGGTATGACTCGGTCCAGTCTAATGTCTACTAAGTAATCTAGACAGGAGGGGTAAGAAACCACCTAATCTGAGTCAATATATATAGATATGATAGTCGGTGATCCCGTCTCAATAACATATCGTAAGATATCCTCGAGTCATGAGTGCGGATCTATCATCAATATCGGCTCGTACGGTAGATCGTAGTACGGCATCCCAATAGCTGGGTAGGGGTCAATATCACAGTACCTCATCACATATCAGGTATCACTATCATCAGATCGCATAATCTGGGGTACTACTCTAAGTCTAGTACAAATCGATACCATCTATAAAAATATGAATGCGGGTAAAGCACATGTCCAAAGGCCCGCTAAAACTATCATATCGCACCTCGAAGACGAGCTATGTCACATCGCCGATCCCACAGCCTCACATCAAGTATCATCTCAAACCACGTATCATCCTCAAATCCCGTATATAAACACATAGTCCCATACCCATGTGTAGATATACGCACCATCATATGCACTCTAATAAATGAAAGAATGAATGCAAGTATGTGTGTAAATGTATGTGTGAGTGCAACCACTACTCTAGGGTTCGCACTATACTAAACCAATATATTCTTATCATCAAAATATCATTATCACCATCAATAACCCTAAACAACACATAATAAATATTCGTGTGTATACGTATTCGTATACATCACCACGGACTGCGGGGGTGCTATACGCCATCCACCCGACTTCTCCCCGTAGATATAAATCTACTCACCTTGCTTCTCGTGTGCCAAAGCCGATGTCGCTATCTTCACCTCCTTTGCCTCAACATCACGCGGGGTACCTACAAGTATATCACAATGCTAAAGCACATGAAAATCACATCGGAAACCAAAATAGCACACGCTACCCGCATAGGTAAAAACCTATCGACTCGCATGTAAACACAATCAAAATCCACTTGTCGTTGACGTCCAAACGCCATCCGACAGGAATGAATCACCAAATACCAAAATCCATGCTAAAACAAGTCCCAAATTATACACCAACATAGGAAAATCAACCCAGATTTCACCCTAGATGGAATCAGTCAAAACTAGACATACTCAGGGTCAAAACTAGAGGAAATGGGGGCATGCACAGAAAACGAGGCAATTCCTTAAAATACCTTATTTTAGAATTTTCCATAATTTTTCCCCATTTATCTGTATTTAATTATACCAGAATATTAAAATATTCATTAAAATAATATTAAATTATAAAATTTCCCAAAAATCATATTTTATTATTTTGAAGACGTTACAGCAATCGTGTTGCCTACGAAAGTGTGCTAGTTAGTTTTTCTCTTTCTTTATTTTCTCCTTCTCTTTTTAAATAAAACAGTTCGCTCGAGACGATCGAAAATAAGTTTGGGGGAATTTGATCAGTCGAAAATATTGCATTTTTAACACGGCAATTTCCCTATCATTTGCACTCATCTAGAAGTGTTCGGCATTCATATAGCACATATTATCAAATCAGTCGTTGAATATCAGATTGCATGTGTTAGACACTAAAACCGACATTTCTAGGGAAATTGACTGTATTTTATGGCATCGCATCATCCCAATATTGAGCAACACTTGTCTTGAGAAATTGTGCAGGAAAATCCGGAAGAAAAGCTAAAATTGTCATTTTGCTGATCAAACATTACGCCAACTCAAAGACCTGAGATCTGGTAGCAATTCAAAGGGAAAAATACAGTTCAAAATATTAGAGAAAGTCCCATGAGACAGCCCAAATAAGCACCAGAGAGCCCAAGCCCTAATCCTTCAAAAGAGCCGTGGAACCGCGGCAGAAGCTGGCTTGTGCCGCGGTTCCGCTGCGGCTTGGCCACATCATCATGCCATTTTCAGTGCAATATCCTTCTCTCAGTGGGTATACCTCATTTTGACACGTCAAATTCCAGAATTCTCCAGAGTCTTCTGCCAGATCAGCAAAGATCATTAAGCATGCTAATCTTGATTAAGCTCCTAACTAATCACATCTAGAAGCTTCTCCTCAACAAACTTTTGGAGGGAAATTCAAATCTCCTCTAACTAACTTTTTGGAGGGAAATTCAAATTCTAATCCTAGATCTAGGGTTTAGGGAAGTCTATAAATAGAAGCCTAGACCTAGGGTTAATGGCTAATCCTTGGTTGTTCAATCCTTAGCTAATCTTTCTTTAATCCTTCATCCTTAATCTCTAATTCTTTACTCTCACCATCTTCTTCCACAAGTCTAGTGACAAGACTTGTGCGAAACCCTAACCCTAATTCCACTCCAAATTCAAGATCCCGAGTACTAAATCAAGCAAGAAGCCTTCAACCTTTTAGGAGCCGAGCCGATCTTCAATCGGGCAAGTGATCCAAGCCGTTCCGCGACTCAAGGAGACGAGCGAAGCCAAATCGACGATCGAGTTCTTCCCCTTGTAGTTCTTGAGCGATTGTAACGAAATTGTTGATATAAATAAAAGGTGAAATTCTTTAATCTTGCTTTCTTTAAATTCTTGCATCATGATTCGATCTCAATTTATGATTGTGATTCTTGTTGTGATGTTTGAATAAAACTCCGCTCGTTAAGGAGTCGAGACGATCAATAGAATGATGATGTAACAAATCTTAATACGATTCTTAAGTCCTACGAGTCTTGTAAACCCTAGCAAGTTCAAGAATCGATGACCTAGTTTCGTTGCGATGCTTTCTTGATTATGATCGCTCGAAATTATGGATCTACGATCGTTTCTTGAATTTACTAGAGGCTAGAATATGAATGATATCGATGAAAGAACAAGGGATAAGATGAAACCCTAGTTTCACAAGAAATCCCTAATTCTTGTCGATCATCATCGATCTAGTATCAATTCATCGAAGGATAAGAATACGTCATTGTAAGATTACATCACATCTATAGATCCGATTGATTCCTACGAGCCTCACTTCGATTCTTGATATTTGGTTGGAAAAATCACAAACATCTCAATTCTTGATCTTATCTTTTCTTGTTATTAGTTCTAAATTTTCTAATTCTTGAACTTCAACTACAAATCATGAATTGTTTTCGTTTCTTTTCTTTAAGGTTTCAATTCACCTAATTCGAAACACGAACGATGACACTTTCCCTGTGGACGATCCGCACTTACTAACGCGCTACATCCGACACCGTTATTGATTGCGGTCAAAATATTTTTGGTTGTGATTTCTACATAATTTTCCATATCACACAATCCGGAAATCGTTTTCAATCACCCGTCTCACCTGCTACTCCCTCGGGCTTAGCGATCGCGGCCGTCTCGTCCACCGTTGCTATAGGGTCGTCGGTCTCTGCCGCTCCATCCACTGCTGCCCCAGGCTCGGTTATAGCAGCCGTCTCATTTGCCGCTACCTCGGGCTCGGCATCGACAACCTTCTCGGGCATAGTTTCATTAGCCCCTAGCTCAGGCCCGGCGACTACGGCCGCACCGCCTACCGTCGGCTCGGTTTCCACTGCTACCTTCTCCACCGTCCCCTCAGGCTCGACGGTTTCCGCCGCTCCTTCAGTTGGACTCGGCCCTGCAGGACACGATGTATAAGAACCGATAGTTTCACAACTTTTGCAACAAACTCTCGAAAAACACATTACCTGAGGTGGATTGATCATTGGCCTCCCGAACCGCACGCGCTGCCTGTCTATGAGCAGTAGACAAGGCGACCGGGGGCTCCTCGGAAGGAGAAGCAACGGGAATAATGGCGCTTGGGCCCGCTCCTACGGCCAAAGCAGCTCTGCGCTCCTTCGCCTCGCTCCTCAAGCGCTTCCTCTCCTTCCGGGCCGCCACGACGGACCTCTTCGAAGCTTCCTTCATCAAGGCGTCATCGTCCGCGCTTAGAGTTGCTTCCAGATCCTTCAAGGCATCCCTCATCGGCTTTTCGGGTCGGGTCTCTCGCGGTAGCTCCGAAGAGGCCAGGACTTCAGTAGCTGGCCCAGGGAGAGTCCTCGCATCGGCTTGTGCAATAGATCCCACGGCCTCTGCAAAGAGACAAAGAAAAGATTAGATTGGCCATCAAAAAAAGGGGAGAATAGAGACTGAATGAACCGAAATGTACCAAGGCCTAAGGATGCTCTAAGTAGTTCCTCCTCCTGAAAAGTTTTGAGGGAAGCAGCGATAGTTTCTTCGGTAGAAATACCTGTTAAAAAATGGGGGAAGGGGGAAAAGCGTTAGTCAAAGACAATGACAAAAGTACGATACAATGGTGGAAAAATACGACTAGTGATTAACCGATTGCACAAGTTTAGCTAGCCACGCATCACGCCTTGCCAATCAATCTGAAGCTGCGATGGCGGCCGCTAGATCAGTGTCGTTTGGCGGCGTAAATAATCCTTCGTTGGTCCCGTACTCACCCAAGCCCTCACTATAAGGAGCATGAGGTTCCTGACCGAACGCAACATCAGCAGAGAGGATTGACTTCTTCTTCCTCTTCTACATGCGAGCCCCGGGTGCGCCCAAAATCAACTTGCGCTTCGTGGGCACCTTGGGACGGCGGGTCCCGATGTCCGAGCCCGCGCCGGATTCAGGCGAAACCATATTCACCGTCTCCACTGGAGCACGGGGCGCTGGGGGCACGTCCACGGCATCACGAGGCAATCCGCACGGAGGGCTCAACACGTGCGGTGGCTTAGCTCCGGCATCTCTTAGCGGAGGAACGACAGGAACCCTGGGCTTCAGGGGAGCTTTGCGGTCGCTGCCAGGGGGCGCACCCTTGCGGTCGACCAACAACCGCTTCTTTTCTCGGATGATGGCACCTATCGCGTGCGCGTACCAAGCCACATACACGTGGAGGACCCAGGGGAAGAAGCTCGGCTCGCTGATAAAGAAGTGGGAGCCCGTATTCAGCCGCATAAAATGGTGCAGCGCACTCCATATCCCTCCCTGGTGGCCGCGGGCTCTTCCAAAAATGCCTCCAGCGGGAACCCCTGGTTATAGCTTGATTGTTGGGCGAACCGATGGGGGTTGTACCTCATGAAGAGCGCCATGTCGTTTTGCCTGAACACCAGGAAGCCCGGCCGGATGGAGTATAGGTGAAGAATCTCCCGGACTTTCAATACGGAAGACCCGTCTTTAAAACCATCACGCAGCGCTAACACCGCCTTGGAGGTCTCTGAGCCGATAGTCACGACTTTGTCCATGAAAGAAATCCTCGCTCCGACCAGGTGCGGACGAAGAAGCAACCCCTAGCCTCCCGCGGAGGCGGATTCACAATCGAGGCGCCAATCTGCCACATGACTCTTGGGAGTCTGCACTGTTAGTTATATGTATGCCCTAGAGGCCATTACTATACATAGGATGTATATTGTAGTGGATGCTGGGATATATATAGGGAGGACTTTCTTGCTCGACATGATAGTATGCTATCTGGTTACTCTTTACCTTAACGTGTACATTGATTGTCTCTCTGTTACATGTTGGTAAAGCCCTTAGGATGTGTACTTGACTATCTGGACTATGATGCGGATCATACTAGTGGGGATATGGTAGTCCATAAGTACATCCTTCAAAGTCCCTAGTCGTGGGTGTATCGAGACGGGGCATCGACATGCCAGAGTAGACTGGCGTATACCTTCTCGACCCATACAGATGGGCGATGGATGATCCCATATCCATTGGTGTTTGACATCAGAGGAGATATACGGGTGCTCAGTAGAGACTGGGTACACTGGACGGACTCCCCGAGAACTCCCAGATGGTATTATACCTCACGTCAGATGGCAGTTCTCTGGTGACACTGGTACAGAGTAGTCTGTTGACCCGAGATCGTCATAGAGTCTTGTGTGGTTCCCACTGTGCTTTGATTTCCATCTTACCACGTCCAAGAGGGCGTGCAAAACGGTGGTTTTTGGGTACAGTACCGATTCACATGGAGGCAATGAGCGATAGGAGGGGATTCGTCTCTCCCGGTATAGGGGGTTGATGTTGCGCTGTGTTCGATTGGCTATAACAGGAAATCCCTGGCCAGGGTTGCTGAGATTTACTGGTAAGTGTTACCAGTAGTATCTCGAATTGTTATAGACCTCATATCGACACGACTTATCGAGCTATTGGGGTCTGACGTTTACCACCCCTAGGCAAGATATGCGACATATCAGACGATCAGACCGGACTGTACGGTAGTGTTACTGGTTGGATTCACTGGAGTGTGAGCGGGCTTGCTCGTCGATCTTCAGATCGCTCAATACCCGGGTGGCCGTTACGTTTAGCAGACCGCTTGCGGCTTGTGGATGTTTGATATGATCATCATCCGCTGCCGGCGTATTGACGAGTCTTTAGAGTCCTACACAGAGGTTTCCTGGCTCAAGCAAAACGAAATAGGAGCGCATATGAGATATGTGCGGGACCGAGAATGATGCGTGTATGTGATACCGTATTTCATTCTCGCGATGTGACATTGATCGGTTATATGCGATATAGCCGGGTTATCGGATCAAGTGTTGATTCGATAAGTTGTTACTGATGATACCAGTCGGTTATGTGCGACATGACCGGATCATTGAATCAAGTGTTGATTTAGTGATTTAATGCATAATTATATATATTTGATATATTACTTTGCATTAACTAGTATCGGTTCACTTTGAATGGATTTTCTCACTCGGGTGTGCGCATTCCATATGCGATATGATTTTGTGCACTTGATTGTATCATGTTTGATGATACATGCTTTTTGGTTAAGTGTAAAGTATCAAACTATAGTTAAGTGGATGATTAGGGTTTTTGATTTCCTTATTTATATATTAATCTTTTTCTTTTTGGAAAAAGAATAAGCAAATGAGAAAATGGTGGCAATTTTTGTTTTGTTCATGAAGTTTCATGAACACTTTGACTTTGTCACCATTTTGTCTCATGCTTAACCCTAACCACTCCACTAACCCTAGTTCACTCTCTACAACTAACCATGGTTCACTTATGATAAGAATGGATTATTCTTTTCATTTTAGATAATTCTTATGATAATAATCATTCTTTATCATCTTCTTCTTCTTCTTCTTCAAGAAGCAAAAACCTAGACTTCATCAATGGTGATTGATGGAAATGAGTGAGAAATCCAATTCTAAAGTCTACCCACTTCCTATTTCTTCATCCTCTACCTCTTGCCAAGTAGTAGAGTGTGTTTCCTTCACAAGTTTTCATGGCTTGGTGAAGGTGGAGCTTGATTTAGCGATGCCTCAACGTAGATCATCTTCGGCACGTCGTCGATGACCTAGCCCGCTTCTTCTCCGATGAAGCCGACGCTAGAGCCCGGAATTGCATGAGGACAGCGAGGAGACTTCATTGCGGAGCTATGGAGGTGGAGAACCGGATCTACAAAGGTTGTATTTCCGTATTCTCTTAGTAAAGTAGTTTACTAGTTGCTTTTTCGCCTAAACATCTAGCCAACGATCTTGTTAGGGTTTCTCGGCACCGTCAATTTTTGAAATTGGCATGGTTGATGCCTTGTGAGACCTCATTAGGATGCCAAGGAACCCTACAGTGGTATCAGAGCCTAGCTAGAGCCTTAGGCGAAATCTAGACGGAATTTGAAGTCCGAACGAACCGAAAACCCAAAATTTCCATGCTCTCTGTCCTTTTTTCAAAAACGTGGATTTTTCCAAATTAAAAATTGCTAAAAAATTCAGCAGGGTCCTATTAGAATTACTGTGAAATTCGTGGGGCTAATTCATCAAAAGTGCGGCAGGCTTCTGCGGCGGTTCCGCGGCAGTTTGATGACGTCACCCTTTCTATTTTGCACAGTAATTCCTCTTTCACAGTGCTGGATTTTATGGGAATTTTTAAATTTTATTCAAGAGTTGAATTTTCTGCAGTTGTTTTGGGGATTCGGTGTTTCGATCGGGATATCAGATTTTGTCTATGTGGCTTTCCGGATAAATTTTAGAATATGTTAAAAAGTTCGACCGGATATAAATACCCAATTTTTCCCCTGTCGGGAAATTTCCAAGAGTTGGATTTTTCCGTAGTTTAACGACGTTCTAAGTAGTGCAAGTAACGCGATGGACCCTCTAGAAGACAACAAACCTTAACTCGATTATGTGACCGTCTTGAACTGCCCTTTGAACCTTCGGGTTTGGGGCAGTACGGCGTGCCACATGTGAGGCGTTGGCTTGACCCTTCTACGGCTGGACCGTTGGTACTGAGGCACGAACTGAATGTTGTTAGACTCATATTTCATGTGTTGATCTGTATCGGGAAAACTTGGGTGTTCGATTGTTCGATCGGAAAGTTTGACATTTTCTATTTATCCGGAATGGGATACAATAATTGGAATTCACAAGAAGTTATGAGATAACTGAATGAATGTTATAAACATAGCAGTTTAGTCTCACTTGATCGGTTGCCACGGAATTTTGATGTGATCAAAAGTCCGTCGCAATCACGTAGCGTACGCGGATACTCGCCGGGTAAACTTAATAGACAGCCTCACTCCATAGCCCCGACTAAGTGACTGTAGGAGAACCCCGTTGCCGAAAGCATCCGTTCGGGTGCTCGCGGTAGCGGTGTTCCGCCTTGGTGCACTTCGTCGACGGTATCGGGGGTGCGGCCGCCTACTGAAGTTTACGACGAGCATTCGATCAGGATGTCGGGAATCTTGTTGAATTGCCCGGCTTGGTATTGAAAAGTGTTTTCGATAATGAGACTAAAATGCGGGGTTTATAATTGTTAGGCATGTGATGTCTAAGGTATTCATTTGATTAGGCATGCGATGTCTATGCAGGTTGCGGATTCCAACTGTTGTAGTTTTACACTTTCTTTTCTGTGACCGTAAGTGTAATATGTGATATCGCCGGTTTCGTTGCTATATGTCAACGACAATTGGGATGCGCATATTTACTTACGTTGATGACATGAGATGTTATGTGTTGCTGGATATGTTATATTGGATCGTCGTGTTTGAATAGCCGGGGTTTTTTATGTGAGATGAGTGTTTTTCATTTTCATTCATGTAAAAACTTGTATGTAATATTCTTTTATTGGGGCACTTCCAGGTTGCGGAAGATGTCACCGTTTGTATATTATTTACTTTTCCGCACTAGGATAGACCCAAGGAGGGGAGCACAAGTAACCGGGTTCTGGAGTCCAGTGGGAGACCAACTCGAGGAGTCGAGTCCGGGTCTCCTAACTCTAGAATTGGTAGGGTTACTTGCCGCTCTCGTAGGGGTCTAGGGGTGTGGGTTTGGCTATTCATCGCGACCGTGGAATCCGTGTTTTATACTGGCTCGTATTGAAAACACGGATGTCCTAGTATATCCAATATTTCATATGATTCTTCTGCTGCGATATCTGTGATGTGATCATGTGATGTTCTGTGATAGATACAGTATATAGTATATATGATATATTATATAGACGTTACTTATGTTTTACACCCGCGCTAGCCCTGCCCTGCTCTGCCGTTAGTTACCTAACCTAACGGTGCACGAGGGGACATCGAGGCGAATGCGGATGGCATAAGTGTACGTCGTATTTATCTGTAATGTTTAGGTATTTAAATGATGGGACTTCATTAATATGATTAATGAAATAAAAGAAACCTAAGATGTTGTAGAATCAAATTTTAAACTAAACAGGTAGCTACAGTTCTTGCTTTGCATAGCGGTATATATGATATATCCTGCACCTTATTCGATGAGGAAAGGACCGAGATCCCTTCACCGGGAGTGACTCCTTTAGCAATAACTGGCAGATGCTACACACTCGGTTTGTCTTTTGATTGCTTTTAAGTATTTTTCTTTGCACAGTGATATATATGATATATCCCGCACCTCATTCGACGAGGAAAGGACCGACGATCCCTTCACCGGGAGTGACTCCTTTAGCAAAACTAGAAAAGCCTCAAAAACACTCCATTTTAAAATCATTCGATCCTACAACGATATCAAGTTCATTACGCAATAGGTTTTCAGAAAAACCTGTCGTAGCCCTCCGTCATTTCAGATAAGTCCTATTTAGTATTCATGCTACGTTTGTTGACCTCCGTCAAGGCGTAGTGTGCGGTAGCTAACTAGTATTTATCTGCTTATGCATATGATGCAGATTGGATTAGGGTAGTCGTGCGGCCTTGTTGACCTCCGTCAAGGGTCGTGCGGGTGGGTTTAATTCGATCAAGAAATGACGGGTTGAACTTGACTAGTAGCCTATGGTTTGTTGACCTCCGTCAAGGTCATAGGACGCTAGGGGCAAAATATTATCGGGAATTTCAAGTGTTGAAATTTGCAATGAGATTGCATACCTTCTATGAGATAGTTGGATCCCGATACCCGCTGCGAGTAAGAGTTACTCCTGGGAGAGTTTTACACGTTACAATTAGCCGATCAAGTAGGTGTCTAGAAAGGTGTTAACGAGGTTACGCCTCTGGGAAAACGAGGTTTACATTAATTAGGTTCGTGCGAAAGTACGGGGGACCTCCCTCAAAGTACCGACACTGGCCTGGCTGAAAGATTGGCGAACTTGTAGTGTGTAATTAATCCCGGCTAGTCTTTCCTTTTAGGGTTTGAAGGAAGATTTGATAAAAAGCAGTGGGAGCCATCCTGATTAGATAAAATAATAACCAATCTATTCTTGCAAGAGCGCACGCTGAGTGTTTTCTTCTCTCTCTCTCCAGGTAGCGACCATATCACGCCTTAATCAAGATAATAATATGGAATATTGACCGAACCCGCTTGTTATACTGAGCTGGGGAACGTTGGTCCCGCTCCAACTTATAATTGTTATAAGACAGAGCATGAAATTGGGGAATACCGGATTTCCCGTGCCGCCCAAACGAAGAGAGTGCATGCTGATGCATCATCTTCGGGTGTGTTCGTTACAAAGAACTGTTTCTCTGTATCCTCTACGTCCTGGGTATGTGATACCAGATCAGGATCCCAGATATGTAATATGTTACATAGGGCTACAGAAAGGTAGAGAACTGAGAACGGGTGATAAGTTTCATGAGACAGAAAACGGGGCAAGTGTTGCAGCCAAGTCTGTTGGTCACTGTCACCCTGTATTCCAAATACATTGATTCTGAACGAATGTTATTAGATACCGAACCTGATATACAAAATCATATCAGTCTCTTTATTAGTAAAGAAAGGATATAATTTTGTACTGTTGGACAATATTTTGAATATTTCCTATATCAAAAGTTGATCGGTTCAGGCACGTTATCTAAAAGCATTAATGTTCTAAATCAAACTACAGTTCTTTAGTATACGGAACACACACAAGAGGAGGAGTTCAGAAATGAACGAATCCTTCTTGAGGTATTGTCGACTAGGTCATATCAGTGCGACCCGACTAGCTGAGTTACATTTAGATGCATATTTAAAGCAGTTTGAATTTACATCTTGTGAAACTCGCCAGTCATGTCACAAAGATAAAATGACCATAGCTCTGTTTATTGGAAACAGAGAAAGAGTTAATGAACTCTTGGGATGATACATGTTGATGTATGTAAGGTCCCCTGTCTACACATGCCAGGACTGATTCTTTATACTTCATTATATTCTCTGATAATCTCTCAAGATTCAGTCATATGTTCCTGTTGAAACACAAGTCTGAACCTTTTGAGATATTCACAGAATATAAGTTAGAAGTAGAGAACCAATAAGGGTACAAGTATTATGTCCTTTGATGTGATCAAGGAGGAGAACACTTGAGCACGGAAATCCTGGACAATTCTAAAGGAGAATGAGATTCTCTCTCAGCATTACTCCTCCGTATACACCATAGCACGATGGTATATCGGGACGGAGCGATCACACCCTATATGGTAAGGTGTGCTCTATGATGAGTACTACTGAGTTACCTATTTCCTTTTTGGGAGTTATGCACTTGAGAAGCTGCATACCTATTGAATGGGTTCAAATCAAATCAGTTGCCTACCGCTTCATATGTGACATGGAAAGGGAAGAGCCCATATCTTAAGTTGGTTAAGATTTGGGGTTGTCCGGGCTATATCTAAAAGCATAATCCGGACAAGCTCGAGGCAAGGTCTGTTATGTAGAACTGGAAATGTTCCAGCTATACAAACTACTGCTGATGATTTGAAAGAACCAAAGGATTCAGTAGATTCTAACGAATCTTAGCCTCTCCGCCGATCTAGTAGGGTTCCTCACCCACCTGAGAGATACTTCGGTTTCTCTATGACAGTGGGAGCGAGGATGACATCATGAGATGATGACCCAACTAGTTTCGAGCAGGCCATCGAGAGTAGGGACTCTGTAAGAATGACTGGATGCTTAGCGATCTGAGATGGAATCCTTATACACCAACAAAGTATGGACTTTGGTTGCTATATCTGAAGGGTTAAATCCCCATCAGGAGCAAGTATATCTTGAGAAGATTACTTGGTGTAGATGGAAAAGTTGAGACTTTCAAAGCTAGACTTGTTAAAAGTTTGCATCATTGACCAGCTGTGGATAATGATGAAACCTTTTCAAGTACCTATGCTTAAGTCCATCCAGATCCTACTTGCCACGGCTACATACCATGACTACGATATCTGGCGGTTGGGTGTCATGACAGCTTTTCTAAATGATGTTTTAGAAGAGAGCGTCTGTAAGTACACAGCCAGAGGACTTCGTAAACAGTGGGAGCAGCGGAAACGTGTACAAGATGCTTTATAGGATAAAGCAGGCATCGCGGAGTTGGAACGTCTGTTTTGATGAATTAGTCAAAGAGTTTGACATCATCAAAATGGTAGATGAACCTTGTATATACAAAAAGGTAGTAGGGAGTATGGTGATGATCCTCGTAGAGTACGTGGATGACATACTCTTGATAGGGAAGGAGTTTCCTATGCTACGCTCGGTCAATCTCCGTTTATCACAAGTTTTCTCCATAAAGGATCAATATGATACCGCCTAAATTCTGAGTTTTCATCTATGAGATAGATGTAATTGGATATTAGGATACTCACTAGATGTAGTGAGACGGTATCAATTGATCCTGGGGAAAATCACTGGAAGTATTCCAGGGTGATAAAGACGACTGA
Source organism: Agapanthus africanus (assembly GCA_030015575.1). NCBI lineage: Eukaryota > Viridiplantae > Streptophyta > Magnoliopsida > Asparagales > Amaryllidaceae > Agapanthus > Agapanthus africanus. The sequence goes on from CM057343.1 coordinate 394,283,777, forward strand.
ATGTCAGTCGCAGGCATTGTCTTTACCCTTAGTAAAGGGACGGTATGTTGGAAGAGTTCCAAGCTATATACCGTGGCATACTAGACGATAAAGGCAGGATACATCGCTACTAAAGATGCTACCAAAGAGGCTGTTTGGATGTATAATGGTTCATGAGATGAACTATGTTCCTACCATTGTGAGACAATGGAGTCGTGGCTTATGCCAAGGAACGCCGGTCCCATCAGTGATCCAGACATATTCTAAGGCAGTGTCACCTGATCATGGAGATGGTTGATTTCCAGGGAGATCGAGGTTAGGAGAGTAGACTCAGAGGACAACACAGCGGATCCACTCACAAAGGCCTGTTCCCAGAGAGAGACTTTTATGGGATGGTAGAGTATGAGATACTGCAACCACTGCTGTCAGATGGCCCTAGTGCAAGTGGGAGATTGTTAGTTATATGTATGCCCTAGAGGCCATTACTATACATAGGATGTATATTGTAGTGGATGCTGGGACATATATAGGGAGGACTTTCTTGCTCGACATGATAGTATGCTATCTGGTTACTCTTTACCTTAACGTGTACATTGATTGTCTCTCTGTTACATGTTGGTAAAGCCCTTAGGATGTGTACTTGACTATCTGGACTATGATGCAGATCATACTAGTGGGGACATGGTAGTCCATAAGTACATCCTTCAAAGTCCCTAGTCGTGGGTGTATCGAGACGGGGCATCGACATGCCAGAGTAGACTGGCGTATACCTTCTCGACCCATACAGATGGGCGATGGATGATCCCATATCCATTGGTGTTTGACATCAGAGGAGATATACGGGTGCTCAGTAGAGACTGGGTACACTGGACAGACTCGCCGAGAACTCCCAGATGGTATTATACCTCACGTCAGATGGCAGTTCTCTGGTGACACTGGTACAGAGTAGTCTGTTGACCCGAGATCGTCATAGAGTCTTGTGTGGTTCCCACTGTGCTTTGATTTCCATCTTACCACGTCCAAGAGGGCGTGCAAAACGGTGGTTTTTGGGTACAGTCCCGAGTCACATGGAGGCAATGAGCGATAGGAGGGGATTCGTCTCTCCCGGTATAGGGGGTTGATGTTGCGCTGTGTTCGATTGGCTATAACAGGAAATCCCTGGCCAGGGTTGCTGAGATTTACTGGTAAGTGTTACCAGTAGTATCTCGAATTGTTATAGACCTCATATCGACACGACTTATCGAGCTATTGGGGTCTGACGTTTACCACCCCTAGGCAAGATATGCGACATATCAGACGATCAGACCGGACTGTACGGTAGTGTTACTGGTTGGATTCACTGGAGTGTGAGCGGGCTTGCTCGTCGATCTTCAGATCGCTCAATACCCGGGTGGCCGTTACGTTTAGCAGACCGCTTGCGGCTTGTGGATGTTTGATATGATCATCATCCGCTGCCGGCGTATTGACGAGTCTTTAGAGTCCTACACAGAGGTTTCCTGGCTCAAGCGAAACGAAATAGGAGCGCATATGAGATATGTGCGGGGCCGAGAATGATGCGTGTATGTGATACCGTATTTCATTCTCGCGATGTGACATTGATCGGTTATATGCGATATAGCCGGGTTATCGGATCAAGTGTTGATTCGATAAGTTGTTACTGATGATACCAGTCGGTTATGTGCGACATGACCGGATCATTGAATCAAGTGTTGATTTAGTGATTTAATGCATAATTATATATATTTGATATATTACTTTGCATTAACTAGTATCGGTTCACTTTGAATGGATTTTCTCACTCGGGTGTGCGCATTCCATATGCGATATGATTTTGTGCACTTGATTGTATCATGTTTGATGATACATGCTTTTTGGTTAAGTGTAAAGTATCAAACTATAGTTAAGTGGATGATTAGGGTTTTTGATTTCCTTATTTATATATTAATCTTTTTATTTTTGGAAAAAGAATAAGCAAATGAGAAAATGGTGGCAATTTTTGTTTTGTTCATGAAGTTTCATGAACACTTTGACTTTGTCACCATTTTGTCTCATGCTTAACCCTAACCACTCCACTAACCCTAGTTCACTCTCTACAACTAACCATGGTTCACTTATGATAAGAATGGATTATTCTTTTCATTTTAGATAATTCTTATGATAATAATCATTCTTTATCATCTTCTTCTTCTTCTTCTTCAAGAAGCAAAAACCTAGACTTCATCAATGGTGATTGATGGAAATGAGTGAGAAATCCAATTCTAAAGTCTACCCACTTCCTATTTCTTCATCCTCTACCTCTTGCCAAGTAGTAGAGTGTGTTTCCTTCACAAGTTTTCATGGCTTGGTGAAGGTGGAGCTTGATTTAGCGATGCCTCAACGTAGATCATCTTCGGCACGTCGTCGATGACCTAGCCCGCTTCTTCTCCGATGAAGCCGACGCTAGAGCCCGGAATTGCATGAGGACAGCGAGGAGACTTCATTGCGGAGCTATGGAGGTGGAGAACCGGATCTACAAAGGTTGTATTTCCGTATTCTCTTAGTAAAGTAGTTTACTAGTTGCTTTTTCGCCTAAACATCTAGCCAACGATCTTGTTAGGGTTTCTCGGCACCGTCAATTTTTGAAATTGGCATGGTTGATGCCTTGTGAGACCTCATTAGGGTGCCAAGGAACCCTACATGCACTTCTCGAAAAACGAGGGGCTCTTATGAATGCCGAATACCCCGAGCACATGCATTTCCATCCACGAAGTGAAGTAGTGCATCGGGAAATTGGCAGGTTGCACCCCAGGTTCATTTGCGTCCGCCGCTACGCTGAGTCCATGGTATAGGTGGGCCAACCCGGCGATTCTGATCGACAACTGTATGCCAGCCACCATCCGATGTGCTGGGTAGAAAACGGACGGCCTCATGTAGCGCGGGTGCATGGGGAGAGTGAACCAGCACAGCCACAATCCCAGAAACCCTAAAAAGAAGGTCTCCTCATCAATACCCGGGGCGGCGATTTCTGATAAGGGCATCATGGCGGCATCGGGGAGATAGAAATCCTTTTGATCGTCTTCCAATACTGGTCGATGATCTAAGCCAAAGCCGAAGGGGTCGTCGAGCTTGGCGAACTTTTCACTCCGCTGCGATAGAATCTCCGGTCGAAGAAAGCGGGCGATGAAATCTGCAAAACTGACTCCCTGGACCCCCGATTCCAAATAGAGACCTTCATATATATTCAGCACCTTCACCAGACTCGGAAACTGGTGCTGAATAGCATTCTCGGGTGTTAGGCCCATCACCAATGGCTTGATGGCAAAGACATACTCGTCAGGAGGAAGCAGCTCCTCATAATGCTCCCCCTTACCGGCAAACCCGAGATCTCAGCGAACTCTTCCAGGGAGATGGAGACTTCCCTGTCCGATAGAAGGAAGGTATGGGTGGGGATGTTCCATTGTTCTATGAATGCCTTAACTCACCACGTCGGAGGAACATGGTACTCGAACAATGAGACGTAGATGGCGGAGTACAGACCAATCTTCATCAGATGCGTCCTCTTCGCTGATAGGATGTACCTGGCCTACTGCAAGTATCCGGCCGGTTGTCGAGGGGTCAATCCAATATTATAAGGTTGTCCCCAAGGGCGTGCCTCACCCTGGCATATGCGCCGCCCTAAAATGTCCACGGCTGCCGGCGGCTGCACGGGAATGGCAGCAATCGAAGGCTGGAGAAGATCCTCCGAATTCCAGTTCACGACCTCCACGGCATACTTCACCGGGGGTTCATCCGCATAGGGGATCGACGAGATAGGCTCTGACGGCGTCGCGCAACCGAAGCTTCGGCGACCCTTGATGATTTCACTGTATCACCTACTCCACAGGTGAAGGTTCTTATACTCGGGGTCATGATCCTTAATGAGAGCGAACACCTCCCGGTCCACCGGCGCCTCAGGAAATCCTCCCTCTGAGCGAACAAATGGGAAAGACAGATCGGCAGACATGATTGCCTACAAAGAAAAACGAGATTCAGCCGTCAGTATCATAATTTAATTTTAAAAGCCCAACGCTTGGTACTTTAAAATTTGTACCACACTGCAATGCAGTGGAAAGGGGACCAAAAGTGGACCCACAAAATCTGGATGACAATGCATCAGTTAACAAGACAGCCCCATCATTAGATGGGACTGTCAATTAATGAGGAGATCCCCAAAAGAATATTCTCATTAAATGAGAAATCCCTTGAGACAAGGAGAAAATCTCCCCTTTTAGAGCAAAGCTCTGTCACAGAGTGACACTTGTCAAACTTTGGTCTCAAAGGAATAAAATTCCTTAAAAGAGCCTAGCTCTGTAATAATGATGGAAAAAATCCATCAAAAGAAAAAATTGACTCCTAAAAATTGAAAATTTTTGGGATCTTGAAGATCCAAGAAAACTCTTAAGAGTTCATCATCTTTGGATCAAAAGATCTTTATTTTTTTTGTCCATGAGCAAAGCTCTGTTCATGGGTTAAGAAACCATGAAACAAGATCTCTTTAGATCTATGGATCCTTGAGAGCAAGGCTCTGTATGTGAAACCCCAAAAAGGTTTTCTTTAGATCAGAAGATCTATGAGAGCAAGGCTCTGTTGGTTAAGATTGATTTAAATTAATTTAATTTAAATTAATTTTTACCTAAAATTTTTCTAAAAAGTTCTGACTTTGGAAATGAGAGCAAGGCTCTGAAAATCAAATTCTTGAAGATGATAATCATCTGTTGAGGACCAAGGGTCCTATTTATAGGCGCTTGTGTGCCCCTTCAACTCCTGAGTTGATCCGACGGTTGGGATATTGCCACCTTTGCACTCACGTGTGCGCTACGTGAGCGCAACGGTGGGGGGGCATTTATTTCCCCCAATCAGAGCAAAGCTCTGTTTGAATTTCAAAAATTCAAAAATTGAAGCAACGCTTCAGATTCCTTGCGCTGCGCGCAGCGCGCCAAGTGTCAAAAGCTGACACGCCAGCGCTGCGCCCAAGACAGCACACCCAATCAGAGAAAGGCTCTATTTAAAATAAAAATAAAGGAAGCAACGCTTCAGTTGCGCTGCGCTCTGCGCTGCGCGACACGTGTCAGCGCAGTTGCGTTAGCGCAGTTGCGCTGCGCGACACGTGTCAAGCACAGATGCGCTTGCGCCAACTGTGCCAGCATTTAAACAGAAAAATTCTGGGAAGATCTTTCCAATCTTGTTAAAAACAAGAAGATTACCTTCTGTAAAACAGAAGCCCTAGGATCAAAGATCCAACGGTGGGAAAATATCCCCAAATCAACCAGAGAAAGATCTCTGTAACCAACCTAATAAACTAATTGGCCCTATATAAAGGCCCATAGACTCCAAGTCTAAAGGACATTGACATCAAGATAGAGAGATACAGAGCTCTTAAAAAGAAAACTTTAAGAAGAAACTCAGAGAGAGAAAAAAAAGGTAAACCTTTGGAAAAGAAAGAAGAATTTCTTCTAAAAAAGATCAAAGATCTAAGAACAAGATCAAGATCTTCAGTAAAAAAATAAATAATAATAATAATAAAAAAGAAGAAGTAATTTACTTCTGTATAAAGGCATTGCCTTTTGATGAACCATTGGTTCTTGAAAAACTTGAGGTAGAACCTCTTTAGAACTAAAAAGATTCTGTTCTTTGATCTAAAATAGATCAAGATACGCTCTGCGCTTTTGAACAATGCCCTGCACTACTAATTTGAGCCTCTGCGCTCTTGGGTTGGCGCAAGTCACCAGAACACCCCACGTGTCAACCCCAGAATAATCTGCGCCTTGTGCTTTAAAAAAAATGAGCACTGCGTTGTTGAATTGGCGCAAGTCGTCAGAGCGCGCCACGTGTCAGCAGCGCACTAGCGCAGCGCAGTGCGCTTGCGCTCACCAGAGCGCGACACGTGTCACCTCCACATCAGTTTGCGCCTTGCGCTCCTCAATCAGCGTAAAGCACCTGACAAGCCACGTGGCGCACTGTCAGACTATTAAATGCTGCGCATTATTAAGAAAGGGCAGAGCCCAATTAAAAGGCCTAACATGCCTAATAAAAATGCAGTGCATTATTAAATACAGTGCAGAGCCCAATTCAAAGGTCTATCAGACCAAATAAAAAATGCAGTGCATTATTAAAAAGGGCAGAGCCCAAACAAAGGCCTAACAGGCCAGATATAAATAAAATGTTAAACATTTTCAAATGGACTTAACCCAATCCTGGCCGTAAGTCCTCAAATTAAATTGAACTGAGCACGACTGCTCTCTCAAATCAATTTACACCCGGTTCAAGGGTACATCTCTGAACTCTTCTGATATTTGTCGTTGTAATCCTTCAACGTCGTCAGAGAGATGACGGGTCCCGACAACCACACATTAATACGGACTGTGGGGTCCTTAAACTCATGGACTAATGCGTCCTTAAACTAATATTCGTCCCCAAAATGGGAACAATGGACCACTATGTCCCTAAACTGGCAATACGGACTGTGGGGTCCTTAAACTCATGGACTAATACGTCCTTAAACCAACATTCATCCCCAAAATGGGAATGTTGGACCACCATGTCCCTAAACTGGCAATACGGACTGTGGGGTCCTTAAACTCATGGACTAATGCGTCCTTAAACCAATATTCATCCCCAAAATGGGAATGATGGACCACCATGTTCTTAAACTGGTAATATGGACTGTGGGGTCCTTAAACTCATGGACTAATGCGTCCTTAAACCAATATGCGTCCTCAAAATGGGAACAATGGACCACCATGTCCCTAAACTGGCAATGGACCACTATGTCCCTAAACCGGAACAATAGAGCCCCCAAATGCTCTTTTGTCGGATCCAAATGATCCTGTTAAGTTGATCTTAGTCTCAAATTAGACTAACGTATCCTTAACAAACATTTAAGTTGATCTTAGCCCCAAATATGGCTAACGTATCCTTAAACCAAAACCCCAAATCCAATTCTAAGAAAATACGGATTTGTACTAATCCACGTCCTATGGGTGACGACATAAATTAGTCTCCGTATACAATCCACGGGCAATCACAAACAAAACAAACACCCACGACACGAAGTGAAATTCTGGAGAAGGAGAAAGTTGTTACCGCGATACGGTAGCGTAATTAAATGCAGGGGCTTGCGCCTGCAGGGAAGAGCGTCCCCACAATCAAAACCCCCTCAAGCGAGGGGGAATCTGACGAAGTCTGCTACATCGGCCGCATCCGTCTAAACCTCCGATACACGGTGCCATAAATCAACTTGGCATCTTCGGAGAGGTGGACGGATAAAACCAAATAGCATCTGCCTCGAATCTCAGGCAAGACGTCTCTATGTCGTCGCGCCGTCATTCGGAGGGGAACAAGGTCATTGGTTGACTTATTTCTGAGACGGAGCGTTGTTCCGGCGGGGTGGTCATTGGTTGACTTTTTTCCGAGACGGAGTGTTGTTCCGGCGGGGAGGTCATTGGTTGACTTGTTTCCTTTTTCTGCGGTGTCGGGAAGGAATGCCGCGTTGATCTTCTGGGATGCAGATGTTGCTGTCGAGATCTGACTCTTCCTTTGATAGAGTCTATTGGGAAATGTGTTTTCCTTTTCGTTTATGCCTATGGATTGTATACAGGGGTCAGTATGGACTCGCCTGTAGGGCAAAAGTTTCATTCTTTCATTTTTTTATTTCCTTCCGCGATGCTCTATCATTTCAGTTTTTTATATCGCGAAAGTCGCGATTGCCCAATCATTTCGGCTATTTTCCGTGGTGCCCAATCATTACGGCTATTTTTCTTTTTACTCGCTGCTTTTTATTGCGAGTTGCCGAATCATTTTGGCTATATTTTTTTAATGTATTTTTGGCTCGCTGATTTTGTTGTGAGTACGGACTTGAGATCTGATACCAATCTTTGCATCAGCATCGCTGCGACTGGAATATTGCCAGGAGCGAATCATCACTTGCTGTGAAAGGACTTGGAATTTGCTACGGATTTAGGCATCAGTATCGCTACTACTGGAACGTTTCCAGGAGCGAATCATCATTTGCCTTCGCTGCTATCGAACAAATGTGGCTTAGTAGACAGGGTTAGGGACCCGACGACTAAGGCTTTTGACTTTGTGAGCCGTAAGGGTCTCATAAAGGTATTTCTCCCTATGAGTCATGAGGATCTCGTAGGTGTAATTTCTCTTTAAGGGTCATGAGGACTCCTAAGTGCGTTTTCTCTTGAGAGTCGTAAGGACCTCATAAGAGCATTTTCTCCTTGCAAGTCGAGAGGACCTACAAGTGTTGTTCACCAAATAAGGGGATTTCACACCATTAGTGGAACTGGGCGAGGGAACGCTTATTTATGCCCGTGGATTGTATACAAGGGTCAATATTGACCGCCTGTAGGGCAGTTTGGGGGATATGATGGCTTAAGGACAGGTTCAGGTCCCTGTATCTTAAGACTTTTGAATCCTGTGAGCCGTGAGGGTCTCATAGGGGGGAAAATTCTCCTTACATGTGGTGAGGATCTCGTAAGTGTAATTTCTCTTTAGGGATCGTGAGGATTCCTAAGTGTTTTGCTCCCTTGTGAGTCGTAAGGATCTCACACGGGAATTTTCTCCTTACAAGGTCGAGAGGACCCTGCAAGTGCACAGGAAATTTTTTACGAGTCTGCGCCCTTTTGGGTTTTCACAAACTCGCCGGTAGCCTTGCTGTTTTTACTTACGGAGCCCTTTCGGGTTTTCATCCGTGCCCATTTCGCTTATGGACGTACCATTTTTTTTGCCGCATTAGCCTAAGGATGCTGTGGTTCGTAGTAGTTTAAGGACGCTACGTTCCGTTGTTAGTTTAGGGACGTTTCAGTCCGTTGTTAGTTTAGGGATGTTTCGGTCCGTTGTTTTCCGTGTTTGGGACGGGGTATCGTTGGATACTACTTTTAGAGTCTGGACTCAAGAAGATAGCGAGCAGACATAGGCGTTGTTAACTATCATTGACCTGAGTCGTGACTCATCAATCGTAGTACTTCTTTAAGAATCGGCCGTTTATTGGCCGAAAGGGTATTTTGCCATGCATATCCATGAGCAAGTAATCCCCACCTTGGTAGACTTTGTCTATGATGTACATGCCCTCATAGTTTGGCTCGAATTTCCCCCGTTTGGCACGATTGGGGATCATAGGTCTTTTGACAACTAGCATGAGTTTGCTGTCACGACCCGAATGTACGGAACATGACCGGCACTTAGATTACGAAGCGTCTAGAGGCGCCACGTAACCTAAGTAAGCCGAAGCCCAGAAATCTAAACCATAAAAGAAGAAGAAGAGGAAAAAGAAAACAAGTTTAAAAGAATCAGCAAATTTTCTCAAAAATTTCGGCAGAGCCTCCTCTATAAAAACTGGCCCCCAAACGGGTACCACAAGTATAATATACATAAATAATAAAAAGCATCCCCAAACGGGAGCTAGCATCAACGCCAACAGGCGGAAACAACCACAACAAGCACAATAATATACAACGCCAAAAGGCGAGGCTCAAAACTCAAAAGAAAATAAAACCACCAGATCAGAATAATACATGCGCGACTCTAAGGTCGAAATAAAAGACTGGTCCAATAAACTTATCAAGTAATACAAATATGGTTGATGGAGCTTACTAGATACAAATGAATGAATAAAAGTACAATGGTGGTTCAGATACAAGTGAACCAACCTACCGTGCAAATCACCCTGAAAGAATAGATGTGCCAGCAAGCTGCCAGGGAAACCTGTACATCGAACCTGTAATAAAATTTGCCACAACGGGGGTGAGTTGCCAACTCGTGAGTAGAAGACATCTACGAAAAGAAATCGAATGCACGACGCTATCCTAGGTCATAATAATACACTACTATATCCCAAACATCTAGTAATAGCAGGGTAATACTACGTGTAAGTGCAGATACTCCGTGTTCGTGTCAGTGCCTCATATAATACCATGTCATATGAAATGAAATGCATGCACTATGAATGTAAAGTAACAAATCCTGAAATCCAGATATATATGTATAAGAACTCTTTAGCTGTTATCATAGTAAAGTGTGTATAAGCATCTGAAATCTCAACAATGAAATCCATGGAAATCCGTGTCAAGCATCGACACAACACATGTAATCTCAAGTCTCAATATGTCGGGCTCCGTTAGTCCGGATCGGCCCATATCATCAAATCTCACGACAACGGTCGGTATCCTCCGGATATCCGCCGCGCCAGACATCACCGGTAGGTAGTCTTCCCCTGCCAGGCTCATCGTCTACAACTCGATCTTCTTGCCCCGGGGTACCATACCGGGCCCACCATGTATCCGAGACGGTTCATCCACTCCTCGAATCGGGTCTCGAAATCCAACAGAAAACATGAAAGCTCATGGTGGACGACACATACATCATGAGAAAACCGCATCTTATTTTAAAAAAGAGGGGAGGAGAGAGAGAGAAGGTTTTATATATTTTTGCGGTTTTCCCCAAAAATCCAGAAATCTCATAGAAATCCAAATCTTAAAATCATGAGTAAGTATATGATAAGTGTCGGCATATGTCTATAATACTGCAGGATAACATGAAAATATGAATGCATGAATGTCTAAGCAATAAATATCATGTCTGTACTAATGTCAGAGAATAATCACAATATTATATCGGTCTAGTTGTTAACTGATTCTATCCATAAAAGACAATATGATCTAAAGTGTACGTGACATAGCAATTACCGATGATGATGTGTGTGAGCCGGCAAATAAGTGTGCGTGGAATATGCGCATCATCGGTAATGGTGCTGGTGTCCTAACAGGTAAGGTTTATACTGATTATAGCAACATATGTAAGAACATGCACCATGATGATTACAATATGAATGTAATACAGGTGTGCATTATCCACTCCTCCGCGATATACGAGTACAACTACCACTATGTGAGTCGAACATAAACTAGTGTCCATCTAATATCCTAAGGAACTAACCTAAGAAACTAGTCAATAAGAAACAAGCATCTACCTAAGGTCTGAACCAATATATCTAATAGTCGGCGATCCCGCCTCAATAGCGTCACGTACGTAGTACGGCTTCCTCGAATCAAGAGTGCGGATCAATCATCATATCTAAGCCTCGTACGGTAAAATCCATCGTACGGCATCCCAATATCGGAGTACGGGTCAAGTATCTCCTAGGTGTCTCATTATTCGTAATGTGTCATCATCAACACATCTCATGATCAAGGTGCTAAACTATAATCGCATACATCAATCATATATCATTGCCATCATGGAATAATCATTAGTTTATCCTCAGAAATATCATGTCACATGTATCATATTGTGATTAAGTCATACCGATATCTTATCGTCATCAAGTCACAAGCTACAGCCCAGGTACTATTTTAGCGTCCCATGTACCTCAATATCACCACCACCCTTCATAATTTATATATTCATGTTCATTATCTCATTCTCTAATGATCCGCTAATACTTTAATACGACTGTATAGTCAAGAATCACGGCATCAAGCCTAGTTATACTGTTTCATCATACCTCAGATATCATATCACATTAATGAATCCCATATACGTGTTGTATATATATACACACATATACGTATACTCCATGTCGAGTTTCAGTGTGTGCGTGTGTGTTTCTACCTGAAACCTAAGAACTTTTCCAAGGTACTCATCCCCTGATAAGGTTTTCCTAAATCAGTCTAGTTCAGCCTAGGGTTATTACTAGGGTCCTACGCGTTAAGTATCTAGGGTCACATCTGGTTTCCTAATGTCAATAAGTACTATTCCTATTCTACGTTGCGGGGGTGCTAAACGCCATCCACCCGACTTCCCCCCGTAGATATGCATCTACTCACCTGGTCCATGTCTGCCGACGACGGTGTCACCATCCTCCTCTTCATCGCCCGCAGTCCATTTGAAGGGTACCTAAACGCAAACATATAAATATCATCTTAAACCGAATCACATACAAAAGTCAAACGATACAAGGAACAAGCATAGGTTAAAACCTACACGCCAAAGAACCAAATATCGCTGATATCGGCGTACAAACTCCGATGGATCGAGATAAACATCAACAGATAACTCGTAGTTTTAAAACACATTACTTATATTGTAAAACATGATCAAATTCATCGAAACACTAAAATCGATCAAATCGTCCGTTTTCGAAAAACCCAAAAATGCCAATTTACCGTTTTTCATCAAAACTTGACATTTAAATGAAACCAAAGGTCATAAAACTCATTAAATAGCATAACTAGACTATACAAACTATTACTATATTTTTATTACACATATTTGTAGTAATTTGAAATTTCTAGTTTGCACCCTTTAACAATTTTCAACATTTTTCAAGAAAAATACCACAATTCCACCTCAAAACATGATTTTGCATAAATTAATGACTTAAACCACAATTTATGATGATAATGATATAATGAAACCATAATTATATTTTTAATCTCATTTATATAGGAATTTCTAAAATCTAGTTTACAAAATTAGCAATTTTTTTATCACAATTTATCAATTATCCATTGAAACTAGCAATCAAACTAAGTTTTTCTTTCCATTAACATGCTAACATTTCCACTAAAACTATAATCCAATGATAACAACCCAAATTAGAATTTTATATTAACCACAAACACATTTTGCAAAAACCTAGTTAACTAAATTCCTAATTTAAAACAATTTTAAATGAAAATTTTACAATTCAACAACCATGCAATATTTTCCAATTCTAAAAGTGTTAAACTAACTATTATAACCCTAAATAATTAACAAAAATCATAACTTGAATTTACAAACCCTAACTTGAATTTTAAAAAAAACATAGAATTAATTCATTAAATCTAATTAAGCTTAAATGAACATCTAAAACAATAAATCAAAAGAAAGAAATTATACCTCCCAAAATATGAAATCCAAACAAGAAATGAGCCTCCAAAATGCATGCCTTCCATCTCCAAATTTCATATAAAAATGAGCAAGGAATAAAGAGTATGAAATAAATAGGATTTTGTGGAATTTTAATGGAATTTTTGATGTATTTTTAATGAATTTTGAATAAAAATGAGGTGGTAAAAGGGGGGGCTGCCATGGGGGGTTTGTGGCCGGCCCTAGAGAGGTGAGGGAGAGAAAGAAGAGAGTGGGAAAAGTGTGTAGAAGTTTCAAGAGAAAGAACAACACTTAAGTCTTTTCATGGTTTATTTAATTAATTATTTATTTATTTACTATAGCAACTCAAGAAAGCTCTAGAAAATAGGAAAAATTTGCAAATAAATTTTGCATGATACACACTAATTTCTAATATGCCATGGTTCATTTTTACAAATTAAAACCATTTAAATTTGTAATTTACACTAATTTAGTGTAAAAATAAAGCTTATGTTAATATTTAAATTAATTAATTTAGGAAAAATATTTTATAAAACTAAAAATTTATAAGTGGATAAATAAACACCATTACTAGTAATTTCATAATTAAAATAGATATTTTAAAAATTATAATGAAAACAATCACGGTTTGGTTTTACGAAAAATACATTTTACTTTACCGAAAATCCTAAAATTCACTTAAACACTTTTATTCATTTAATTATTTATTTAATCATTTTTAACACGTTACAATCTTCCCCCCTTTTAGAAATTCAGTCCCCGAATTTAAATTAAAACTCCCATTCCAAATACTAAAACGTTTAGCAAAACATTCAAATCGTCGGGGCTCCGAAATCATCAATACATAACAAAAATCAACTCCGTCAAGCATGACGCAATAATCGGAGTTATGGCGAGAATAAAATTTCAAAACTCAATATGAAAACCATCATAATATACATCAATCTATAACTTATATATAGTTCGCATCCTAGTAAAATCGCCGAATCATCATAATAAAGAAGCATACAAAAACCCCTCTTGAAAATCGCCGTGCAATGCACGTGTCACGGCATAAGTAGCGGACGTTTATTAAAAAAATAACTACATATATATATATATATATATATCTTTTATTTAACATATACGTCCCGCTTGGTTACTAAATCAAATAATAATGATTATGAAAACATACTGCTCAAACTGAAATCAATCCCAATCACATCAATAAAATATCATGTGCGTCCGGTGCGCACTGAAATCGAAACCAAACACAGATACCACGAATACACACAACTGTTAGTGTATATGCCCTAGAGGCCATTACTGTATCATACTAGTTTGTATATTACTTAATGGATGCTTGGGATATTCACCTTGTATATACAATCTTGCTCAAAATAGTAGTATGCTACTTGGTTTGTTTCTACTTCAATGTGTACATGTGTTTATTTTTGTATATCGCCTATACACATTAGTAGAGCCCTTAAGATCTTTGCTTGATTACCAGCGATGTGATGGCCGTCACACTAGTGGGGCTGGGTAATCTATAAGCACATCCTTATGCCGGTCCCTGGTCGCAGGACTATCGAGACAGGGCATCGATACTCCGGAGTAGACCAGCGCATGCGCTTCTCATCCCAGTGTGGGAGACGGTCTGTCCCACAGTCGTCAGTACGTCGTACTTGAGATAGTATGCGGGTGCTCGTTAGGTTACGGGTACACTGGACAGGACTCGTCGGGAACTGACTAGTTGGTATTATACCTATCGTCAGTTATCAGTTCCCAGGTGACATGAGTACAGCTTAGTCCGCTGACTTGACACTGTCACTTCGCCTCGAGTGTGTTCCCACTGTACTTTGATCACTACCCTACCACGGCTCAAAGGAGTCGTGCAAACAGGTAGTGGTTGGGTGCAGTCCCGAAGCACTTGGAGGCAGTGACGGTTAGACAGGATTCGTCTCTCCCGGTATTGGGGGTTGACATCGCGCTGTGTCTAGGAGAGCCATTACACGAGTAGTCCCTGGCCAGGGTAAACGAGATATACTGGTAGGTTTCCAGTGTTATCTCAGGGTGTTTTGGGCTTCGCTCCGGCACGACTTGTACCGCTATTGGGGGACTGACGTTTACCGCCCCCTAGGCCCGCCATGCGATGTATCAGACGAACAGACCGGACTGTACGGAGAATGTCACACTCAGGCTCAGTAGGAGTTCAGATGGGTTTCGCCTCGTCGGTCTTCTTATCGGCATTACCTGGGGACCGTTACGCACAGCTAGTGCCGCTTGCGGTCTGTGGTTAAACCCACTGCCAGCGTAGTGTCGAGTCTTTAGAGTCCCACACAGAAAGCTTTTCGCCTTTAGGCAAAAGAGTAGAGGTCGCATGGTATTGCGACAGGCCGCATGGTTTTGCGACAGGGTTCGGTCACATCCGTGCACTTATGCACGTACAGTGTCCGGACAGTTTACACTAGCGGGCTTTGGTTTAAGCCAGATCCTAGTGTACCTTATGGGATTGGATTTATCCAGTTTGCATTCGTGTTCCTCGGAACGCGGATGCGGGTGTGTATGCACAGTTGACAGGGAGGCAGAGGCTGCGGATTCTCATTAGGGTTGTTGACAGTTGACCGTTGACTATTTGACTTTATGCTCAACCCTAATGAGAATATGATATGTGATTAACTATTATATTAATTAAGTATTATGGTGATATGGTTGTTGACTTGTTGACTTTTGTTGACTTGTTGACTTTGTTGACTTTGTTGACTTTTGTTGACTTGTTGACCGGTTGACTAGGCTTGACTAGTTGACCATCATGATAACCATGGTTATCATTTCATGCCAAAGACTTTTACTTGCTTGCTCATTTGAGTAAAATGAGTGCATGACATGATAAGGTTATGGTTGCTTCAAACCATCACATAAGACTTTTTTTTGATATGATGAGTTATGATCACTTTGGATTATGAGAGGGTGAAAGACAAAAGAGTTGCTCATTCATTCTTGCTCATTCTCTCTCTTGTTCTTGAGCTCTCCTCTTGCTCTCACCCTCAACCTCTTGCTCCCTCTCTTGATCTATGGTTCTCTTGTCTCATGAGTTGAGAATCAAGAACCATAGATAAAATCCCATTCTATTTCTTCTCTACTCATTCTAGTTCACTAGGTTTAGCAAACCAAGTGAACTAGTTTCTTCAAAGAACGAAGAAGGAGCTAAAGGTTGGAGCTTTCAAGTGGATCTATCTTCGGCGTACGGAGACAACGAGAAGGAGCCATCGAACCACCATCGGAGCTTGAAGACGAAGGAGTTCAAGTTTAGGTATAACCATCTCCATCCGAGTAGCTAACTCTCTTTAGCTAAGTATGCTAGTTTTAGTTTAGGTAAAGATCCCGACTTTGCTTAGTCCATGTTGCCCCTTGCGCTAAAAATTTGATTTTTATACCGTTTCCGCCTCCCCGTAAGAACCGGGGGTCGCAACGTGGACTTACAGTGGTATCAGAGCCTAACTAAACTTAAACTAGCTTGGTAGTAAAGTGTAACGAAGTTCGGAACCGAAAAAAATCCAAAAACCTAACTTTTGCAAAACCTGAGTTTCTGTTGAAATTTTTTCTGGTCAAAATGAAAAACTTTATACTCCTAAATTCGGCTCAGGGTTTTGTGTGAACACCCATGAAAAACGGTCCACTGTTTCCTTCAAACCGCCGCGCTTCCGCCGCACCAGGTAGGCATTTGCCGCGGAAGCGCCGCGCTTTGTCGTCTTCTCTGCATCTTTTTTCGTGCAGTGTGTGTCTGTGTTGGTTTTGGGATTTTTGAAATATATTATATGTGCCCAGATTTTCCAGAAAAGAAATTTCCTTTTGGGGTCCTATAATTCCGTATTTTTCCGAACTTCACTGCACTTTGACTATGATGGTTATATCTGTGATGTTTGCATGTATTGAACGTCGGCTAATCGCTATAAGTCGATTGGTCGGGGTTATACATGATCTGTAATGTGCTGGAATGTGTATATAAATATGTTGGATTGTCGCGGGTGAATAGCCGGGGGTTGTGAGACGAGAGTTTTCTTTTCTTGCAATTCATGTAAATTTGTAAATTGATGTAATAATTATTTGTATGGCCGCACAACCGGGTCGGGGTTGTAGCCGTCATTGTATAATTTCTTTTTACTGTTTTTGCTCCTAGGATAGACCCATGGAGGGGTGCACAAACTACCGGGTATGCCGAAGTGTCGAGTGGCCTACTCATGGAGATGAGGGAGGTTGCTACGCTTCGGGTACTTGGCGGGTAGTTTGCCGCACCCGTAGGGGTCTTGGGTTGGGTTTTGGCTATTCACCGCGACCGTGTAATCTGTTTTTGTTACAGGCTCGTACAAATTACAGATTCCTAGTATATCCAATGTATTTATCTGTGATCTGAAATGTTTATCATTGCAGTATATCTATATATGATATTATTTAGGCGTTGCTTATGTTTTACAGACGCGCTAGCCCAGCCCCCGCTCTGTCGTTAGTTAAGTAACCTAACGGGTAATGACGGGGCCCCGTGGCGAATGCGAATGGCATAAGCGTACGTCAAATTTTGGTTGTTTTCTGCAATGGTAGGATTAAATGATGGGACGCATTAAAAGAACTAATGCAAGAATATCACGCATTAAAAGAACTAATGCAAGATAATAAACCAAGTTAAAGTCGTTGGAACACTTTCGAAAAACCACTCGGTTCTTTTCAAAAACAACTTTTAAATGCGGAGCTTGAGCCACTCCTTTTAAAAGCTATCTCGTTCCATCGACCATATCAAGTTCACTACGTTCATGGTTTTGCCAAAACCATCCGTAGCCCTCCGTCGTTTCACATGAATAGTCAATAGTATTCAAGCTGTGTATGTTGGCCAAAGTCAAGGCACAGTGATTGGTAGCTATTGGGTGTTCATGTGTAGCATAGATAGATGCGTTGGTTTGGGACAGTCGTACTGCCATTTTGGCCAAAGTCAAGGGTAGGTACGGATGGATCCAAATTAACCTGGATAATGACGGGTAGAACTTGACATGTGACTTATGATATTTTGGCCAAAGTCAAGGTCATAAGAGCATGGGGCAAAAATCCACATCGGGAGTTTCATAAGTACTGAAACTTGCTAGATTTGCATACCATTTGGAGTATGATGATTCTGGTAGGATTCCTTCAGTTTCGTCACGCAATGATATTTGGATCCCGATCCTACTGTGAGTATATACTACTCCTCGGGAAATTTCTCACTTAACGATCAATGCTATAAACCTAGTAGGTGCCTAGAAAGGTGTTAGCGGGGCTACGCCCCCAGGGAAAAGAGGTTCTTTAATTAAGGAACTTCGCGAAAGCGTTGGAAAACCTCCCTCGAAGTACCGACACCGGCCTGGCTGAACGGTTAAGCAAGTATTGTACGGTGGGATTGATCCTGACTAATTCTTCCTTTATGGTTTGAGGAGGGATTCGAGAAACAGTGGGAGCCATCCTGTTTAGACAAACTAAAAACCACTCTAAACTTGCAAGAGCATCATGCTGAGTGTTTCTTCTTCTCTCTCCTAATTGCAGCGACCAATCAACATGACTGGACTTAAGTTACTCCTAGATAAAAACAAACTGACAGGGCCAAACTACAAAGATTGGCTCAGGAATGTCAAGATAGCAATCACTTATGACAAGCTGGGGTATCTTGTTACCACCAAAGCTCCCCCTGTCCCTGGTCCAACTTCCAGCGTCGCGGATAAGGAAATCCGTAAGACTTGGGAGATTGATAGCGCGAAGGCCAAATGCCTCCTGCTTGCCTCGATGGACAACGAACATCAGAGGAGGCATGAGAATATGGACATGGAGTCCATATTGCTCCATACAAAAGAACTGTATGGAGAGCAATCACGTATCGCAAGATACGAAGCGTCGAAAAAGTTATTTTCGACAAGAATGGCCGTCGGATCATCAGTAGCCGAGCACGTGCTAAAGATGATCGGCTACATTGAGGAGCTCGCTGACCTAGGGATCACATTGGAGAGTGAGCTATATACGGATATAGTTCTCCAGTCCCTTCCTTCCACTTACGCCCAGTTTATACTGAACTTCAACCTACAAGAAAAAGAGGTTGAACTATCAGAGCTCCTCAACATGCTGAGGAGCGCAGAGGGCACCCTACAGAAAGGTAGGGAAACATCCACTTTGTTTGTAGGAGGATCATCTTCTTCTAGGTCCAAGGCGAAAGCCAAGGGAAAGAAGAAGAAGGCCCCCGCCAAACCAAGGGGCGGTGTTAGTAAAGTGGATACGAAGGGAAAAGGTAAAGCAACAAAGATAGCGGGGAAGCTTGTGGATAAGGAAGAATGCTTCTATTGTCATAAGAAAGGACACTGGAAGAATGATTGCAGGGCCTGGAAGGCCAGAACACAGGAATTGAAGCAGGTTGCAGCTTCAGCTTCAGGTGTGTATGTTATTGAAAACTGTCTTTCAATAAACTCTACTTCCTGGGTATTGGATACCGGATCAGGATCTCATATCTGTAATTCTTTGCAGGCGTTGAGAAACCGTAGGGTTTTGAAGGCAGGTGATATGACCCTCAGAGTTGCAAACGGAGCTAGCATGGATGCTAAAGCCGTGGGGGACTATCACCTGGGAATGTCAGATGGACATGTTTTGGTTTTGCGTAATTGCTTTTTTGTACCCAACGTAACTTGTAATATCATTTCTGTATCTTTAGTTTCTAAAGAAGGTTATGAATTTGCGTTTGTAAGTAATGTTGTAAACATTCACCTTAATCAAGTTCTGATTGGGTCAGGTACATTGAGTAATGGTATATACGTGTTAAACCAACCACAGATTTTTAATGTCCAGAATACACACAAAAGAAAGTCTCCAGAAATAAATCAGACTTTCTTATGGAATTGTAGATTGGGTCACATCAATGAGAGAAGGTTGACTAAGTTGCATACAGAAGGATATTTGAATGCGTTCGAATATCAATCATATGCCACTTGTCAATCTTGTCTCAAAGGAAAGATGACAAAGACTCCGTTTACTGGACATGGAGTAAGAGCGAGCGAGCTCTTGGGACTCGTACACAGTGACGTGTGCGGTCCAATGTCTACACATGCCCGAAGCGGACATTCTTACTTCATTACTTTTACGGATGACTTCTCAAGGTACGGTTATGTCTTCTTAATGAAACATAAGTCCGAGGCCTTTGGAAAATTTCAGGAGTATAAGAATGAAGTAGAGAAACAGACCGGCAAAAGTATTAAGATTCTAAGATCGGATCGAGGTGGAGAATACTTAAGTGCCGAGTTCCTGGACTATTTAAAAGAGAACGGAATTCTCTCTTAGCTTACTCCTCCATACACCCCGCAACATAACGGTGTATCGGAGAGACGGAACCGCACCCTATTGGATATGGTGCGGTCCATGATGAGTAACGCTGAGTTACCGCGATCATTCTGGGGGTATGCGCTAGAATCAGCCGCATACCTTTTGAACCGAGTTCCCACTAAGACTGTGCCTACCATGCCATTTGAGATGTGGTGTGGGAAGAGACCCCATCTTAATCACATTAAGATATGGGGAAGTCCAGCTTTTGTCAAAAAGCAGCATGCGGACAAGCTCGAGGCACGCTCAGTACTGTGCAAGTTTGTGGGATATCCAAAGAATTCCAAGGGATATTTCTTCTACTGTGAAGAAGAACAAAAAGTTCTTGTTTCTCGTCATGCCCACTTTCTAGAACGCCAGTTCATAGAAAAAGAAATAAGTGGGAGCGCAGTAGAACTGGAAGAAATTCCAGAACCACAGACTGTTACTGAAAGCTTGGTGGAACCAGAGGGTTCAACAGAACAGGACATTCCTACGCCGCTCCGCAGGAGTAGTAGGCAGTCTCATCCGCCCGAGAGATACTACGGTTTTCTCATAGACGGGGATAGAGAGGATTGCATCATAGATTATGATGAGCCTACTAGCTTCCAGCAGGCCGTTCAGAGCGTTGACTCAGTGAAATGGCTGGATGCAATGCGGACCGAAATGGAGTCCATGTACACCAACAAGGTATGGACGTTGGACATTGCTCCAGACGGGGTAAAACCCGTAGGATGCAAGTGGATCTTCAAAAGGAAGATTGGTGTAGATGGACAGGTTGAGACCTATAAAGCTAGGCTGGTAGCAAAGGGTTTTCGTCAAAGACCTGGCTTGGACTACGACGAAACCTTTTCTCCAGTAGCCATGCTGAAATCCATTCGGATCCTTCTTGCCATTGCTGCCTTCCACGATTATGAGATCTGGCAAATGGATGTAAAGACAGCTTTTCTAAATGGAAATTTAGAGGAGTGTGTCTATATGGACCAGCCAGAGGGTTTCATTCAGAGTGGGAGCAGCGGAAAGGTGTGCAAGTTGCTTAAGTCCATCTATGGACTAAAGCAGGCATCGCGGAGTTGGAACATCTGCTTTGATGAGACGGTCAAAGAATTTGGCTTTATCAAAAATCCAGATGAACCATGCATCTATAGTAGATTTGTAGCGAGAACTGTAGTATTCCTCGTTTTATACGTGGATGACATTCTCTTAATAGGAAATGACATTCCTATGCTACAATCTGTCAAGGGGTTCTTGTCACACAGGTTCTCCATGAAAGACCTGGGTGATGCCTCATACATTCTGGGTATCCGGATCTACCGTGACAGATCCAAGAGGATATTAGGACTTTCACAGTCCAGGTACATCGACACCATACTGAAAAGGTTCAGTATGGAAGATTCCAAGCGCGGTAACCTACCGGCTTGTCACGGGATCACCCTCTCTAAAGAGATGTCTCCCAAGACTGATTTGGAGAGGGATCGCATGTCTATTATACCCTACGCTTCTGCGGTAGGCTCTATAATGTATGCGATGTTGTGTACCAGACCGGATGTAGCTTATGCACTGAGTGTGGTAAGCCGGTATCAGTCTAACCCTGGGGAGAAACACTGGATAGCGGTAAAGAACATTCTCAAGTACCTGAGAAGGACTAAGGAGATGTTCTTGGTGTATGGCGGAAAAGACCTCCAGATCGAGGCCTTTGCTGACTCCAGCTTCCAGAGTGACAAGGATGATTCCAAGTCCATGTCGGGTTTTGTCTTTACCCTCAATGGAGGGGCGGTGTGTTGGAAGAGTTCCAAACAGGAAACCGTTGCAGACTCGACGATGGAAGCGGAATACATCGCTGCATCTGATGCCGCAAAAGAAGCTGTCTGGATGAGAAAGTTCTTGAAAGAACTTCAGGTGGTTCCGTCCATTGTTGATCCAACACCTCTGTATTGCGACAACAACGGGGCTATAGCATTAGCGAAGGAACCCAGGTCCCATCAGAGATCCAGGCACATCTTGAGGCGGTATCACCTGATCAGGGAGATCGTGGATCGCCAGGAGATCGAGGTTCGGAGAGTCGCTTCAGAAGACAACACTGCAGATCCATTCACCAAGGCCTTGCCCCAGACTCAGTTCGAGCGGCTGATCGAGATGATAGGTCTTCGATACGCCAGTACATGGCCTTAGTGCAAGTGGGAGATTGTTAGTGTATATGCCCTAGAGGCCATTACTGTATCATACTAGTTTGTATATTACTTAATGGATGCTTGGGATATTCACCTTGTATATACAATCTTGCTCAAAATAGTAGTATGCTACTTGGTTTGTTTCTACTTCAATGTGTACATGTGTTTATTTTTGTATATCGCCTATACACATTAGTAGAGCCCTTAGGATCTTTGCTTGATTACCAGCGATGTGATGGCCGTCACACTAGTGGGGCTGGGTAATCTATAAGCACATCCTTATGCCGGTCCCTGGTCGCAGGACTATCGAGACAGGGCATCGATACTCCGGAGTAGACCAGCGCATGCGCTTCTCATCCCAGTGTGGGAGACGGTCTGTCCCACAGCCGTCAGTACGTAGTACTTGAGATAGTATGCGGGTGCTCGTTAGGTTACGGGTACACTGGACAGGACTCGTCGGGAACTGACTAGTTGGTATTATACCTATCGTCAGTTATCAGTTCCCAGGTGACATGAGTACAGCTTAGTCCGCTGACTTGACACTGTCACTTCGCCTCGAGTGTGTTCCTACTGTACTTTGATCACTACCCTACCACGGCTCAAAGGAGTCGTGCAAACAGGTAGTGGTTGGATGCAGTCCCGAAGCACTTGGAGGCAGTGACGGTTAGACAGGATTCGTCTCTCCCGGTATTGGGGGTTGACATCGCGCTGTGTCTAGGAGAGCCATTACACGAGTAGTCCCTGGCCAGGGCAAACGAGATATACTGGTAGGTTTCCAGTGTTATCTCAGGGTGTTTTGGGCTTCGCTCCGGCACGACTTGTACCGCTATTGGGGGACTGACGTTTACCGCCCCCTAGGCCCGCCATGCGATATATCAGACGAACAGACCGGACTGTACGGAGAATGTCACACTCAGGCTCAGTAGGAGTTCAGATGGGTTTCGCCTCGTCGGTTTTCTTATCGGCATTACCTGGGGACCGTTACGCACAGCTAGTGCCGCTTGCGGTCTGTGGTTAAACCCACTGCCAGCGTAGTGTCGAGTCTTTAGAGTCCCACACAGAAAGCTTTTCGCCTTTAGGCAAAAGAGTAGAGGTCGCATGGTATTGCGACAGGCCGCATGGTTTTGCGACAGGGTTCGGTCACATCCGTGCACTTATGCACGTACAGTGTCCGGACAGTTTACACTAGCGGGCTTTGGTTTAAGCCAGATCCTAGTGTACCTTATGGGATTGGATTTATCCAGTTTGCATTCGTGTTCCTCGGAACGCGGATGCGGGTGTGTATGCACAGTTGACAGGGAGGCAGAGGCTGCGGATTCTCATTAGGGTTGTTGACAGTTGACCGTTGACTATTTGACTTTATGCTCAACCCTAATGAGAATATGATATGTGATTAACTATTATATTAATTAAGTATTATGGTGATATGGTTGTTGACTTGTTGACTTTTGTTGACTTGTTGACTTTGTTGACTTTGTTGACTTTTGTTGACTTGTTGACCGGTTGACTAGGCTTGACTAGTTGACCATCATGATAACCATGGTTATCATTTCATGCCAAAGACTTTTACTTGCTTGCTCATTTGAGTAAAATGAGTGCATGACATGATAAGGTTATGGTTGCTTCAAACCATCACATAAGACTTTTTTTTGATATGATGAGTTATGATCACTTTGGATTATGAGAGGGTGAAAGACAAAAGAGTTGCTCATTCATTCTTGCTCATTCTCTCTCTTGTTCTTGAGCTCTCCTCTTGCTCTCACCCTCAACCTCTTGCTCCCTCTCTTGATCTATGGTTCTCTTGTCTCATGAGTTGAGAATCAAGAACCATAGATAAAATCCCATTCTATTTCTTCTCTACTCATTCTAGTTCACTAGGTTTAGCAAACCAAGTGAACTAGTTTCTTCAAAGAACGAAGAAGGAGCTAAAGGTTGGAGCTTTCAAGTAGATCTATCTTCGGCGTACGGAGACAACGAGAAGGAGCCATCGAACCACCATCGGAGCTTGAAGACGAAGGAGTTCAAGTTTAGGTATAACCATCTCCATCCGAGTAGCTAACTCTCTTTAGCTAAGTATGCTAGTTTTAGTTTAGGTAAAGATCCCGACTTTGCTTAGTCCATGTTGCCCCTTGCGCTAAAAATTTGATTTTTATACCGTTTCCGCCTCCCCGTAAGAACAGGGGGTCGCAACGTGGACTTACAACAACAACAAAACTAAGTGCAACGGGTGTGCACCAAAAACATCTGTCAAGTGCAACGGGCGTGCACGACTCAATATCAGGTGCATCTAATCTGCACAAAACCCCGATTTAGTGCATCTGGTGTGCACAAAATCGCATCAAGTGCGCCAAGTATGCGCAAGAATCCTAATCAGGTGCACATGGTGCACGAAAACATACATCGAATATCAAAATCGAAATCACAGCACGAAATGCATGAAAACTAGGTCGAAACATATGTCAAAATCATGTGTAACCCCTATTCACGAAATCAAATCAAAAATCTCAAAAAAAAATATATAAAACCAAATCAAGTGTACTGGGTGTGTACTAAACAACATCAATACAACTGATACATGAAACACAAATAGAATGTAATGAAGGTACACACATGAAATACCAATCGTAGAACAAGTCCTCAAAATACCAAAATCCAATCAACGAAAATATGAAATTCAAATCACTAAATCACAATCGTAAACACTATCGTCAATGTGTGCCTCTTTCCTCTGATGTCAATTGCTTCGAACTCGTTCTTTCATAGGTGTGCTGACTGCGCTACCAACGGCAATACTCATGTCTAGAGTCTCCCACATAGTCGATCCCCTCACTTGATATCCGGACTACATTAAACTTTTCGATCGATCCATCAAAATCCCATAATTCCCCGAGAGCTCAACACTCAAGTACAGTTTAAAAATATCCGGTACATACCCCAGCATCGATGATCCAGCCGTAGAAGGGCAAACCCAAGCCTCACTAATGGCACCGCGAACTGCCGTAAACCCTAAGGTTCAAGGGCGTTCTCGTGGTCATTATGTCGAGTTAGGGTCTCATTCTTCTAGAGGGTCCATCGAAATACCTGCATGTTCTTCCGAATACTTTAAACTTGGGAAAATGGTTTTCTGATAATCGTTCGAACCCTTTAACTTCATCCGGACGGTATGTGAATACCCTTTATCCGCACGCTAAGCAATGCTTCAATCCTCAAGAATAACCAATACTCTAATGGTTATCGCATTCGAGCCGCAGCTCCTTCTGCCAGTGCGCCCGTGGTAACAAAAACCACCCTCCGACATCGACGAAGATAGATCAAAGGAACGAATGAAATACGGTGCAAACAAATGTACATCCTAAGGCTCCTTAAGCAGAGTAGCGTATCGTAAATATGCCGCGGACCATACCCACGGTACGTTACTCTACCTAAATCGCCTACTCCATCAACCAAGGGTCACCTAGACTTATACAGGATTAAACCTAGCGCTCTGATACCAACTTTGTCACGACCCGAATGTACGGAACATGACCGGCACTTAGATTACGAAGCGTCTAGAGGTGCCACGTAATCTAAGTAAGCCGAAGCCCAGAAATCTAAACCATAAAAGAAGAAGAAGAGGAAAAAGAAAACAAGTTTAAAAGAATCAGCAAATTTTCTCAAAAATTTCGGCAGAGCCTCCTCTATAAAAACTGGCCCCCAAACGGGTACCATAAGTATAATATACATAAATAATAAAAAGCATCCCCAAACGGGAGCTAGCATCAACGCCAACAGGCGGAAACAACCACAACAAGCACAATAATATACAATGCCAAAAGGCGAGGCTCAAAACTCAAAAGAAAATAAAACCACCAGATCAGAATAATACATGCGCGACTCTAAGGTCGAAATAAAAGACTGGTCCAATAAACTTATCAAGTAATACAAATATGGTTGATGGAGCTTACTAGATACAAATGAATGAATAAAAGTACAATGGTGGTTCGGATACAAGTGAACCAACCTACCGTGCAAATCACCCTGAAAGAATAGATGTGCCAGCAAGCTGCCAGGGAAACCTGTACATCGAACCTGTAATAAAATTTCCCACAACGGGGGTGAGTTGCCAACTCGTGAGTAGAAGACATCTACGAAAAGAAATCGAATGCACGACGCTATCCTAGGTCATAATAATACACTACTATATCCCAAACATCTAGTAATAGCAGGGTAATACTACGTGTAAGTGCAGATACTCCGTGTTCGTGTCAGTGCCTCATATAATACTATGTTATATGAAATGAAATGCATGCACTATGAATGTAAAGTAACAAATCCTGAAATCCAGATATATATGTATAAGAACTCTTTAGCTGTTATCATAGTGAAATGTGTATAAGCATCTGAAATCTCAACAATGAAATCCATGGAAATCCGTGTCAAGCATCGACACAACACATGTAATCTCAAGTCTCAATATGTCGGGCTCCGTCAGTCCGGATCGGCCCATATTATCAAATCTCACGACAACGGTCGGTATCCTCCGGATATCCGCCGCGCCAGACATCACCGGTAGGTAGTCTTCCCCTGCCAGGCTCATCGTCTACAACTCGATCTTCTTACCCCGGGGTACCATACCGGGCCCACCATGTACCCGAGACGGTTCATCCACTCCTCGAATCGGGTCTCGAAATCCAACAGAAAACATGAAATCTCATGGTGGACGACACATACATAACGAGAAAACCGCATCTTATTTTAAAAAAGAGGGGAGGAGAGAGAGAGAGAAGGTTTTATAATTTCTTGCGGTTTTCCCCAAAAATCCAGAAATCTCATAGAAATCCAAATCTTAAAATCATGAGTAAGTATATGATAAGTGTCGGCATATGTCCATAATACTGCAGGATAACATGAAAATATGAATGCATGAATGTCTAAGCAATAAATATCATGTCTGTACTAATGTCAGAGAATAATCACAATATTATATCGGTCTAGTTGTTAACTGATTCTATCCATAAAAGACAATATGATCTAAAGTGTACGTGACATAGCAATTACCGATGATGATGTGTGTGAGCCGGCAAATAAGTGTGCGTGGAATATGCGCATCATCGGTAATGGTGCTGGTGTCCTAACAGGTAAGGTTTATACTGATTATAGCAACATATGTTAGAACACGCACCATGATGATTACAATATGAATGTAATACAGGTGTGCATTATCCACTCCTCCGCGATATACGAGTACAACTACCACTATGTGAGTCGAACATAAACTAGTGTCCATCTAATATCCTAAGGAACTAACCTAAGAAACTAGTCAATAAGAAACAAGCATCTACCTAAGTTCTGAACCAATATCTCTAATAGTCGGCGATCCCGCCTCAATAGCGTCACGTACGTAGTACGGCTTCCTCGAATCAAGAGTGCGGATCAATCATCATATCTAAGCCTCGTACGGTAAAATCCATCGTACGGCATCCCAATATCGGAGTACGGGTCAAGTATCTCCTAGGTGTCTCATTATTCGTAATGTGTCATCATTAACACATCTAATGATCAAGGTGCTAAACTATAATCGCATACATCAATCATATATCATTGCCATCATGGAATAATCATTAGTTTATCCTCAGAAATATCATGTCACATGTATCATATTGTGATTAAGTCATACCGATATCTTATCGTCATCAAGTCACAAGCTACAGCCCAGGTACTATTTTAGCGTCCCATGTACCTCAATATCACCACCACCCTTCATAATTTATATACTCATGTTCATTATCTCATTCTCTAATGATCCGCTAACACTTTAATACGACTGTATAGTCAAGAATCACGGCATCAAGCCCAGTTATACTGTTTCATCATACCTCAGATATCATATCACATCAATGAATCCCATATACGTGTTGTATATATATACACACATATACGTATACTCCAAGTCGAGTTTCAGTGTGTGCGTGTGTGTTTCTACCTGAAACCTAAGAACTTTTCCAAGGTACTCATCCCCTGATAAGGTTTTCCTAAATCAGTCTAGTTCAGCCTAGGGTTATTACTAGGGTCCTACGCGTTAAGTATCTAGGGTCACATCTGGTTTCCTAATGTCAATAAGTACTATTCCTATTCTACGTTGCGGGGGTGCTAAACGCCATCCACCCGACTTCCCCCGTAGATATGCATCTACTCACCTGGTCCATGTCTGCCGACGACGGTGTCGCCATCCTCCTCTTCATCGCCCGCAGTCCACTTGAAGGGTATCTAAACTC
Organism: Agapanthus africanus; assembly: GCA_030015575.1. Lineage (NCBI taxonomy): Eukaryota > Viridiplantae > Streptophyta > Magnoliopsida > Asparagales > Amaryllidaceae > Agapanthus > Agapanthus africanus. The sequence continues at coordinate 394,312,416 of CM057343.1, forward strand.
AAACATATAAATAGCATCGTAAACCGAATCATATACAAAAGTCAAACGATACAAGGAACAAGCATAGGTTAAAACCTACACGCAAAAGAACCAAATATCGCTCGATATCGGCGTACAAACTCCGATGGATCGAGATAAACATCAACAGATAACTCATAGTTTTAATACACATTACTTATATTGTAAAACATGATCAAATTCATCGAAACACTAAAATCGATCAAATCGTCCGTTTTCGAAAAACCCGATAATGCCAATTTACCGTTTTTCATCAAAACTTGACATTTAAATGAAACCAAAGGTCATAAAACTCATTAAATAGCATAACTAGACTATACAAACTATTACTATATTTTTATTACACATATTTGTAGTAATTTGAAATTTCTAGTTTGCACCCTTTAACAATTTTCAACATTTTTCAAGAAAAATACCACAATTCCACCTCAAAACATGATTTTGCATAAATTAATGACTTAAACCATAATTTATGATGATACTGATATAATGAAACCATAATTATATTTTTAATCTCATTTATATAGGAATTTCTAAAATCTAGTTTACAAAATTAGCAATTTTTTATCACAATTTATCAATTATCCATTGAAACTAGCAATCAAACTAAGTTTTTCTTTCCATTAACATGCTAACATTTCCACTAAAACTATAATCCAATGATAACAACCCAAATTAGAATTTTATATTAACCACAAACACATTTTGCGAAAACCTAGTTAACTAAATTCCTAATTTAAAACAATTTTAAATGAAAATTTTACAATTCAACAACCATGCAATATTTTCCAATTCTAAAAGTGTTAAACTAACTATTATAACCATAAATAATTAACAAAAATCATAACTTGAATTTACAAACCCTAACTTGAATTTTAAAAAAAACATAGAATTAATTCATTAAATCTAATTAAGCTTAAATGAACATCTAAAACAATAAATCAAAAGAAAGAAATTATACCTCCCAAAATATGAAATCCAAACAAGAAATGAGCCTCCAAAATTCATGCCTTCCATCTCCAAATTTCATATAAAAATGAGCAAGGAATAAAGAGTATGAAATAAATAGGATTTTGTGGAATTTTAATGGAATTTTTGATGTATTTTTAATGAATTTTGAATAAAAATGAGGTGGTAAAAGGGGTGGCTGCCATGGGGGGTTTGTGGCTGGCCCTAGAGAGGTGAGGGAGAGAAAGAAGAGAGTGGGAAAAGTGTGTAGAAGTTTCAAGAGAAAGAACAACACTTAAGTTTTTTCATGGTTTATTTAATTATTTATTTATTTATTTACTATAGCAACTCAAGAAAGCTCTAGAAAATAGGAAAAATTTGCAAATAAATTTTGCATGATACACACTAATTTCTAATATGCCATGGTTCATTTTTACAAATTAAAACCATTTAAATTTGTAATTTACACTAATTTAGTGTAAAAATAAAGCTTATGTTAATATTTAAATTAATTAATTTAGGAAAAATATTTTATTAAACTAAAAATTTATAAGTGGCTAAATAAACACCATTACTAGTAATTTCATAATTAAAATAGATATTTTAAAAATTATAATGAAAACAATCACGGTTTGGTTTTACGAAAAATACATTTTACTTTACCGAAAATCCTAAAATTCACTTAAACACTTTTATTCATTTAATTATTTATTTAATCATTTTTAACACGTTACAATCTTCCCCCCTTTTAGAAATTCGGTCTCCGAATTTAAATTAAAACTCCCCCTCCAAATACTAAAACGTTTAGCAAAACATTCAAATCGTCGGGGCTCCGAAATCATCAATACATAACAAAAATCAACTCCGTCAAGCATGACGCAATAATCGGAGTTATGGCGAGAATAAAATTTCAAAACTCAATATGAAAACCATCATAATATATATCAATCTATAACTTATATATAGTTCGCATCCTAGTAAAATCGTCGAATCATCATAATAAAGAAGCATACAAAAACCCCCTCTTGAAAATCGCCGTGCAATGCACGTGTCACGGCATAAGTAGCGGACGCTTATTAAAAAAAATAACTACATATATATATATATATCTTTTATTTAACATATACGTCCCGCTTGGTTACTAAATCAAATAATAATGATTATGAAAACATACTGCTCAAACTGAAATCAATCCCAATCACATCAATAAAATATCATGTGCGTCCGGTGCGCACTGAAATCGAAACCAAACACAGATACCATGAATACACACAACAACAAAACTAAGTGCAACAGGTGTGCACCAAAAACATCTGTCAAGTGCAACGGGCGTGCACGACTCAATATCAGGTGCATCTAATCTGCACAAAACCCCGATTTAGTGCATCTGGTGTGCACAAAATCGCATCAAGTGCGCCAAGTATGCACAAGAATCCTAATCAGGTGCACATGGTACACGAAAACATACATCGAATATCAAAATCGAAATCACAGCATGAAATGCATGAAAACTAGGTCGAAACATATGTCAAAATCATGTGTAACCCCTATGCACGAAATCAAATCAAAAATCTCAAAAAAAAATATATAAAACTAAATCAAGTGTACTGGGTGTGTACTAAACAACATCAATACAACTGATACATGAAACACAAATAGAATGTAATGAAGGTACACACATGAAATACCAATCGTAGAACAAAATCCTCAAAATACCAAAATCCAATCAACGAAAATATGAAATTCAAATCACTAAATCACAATCGTAAACACTATCGTCAATGTGTGCCTCTTTCCTCTGATGTCAATTGCTTCGAACTCGTTCTTTCATAGGTGTGCTGACTGCGCTACCAACGGCAATACTCATGTCTAGAGTCTCCCACATAGTCGATCCCTTCACTTGATATCCGGACTACATTAAACTTTTCGATCGATCCATCAAAATCCCATAATTCCCCGAGAGCTCAACACTCTAGTACAGTTTAAAAATATCCGGTACATACCCCAGCATCGATGATCCAGCCGTAGAAGGGCAAACCCAAGCCTCACTAATGGCACCACGGAACTGCCGTAAACCCTAAGGTTCAAGGGCGTTCTCGTGGTCATTATGTCGAGTTAGGGTTTCATTCTTCTAGAGGGTCCATCGAAATACCTGCATGTTCTTCCAATACTTTAAACTTGGGAAAATGGTTTTCTGATAATCGTTCGAACACTTTAACTTCATCCGGACGGCATGTGAATACCCTTTATCCGCACGCTAAGCAATGCTTCAATCCTCAAGAATAACCAATACTCTAATGGTTATCACATTCGAGCCGCAGCTCCTTCTGCCAGTGCGCCCATGGTAACAAAAACCACCCTCCGACATCGACGAAGATAGATCAAAGGAACGAATGAAATACGGTGCAAACAAATGTACATCCTAAGGCTCCTTAAGCAGAGTAGCGTATCGTAAATATGCCGCGGACCATACCCACGGTATGTTACTCTACCTAAATCGCCTACTCCATCAACCAAGGGTCACCTAGACTTATACAGGGTTAAACCTAGCGCTCTGATACCAACTTTGTCACGACCCGAATGTACGGAACATGACCGGCACTTAGATTACGAAGCGTCTAGAGGCGCCACGTAACCTAAGTAAGCCGAAGCCCAGAAATCTAAACCATAAAATAAGAAGAAAAGGAAAAAGAAAACAAGTTTAAAAGAATCAGCAAATTTTCTCAAAAATTTCGGCAGAGCCTCCTCTATAAAAACTGGCCCCCAAACGGGTACCACAAGTATAATATACATAAATAATAAAAAGCATCCCCAAACGGGAGCTGGCATCAACGCCAACAGGCGGAAACAACCACAACAAGCACAATAATATACAACGCCAAAAGGCGAGGCTCAAAACTCAAAAGAAAATAAAACCACCAGATCAGAATAATACATGCGCGACTCTAAGGTCGAAATAAAAGACTGGTCCAATAAACTTATCAAGTAATACAAATATGGTTGATGGAGCTTACTAGATACAAATGAATGAATAAAAGTACAATGGTGGTTCGGATACAAGTGAACCAACCTACCGTGCAAATCACCCTGAAAGAATAGATGTGCCAGCAAGCTGCCAGGGAAACCTGTACATCGAACCTGTAATAAAATTTGCCACAACGGGGGTGAGTTGCCAACTCGTGAGTAGAAGACATCTACGAAAAGAAATCGAATGCACGACGCTATCCTAGGTCATAATAATACACTAATATATCCCAAATATCTAGTAATAGCAGGGTAATACTACGTGTAAGTGCAGATACTCCGTGTTCGTGTCAGTGCCTCATATAATACTATGTCATATGAAATGAAATGCATGCACTATGAATGTAAAGTAACAAATCCTGAAATCCAGATATATATGTATAAGAACTCTTTAGCTGTTAACATAGTAAAGTGTGTATAAGCATCTGAAATCTCAACAATGAAATCCATGGAAATCCGTGTCAAGCATCGACACAACACATGTAATCTCAAGTCTCAATATGTCGGGCTCCGTCAGTCCGGATCGGCCCATATCATCAAATCTCACGACAACGGTCGGTATCCTCCGGATATCCGCCGCGCCAGACATCACCGGTAGGTAGTCTTCCCCTGCCAGGCTCATCGTTTACAACTCGATCTTCTTGCCCCGGGGTACCATACCGGGCCCACCATGTACCCGAGACGGTTCATCCACTCCTCGAATCGGGTCTCAAAATCCAACAGAAAACATGAAATCTCATGGTGGACGACACATACATAACGAGAAAACCGCATCTTATTTTAAAAAAGAGGGGAGGAGAGAGAGAGAGAAGGTTTTATAATTTCTTGCGGTTTTCCCCAAAAATCCAGAAATCTCATAGAAATCCAAATCTTAAAATCATGAGTAAGTATATGATAAGTGTCGGCATATGTCCATAATACTGCAGGATAACATGAAAATATGAATGCATGAATGTCTAAGCAATAAATATCATGTCTGTACTAATGTCAGAGAATAATCACAATATTATATCGGTCTAGTTGTTAACTGATTCTATCCATAAAAGACAATATGATCTAAAGTGTACGTGACATAGCAATTACCGATGATGATGTGTGTGAGCCGGCAAATAAGTGTGCGTGGAATATGCGCATCATCGGTAATGGTGCTGGTGTCCTAACAGGTAAGGTTTATACTGATTATAGCAACATATGTAAGAACATGCACCATGATGATTACAATATGAATGTAATACAGGTGTGCATTATCCACTCCTCCGCGATATACGAGTACAACTACCACTATGTGAGTCGAACATAAACTAGTGTCCATCTAATATCCTAAGGAACTAACCTAAGAAACTAGTCAATAAGAAACAAGCATCTACCTAAGGTCTGAACCAATATCTCTAATAGTCGGCGATCCCGCCTCAATAGCGTCACGTACGTAGTACGGCTTCCTCGAATCAAGAGTGCGGATCAATCATCATATCTAAGCCTCGTACGGTAAAATCCATCGTACGACATCCCAATATCGGAGTACGGGTCAAGTATCTCCTAGGTGTCTCATTATTCGTAATGTGTCATCATCAACACATCTCATGATCAAGGTGCTAAACTATAATCGCATACATCAATCATATATCATTGCCATCATGGAATAATCATTAGTTTATCCTCAGAAATATCATGTCACATGTATCATATTGTGATTAAGTCATACCGATATCTTATCGTCATCAAGTCACAAGCTACAGCCCAGGTACTATTTTAGCGTCCCATGTACCTCAATATCACCACCACCCTTCATAATTTATATACTCATGTTCATTATCTCATTCTCTAATGATCCGCTAACACTTTAATACGACTGTATAGTCAAGAATCACGGCATCAAGCCCAGTTATACTGTTTCATCATACCTCAGATATCATATCACATCAATGAATCCCATATACGTGTTGTATATATACACACACATATACGTATACTCCATGTCGAGTTTCAGTGTGTGCGTTTGTGTTTCTACCTGAAACTTAAGAACTTTTCCAAGGTACTCATCCCGTGATAAGGTTTTCCTAAATCAGTCTAGTTCAGCCTAGGGTTATTACTAGGGTCCTACGCGTTAAGTATCTAGGGTCACATCTGGTTTCCTAATGTCAATAAGTACTATTCCTATTCTACGTTGCGGGGGTGCTAAACGCCATCCACCCGACTTCCCCCCGTAGATATGCATCTACTCACCTGGTCCATGTCTGCCGACGACGGTGTCGCCATCCTCCTCTTCATCGCCCGCAGTCCACTTGAAGGGTACCTAAACGCAAACATATAAATAGCATCTTAAACCGAATCACACACAAAAGTCAAACGATACAAGGAACAAGCATAGGTTAAAACCTACACGCAAAAGAACCAAATATCGCTCGATATCGGCGTACAAACTCCGATGGATCGAGATAAACATCAACAGATAACTCGTAGTTTTAAAACACATTACTTATATTGTAAAACATGATCAAATTCATCGAAACACTAAAATCGATCAAATCGTCCGTTTTCGAAAAACCCGAAAATGCCAATTTACCGTTTTTCATCAAAACTTGACATTTAAATGAAACCAAAGGTCATAAAACTCATTAAATATCATAACTAGACTATACAAACTATTACTATATTTTTATTACACATATTTGTAGTAATTTGAAATTTCTAGTTTGCACCCTTTAACAATTTTCAACATTTTTCAAGAAAAATACCACAATTCCACCTCAAAACATGATTTTGCATAAATTAATGACTTAAACCACAATTTATGATGATAATGATATAATGAAACCATAATTATATTTTTAATCTCATTTATATAGGAATTTCTAAAATCTAATTTACAAAATTAGCAATTTTTTTTATCACAATTTATCAATTATCCATTGAAACTAGCAATCAAACTAAGTTTTTCTTTCCATTAACATGCTAACATTTCCACTAAAACTATAATCCAATGATAACAACCCAAATTAGAATTTTATATTAACCACAAACACATTTTGCAAAAACCTAGTTAACTAAATTCCTAATTTAAAACAATTTTAAATGAAAATTTTACAATTCAACAACCATGCAATATTTTCCAATTCTAAAAATGTTAAACTAACTATTATAACCCTAAATAATTAACAAAAACCATAACTTGAATTTACAAACCCTAACTTGAATTTTTAAAAAAACATAGAATTAATTCATTAAATCTAATTAAGCTTAAATGAACATCTAAAACAATAAATCAAAAGAAAGAAATTATACCTCCCAAAATATGAAATCCAAACAAGAAATGAGCCTCCAAAATGCATGCCTTCCATCTCCAAATTTCATATAAAAATGAGCAAGGAATAAAGAGTATGAAATAAATAGGATTTTGTGGAATTTTAATGGAATTTTTGATGTATTTTTAATGAATTTTGAATAAAAATGAGGTGGTAAAAGGGGGGGCTGCCATGGGGGGTTTGTGGCCGGCCCTAGAGAGGTGAGGGAGAGAAAGAAGAGAGTGGGAAAAGTGTGTAGAAGTTTCAAGAGAAAGAACAACACTTAAGTCTTTTCATGGTTTATTTAATTATTTATTTATTTATTTACTATAGCAACTCAAGAAAGCTCTAGAAAATAGGAAAAATTTGCAAATAAATTTTGCATGATACACACTAATTTCTAATATGCCATGGTTCATTTTTACAAATTAAAACCATTTAAATTTGTAATTTACACTAATTTAGTGTAAAAATAAAGCTTATGTTAATATTTAAATTAATTAATTTAGGAAAAATATTTTATTAAACTAAAAATTTATAAGTGGCTAAATAAACACCATTACTAGTAATTTCATAATTAAAATAGATATTTTAAAAATTATAATGAAAACAATCACGGTTTGGTTTTACGAAAAATACATTTTACTTTACCGAAAATCCTAAAATTCACTTAAACACTTTTATTCATTTAATTATTTATTTAATCATTTTTAACACGTTACAATCTTCCCCCCTTTTAGAAATTCGGTCCCCGAATTTAAATTAAAACTCCCCCTCCAAATACTAAAACGTTTAGCAAAACATTCAAATCGTCGGGGCTCCGAAATCATCAATACATAACAAAAATCAACTCCGTCAAGCATGACGCAATAATCGGAGTTATGGCGAGAATAAAATTTCAAAACTCAATATGAAAACCATCATAATATACATCAATCTATAACTTATATATAGTTCGCATCCTAGTAAAATCGCCGAATCATCATAATAAAGAAGCATACAAAAACCCCTCTTGAAAATCGCCGTGCAATGCACGTGTCACGGCATAAGTAGCGGACGTTTATTAAAAAAAATTACTACATATATATATATATATATCTTTTATTTAACATATACGTCCCGCTTGGTTACTAAATCAAATAATAATGATTATGAAAACATACTGCTCAAACTGAAATCAATCCCAATCACATCAATAAAATATCATGTGCGTCCGGTGCGCACTGAAATCAAAACCAAACACAGATACCACGAATACACACAACAACAAAACTAAGTGCAACAGGTGTGCACCAAAAATATCTGTCAAGTGCAACGGGCGTGCACGACTCAATATCAGGTGCATCTAATCTGCACAAAACCCCGATTTAGTGCATCTGGTGTGCACAAAATCGCATCAAGTGCGCCAAGTATGCGCAAGAATCCTAATCAGGTGCACATGGTGTACGAAAACATACATCGAATATCAAAATCGAAATCACAGCACGAAATGCATGAAAACTAGGTCGAAACATATGTCAAAATCATGTGTAACCTCTATGCACGAAATCAAATCAAAAATCTCAAAAAAAAAATATAAAACCAAATCAAATGTACTGGGTGTGTACTAAAAAACATAAATACAACTGATACATGAAACACAAATAGAATGTAATGAAGGTACACACATGAAATACCAATCGTAGAACAAAGTCCTCAAAATACCAAAATCCAATCAACGAAAATATGAAATTCAAATCACTAAATCACAATCGTAAACACTATCGTCAATGTGTACCTCTTTCCTCTGATGTCAATTGCTTCGAACTCGTTCTTTCATAGGTGTGCTGACTGCGCTACCAACGGCAATACTCATGTCTAGAGTCTCCCACATAGTCGATCCCTTCACTTGATATCCGGACTACATTAAACTTTTCGATCGATCCATCAAAATCCCATAATTCCCCGAGAGCTCAACACTCAAGTACAGTTTAAAAATATCCGGTACATACCCCAGCATCGATGATCCAGCCGTAGAAGGGCAAACCCAAGCCTCACTAATGGCACCGCGGAACTGCCGTAAACCCTAAGGTTCAAGGGCGTTCTCGTGGTCATTATGTCGAGTTAGGGTTTCATTCTTCTAGAGGGTCCATCGAAATACCTGCATGTTCTTCCGAATACTTTAAACTTGGGAAAATGGTTTTCTGATAATCGTTCGAACCCTTTAACTTCATCCGGACGGCATGTGAATACCCTTTATCCGCATGCTAAGCAATGCTTCAATCCTCAAGAATAACCAATACTCTAATGGTTATCGCATTCGAGCCGCAGCTCCTTCTGCCAGTGCGCCCGTGGTAAAAAAAACCATCCTCCTACATCGACGAAGATAGATCAAAGGAATGAATGAAATACGGTGCAAACAAATGTACATCCTAAGGCTCCTTAAGCAGAGTAGCGTATCGTAAATATGCCGCGGACCATACCCACGGTACGTTACTCTACCTAAATCACTTACTCCATCAACCAAGGGTCACCTAGACTTATACAGGGTTAAACCTAGCGCTCTGATACCAACTTTGTCACGACCCGAATGTACGGAACATGACCGGCACTTAGATTACGAAGCGTCTAGAGGCGCCACGTAACCTAAGTAAGCCGAAGCCCAGAAATCTAAACCATAAAAGAAGAAGAAGAGGAAAAAGAAAACAAGTTTAAAAGAATCAGCAAATTTTCTCAAAAATTTCGGCAGAGCCTCCTCTATAAAAACTGGCCCCCAAACGGGTACCACAAGTATAATATACATAAATAATAAAAAGCATCCCCAAACGGGAGCTAGCATCAACGCCAACAGGCGGAAACAACCACAACAAGCACAATAATATACAACGCCAAAAGGCGAGGCTCAAAACTCAAAAGAAAATAAAACCACCAGATCAGAATAATACATGCGCGACTCTAAGGTCGAAATAAAAGACTGGTCCAATAAACTTATCAAGTAATACAAATATGGTTGATGGAGCTTACTAGATACAAATGAATGAATAAAAGTACAATGGTGGTTCGGATACAAGTGAACCAACCTACCGTGCAAATCACCCTGAAAGAATAGATGTGCCAGCAAGCTGCCAGGGAAACCTGTACATCGAACCTGTAATAAAATTTGCCACAACGGGGGTAAGTTGCCAACTCGTGAGTAGAAGATATCTACGAAAAGAAATCGAATGTACGACGCTATCCTAGGTCATAATAATACACTACTATATCCCAAACATCTAGTAATAGCAGGGTAATACTACGTGTAAGTGCAGATACTCCGTGTTCGTGTTAGTGCCTCATATAATACTATGTCATATGAAATGAAATGCATGCACTATGAATGTAAAGTAACAAATCCTGAAATCCAGATATATATGTATAAGAACTTTTTAGCTGTTATCATAGTAAAGTGTGTATAAGCATCTGAAATCTCAACAATGAAATCCATGGAAATCCGTGTCAAGCATCGACACAACACATGTAATCTCAAGTCTCAATATGTCGGGCTCCGTCAGTCCGGATCGGCCCATATCATCAAATCTCACGACAACGGTCGGTATCCTCCGGATATCCGCCGCGCCAGACATCACCGGTAGGTAGTCTTCCCCTGCCAGGCTCATCGTCTACAACTCGATCTTCTTGCCCCGGGGTACCATACCGGGCCCACCATGTACCCGAGACGGTTCATCCACTCCTCGAATCGGGTCTCGAAATCCAACAGAAAACATGAAATCTCATGGTGGACGACACATACATCACGAGAAAACCGCATCTTATTTTAAAAAAGAGGGGAGGGGAGAGAGAGAGAAGGTTTTATAATTTTTTGCGGTTTTCCCCAAAAATCCAGAAATCTCATGGAAATCCAAATCTTAAAATCATGAGTAAGTATATGATAAGTGTCGGCATATGTCTATAATACTGCAGGATAACATGAAAATATGAATGCATGAATGTCTAAGCAATAAATATCATGTCTGTACTAATGTCAGAGAATAATCACAATATTATATCGGTCTAGTTGTTAACTGATTCTATCCATAAAAGACAATATGATCTAAAGTGTACGTGACATAGCAATTACCGATGATGATGTGTGTGAGCCGGCAAATAAGTGTGCGTGGAATATGCGCATCATCGGTAATGGTGCTGGTGTCCTAACAGGTAAGGTTTATACTGATTATAGCAACATATGTAAGAACATGCACCATGATGATTACAATATGAATGTAATACAGGTGTGCATTATCCACTCCTCCGCGATATACGAGTACAACTACCACTATGTGAGTCGAACATAAACTAGTGTCCATCTAATATCCTAAGGAACTAACCTAAGAAACTAGTCAATAAGAAACAAGCATCTACCTAAGGTCTGAACCAATATCTCTAATAGTCGGCGATCCCGCCTCAATAGCGTCATGTACGTAGTACGGCTTCCTCGAATCAAGAGTGCGGATCAATCATCATTTCTAAGCCTCGTACGGTAAAATCCATCGTACGGCATCCCAATATCGGAGTACGGGTCAAGTATCTCCTAGGTGTCTCATTATTCGTAATGTGTCATCATCAACACATCTCATGATCAAGGTGCTAAACTATAATCTCATACATCAATCATATATCATTGCCATCATGGAATAATCATTAGTTTATCCTCAGAAATATCATGTCACATGTATCATATTGTGATTAAGTCATACCGATATCTTATCGTCATCAAGTCACAAGCTACAGCCCAGGTACTATTTTAGCGTCCCATGTACCTCAATATCACCACCACCCTTCATAATTTATATATTCATGTTCATTATCTCATTCTCTAATGATCCGCTAACACTTTAATACGACTGTATAGTCAAGAATCACGGCATCAAGCCCAGTTATACTGTTTCATCATACCTCAGATATCATATCATATCAATGAATCCCATATACGTGTTGTATATATATACACACATATACGTATACTCCATGTCGAGTTTCAGTGTGTGCGTGTGTGTTTCTACCTGAAACCTAAGAACTTTTCCAAGGTACTCATCCCCTGATAAGGTTTTCCTAAATCAGTCTAGTTCAGCCTAGGGTTATTACTAGGGTCCTACGCGTTAAGTATCTAGGGTCACATCTGGTTTCCTAATGTCAATAAGTACTATTCCTATTCTACGTTGCGGGGGTGCTAAACGCCATCCACCCGACTTCCTCCCGTAGATATGCATCTACTCACCTGGTCCATGTCTGCCGACGACGGTGTCGCCATCCTCCTCTTCATCGCCCGCAGTCCACTTGAAGGGTACCTAAACGCAAACATATAAATAGCATCGTAAACCGAATCACATACAAAAGTCAAACGATACAAGGAACAAGCATAGGTTAAAACCTACACGCAAAAGAACCAAATATCGCTCGATATCGGCGTACAAACTCCGATGGATCGAGATAAACATCAACAGATAACTCGTAGTTTTAAAACACATTACTTATATTGTAAAACATGATCAAATTCATCGAAACACTAAAATCGATCAAATCGTCCGTTTTCGAAAAACCCGAAAATGCCAATTTACCGTTTTTCATCAAAACTTGACATTTAAATGAAACCAAAGGTCATAAAACTCATTAAATATCATAACTAGACTATACAAACTATTACTATATTTTTATTACACATATTTGTAGTAATTTGAAATTTCTAGTTTGCACCCTTTAACAATTTTCAACATTTTTCAAGAAAAATACCACAATTCCACCTCAAAACATGATTTTGCATAAATTAATGACTTAAACCACAATTTATGATGATAATGATATAATGAAACCATAATTATATTTTTAATCTCATTTATATAGGAATTTCTAAAATCTAGTTTACAAAATTAGCAATTTTTTTATCACAATTTATCAATTATCCATTGAAACTAGCAATCAAACTAAGTTTTTCTTTCCATTAACATGCTAACATTTCCACTAAAACTATAATCCAATGATAACAACCCAAATTAGAATTTTATATTAACCACAAACACATTTTGCAAAAACCTAGTTAACTAAATTCCTAATTTAAAACAATTTTAAATGAAAATTTTACAATTCAACAACCATGCAATATTTTCCAATTCTAAAATTGTTAAACTAACTATTATAACCCTAAATAATTAACAAAAATCATAACTTGAATTTACAAACCCTAACTTGAATTTTAAAAAAAACATAGAATTAATTCATTAAATCTAATTAAGCTTAAATGAACATCTAAAACAATAAATCAAAAGAAAGAAATTATACCTCCCAAAATATGAAATCCAAACAAGAAATGAGCCTCCAAAATGCATGCCTTCCATCTCCAAATTTCATATAAAAATGAGCAAGGAATAAAGAGTATGAAATAAATAGGATTTTGTGGAATTTTAATGGAATTTTTGATGTATTTTTAATGAATTTTGAATAAAAATGAGGTGGTAAAAGGGGGGCTGCCATGGGGGGTTTGTGGCCGGCCCTAGAGAGGTGAGGGAGAGAAAGAAGAGAGTGGGAAAAGTGTGTAGAAGTTTCAAGAGAAAGAACAACACTTAAGTCTTTTCATGGTTTATTTAATTATTTATTTATTTATTTACTATAGCAACTCAAGAAAGCTCTAGAAAATAGGAAAAATTTGCAAATAAATTTTGCATGATACACACTAATTTCTAATATGCCATGGTTCATTTTTACAAATTAAAACCATTTAAATTTGTAATTTACACTAATTTAGTGTAAAAATAAAGCTTATGTTAATATTTAAATTAATTAATTTAGGAAAAATATTTTATTAAACTAAAAATTTATAAGTGGCTAAATAAACACCATTACTAGTAATTTCATAATTTAAATAGATATTTTAAAAATTATAATGAAAACAATCACGGTTTGGTTTTACGAAAAATACATTTTACTTTACCGAAAATCCTAAAATTCATTTAAACACTTTTATTCATTTAATTATTTATTTAATCATTTTTAACTTGTTACATTTGCCTTGGCGGAATGTTCTCGGTTTAGTCAATCTTTCGTATGAGCATGTCATCTTTGCTTTGTAAACCTCCTAGTTTTGCCGCGCCATGAGACGAGTTTCATCGAGGGCGTCGAGCTCCTCAAGCCGAAGATGAGCATTCTCTTCATCTGTTAGTTCGTAATGAACCACCACTCGTAGAGACGGTTGTTGGAGATAGCGCCCTCAGAGTCAATTATTGGATCACAGGCACGTGATTGCAATGATTGATGGAGGACCTATGCCGGTAAGACAGTCTTACTCAAGATGATAGTATGCTATCTGGTTTATCTTTATCATCGTGTACTGCTTTAGATGACCTTACAGGTCACTATTGCACGTTGATAGAGCCCCTAGGATTCTTGCTTGACTGCCAGTAGTATGAGGGCGATCATATACGTGGGAGCTGGGGTCTATAAGTACATCCTTAAAAGGTCCCTAGTCGTGGGAGTTTCGAGACAGGGCATCGATACTCCAGAGTAGACTAGTGTATACAGTTGAGACCCCGACGAAGGGCGGTGGCCGGTCTCACAAGCCACTGGTGTCAGTTGGTTCACCTAAGATGTATACAGGTGCTCATTGGGGTATGAGTACACCGGACAGGACTCACCGGGAACCTGCTAGTTGGTTTATACCTGACGTCAGATAGCAGTTCCCTGGTGACATGTGTACAGGTTAGTTCATCGACCTGAGATCGTTATTTATCTCGTGTGAGTTCACACTGTACTTTGATTACTATCCTACCACGCTCAAAGGAGACGTGCAAACAGGTTTTAGTTGGGTACAGTCCCGAGCCACATGGAGGCAGTGAGCGGATCTTCAGGGGTTCGTCTCTCCCGGTATTGGGGATGAGGTCGCGCTGTGTCTAGGAGAGACATTACACGAAGTCCTTGGCCAAGGCAGGAGATTTACTGGTAGGTATTCCAGTAGTATCTCAGGGTGTTCTGGGCTACACTCCGACACGACTTGTACCGCTTTTGGGGGTCTGACTTTCACCAACCCTCTAGGCCCGCCATGAGATGCTCATAGACGAACGGACCGGACTGTACAGATATTGTCACTGACAGGCTCAGTAGGGTGTCAGAATGAGTTCGCTCATCGACGTCCCTTTTGGTCAATACCTGGTAGCCCGTCACGTATGGCTAATACCTTTGACGTGCTAGTGGTTAAATCCACAGCCAAAGTATTGACGAGTCTTTAGAGTCCCTCACAGACCGTTTTCTCAAGTTTCGGGCGAAACGCTGTAGAGGCCGTATGGAGATATGGCAGGGTTCGATCATATACGTGTGGTATTGCACGGATCATGATCGGACGGATAATACTAGCGGGCTTTGGTTTAAGCCGGATCCTAGTATTGTACAGTGTAGATTTTGTCTCTTTGCATTTGTATTCGGTCGGAATTCAAATGCTGGTATGTATATACAGTCGCGGGATTTTCCTGTAATTTATTACGGGATCAGTTTTCTGAAGTTGCCAGTTTGCATTCCGTTTCGGCCAGTTTTCCTTTGTTCCTTCACGGCCTGACTTTTGTGATAGGAGGGGCTAATTTGCATATTTGCAAATTAGCATTGTGGAGGGGGGAGGGGTTATTTGTATATGAGAGATTATGATGGGTAAAGCATCTTTGCTTTTTCATTCATGATGGTTTTCATTTATGAGATTGGATTTGTGTTGATGGTGGTGTGACCCTTTTACCTCATTATCTTCATATTCTCTTATGGTCACCTTCCTACTCTCTTGTGCTCACCCCTTGCATTTTTCCCACTCCCATTTTCTTTAGAGAGGCCGGCCACATTCATGAGGGAGAAGGAGAGAGATTCATTTTTGATGATGGGAAAAATATTCATCACATTTTTAGCTTGCTACAAAGTTCCTCACCTTCCAAAAGTTCATTTCTCCACATCATGGTAACTTCATACCCCTTGAGACAAACATTACTACACTTAGCCTACAGCATCCTTGGGCACGTCGGCTCGCCAACTTCGTGCCCGAGTTGCCTCGGTCCGGAGGTGGGAGCCCGTAAAAGAACCCGTCGATGTGGTGCCCGTTCCGACGAGAAAATGAAGACCGGAGATTCCGCGAGGAGATTGGAGTGGAGGCCGAAGACCGAAGGACATGGATCGCTCGGTATAGCTTTCTACTCATTCTCTAGTTTGCTAGCATTAGGTTAATGGCCCGATCCGGGTTTTATAGTGCGCGGTAGTGCCGGTTTACAAGTTCGGTAAAAGTTTCGTTTCCGCATTTTGGCATCGGATTGACGGCCGGGGCGCTGCCGTGCACTTATACTGGTATCAGAGCCACGCCATTAACCTAGTCTAGCTTGCTCTTACGTGTTTACAAGTTTGATCGATCGGATTTTCCAAAAACCGCATTTTCAAAGTTCAGTTTCTGTCAAAATTTTTTTGTGGTCAAAAAATAATTTGGTGCATTGCAGAAAATCAGGCAGGGTTTTTTAGGAGCACTGTAGAAATTTGGTAACTCGACTCAACAGTAACGCCGCGGAACCGTGGCCCTAACCCCCTTTTGGCCGCGGTTCCGCCGCCATTATGAGCCTTCATCCCACCAAATTTCTTCAGGGGCTCTCTGTGTTGGAATTGGGGTTTTTGGTATATTCTGTTTGGGCCCAGATTTCCTTTGAGTGCTACAGTTGTGCTTGGGGCCCACTTCGGTAAATTTGATCGATCGAAAATTTTAAACATGTTAGTTCACAGTATTTACATTATATCTGTGACTGTCAATGTCATTTGATCGGTAAATCCTGTCTAACTGCTACAGCCCTTTTAGACGGATTTGCGAACGTGACATTCACGTTGATGTTCTGTGTTGTTCTGTGATGTTGCGGATTTGTCGTGGGGATAGCCTGGATGCAATGGTAGTACAGTTTAGTTTATTATGTACATTTGATATTGCGGAGCGAGCGTCCGACATGTGGACTGCCGTCACTGCCTGTTTGTATATTATTCTTTTGAGGCACGACCGGGCTGAGGTCGATGTACCCGTTGTATGTATATTTTACTTTCTGTACTAGGATTACCCCGCGGAGGGGTGCACGGATAGCTGGGTTCTAGAGGGCAACGGGCCCGCATCTCATGGCGTTGAGACGGAGAGGGCTTCACTCTAGAATTGGCGGGCTATTCGCCGCACTCGTAGGGGGTATAGGTTGACCCAGGAGGGGTGCCCAAGTTACCGGATTCCGTGAAGTGCTGGGTGGTCCATTCACGTTGTTGAAGGGGGCTGCCTCGCTTCAGGTTTTGGCGGGTAACTTGCCGCGCCCGTAGGGGTCTAGGATTTCATTGCATAGGCTATCCACACGACCAGGGGAACGTCGGGTTTCAGTAGCGGCTCTATGAAACCCGGGGATCCCAGATATCTGTATTGTTCTGTGATGCTTATTACATTTCTGTGATGTTGCATTTTATCACGCCTTGAGCGAATATTATATATTGATATATATATACTAGTAGATGTTGTATATGTTTTGCATCCGCGCTAGTCCAGTCCCCGCTCTGTCGTTAGTTAAGTAACCTAACGGGTGATGACGGGACCCAGTGGCGAATGCGGATGGCATATACGTACATCATTATTTTCGTTCTTTTGTGGTGTGATTAATTGATGGGACTGCGTTGATTCAGATCAATGCAAGCTAAACAAACCTATTCTGATGTTGTTGGAACATTTTTCAAAAAGATATTATTGCAAGGGCGTTCTCTTTTGTTTTGCACAGTGGTATTCGGTTATGAATATCCAGCACCTCAGTCGACGAGGCAAGGGCCGAGATCCCTTCACCGGGAGTGACCCCTTGGACAGAAGTTTGCGTCAGGGCAATAACTTCACTATAGTCGTTTAGTTTTGCTTTGCATCATGGTATTCAGTTGGAATATCCTGCACCTCATTCCACGGGGAAAGAGCCGAGATCCCTTCACCGGGAGTGACCTCTTTAGTAAAGGTTTTCGCTACTATATTTTTATAAAAGCTATCCGGTTCCTTCAACGATATCAAGTTCATTACGTTAAAGGTTTTTCGCCAAAAACCATTCGTAGCCCTCCGTCATTTCAGACGGGTAGCATGTAGTATTCATGCTATGTTTGTTGGCCTTAGTCAAGGCATAGTGTATGGTAGCTGCTTGTTACCTTTCTGCTGCATAGATAGATGAGTTGGTTTGGGACAGTCGTATAGCCTTGTTGGCCCTAGTCAAGGGCTTGTACAGGTGGGTTCAAATTAACCTGGACAATGATGGGTAGAACTTGACATGTGACTTATGATTTGTTGGCCTTAGTCAAGGTAATAAGAGCATGGGGCAAAAATCACATCGGGAGTTTCTAAAGAAACTGAAACTTGCCAGATATGCGCATACCTTCTGGAGTGTGATAACGTGAACGGATTCCGTCACGTTATCATGCGATGATAGTTGGATCCCGATTCCCACTGATGAGTTGGTTTACTCCTCGGGTGATCCCGACTAATTTTTCTTTCAGGTTTGGGGAAGAATTTGACATTACAGTGGAAGGTTTCCTGATTAGATAAAGTGATAACCATTCTGATCTAGGCTAGAGTGCACGCTGAGTGTTTCTTTTCTCTCTCTCTTTGGAAGCGACCATGGCCCGACCTTAGACCATGACTCAGTGACCAAATTAACCGAACTTTCTTAAAACACTGGCTTTTTGGATTGTCAGAGTTGCAAACCTCATTGCTACTCCTACTTTTACCCTTTTTCTCCAGAACACCCCGTATTACTACGAACGTACACTTCCATTGGATAAAACCATCGTATGGTTATATACGAACTCGAAGGAATTTATTCGAGGATGGTTTCCGGTTCTGGAGGAAACGAATAAGACTATTCAGTTGTCTTTTCATTTTACCTTCTCTCAGGTTGCGAGTGCTCCTTGAATTAGGGGATAGTACACCCATTACGCCTATTGGATAGTCTTCTTCCAAACCTTAGGCTGGTGCCGAACGGTAGGGAATGAAGAAAACCAATTAGCCTAAACGGTGTACAGAAGGTATTAAGTTAAGACAAATAAAAGGATTAGAAGGAGGGCAAAGTAAATTGCGACTGCTATTCACGACCAAACCAAGTATTTCATTACCACTCCCACTTCACCTTTGTATTTCTCCAGGACACTCCGTATCACTATGAAGATCCACAGTTTATTGGATACTCCATCGTATAGTTATATACGAACTTGAGAGGAACTTGTTCCAGTTCGGGGATGGATTCTGGTTCAGGAGAAATAGGAATAAGGTTTATTCGGTTGTCTTTTATCTTCACCTTCTCTCGCATTGCGAGTGCTCCTACGACTAGGACAGTACACCCATTAGGCTTATTGGATAGTCTTCTTCCAAACCATAGGCTGGTGCCGAACGGCAGGGAAGGAAGAAAACCATTTAGCCTAAGAGGGTGTACAGAAGGTAATGACTAAAGACATATGAAGGGATGTGGAGAGATGGCAAAGAAATATACGGTTACGGTTGTGAATCTGGATAATGGAAGAGGCATTACTAGGAATACCAGGATACCCCTACGAAACATTTTAATGTTTCAGTTTCACTGTGTGCTGTTAAAAGAAAACTGATTTCCCAATTAGCCCTTGCTCCAGGGTATGCATTTACCAGGTATGATTTGTTAGTTATATGTATGCCCTAGAGGCCATTACTGTACATAGGATGTATATTTTAGTGGATGCTTGGACATATATAGGGAGGAATTTCTTGCTCGACATGATAGTATGCTATCTGGTTGCTCTTTACCTTAACGTGTACACTGAATGTCTCTCTGTTACATGTTGATAAAGCCCTTAGGATGTGTACTTGACTATCTGGACTATGATGCGGATCATACTAGTGGGGACATGGTAGTCCATAAGTACATCCTTCAAGGTCCCTAGTCGTGGGTGTATCGAGACGGGGCATCGATATACCAGAGTAGACTAGCGTATACCTTCTCGACCCATACAGATGGGCGATGGATGATCCCATATCCATTGGTGTTTGACAACAGAGATGATATACGGGTGCTCAGTGGAGACTGGGTACACTGGACGGACTCGCTGAGAACTCCCAGATGGTATTATACCTTACGTCAGATGGCAGTTCTCTGGTGACACGGGTACAGGTTAGTCTGTAGACCCGAGATCGTCATAGAGTCTTGTGTGATTCCCACTGTGCATTGATTTCCACCTTACCACGTCCAAGAGGGCGTGCAAAATGGTGGTTTTTGGGTACAGTCCCGAATCACATGGAGGCAATGAGCGATAGGAGGGGATTCGTCTCTCCCGGTATAGGGAGTTGATGTTGCGCTGTGTTCGATTGGCTATAACCGGAAATCCCTGGCCAGGGTTGCTTAGATTTACTGGTAAGTGTTACCAGTAGTTTCTCGAACTGTTATAGACCTCATATCGACACGACTTATCGAGCTACTGGGGTCTGACGTTTACCACCCCTAGGCGAGATATGCGACATATCAGACGATCAGACCGGACAGTACGGTAAGTGTTACTGGTTGGATTCACAGGAGTGTGAGCGGGCTTGCTCGTTGATCTTCTGATCGCTCAATACCCGAGTGGCCATTACGTTTAGCAGACCGCTTGCGGCTTGTGGGTGTTTGATATGATCATTACCTACTGCCGGAGTATTGACGAGTCTTTAGAGTCCTACACAGGGGTTTTCTGGCTCAAGCGAAACGAGATAGGAGCGCATATGAGATATGTGCGGGACCGAGAATAATACCAGTACGTGACACTGTATTCTATTCTCACGATTTGTATCATTGGACGGTTATATGAGATATAGCCGGGTTACCGAATCAAGTGTTGATTCGATACATTGATACACTTGATATTAGTCGGTTATATGCGATATGACCGGATCATTAAATCAAGTATCGATTTAATGATTTAATGTATAATTATATATTTGATATATTACTTTACATTAACTAGTATTTGTTCACTTAAGATTGATTTTCTCACTTGATGTGCATAAGTTGTATATGCGATATATGTTTGTGCACTAGTTTGTATCATATTTGACGATACATGCAAACTTGGGTGTGTGTATGCTATACACCATGTTTAGTTAATGGTTAGGGTTTTATTTGCTTTATTTATTATGTTTTGTTAAAACAAAAATGGTGCTATTTTCTTTTTCATGCTAGAAGCTTCATGTTGCTTCATGCATTTTTGAAAAGTCTAACCATTTTTGTTTTGACCCTTTAACCTAACCATTACCTAAACCCTAGTTTACTCTCTACATTAGTTTACTTCACCCATGGTTGCATTATGATAAAACTTCACTTGATTTTCTATTTTGATAATTCATTTTTCATTTTCCTTCTTCTTCTTCATGAAGAAGAAAACCTTGCTAGAAAATTTCAAGTGTTGAAATCAAGTGAGAAATCCAAATCCAAAGTGAACCCACTTCCTATTTCTTCATCCTCTACCACTTGCCATGTTGTATAGGGTGTTTTCTTCACAAAGTTCATGACCAAGTGAAGATGGAGCTTGAGTTAGAGTCGTCTCGACGTAGATCATCTTCGGCACCGAAGTCAACGACCTAGCCCGCTCATTTCTCCGATGAAACCAACGCTAGAGTCCAGGATTCCGATGATCGCAGCGGAGGGACGTCATCACGGAGCAAAAGAAGTGGAGGACTGGATCTACAAAGGTTGTAATCCCTTTCACTTATTAGCAAAGTTGTTTGCTTGCTTTTACTTTCGCCTAATCTCTAGTTAACGATCTCAATTAGGGTTTCTCGGCATATGGAAAAATTTGATTTTGGCATGGTTGATGCCTTGTAGAACCTCTTGAGTGTGCCTAGAAACCCTACAGTGGTATCAGAGCCAGCTAGAGCTTTAGACGAAGTGTAGACGAAGTTAGAAGTCCGATCGAACCCGAAACCCTAATCGAATACCCCTCTCTGTACATTTTCTGAAAATGTGGATTTTTGTGAGTTAAAAATATCCATAAAATTCAGCAGGCTTTTCTTGGGATTACTGTGCAGCACGTGCTCATAATTCAACCAAGCCACCGCGGAACCGCGGCATGAGCATGGCTCGTGCGGCGGTTCCGCGGCCGTACCATCACCTCATTCATTGAAGTTTGCACAGTAATGTCCTTATCTGTTTCCTGTGTTTTCTGGGGATTTTTAATTTTTACTCAAGTGTTGAGTTTTCTGAGTTGTATTGGGAGTTCGTCGATTCGATCGGAATCTTTAACTTTGTCTGTGTTTTTCCGGGTAATTTTAGAACATGTTAAAAAGTTCGACCGGATATAAATACCCAATTTTTCCCCTGCCGAGAAATTTCCAAGTGTTGGATTTTTCCGTGGTTTAAGAACGTTCTAAGTAGTGCAAGTAACGCGATGGACCCTCTAGAAGACAACAAACCTTAACTCGATTATGTGACCGTCTTGAACTGCCCTTTGAACCTTAGGGTTTGGGGCAGTACGGCGTGCCACATGTGAGGCGTTGGCTTGACCCTTCTACGGCTGGACCGTTGGTACTGTGGCATGAAGTGAATGTTTTTAAACTTATTTCATGTGTTGAGCTGTTTCGGGAAAACTTGGGTGTTTGATTGTTCGATCGGAAAGTTTAACATTTTCTATTTATCTGGAATGTGATACAATATTTGGAATTCACAAGTAGTTATGAGATAACTGATGAATGTTATAAATCTAGCAGTTTAGTCTCACTTGATCGGTTGCCACGGAATTTTGATGCGATCAAAAGTCTGTCGCAATCACGTAGCGTACGCGGATACTCGCCAGTAAACTTAATAGATAGCCACGCCCCATAGCCCCGACCGAGTAATTGTAGGAGAACCCCGTCGCCGAAAGCATCCGTTCGGGTGCTCGCGGTAGCGGTGTTCCGCCTTAGTGTACTTCGTCGACGGTATCGGGGGTGCGGCCGTCTACTAAAGTTTGCGACGAGCACTTGTTCAGGATGTCGGGAATCTTGTTGAATTGCCCGACTTGATATTGAAAAGAGTTTTCGATAATGAGACTAAAATGCGGGGTTTATAATTGTTAGGCATGCGATGTCTAAGGAATTCATTTCATTAGGCATGCGATGTCTAAAAGAGTTTGCGGATTCCAACTGTTGTAGTTTTACACTTTCTTTTCTGTGACCGTAAGTGTAATATGCGATATCACCGGTTTCGTTGCTATATGTCAACGACAATTGGGATGGGCATATTTACTTACGTTGATGACATGTGATGTTATGTGTTGCTGGATATGTTATATTGGATCGTCGTGTTTGAATAGCCGAGGGGTTTTTATGTGAGATGAGTGTTTTTCATTTTCATTCATGTAAAAAATCTTTTATGTAATATTCTTTTATTGGGGCACTTCCAGGTTGCGGAAGATGTCACCGTTGATGTATATTATTTACTTTTCCGCACTAGGATAGACCCAAGGAGGAGAGCATAAGTAACCGGGTTCTGGAGTCCAGTGGGAGACCAACTCGAGGAGTCGAGTCCGGGTCTCCTAACTCTAGAATTGGTAGGGTTGCTTGCCGCTCTCGTAGGGGTCTAGGGGTGTGGGTTTGGCTATTCATCACGACCGTGGAATCCGTGTTTTATAGAGGCTCACAATAAAACACGGACGTCCTAATATATCCAATATTTCATATGATATTTTCTGCTGCGTTATCTGTGATATGATCATGTGCTGTGATAGATACTTATATAGTATATATGATATATTATATAGACGTTACTTATGTTTTACACCCGCGCTAGCCCTGTCCCGCTCTGCCGTTAGTTACCTAACCTAACGGTGCACGAGGTGACATCGAGGCGAATGCGGATGGCATAAGTGTACGTCGTATTTATCTGTGATGTTTAGGTGCTTAAATGATGGGACTTCATTAATATGATTAATGAAAGAAAAGGAAACCTAAAAGATGTTGTGGAATCGAATTTTCAAAAACAGGTAGCTACAGTTCTTGCTTTGCATCGCGGTGTTCCTTGTAGAACATTCTGCACCTTATTCGATGAGGAAAGGGCCGAGATCCCTTCACCGGGAGTGACCCCTTTAGCAATAACTGGCAGATGCTACAACACTCGGTTTGTCTTTTGATTGCTTCTATAGTTCTTGCTTTGCATAGTGGTATATATGATATATCCTGCACCTCATTCGATGAGGAAAGGGCCGACGATCCCTTCCCCGGGAGTGACCCCTTTAGCAAAACTAGAAAAGCCTAAAAAACACTCCATTTTAAAAATCATTTGATTCTACAACGATATCAAGTTCATTACACAATAGGTTTTCAGAAAAACCTGTCGTAGCCCTCCGGCATTTCAGATAAGTCCTACTTAGTATTCGTGCTACGTTTGTTGACCTCTGTCAAGGCGTAGTGTGCGGTAGCTAACTAGTATTTATCTGCTTATGCATATGATGCAGATTGGATTAGGGTAGTCGTGCGACCTTGTTGACCTCCGTCAAGGGTCGTGCGGGTGGGTTTGATTCAATCAAGAAATGACGGGTTGAACTTGACTAGTAGCCTATGGTTTGTTGACCTCCGTCAAGGTCATAAGGTGCTAGGGGCAAAATATTATCAGGAATTTCAAGTGTTGAGATTTGCAATGAGATTGCATACCTTCTATGAGATAGTTGGATCCCGATACCCGCTGCGAGTAAGAGTTACTCCTGGGAGTGTTTTACACATTACAATTAGCCGATCAAGTAGGTGTATAGAAAGGTGTTAACGAGGTTACGCCTCTGGGAAAATGAGGTTTACATTAATTAGGTTCGTGCGAAAGCACGGGGGACCTCCCTCAAAGTACCGACACTGGCCTTGCTGAAAGATTGGCGAACTTGTAGCGTGTTATTAATCCCGGCTAGTCTTTCCTTTTAGGGTTTGAAGGAAGATTTGATAAAAACAGTGGGAGCCATCCTGATTAGATAAAATAAATAACCAATCTAATCTTGCAAGAGCGCACGCAGAGTGTTTTCTTCTCTCTCTCTCTCTAGGTAGCGACCATATCACGCCTTAATCAAGATAATCATACGGATATATTGACCGAACCCGCTTGTTATACTGAGCTGGGGAACGTTGGTCCCGCTCCAACTTATAATTGTTATAAGACAGAGCAGGAAATTGGGGATTACCAGAATTCCCGTGCCGCCCAAATGAAGAAAGTGCATACTGATGCATCATTTTCGGGTGTGTTCATTACAGAGAACTGTTTCTCAGTATCCCTTACGTCCTGGGTATATGATACCGGATCAGGATCCCGCATATGTAATCTGTTACATAGGCTACAGATAGGTAAAGAACTGAGAACGGGTGATAAGTTTCATAAGACAGAAAACGGTGCAAGTGTTGTAGCCAAGTCTGTTGGTCACTGTCACCCTGTATTACCAATACATTGATTCTGAACAAATGCTATTAGATACCGAACCTGATATACAAAATCATAACAATCTCTTTATTTATTAAAGAAGGATATAATTTTGTATTGTTGAATATTGTTTTGAACATTTCAAAAGTTAATTGGTTCAGGCACGTTATCTAAAAGAATTGTCGTTCTAAATTAAACTACAGTTCCCAGTATACAGAACACACACAAGAAGAAGAGTTCAGATATGAACGATTCCTTCTTGAGGTATTGTAGACTAGGTCATATCATTGTGACCCGACTAGCTTAAGTTACATTTTAGATGCATATTTAAATCAGTTTGAATTTACATCTTGTGAAACTTGCCAGTCATGTCAAAAAGATTAGATGACCATAGCTATGTTTATTGGAAACAGAGAAAGAGTTAGTAAACTCTTGGGACTGATACATGATGATGTATGTAAGGTCCCCTGTCTATACATGCCAGGACTGGTTCTTTATACTTCATTACATTCTCTGATGATCTCTCAAGATTCAGCCATATGTTCCTGTTGAAACACAAGTCCGAAGCTTTTGAGATTATCACAGAATATAAGTTTTAAGTAGAGAACCAAAATATGGGTATAAGTATTATATATATTATGTCCTTTGATGTGATCAAGGAGGAGAATACTTGTGCACGGAATTCCTGGACTATTCTAAAGGAGAATGAGATTCTCTCTCTCAGCATTACTCCTCCGTATACACCATAGCACGTTGGTACATCGGGGCGGAGCAATCGCACCATATTAGATATGGTGTGCTCTATGATGAGTATTACCGAGTTACCTGTTTCTTTTAGGGGGTTATGCACTTGAGAAGCTGCTTACCTATTGAATTCGGTTCGAATCAAATCAGTGCCTACCACTCCATATAAGATATGGTATGGGAAGAGCCTATCTCTTAAGTAAGTTAAGATTTGGGATTGTCCGGCCTATGTCAAAAGCAAAATCTGGACAAGATCGGGGCAAGTTCAGTTCTGTAGAACTGGAAAGGTTCCAGCTACAAAAACTGCACCTGATGATTTGACAGAACCAAGGGATTCGATAGTCTCCGACGAACCTCAGCCTCTCCGCCGATCTGGAAGGGTTCCTCATCCGCCTAAGAGATACTTCGGTTTCTCGATGACAGTGGGAGCGAGGATTGCATCATGAGATGATGACCCAACTAGTTTCGAGCAGGCCATCGAGAGTAGGGACTCTGTAAGAATGGCTGGATGCTTAGCGATCTGAGAAGGAATCCATATACACCAACAAAGTATGGACTTTGGTTGCTATATCTGAAGGGTTAAATCCCCATTAGGAGAAAGTATATCTTGAGAAGATTACTTGGTGTACATGGAAAAGTTAAGACTTTCAAAGCTAGACTTGTTAAAAGGTTTGCATCATAGACCAATTGTGGCTAATGATGAAACCTTTTTCTGGGCCTATGCTTAAGTCCATCTAGATCCTACTTGCCACGGCTACATACCATGACTACGACATCTGGTGGTTGGGTGTCATGACAGCTTTTTCTAAAATGATGATTTAGAAGAGAGCGTCTATAAGTACACAGCCAGAGGGCTTCGTAGACAGTGGGAGCAGCGGAAACGTGTACAAGTTGCTTTATAGGATAAAGCATGCATCGCGGAGTTGGAACGTCTGTCTTGATGTGGTAGTCAAAGAGTTTGACTTCATCAAAATGGTAGATGAACCTTGTATATACAAAAAGGTAGTAGGGAGTATGTTGGTGATCCTCGTAGAGTACGCGGATAACATACTCTTGATAGGGAAGGAGTTTCCTATGCTACGCTCCGTCAATCTCCGCTTATCACAAGGATTCTCCATATAGGATCAGAGTGATACCTACTAAATCCTGGGTTTTGGATGTATGAGATAGATCTAATTGGATATTAGGATACTCACTAGTTATAGTGAGATGGTATCAATCGATCCTGGGGAGAATCACTGGAAAGATTCCAGGGTGATAAGGACGACTGAATGTCAGTCACAGGCATTGTCTTTACCCTTGGTAAAGGGATGGTATGTTGGAAGAGTTCCAAGCTAGATACCGTGGCTTACTAGACGATAAAGGCTGGATACATCGCTACTTAAGATGCTACCAAAGAGGCTGTCTGGGTATATATTAGTTCATGAGATGAACTTAGTTCCTCCCGTTGTGTGACAATGGAGTTGTGGCTTATGCCAAGGAACGTCCGTCCCATCAGTGATCCAGACATATTCTAAGGCAGTATCACCTGATCATGGAGATGGTTGATCTCTAAGGAGATCGAGGTTAGGAGAGAAGACTCAGAGGACAACACGGCGGATCCACTCACAAAGGCTTATTCCCAGAGAGAGACTTATGTAGGATGGTTGAGTATTAGATACTGCAACCACTGCTACATATGGCCCTAGTGCAAGTGGGAGATTGTTAGTTATATGTATGCCCTAGAGGCCATTACTGTACATAGGATGTATATTGTAGTGGATGCTTGGACATATATAGGGAGGACTTTCTTGCTCGACATGATAGTATGCTATCTGGTTGCTCTTTACCTTAACGTGTACACTGATTGTCTCTCTGTTACATGTTGGTAAAGCCCTTAGGATGTGTACTTGACTACCTGGACTATGATGCAGATCATACTAGTGGGGACATGGTAGTCCATAAGTACATCCTTCAAGGTAATGACTAGGACAGTACACCCATTAGGCTTATTGGATAGTCTTCTTCCAAACCATAGGCTGGTGCCGAACGGCAGGGAAGGAAGAAAACCATTTAGCCTAAGAGGGTGTACAGAAGGTAATGACTAAAGACATATGAAGGGATGTGGAGAGATGGCAAAGAAATATACGGTTACGGTTGTGAATCTGGATAATGGAAGAGGCATTACTAGGAATACCAGGATACCCCTACGAAACATTTTAATGTTTCAGTTTCACTGTGTGCTGTTAAAAGAAAACTGATTTCCCAATTAGCCCTTGCTCCAGGGTATGCATTTACCAGGTATGATTTGTTAGTTATATGTATGCCCTAGAGGCCATTACTGTACATAGGATGTATATTTTAGTGGATGCTTGGACATATATAGGGAGGAATTTCTTGCTCGACATGATAGTATGCTATCTGGTTGCTCTTTACCTTAACGTGTACACTGAATGTCTCTCTGTTACATGTTGATAAAGCCCTTAGGATGTGTACTTGACTATCTGGACTATGATGCGGATCATACTAGTGGGGACATGGTAGTCCATAAGTACATCCTTCAAGGTCCCTAGTCGTGGGTGTATCGAGACGGGGCATCGATATACCAGAGTAGACTAGCGTATACCTTCTCGACCCATACAGATGGGCGATGGATGATCCCATATCCATTGGTGTTTGACAACAGAGATGATATACGGGTGCTCAGTGGAGACTGGGTACACTGGACGGACTCGCTGAGAACTCCCAGATGGTATTATACCTTACGTCAGATGGCAGTTCTCTGGTGACACGGGTACAGGTTAGTCTGTAGACCCGAGATCGTCATAGAGTCTTGTGTGATTCCCACTGTGCATTGATTTCCACCTTACCACGTCCAAGAGGGCGTGCAAAATGGTGGTTTTTGGGTACAGTCCCGAATCACATGGAGGCAATGAGCGATAGGAGGGGATTCGTCTCTCCCGGTATAGGGAGTTGATGTTGCGCTGTGTTCGATTGGCTATAACCGGAAATCCCTGGCCAGGGTTGCTTAGATTTACTGGTAAGTGTTACCAGTAGTTTCTCGAACTGTTATAGACCTCATATCGACACGACTTATCGAGCTACTGGGGTCTGACGTTTACCACCCCTAGGCGAGATATGCGACATATCAGACGATCAGACCGGACAGTACGGTAAGTGTTACTGGTTGGATTCACAGGAGTGTGAGCGGGCTTGCTCGTTGATCTTCTGATCGCTCAATACCCGAGTGGCCATTACGTTTAGCAGACCGCTTGCGGCTTGTGGGTGTTTGATATGATCATTACCTACTGCCGGAGTATTGACGAGTCTTTAGAGTCCTACACAGGGGTTTTCTGGCTCAAGCGAAACGAGATAGGAGCGCATATGAGATATGTGCGGGACCGAGAATAATACCAGTACGTGACACTGTATTCTATTCTCACGATTTGTATCATTGGACGGTTATATGAGATATAGCCGGGTTACCGAATCAAGTGTTGATTCGATACATTGATACACTTGATATTAGTCGGTTATATGCGATATGACCGGATCATTAAATCAAGTATCGATTTAATGATTTAATGTATAATTATATATTTGATATATTACTTTACATTAACTAGTATTTGTTCACTTAAGATTGATTTTCTCACTTGATGTGCATAAGTTGTATATGCGATATATGTTTGTGCACTAGTTTGTATCATATTTGACGATACATGCAAACTTGGGTGTGTGTATGCTATACACCATGTTTAGTTAATGGTTAGGGTTTTATTTGCTTTATTTATTATGTTTTGTTAAAACAAAAATGGTGCTATTTTCTTTTTCATGCTAGAAGCTTCATGTTGCTTCATGCATTTTTGAAAAGTCTAACCATTTTTGTTTTGACCCTTTAACCTAACCATTACCTAAACCCTAGTTTACTCTCTACATTAGTTTACTTCACCCATGGTTGCATTATGATAAAACTTCACTTGATTTTCTATTTTGATAATTCATTTTTCATTTTCCTTCTTCTTCTTCATGAAGAAGAAAACCTTGCTAGAAAATTTCAAGTGTTGAAATCAAGTGAGAAATCCAAATCCAAAGTGAACCCACTTCCTATTTCTTCATCCTCTACCACTTGCCATGTTGTATAGGGTGTTTTCTTCACAAAGTTCATGACCAAGTGAAGATGGAGCTTGAGTTAGAGTCGTCTCGACGTAGATCATCTTCGGCACCGAAGTCAACGACCTAGCCCGCTCATTTCTCCGATGAAACCAACGCTAGAGTCCAGGATTCCGATGATCGCAGCGGAGGGACGTCATCACGGAGCAAAAGAAGTGGAGGACTGGATCTACAAAGGTTGTAATCCCTTTCACTTATTAGCAAAGTTGTTTGCTTGCTTTTACTTTCGCCTAATCTCTAGTTAACGATCTCAATTAGGGTTTCTCGGCATATGGAAAAATTTGATTTTGGCATGGTTGATGCCTTGTAGAACCTCTTGAGTGTGCCTAGAAACCCTACAGTGGTATCAGAGCCAGCTAGAGCTTTAGACGAAGTGTAGACGAAGTTAGAAGTCCGATCGAACCCGAAACCCTAATCGAATACCCCTCTCTGTACATTTTCTGAAAATGTGGATTTTTGTGAGTTAAAAATATCCATAAAATTCAGCAGGCTTTTCTTGGGATTACTGTGCAGCACGTGCTCATAATTCAACCAAGCCACCGCGGAACCGCGGCATGAGCATGGCTCGTGCGGCGGTTCCGCGGCCGTACCATCACCTCATTCATTGAAGTTTGCACAGTAATGTCCTTATCTGTTTCCTGTGTTTTCTGGGGATTTTTAATTTTTACTCAAGTGTTGAGTTTTCTGAGTTGTATTGGGAGTTCGTCGATTCGATCGGAATCTTTAACTTTGTCTGTGTTTTTCCGGGTAATTTTAGAACATGTTAAAAAGTTCGACCGGATATAAATACCCAATTTTTCCCCTGCCGAGAAATTTCCAAGTGTTGGATTTTTCCGTGGTTTAAGAACGTTCTAAGTAGTGCAAGTAACGCGATGGACCCTCTAGAAGACAACAAACCTTA
The DNA here is from genome assembly GCA_030015575.1 of Agapanthus africanus. Lineage (NCBI taxonomy): Eukaryota > Viridiplantae > Streptophyta > Magnoliopsida > Asparagales > Amaryllidaceae > Agapanthus > Agapanthus africanus. Next base: position 394,343,861 of record CM057343.1, read on the forward strand.
ACTCGATTATGTGACCGTCTTGAACTGCCCTTTGAACCTTAGGGTTTGGGGCAGTACGGCGTGCCACATGTGAGGCGTTGGCTTAACCCTTCTACGGCTGGACCGTTGGTACTGTGGCATGAAGTGAATGTTTTTAAACTTATTTCATGTGTTGAGCTGTTTCGGGAAAACTTGGGTGTTTGATTGTTCGATCGGAAAGTTTAACATTTTCTATTTATCTGGAATGTGATACAATATTTGGAATTCACAAGTAGTTATGAGATAACTGATGAATGTTATAAATCTAGCAGTTTAGTCTCACTTGATCGGTTGCCACGGAATTTTGATGCGATCAAAAGTCTGTCGCAATCACGTAGCGTACGCGGATACTCGCCAGTAAACTTAATAGATAGCCACGCCCCATAGCCCCGACCGAGTAATTGTAGGAGAACCCCGTCGCCGAAAGCATCCGTTCGGGTGCTCGCGGTAGCGGTGTTCCGCCTTAGTGTACTTCGTCGACGGTATCGGGGGTGCGGCCGTCTACTAAAGTTTGCGACGAGCACTTGTTCAGGATGTCGGGAATCTTGTTGAATTGCCCGACTTGATATTGAAAAGAGTTTTCGATAATGAGACTAAAATGCGGGGTTTATAATTGTTAGGCATGCGATGTCTAAGGAATTCATTTCATTAGGCATGCGATGTCTAAAAGAGTTTGCGGATTCCAACTGTTGTAGTTTTACACTTTCTTTTCTGTGACCGTAAGTGTAATATGCGATATCACCGGTTTCGTTGCTATATGTCAACGACAATTGGGATGGGCATATTTACTTACGTTGATGACATGTGATGTTATGTGTTGCTGGATATGTTATATTGGATCGTCGTGTTTGAATAGCCGAGGGGTTTTTATGTGAGATGAGTGTTTTTCATTTTCATTCATGTAAAAAATCTTTTATGTAATATTCTTTTATTGGGGCACTTCCAGGTTGCGGAAGATGTCACCGTTGATGTATATTATTTACTTTTCCGCACTAGGATAGACCCAAGGAGGAGAGCATAAGTAACCGGGTTCTGGAGTCCAGTGGGAGACCAACTCGAGGAGTCGAGTCCGGGTCTCCTAACTCTAGAATTGGTAGGGTTGCTTGCCGCTCTCGTAGGGGTCTAGGGGTGTGGGTTTGGCTATTCATCACGACCGTGGAATCCGTGTTTTATAGAGGCTCACAATAAAACACGGACGTCCTAATATATCCAATATTTCATATGATATTTTCTGCTGCGTTATCTGTGATATGATCATGTGCTGTGATAGATACTTATATAGTATATATGATATATTATATAGACGTTACTTATGTTTTACACCCGCGCTAGCCCTGTCCCGCTCTGCCGTTAGTTACCTAACCTAACGGTGCACGAGGTGACATCGAGGCGAATGCGGATGGCATAAGTGTACGTCGTATTTATCTGTGATGTTTAGGTGCTTAAATGATGGGACTTCATTAATATGATTAATGAAAGAAAAGGAAACCTAAAAGATGTTGTGGAATCGAATTTTCAAAAACAGGTAGCTACAGTTCTTGCTTTGCATCGCGGTGTTCCTTGTAGAACATCCTGCACCTTATTCGATGAGGAAAGGGCCGAGATCCCTTCACCGGGAGTGACCCCTTTAGCAATAACTGGCAGATGCTACAACACTCGGTTTGTCTTTTGATTGCTTCTATAGTTCTTGCTTTGCATAGTGGTATATATGATATATCCTGCACCTCATTCGATGAGGAAAGGGCCGACGATCCCTTCCCCGGGAGTGACCCCTTTAGCAAAACTAGAAAAGCCTAAAAAACACTCCATTTTAAAAATCATTTGATTCTACAACGATATCAAGTTCATTACACAATAGGTTTTCAGAAAAACCTGTCGTAGCCCTCCGGCATTTCAGATAAGTCCTACTTAGTATTCGTGCTACGTTTGTTGACCTCTGTCAAGGCGTAGTGTGCGGTAGCTAACTAGTATTTATCTGCTTATGCATATGATGCAGATTGGATTAGGGTAGTCGTGCGACCTTGTTGACCTCCGTCAAGGGTCGTGCGGGTGGGTTTGATTCAATCAAGAAATGACGGGTTGAACTTGACTAGTAGCCTATGGTTTGTTGACCTCCGTCAAGGTCATAAGGTGCTAGGGGCAAAATATTATCAGGAATTTCAAGTGTTGAGATTTGCAATGAGATTGCATACCTTCTATGAGATAGTTGGATCCCGATACCCGCTGCGAGTAAGAGTTACTCCTGGGAGTGTTTTACACATTACAATTAGCCGATCAAGTAGGTGTATAGAAAGGTGTTAACGAGGTTACGCCTCTGGGAAAATGAGGTTTACATTAATTAGGTTCGTGCGAAAGCACGGGGGACCTCCCTCAAAGTACCGACACTGGCCTTGCTGAAAGATTGGCGAACTTGTAGCGTGTTATTAATCCCGGCTAGTCTTTCCTTTTAGGGTTTGAAGGAAGATTTGATAAAAACAGTGGGAGCCATCCTGATTAGATAAAATAAATAACCAATCTAATCTTGCAAGAGCGCACGCAGAGTGTTTTCTTCTCTCTCTCTCTCTAGGTAGCGACCATATCACGCCTTAATCAAGATAATCATACGGATATATTGACCGAACCCGCTTGTTATACTGAGCTGGGGAACGTTGGTCCCGCTCCAACTTATAATTGTTATAAGACAGAGCAGGAAATTGGGGATTACCAGAATTCCCGTGCCGCCCAAATGAAGAAAGTGCATACTGATGCATCATTTTCGGGTGTGTTCATTACAGAGAACTGTTTCTCAGTATCCCTTACGTCCTGGGTATATGATACCGGATCAGGATCCCGCATATGTAATCTGTTACATAGGCTACAGATAGGTAAAGAACTGAGAACGGGTGATAAGTTTCATAAGACAGAAAACGGTGCAAGTGTTGTAGCCAAGTCTGTTGGTCACTGTCACCCTGTATTACCAATACATTGATTCTGAACAAATGCTATTAGATACCGAACCTGATATACAAAATCATAACAATCTCTTTATTTATTAAAGAAGGATATAATTTTGTATTGTTGAATATTGTTTTGAACATTTCAAAAGTTAATTGGTTCAGGCACGTTATCTAAAAGAATTGTCGTTCTAAATTAAACTACAGTTCCCAGTATACAGAACACACACAAGAAGAAGAGTTCAGATATGAACGATTCCTTCTTGAGGTATTGTAGACTAGGTCATATCATTGTGACCCGACTAGCTTAAGTTACATTTTAGATGCATATTTAAATCAGTTTGAATTTACATCTTGTGAAACTTGCCAGTCATGTCAAAAAGATTAGATGACCATAGCTATGTTTATTGGAAACAGAGAAAGAGTTAGTAAACTCTTGGGACTGATACATGATGATGTATGTAAGGTCCCCTGTCTATACATGCCAGGACTGGTTCTTTATACTTCATTACATTCTCTGATGATCTCTCAAGATTCAGCCATATGTTCCTGTTGAAACACAAGTCCGAAGCTTTTGAGATTATCACAGAATATAAGTTTTAAGTAGAGAACCAAAATATGGGTATAAGTATTATATATATTATGTCCTTTGATGTGATCAAGGAGGAGAATACTTGTGCACGGAATTCCTGGACTATTCTAAAGGAGAATGAGATTCTCTCTCTCAGCATTACTCCTCCGTATACACCATAGCACGTTGGTACATCGGGGCGGAGCAATCGCACCATATTAGATATGGTGTGCTCTATGATGAGTATTACCGAGTTACCTGTTTCTTTTAGGGGGTTATGCACTTGAGAAGCTGCTTACCTATTGAATTCGGTTCGAATCAAATCAGTGCCTACCACTCCATATAAGATATGGTATGGGAAGAGCCTATCTCTTAAGTAAGTTAAGATTTGGGATTGTCCGGCCTATGTCAAAAGCAAAATCTGGACAAGATCGGGGCAAGTTCAGTTCTGTAGAACTGGAAAGGTTCCAGCTACAAAAACTGCACCTGATGATTTGACAGAACCAAGGGATTCGATAGTCTCCGACGAACCTCAGCCTCTCCGCCGATCTGGAAGGGTTCCTCATCCGCCTAAGAGATACTTCGGTTTCTCGATGACAGTGGGAGCGAGGATTGCATCATGAGATGATGACCCAACTAGTTTCGAGCAGGCCATCGAGAGTAGGGACTCTGTAAGAATGGCTGGATGCTTAGCGATCTGAGAAGGAATCCATATACACCAACAAAGTATGGACTTTGGTTGCTATATCTGAAGGGTTAAATCCCCATTAGGAGAAAGTATATCTTGAGAAGATTACTTGGTGTACATGGAAAAGTTAAGACTTTCAAAGCTAGACTTGTTAAAAGGTTTGCATCATAGACCAATTGTGGCTAATGATGAAACCTTTTTCTGGGCCTATGCTTAAGTCCATCTAGATCCTACTTGCCACGGCTACATACCATGACTACGACATCTGGTGGTTGGGTGTCATGACAGCTTTTTCTAAAATGATGATTTAGAAGAGAGCGTCTATAAGTACACAGCCAGAGGGCTTCGTAGACAGTGGGAGCAGCGGAAACGTGTACAAGTTGCTTTATAGGATAAAGCATGCATCGCGGAGTTGGAACGTCTGTCTTGATGTGGTAGTCAAAGAGTTTGACTTCATCAAAATGGTAGATGAACCTTGTATATACAAAAAGGTAGTAGGGAGTATGTTGGTGATCCTCGTAGAGTACGCGGATAACATACTCTTGATAGGGAAGGAGTTTCCTATGCTACGCTCCGTCAATCTCCGCTTATCACAAGGATTCTCCATATAGGATCAGAGTGATACCTACTAAATCCTGGGTTTTGGATGTATGAGATAGATCTAATTGGATATTAGGATACTCACTAGTTATAGTGAGATGGTATCAATCGATCCTGGGGAGAATCACTGGAAAGATTCCAGGGTGATAAGGACGACTGAATGTCAGTCACAGGCATTGTCTTTACCCTTGGTAAAGGGATGGTATGTTGGAAGAGTTCCAAGCTAGATACCGTGGCTTACTAGACGATAAAGGCTGGATACATCGCTACTTAAGATGCTACCAAAGAGGCTGTCTGGGTATATATTAGTTCATGAGATGAACTTAGTTCCTCCCGTTGTGTGACAATGGAGTTGTGGCTTATGCCAAGGAACGTCCGTCCCATCAGTGATCCAGACATATTCTAAGGCAGTATCACCTGATCATGGAGATGGTTGATCTCTAAGGAGATCGAGGTTAGGAGAGAAGACTCAGAGGACAACACGGCGGATCCACTCACAAAGGCTTATTCCCAGAGAGAGACTTATGTAGGATGGTTGAGTATTAGATACTGCAACCACTGCTACATATGGCCCTAGTGCAAGTGGGAGATTGTTAGTTATATGTATGCCCTAGAGGCCATTACTGTACATAGGATGTATATTGTAGTGGATGCTTGGACATATATAGGGAGGACTTTCTTGCTCGACATGATAGTATGCTATCTGGTTGCTCTTTACCTTAACGTGTACACTGATTGTCTCTCTGTTACATGTTGGTAAAGCCCTTAGGATGTGTACTTGACTACCTGGACTATGATGCAGATCATACTAGTGGGGACATGGTAGTCCATAAGTACATCCTTCAAGGTCCCTAGTCGTGGGTGTATCGAGACGGGGCATCGATATACCAGAGTAGACTAGCGTATACCTTCTCGACCCATACAGATGGGCGATGGATGATCCCATATCCATTGGTGTTTGACATCAAAGATGATATACGGGTGCTCAGTGGAGACTGGGTACACTGGACGGACTCGCCGAGAACTCCCAGATGGTATTATACCTTACGTCAGATGGCAGTTCTCTGGTGACACTGGTACAGGTTAGTCTGTAGACCCGAGATCGTCATAGAGTCTTGTATGATTCCCACTGTGCTTTGATTTCCACCTTACCACGTCCAAGAGGGCGTGCAAAACGGTGGTTTTTGGGTACAGTCCCGAATCACATGGAGGCAATGAGCGATAGGAGGGGATTCGTCTCTCCCGGTATAGGGAGTTGATGTTGCGCTGTGTTCGATTGGCTATAACCGGAAATCCCTGGCCAGAGTTGCTGAGATTTACTGGTAAGTGTTACCAGTAGTTACTTGAACTGTTATAGACCTCATATCGACACGACTTATCGAGCTACTGGGGTCTGACGTTTACCACCCCTAGGCGAGATATGCGACATATCAGACGACGAGACCGGACTGTACGGTAAGTGTTACTGGTTGGATTCACAGGAGTGTGAGCGGGCTTGCTCGTTGATCTTCTGATCGCTCAATACCCGGGTGGCCGTTACGTTTAGCAGACCGCTTGCGGCTTGTGGGTGTTTGATATGATCATCACCTACTGTCGGAGTATTGACGAGTCCTTAGAGTCCTACACAGGGGTTTCCTGGCTCAAGCGAAACGAGATAGGAGCGCATATGGGATATGTGCGGGACCGAGAATAATACCAGTATGTGATACTGTATTCTATTCTCGCGATTTGTATCATTGAACGGTTATATGAGATATAGCCGGGTTACCGAATCAAGTGTTGATTCGATACATTGATACACTTGATATTAGTCGGTTATATGCGATATGACCGGATCATTAAATCAAGTATCGATTTAATGATTTAATGCATAATTATATATTTGATATATTACTTTACATTAACTAGTATTTGTTCACTTAAGATTGATTTTCTCACTTGATGTGCACAAGTTGTATATGTGATATATGTTTGTGCACTAGTTTGTATCATGTTTGATGATACATGCAAACTTGGGTGTGTGTATGCTATACACCATGTTTAGTTAATGGTTAGGGTTTTATTTTCTTTATTTATTATGTTTTGTTAAAACAAAAATGGTGCTTTTTCTTTTTCATGCTAGAAGCTTCATGTTGCTTCATGCATCTTTGAAAAGTCTAACCATTTTTGTTTTAACCCTTTAACCTAACCATTACCTAAACCCTAGTTTACTCTCTACATTAGTTTACTTCACCCATGGTTGCATTATGATAAAGCTTCACTTGATTTTCTATTTTGATAATTCATTTTTCATTTTCCTTCTTCTTCTTCTTCTTCATGAAGAAGAAAACCTTGCTAGAAAATTTCAAGTGTTGAAATCAAGTGAGAAATCCAAATCCAAAGTGAACCCACTTCCTATTTCTTCATCCTCTACCACTTGCCATGTTGTATAGGGTGTTTTCTTCACAAGGTTCGTGAACAAGTGAAGATGAAGCTTGAGTTAGAGTCGCCTCGACGCAGATCATCTTCGGCACCGAAGTCAACGACCTAGACCGCTCATTTCTCTGATGAAACCAACGCTAGAGTCCGGGATTCCGATGATCGCAGCGGAGGGACGTCATCACGGAGCTAAAGAAGTGGAGGACCGGATCTACAAAGGTTGTAATCCCTTTCACTTATTAGCAAAGTTGTTTGCTTGCTTTTACTTTCGCCTAATCTCTAGTTAACGATCTCAATTAGGGTTTCTCGGTACATGGAAAAATTTGATTTTGGCATGGTTGATGCCTTGTGGAACCTCTTGAGTGTGCCTAGGAACCCTACAGCGGTATCAGAGCCTAGCTATAGTTTTAGACGAAGTGTAGACGAAGTTAGAAGTCCGATCGAACCCGAAACCCTAATTAAATACCCCTCTCTGTACATTTTCTGAAAATGTGGATTTTTGTGAATTAAAAATATCCATAAAATTCAGCAGGCTTTTCTTGGGATTACTGTGCAGCATATGCTCATAATTCAACCAAGCCACCGCGGAACCGCGGCATGAGCATGGCTCGTGCGGCGGTTCCGCGGCCGTACCATCACCTCATTCATTGAAGTTTGCACAGTAATGTCCTTATCTGTTTCCTATGTTTTCTGGGAATTTTTAATTTTTACTCAAGTGTTGAGTTTTCTGGGTTGTATTGGGAGTTCATCGATTCGATCGGAATCTTTAACTTTGTCTGTGTTTTTCCGGGTAATTTTAGAACATGTTAAAAAGTTCGACCGAATATAAATACCCAATTTTTCCCCTGCCGGGAAATTTCCAAGTGTTGGATTTTTCCGTGGTTTAAGAACGTTCTAAGTAGTGCAAGTAACGCGATGGACCCTCTAGAAAACAACAAACCTTAACTCGATTATGTGATCGTCTTGAACTGCCCTTTGAACCTTAGGGTTTGGGGCAGTACGGCGTGCCACATGTGAGGCGTTGGCTTAACCCTTCTACGGTTGGACCGTTGGTACTGTGGCATGAAGTGAATGTTTTTAAACTTATTTCATGTGTTGAGCTGTTTCGGGAAAACTTGGGTGTTTGATTGTTCGATCGGAAAGTTTAACATTTTTTATTTATCTGGAATGTGATACAATATTTGGAATTCACAAGTAGTTATGAAATAACTGAATGAATGTTATAAATCTAGCAGTTTAATCTCACTTGATCGGTTGCCACGGAATTTTGATGCGATCAAAAGTCCGTCGCAATCACGTAGCGTACGCGGATACTCGCCGGTAAACTTAATAGATAGCCACGCCCCATAGCCCCGACCAAGTAACTGTAGGAGAGCCCCGTCGCCGAAAGCATCCGTTCGGGTGCTCGCGGTAGCGGTGTTCCGCCTTAGTGTACTTCGTCGACGGTATCGGGGGTGCGGACGTCTACTAAAGTTTACGACGAGCACTAGTTCAGGATGTCGGGAATCTTGTTGAATTGCCCGACTTGATATTGAAAAGAGTTTTTGATAATGAGACTAAAATGCGGGGTTTATAATTGTTAGGCATGCGATGTCTAAGGAATTCATTTCATTAGGCATGCGATGTCTAAAAGAGTTTGCGGATTCCAACTGTTGTAGTTTTACACTTTCTTTTCTGTGACCGTAAGTGTAATATGTGATATCGCCGGTTTCGTTGCTATATGTCAACGACAATTGGGATGGGCATATTTACTTACGTTGATGACATGTGATGTTATGTGTTGCTGGATATGTTATATTGGATCGTCGTGTTTGAATAGCTGGTTTTTTTTTATGTGAGATGAGTGTTTTTCATTTTCATTCATGTAAAAAATTTTGTATGTAATATTCTTTTATTGGGGCACTTCCAGATTGCGGAAGATGTCACCGTTGATGTATATTATTTACTTTTCCGCACTAGGATAGACCCAAAGAGGAGAGCACAAGTAACCGGGTTCTGGAGTCCAGTGGGAGACCAACTCGAGGAGTCGAGTCCGGGTCTCCTAACTCTAGAATTGGTAGGGTTGCTTGCCGCTCTCGTAGGGGTCTAGGGGTGTGGGTTTGGCTATTCATCACGACCGTGGAATCCGTGTTTTATAGAGGCTCAAAATAAAACACGGACGTCCTAGTATATCCAATATTTCATATGATATTTTCTGCTGCGTTATCTGTGATATGATCATGTGCTGTGATAGATACTATATATAGTATATATGATATATTATATAGACGTTACTTATGTTTTACACCCGCGCTAGCCCTGCCCCGCTCTGTCGTTAGTTACCTAACCTAACGGTGCACGAGGGGACATCGAGGCGAATGCGGATGGCATAAGTGTACGTCGTATTTATCTGTGATGTTTAGGTGCTTAAATGATGGGACTTCATTAATATGATTAATGAAAGAAAAAGAAACCTAAAAGATGTTGTGGAATCGAATTTTCAAAAATAGGTAGCTACAGTTCTTGCTTTGCATCGCGGTGTTCCTTGTAGAACATCCTGCACCTTATTCGATGAGGAAAGGGCCGAGATCCCTTCACCGGGAGTGACCCCTTTAGCAATAACTGGCAGATGCTATAACACTCGGTTTGTCTTTTGATTGCTTCTATAGTTCTTTCTTTGCATAGTGGTACATATGATATATCCTGCACCTCATTCGACGAGGAAAAGGCCGACGATCCCTTCACCGGGAGTGACCCCTTTAGCAAAACTAGAAAAGCCTAAAAAACACTCCATTTTAAAAATCATTTGATTCTACAACGATATCAAGTTCATTACGCAATAGGTTTTCAGAAAAACCTGTCGTAGCCCTCCGGCATTTCAGATAAGTCCTACTTAGTATTCGTGCTAAGTTTATTGACCTCCGTCAAGGCGTAGTGTGCGGTAGCTAACTAGTATTTATCTGCTTATGCATATGATGCAGATTGGATTAGGGTAGTCGTGCGACCTTGTTGACCTCCGTCAAGGATCGTGCGGGTGGGTTTGATTCAATCAAGAAATGACGGGTTGAACTTGACTAGTAGCCTATGCTTTGTTGACCTCCGTCAAGGTCATAGGGTGCTAGTGGCAAAATATTATCGGGAATTTCAAGTGTTGAGATTTGCAATGAGATTGCATACCTTCTATGAGATAGTTGGATCCTGATACCCGCTGCGAGTAAGAGTTACTACTGGGAGAGTTTTACACATTACAATTAGCCGATCAAGTAGGTGTCTAAAAGGTGTTAACGAGGTTACGCCTCTGGGAAAACGAGGTTTACATTAATTAGGTTCGTGCGAAAGCACGGGGGACTTCCCTCAAAGTACCGACACTGGCCTGGCTGAAAAATTGGCGAACTTGTAGCGTGTAATTAATTCCGGCTAGTCTTTCCTTTTAGGGTTTGAAGGAAGATTTGATAAAAACAGTGTGAGCCATCCTGATTAGATAAAATAAATAACTAATCTAATCTTGCAAGAGCGCACGCAGAGTGTTTTCTTCTCTCTCTCTCCAGGTAGCGACCATATCACGCCTTAATCAAGATAATCATACGGATATATTGACCGAACCCGCTTGTTATACTGAGCTGGGGAACGTTGGTCCCGCTCCAACTTATAATTGTTATAAGACAGAGCAGGAAATTGGGGATTACCAGAATTCCCGTGCCGCCCAAACGAAGAAAGTGCATACTGATGCATCATCTTCGGGTGTGTTCATTACAGAGAACTGTTTCTCAGTATCCTTTACGTCCTGGGTATATGATACCGGATCAAGATCCCGCATATGTAATCTATTACATGGGCTACAGATAAGTAAAGAACTGAGAACGGGTGATAAGTTTCATGAGACAGAAAACGGTGCAAGTGTTATAGCCAAGTATGTTGGTCACTGTCACCCTGTATTACCAATACATTGATTCTGAACAAATGCTATTAGATACCGAACCTGATATACAAAATCATATCAATCTCTTTATTTATTAAAGAAGGATATAATTTTGTATTGTTGAATATTGTTTTGAACATTTCAAAAGCTAATCGGTTCAGGCACGTTATCTAAAAGTATTGACGTTCTAAATCAAACTACAGTTCTTAGTATACAGAACACACACAAGAAGAAGAGTTCAGATATGAACGATTCCTTCTTGAGGTATTGTAGACTAGGTCATATCATTGTGACCCGACTAGCTTAAGTTACATTTTAGATGCATATTTAAATCAGTTTGAATTTACATCTTGTGAAACTTGCCAGTTATGTCAAAAAGATTGGATGACTATAGCTATGTTTATTGGAAACAGAGAAAGAGTTAGTAAACTCTTGGGACTGATACATGATGATGTATGTAAGGTCCCCTGTCTACACATGCCAGGACCGGTTCTTTATACTTCATTACATTCTCTGATGATCTCTCAAGATTCAGCCATATGTTCTTGTTGAAACACAAGTCCGAAACTTTTGAGATATTCACAGAATATAAGTTTGAAGTAGAGAACCAAAATATGGGTATAAGTATTATGTGTATTATCTCTAGTGTGTGTGATACCAATTTTACGGGTGCCGAGAAACCCTAATACGGATCGTTAACTAGAAGTTTAGGCGAAAAAGAAACTAGTTAACAACTTAACTAAATGGTAAACGGAAATACAACCTTTGTAGATCCGGTTCTCCACCTCCATGGCTCCGTGATGAAGTCTCCTCGCTGTACAAATCGGATCTTGGGCTCTAGCGTCGGCTTCATCGAAGAAAAAGCGGGCTAGGTCATCGACGACGATGCCGAAGATGATCTACGTCGAGGCATCGCTAGATCAAGCTCCAACTTCACCAAGTCATGAAACTTGTGAAGAAAACACACTCTACTACTTGGCAAGAGGTAGAGGATGAAGAAATAGGAAGTGGGTTCACTTTAGAATTGGATTTCTCACTCATTTCATCAAGTCACCATTGATGAAATCTAGGTTTTCTTCTTGAAGAAGAAGAAGAAGAAGATGGTAATATTATGATATATTGTTATGAAAAAAGAATAATAAAACCATTCTTATCATAATATTAACCATGGTAATGTGTAGAGAGTTAATCATGGTTAAATGGAATGGTTAGGGTTAAGCATGAGACAAAATGGTCACTTGGTCAAAGTCTTCATGAAGCTTCATCAAGCTTCATGAACAAACAAAGAAAGCCACCATTTTTCTCTTTTTCTTTTCCAAAATAAAATAAATGAAATATAAATAAATAAATGAATAAGAAAATGAAAACCCTAACCATTACACAACCATGGTTTAATCTTTACACAAACCCTAGTGAGCATGTATCATCAAACATGATACAAACTTGTGTACAAAAGTATATCACATATACAATGTGCACAATCCAATTGAGAAAATCCATTTAAAGTGAACCAATACTAGTTAATGCAAAGTAATATATCAAATATATAATTATGCATTAAATCTGTTGGAGATAGTGCCCTCAGAGTCAATTATTGGATCACAGGTACGTGATTGCAATGATCGAGGGAGGACCTATCCCGGTAGGACAGTCTTACTCGAGATGATAGTATGCTATCTGGTTTACCTTTATCATCGTGTCCTGCTTTAGGTGACCTGACAAGTCGCTATTACACGTTGATAGAGCCCCTAGGATTCTTGCTTGACCACCAGCAGTATGAGGGCGATCATATAAGTGGGAGCTGGGGGTCTATAAGCACATCCTTAAAAGGTCCCTAGCCGTGGGAGATTCGAGACAGGGCATCGTTTCTCCAGAGTAGACTAGTGTATACAGTCGAGACCCCGACGAGGGGCGGTGGCCGGTCTCACAAGCCACTGGTGTCAGTTGGATCACCTAAGATGTATACAGGTGCTCATTGGGTTATGAGTACACCTGACAGGACTCGCCGGGAACATGCTAGTTGGTCATATACCAGACGTCAGATGGCAGTTCCCTGGTGACATGTGTACAGGTTAGTTCATCGACCTGGGGATCGTCATTTGTCTTGTGTGAGTTCCCACTGTACTTTGATTACTACCCTACCACGGCTCAAAGGAGTCGTGCAAACAGGTTTTAGTTGGGTACAGTCCCGAGCCACATGGAGGCAGTGAGCGCATCTTCAGGGGTTCGTCTCTCCCGGTATTGGGGGTGAGGTCGCGCTGTGTCTAGGAGAGCCATTACACGAAGCCCTCGGCCGAGGCAAGGAGATTTACTGGTAGGTATTCCAGTAGTATCTCAGGGTGTTCTGGGCTACACTCCGACACGACTTGTACCGCTTTTGGGGGTCTGACATTTACCAACCCCCTAGGCCCGACATGCAATGCTCATAGACGAACGGACCGGACTGTACGGATATTGTCAATGACAGGCTCAGTAGGGTTGTCGGGCTGAGTTCGCTCACAGACGTCCCTTTTAGTCGATACCTGGTAGCCCATTACGTATTGGCTTATACCTCTGACGTGCTAGTGGTTAAATCCACAACCAAGGTGTTGACGAGTCTTTAGAGTCCCCCACATTCCGTTACTCAGCTTTCGGGCGAAAGGTTGTAGAGGCTGTATGGAGATATGGTAAGGTCCGATCAGATACGTGCGGTATTGCACGGATCCGGATTGGACAGTTTGTACTATAGGCCGTATGGATATATGGCAGGGTTCGATCAGATACGTGCGGTATTGCACGGATCAGGATCGAACGGATATTACTAGCCGGTTTTGGTTTAAGCCGGATCCTAGTATAGTACAGTGTAGATTTTGTCTCATTGCATTTGTATTTCAGTCGAAATACAGATGCGGGTGTGTATGCACAGTATCGGGGTTTTCCTGTAATTTATTACGGGACCAGTTTTCTGGAGTTGCCAGTTTGCTTTCCGTTTCGGCCGATTTCCATTGTTTCGTTCATTGGCCGAAGATTGGTGGAGGAGGGCTTATTTGCATTGTTGCAAATAAGCATTTGTGGAGGGGTTCTTTGCTTATTATTGTATCATGATAGTCTCTCATTGACCTTGACTTCTAGCTTCATGATGGCTTGACTTTGTAAGCATCATGGTTGTTGATGATTAGTTGGTAGTGTATTGGTTTTGGGAGTGATCATTGCCTCTCATCATCACTTGCTTTTTCCATGACACTCCACCTTGCATTATTGATTTGATTCAACCCTCTTGAGTTTGGCTCTCCCTCTCATTCTCATATTGTCTTGGCCGGCCATTCCATTAGGAGGGGGCTGTCCAACATTTTTGGTTGTGGGGTTTTGTTCATTTCATGTTCCAAAATCCCCAAAGCTCCTCCACATATTTCTTGTATCATCCCTCCACCAAAAGGCAATTCCTACAACCCCAAAATGAGACTTGCACACAACATTCTACAGCAAATCTTGGGCACGTCGACTAGCCAGCTTCGTGCCCGAGTTGCCTCGGCATTGAGGTGGGAGCCCGTAAAAGAAGTAGGCGATGTGGTGCACTTCCGGCGATGAGGTGGAGACAGGACATTCCGCGGGAGATCGGGACGACGACGAGAAGACCGGAGGACTTGGATCAGTCGGTATATCTCTCTTCCCCATCTTGTAGTTAGCTAGGACTAGTTAATGGTTCGATCCGGGTATTAGTGCGCGGCGGTTTGCCAGTTCAAGAAAAATTTAAAGTTTATCACCGCTTCCGCATTTGGCCGTCGGATTGACGGCCGGGACGCCGCCGTGCACTTACAGTGGTATCAGAGCCTCGCCATTAACTTAGTCTAGCTTGGTTTAATGTGTTTTGCTATTCCGATCGAACAAATGTTCCAAAAACCCAATATCACCCACGACAGTTTTCTGTCGAAATTTTTTAGTCTCTAAAAATTTTTCAGGTTGTATAAAAGTACTGTACAGGAAGTTATAAGGCTTTTGGAAAAATTCGGGTCATTGATTCATCAAGGGGAGCGCGGAACCGCGGCCAAAACCCACCTTGGGCCGTGGTTCCGCCGCAGTATGTAAAGATCAATGGGCCAAATTTCTCCAGTGGGCTTCTGGGGTGATTTTAGGGGTTTTGGAATATTAATATTGGGCCCAGAGTTTCTTGATGTGCTACAGTAGTGCTTGGGGCCTACTTGTTATAATTTGATCGATCGGATATATTTTAAACACATTATTTCACAGTATTTACATTATATCTGCGACCGTGAATGTCACTCGATCGGTAAATCCGGTCTAACTGCTATAGCCCGGTTAGACGGATTTGCGAACGTGACTTTCACGTTGATGTTCTGTTTTTGCTGTGATGTTGCGGATCGGTCGTGGGGGATAGCCTGGATGCAATGCTAGTACAGTTGTGGTTGTATTATGTACATTTGATATTGCGGGGCGAGCGTCCGACATGTGGACTGCCGTCACTGCCTGTTTGTATTATTATTTTGGGGCACGGCCAGGTTGCGGTCGATGTACCCGTTGTATGTATATTTTACTTTCTGTACTAGGCTTACCCCGCGGAGGGGTGCACGGATAGCCGGGTTCTAGAGGACAACAAGCCCGCATCTCATGGCATTGGGATGGAGGGGGCTTCGCTCTAGGATTGGCGGGCTATTCGCCGCACTCGTAGGGGGTACAGGTTGACCCAGGAGGGGTGCCCAAGTTACCGGATTCCGTGAAGTGCTGGGTGGTCCATTCACGGAGCTGAAGGGGGCTGCCTCTCTTCAGGTTTTGGCGGGTAACTTGCCGCGCCCGTAGGGGTCTAGGATTTCATTGCACAGGCTATCCACACGACCAGGGGAACGTCGGGTTTCAGCGGCTCTGTGAAACCCGGGGATCCCAGATATCTGTATTGTTTCTGTGATGTTGTACATTTCTGTGATGTTGCATTTCTTATCACGCCTTGAGCGAATATAATATATTGGTATATATATTAGTAGATGTTGTATATGTTTTGCATCCGTGCTAGTCCAGTCCCCGCTCTGTCGTTAGTTAGCTAACCTAACGGGTAATGACGGGACCCAGTGGCGAATGCGGATGGCATATACGTACATCAGTATATTTTCGTTCTTTGTGGTGTGATCAATTGATGGGACTGCATTGATTCGGATCAATGCAAGTTAAAAACAAACCTAATCTGATGTTGTTGGAACACTTTTTCAAAAAGCTGTTATTGCAAGGACGTTCTCTTTTGTTTTGCATCGTGGTATTCAGTTGGAATATCCTGCTCCTCAGTCGACGAGGCAAGGGCCGAGATCCCTTCACCGGGAGTGACCCCTTGGACAAAAGTTTGCGTCAGGGCAATAGCTTCACTATAGCCGATTGCTTTTGCTTTGCATCGTGGTATTCAGTTGGAATATCCTGCACCTCATTCTATGGGGAAAGAGCCGAGATCCCTTCACCGGGAGTGACTTCTTTAGCAAAGGTTTTCGTCACTATATTTTCAAAAAGCTATCCGTTCCTTCAACGATATCAAGTTCATTACGTTAAAGGTTTTCGCCAGAAACCATTCGTAGCCCTCCATCATTTCGGTTAAATATTCGGTAGTATTCAAGCTATGTATTTTGACCTCACGCCATGGCATAGTGTTTGGTAGCTGCCGGGTATTTATCTGTTGCATAGATAGATGCGTTGGTTTGGGACAGTCGTACTACTATTTTGGCCTACGTCAAGGGTATGTACGGGTGGGTTCAAATTAACCTGGATAATGATGGGCAGAACTTGACATGTGACTTATGATATTTTGACCTCACGCCAAGGTCATAAAAGCATGGGGCAGAAATCACATCGGGAGTTTCAAAAGAACTGAAACTTGCCAGATATGCGCATACCTTCTGGAGTGTGACACCGTGAGCGGATTCCGTCACGTTATCATACGATGATAGTTGGATCCCGATTCCCACTGATGAGTTAGTTTACTCCTCGGGTAACCCCAACTAATTCTTCTTTTAGGTTTGGAGGAGAATTTGAGGTACAGTGGGAGGTTTCCAGATTAGATAAATTGGTAACAATTCTGATCTAGGTTAGAGTGCACGCTGAGTGTTTCTTTTCTCTCTCTCTTTGGTAGCGACCATTGACCCGACCCTAAGACTTTGACTCAGAGACCAAGTTGACTGAACCTTCTTAACACTGGCTTTTGGATTGTCAGAGTTGCAAACCTCATTGCCACTCCTACTTTTACCCTTTTCTCCAGGACACCCCGTATTACTACGAACGTCCACTTCCATTGGACAAAACCATCGTATGGTTAGATACGAACTCGAAAGAATTTATTCGAGGATGGTTTCCGGTTCTGGAGAAAACGGATAGGATTATTCAGTTGTCTTTTCCTTTTTTGCCTCCTCTCCGGTTGCGAGTGCTCCTTGGTTTAGGAGTAGTACACCTGTTACGCAAATTGGATAGTCTTCTTCCAAACCTTAGGCTGGTGCCGACCGGTAGGGAATGAAGAAAACCAATTAGCCTAACGATGGTGTACAGAAGGTATTAAGTTCAGACAAAGCAAGGGATTAGTAAGAGGGCAAAGTAAATTGCAACAGATATTCACGACCAAACCAAGTATTCCTTCGCCAATCCTAAAATCACCTTTGTATTTCTCCAGGACACTCCGTATCACTACGAAGATCCACAGTTTATTGGATACTCCATCGTATGGTTATATACGAACTCGAAAGGAACTTGTTCCAGTTCGGGGATGGATTCTGGTTCCGAAGAAATAGGAATAAGATTTATTCAGGTGTCTTTTATCTTCACCTCCTCTCTCATTGCGAGTGTTCCTAGGATTGGGACAGTACACCCATTATGCTTATTGGATAGTCTTCTTCCAAACCATAGGCTGGTGCCGAACGGTAGGGAAGGAAGAAAACCATTTGGCCTAAAGGGGTGTGCAGAAGGTAAAGACTAAAGACATATGAAGGGATTTGGAGAGGTGGCAAAGAATTATACGGTTACAGTCGTGAATCTGGAAGAGGCATTACTAGGAATACCAGGATACCCCATCGAAACATTTCGATGTTTCAGTTTCACTGTGTAATGTTAAAAGAAAACTGATTTCCCGATTAGATACTTACTCCAGGGTATGTACTTACCAGGTATGATTCTCACATCTGTATGGTTTTACAGATGATGAGTGGGAGTAAGTTATTGGGAATTGGGTGATTATCCTCATTATATCGGGATTCGTTGTAATCGGTGATATTTGAGGAAATCACCTGGGCTGTTTGCCGGTCGGCAAATATTTGGTTTTGAATATCCGCAGTTATGCACCAATTTCAAATTGATATATCTGTACGTCTATTTTCATAGAGTGAGATATACCTTTCTGAAATTATGTCTACGACATTTACCTATATCAGTGGATGGTTAGGTAAGGAGCATTAAACAGCGGTGTAATTCTTCTTAACCATAAGTACAGTTTTCAACCTACGACACACGGTGAATGAGTTTTCAGACTCAAGGGACTTATACAGAGTATTGTATGTTGTCCAGGGTCCATCAGGACAGAGGGGTTGGTCCTCGTACTATATTCGGTTTACTTATGACTTCTCTAGTTTTTAGACAAGTGTTTCGCGGAAACACAGGGTCCGAATTTTGAGAAGTTATAGGTATTTGAATAGAGTAGAGAACCAGGTGTAGCAAGTATCGGGATTCTTCAAAGAGATCGAAGATGTAGATACTTGTGTATGGTATTAAGTTGATAGTAATGACTAAGAGAACTTGCTTCTTTTTCAGGTTACTCATAATTGGAAGCATTCCTAAGTTGAGTAACGCTGATTGGCCTCCTTCCATTTAGTTGACATGCACTGGAGACAGTTGCATGATTTGAATCTGGTTCAATTAAATCAGTGCCTCTGGTCCTATATGGGATATAGAACTGTTCATATCTTAACGATGTTAAGGTACGGGGAGTTGTCCGGCTTATGCTTAAAACCAGACACTGGACAACTCAAGGCACGTTTCTGTAATGGCTGTTTGTGGGTTGACCCAGGCTATGACGCGGGTTGACTTTCTACCATCTGGATGAACAATAGCAATATTGTTCTAGACTCGCCACAGTTTTAATAAAAATGGATTTTTTCAGAAAACAGTAGTGGGAGTATGGTAGAACTGGAAGTGATTCCAGAACCACAAACGATTACTGAAGATTTGATAAGGAACCTAAAGATTCAATCTGGATTGAAATTCCATTGGCCACTCCGCAGATAAGGTGGGTAACTTCAGGCACCCGAGAGGTACTACGGTAGCCTCAAGGACGGTGACAGGGAAGTTCTTGTTTACCCACAATTACCATTGCTGTTGTTCCAGGCTGCGAGACCCGGTGGGAGGATGAGTATAGCGTCGTTCTAAACTAGTTTTAGAAATGTACGTCTATATGACTCTGCCAGAGGGTTGTCGTAGTCAGTAGGAGCAGCGGAAGCATTGGTGGACAGGTAGCTTATGTCTATTTATAGACTAAAGCAGATGTAGCGGAGATAGATCATCTACTTCTGACGTGACAGTCATGGGTTTGACTTCATCAGAATAGGGGATGGATCTGTTGAGAAGGTAGTAGGGTGTGATGTCCTGGTATTTGGATGACATACACAGAGTAGGAAAAGAAACTCCTATACTACAATCGGTTATACTTTGGTCATCACACAGTAGTTTCTCCATATGGGACTTGGACATTATATCAGACAAACTGGTTACTAGATCTATGGTTTTAGATCTAGATTTGGGTGGTTTCCCAATCAGGGTACTTAGACAGCATTCTAAGAGTATTTAGAATGGACGACTCCATGCACGGTAGTGTACCTGCAGAAGATGGAGTCACCCTCTCTAAAGGTGTCTTATAGACCAAAGGGGAGAAGGATGTGCATGATTGACAGATCACTTGCTTAGGCAATTGAGTCAATCATGAGATGTCAAGTACCACACCAGATGTTGTTCTTGCACTAGATGCAATAAGCTGATATTGATCCTATCCTGGAGAAACAGTCGGAAGAAGTTTTAGAACATAAGTGGATGTTCTAGGGATATGATAACGATAGCCTCATTCGGGAAACAGTTATCATTCCAGGCTTCCAAGGTGACCTGGACGACAGGGACGTTGTCAGAATTATAGTTTTCCTTCTGACGAGGGGCAGTATTTTGGACAGGTAGTCCAAGGCAATACTGAGGGAGGCATGGCGCAGGATACTGATTCAGTTCAGTTGACGATACAGTCTAAGAAGTTTGGATTTGGTGTTCATTTATGAGCTATGTCCCATCAGACATCCAGACACATTCTAAGACAGGTATTGCTCATTTCGGGAGATAGGTTTCTCCGCGAACTTGAGATATAGAGAGACATAGAGAGAAACATCAAAGCGGATCCACTCACTAAGGCTATTCCTCGAACGCAATAGTTTCGCAAACGAGCTTTGTGAGACTGACTAGTAGAGGAGTTGGGTGTTCGGTATCACACGGGCTGTGAGTATGCGACATCGCAATAATTAGCCTTGAGTGCAAGTGGGAGATTGTTGGAGATAGTGCCTTCAGAGTCAATTATTGGATCACAGGTACGTGATTGCAATGATTGAGGGATGACCTATCCCGGTAGGACAGTCTTACTCGAGATGATAGTATGCTATCTGGTTTACCTTTATCATCGTGTCCTGCTTTAGGTGACCTGACAAGTCGCTATTACACGTTGATAGAGCCCCTAGGATTCTTGCTTGACCACCAGCAGTATGAGGGCGATCATATAAGTAGGAGCTGGGGGTCTATAAGCACATCCTTAAAAGGTCCCTAGCCGTGGGAGATTCGAGACAGGGCATCGTTTCTCCAGAGTAGACTAGTGTATACAGTCGAGACCCCGACGAGGGGCGGTGGCCGGTCTCACAAGCCACTGGTGTCAGTTGGATCACCTAAGATGTATACAGGTGCTCATTGGGTTATGAGTACACCGGACAGGACTCGCCGGGAACATGCTAGTTGGTCATATACCAGACGTCAGATGGCAGTTCCCTGGTGACATGTGTACAGGTTAGTTCATCGACCTGGGGATCGTCATTTGTCTTGTGTGAGTTCCCACTGTACTTTGATTACTACCCTACCACGGCTCAAAGGAGTCGTGCAAACAGGTTTTAGTTGGGTACAGTCCCGAGCCATATGGAGGCAGTGAGCGCATCTTCAGGGGTTCGTCTCTCCCGGTATTGGGGGTGAGGTCGCGCTGTGTCTAGGAGAGCCATTACACGAAGCCCTCGGCCGAGGCAAGGAGATTTACTGGTAGGTATTCCAGTAGTATCTCAGGGTGTTCTGGGCTACACTCCGACACGACTTGTACCGCTTTTGGGGGTCTGACTTTTACCAACCCCCTAGGCCCGCCATGCGATGCTCATAGACGAACGGACCGGACTGTACGGATATTGTCAATGACAGGCTCAGTAGGTTTGTCGGGCTGAGTTCGCTCACAGACGTCCCTTTTAGTCGATACCTGGTAGCCCGTTACGTATTGGCTTATACCTCTGACGTGCTAGTGGTTAAATCCACAACCAAGGTGTTGACGAGTCTTTAGAGTCCCCCACATTCAGTTACTCAGCTTTCGGGCGAAAGGTTGTAGAGGCCGTATAGAGATATGGCAAGGTCCGATCAGATACGTGCGGTATTGCACGGATCCGGATCGGACAGTTTGTACTATAGGCCGTATGGATATATGGCAGGGTTCGATCAGATACGTGCGGTATTGCACGGATCAGGATCGAACGGATATTACTAGCCGGTTTTGGTTTAAGCCGGATCCTAGTATAGTACAGTGTAGATTTTGTCTCATTGCATTTGTATTTCAGTCGAAATACAGATGCGGGTGTGTATGCACAGTATCGGGGTTTTCCTGTAATTTATTACGGGACCAGTTTTCTGGAGTTGCCAGTTTGCTTTCCGTTTCGGCCGATTTCCATTGTTTCGTTCATTGGCCGAAGATTGGTGGAGGAGGGCTTATTTGCATTGTTGCAAATAAGCATTTGTGGAGGGGTTCTTTGCTTATTGTTGTATCATGATAGTATCTCATTGACCTTGACTTCTAGCTTCATGATGGCTTGACTTTGTAAGCATCATGGTTGTTGATGATTAGTTGGTAGTGTATTGGTTTTGGGAGTGATCATTGCCTCTCATCATCACTTGCTTTTTCCATGACACTCCACCTTGCATTATTGATTTGATTCAACCCTCTTGAGTTTGGCTCTCCCTCTCATTCTCATATTGTCTTGGCCGGCCATTCCATTAGGAGGGGGCTGTCCAACATTTTTGGTTGTGGGGTTTTGTTCATTTCATGTTCCAAAATCCCCAAAGCTCCTCCACATATTTCTTGTATCATCCCTCCACCAAAAGGCAATTCCTACAACCCCAAAATGAGACTTGCACACAACATTCTACAGCAAATCTTGGGCACGTCGACTAGCCAGCTTCGTGCCCGAGTTGCCTCGGCATTGAGGTGGGAGCCCGAAAAAGAAGTAGGCGATGTGGTGCACTTCCGGCGACGAGGTGGAGACAGGACATTCCGCGGGAGATCGGGACGACGACGAGAAGACCGGAGGACTTGGATCAGTCGGTATATCTCTCTTCCCCATCTTGTAGTTAGCTAGGAGTAGTTAATGGTTCGATCCGGGTATTAGTGCGCGGCGGTTTGCCAGTTCAAGAAAAATTTAAAGTTTATCACCGCTTCCGCATATGGCCGTCGGATTGACGGCCGGGGCGCCGCCGTGCACTTACAAAATCATTAAATCAACACTTGATTCAATGATCCGGTCATGTCGCACACAACCGACTAGTATCCAATGTATCGGCTTATCGAATCAATCCTTGATTCGATAACTAGGTTATATCGCATACAACCATTCGATACATTCATCACGAGAATAGAATACGGTATCACATACACGCATTATTCTCGGTCCCGCACATATCTCATATGCACTCCTATTTCGTTTCGCTTGAGCCAGGAAACCTCTGTGTAGGACTCTAAAGACTCGTCAATACGCCGGCAGCAGATGATGATCATATCAAGCACCCACAAGCCGCAAGCGGTCTGCTAAACGTAACGGCCACCCGGGTATTGAGCGATCAGAAGATCGATGAGCAAGCCCGCTCACACTCCTGTGAATCCAACCAGTAACACTTACCGTACAGTCCAGTCTGATCGTCTGATATGTCGCATATCTCGCCTAGGGGTGGTAAACGTCAGACCCTAATAGCTCGATAAGTCGTGTCGATATGAGGCCTATAACAATTCGAGATACTACTGGTAACACTTACCAGTAAATCTCAGCAACCCTGGCCAGGGATTTCCTTTTATAGCCAATCGAACACAGCGCAACATCAACTCCCTATACCGGGAGAGACGAATCTCCTCCTATCGCTCATTGCCTCCATGTGATTCGGGACTGTACCCAAAAACCACCGTTTTGCACGCCCTCTTGGACGTGGTAAGGTGGAAATCAAAGCACAGTGGGAACCACACAAGACTCTATGACGATCTCGGGTCAACAGACTACTCTGTACCAGTGTCACCATAGAACTGCCATCTGACGTAAGGTATAATACCATCTGGGAGTTCTCGGCGAGTCCGTCCAGTATACCCAGTCTCCACTGAGCACCCGTATATCATCTCTGATGTCAAACACCAATGGATATGGGATCATCCATCGCCCATCTGTATGGGTCGAGAAGGTATACGCTAGTCTACTCTGGTATATTGATGCCCCGTCTCGATATACCTACGACTAGGGACTTTGAAGGATGTACTTATGGACTACCATGTCCCCACTAGTATGATCCTCATCATAGTCCAGGTAGTCAAGTACTCATCCTAAGGGCTTTACCAACATGTAACAGAGAGACAATCAGTGTACACGTTAAGGTAAAGAGCAACCAGATAGCATACTATCATGTCGAGCAAGAAAGTCCTCCCTATATATGTCCAAGCATCCACTACAATATACATCCAATGTACAGTAATGGCCTCTAGGGCATACATATAACTAACAATCTCCCACTTGCACTAGGGCCATCTAATAGCAGTGGTTGTAGTATCTCATACTCAACCATCCCATAGAAGTCTCTCTCTGGGAAAAGGCCTTTGTGAGTGGATCCGCCGTGCTGTCCTCTGAGTCTACTCTCCTAACCTGGATCACCCTGGAGATCAACTATCTCCATGATCAGGTGATACTGCCTTAGAATATGTCTGGATCACTGATGGGACCGGGGTTCCTGGCATGAGCCACAACTCCATTGTCACACAGTGGGAGGAACAAAGTTCATCTCATGAACCAATATGCATCCAGACTACCTCTTTCGTAGCATCTTAAGTAGCGATGTATCGAGCCTTTATCGTCTAGTATGCCACGGTATCTAGCTTGGAACTCTTCCAACATACCGTCCCTTTACTGAGGGTAAAGACAATGCCTGCGACTGACTCTCAGTCATCCTTATCACCCTGAAACCCTTCCAGTGATTCTCCCCAGGATCGGTTGATACCATCTCACTACAACTAGTGAGAATCCTAACATCCAATTAGATCTATTTCATAGATCCAAAACCCAGGATTTAGGAGGTATCACTTTGATCCTATATGGAGAATCATTGTGATAAGCGGAGATTGACCGAGTGTAGCATAGGAAACTCCTTCCCTATCAAGAGCATGTCATCCACATACTCTACGAGGATCGTCACTATACTCCCTACTACCTTTTCGTTTATACAAGGTTCATCTACCATTTTGATGATGTCAAACTCTTTGACTAACACATCAAAACAGATGTTCCAACTCCGTGATACCTACTTTATCCTATAAAGCATCTTGTACACGTTTCCGCTGCTCCCACTGTCTACGAAGCCCTCTGGCTGTGTACTTATAGACGTTCTCTTCTAAAACTTCATTTAGAAAAGCAGTCATGGCACCCAACCGCCAGATATCGTAGTCATGGTATGTAGCCGTGGCAAGTAGGATCTGGATGGACTTAAGCATAGCCACTTGAAAAGGTTTCATCATTATCCACGCCTGGTCGATGACGAAAAGCTTTAACAAGTCTAGCTTTGAAAGTCTCAACTTTTCCATCTACACCAAGTAATCTTCTCAAGATATACTTGCTCCTGATGGCGATTTAACCCTTTAGATATAGCAACCAAAGTCCATACTTTGTTGGTGTACATGGATTCCATCTCAGATCACTAAGCATCCAGCCATTCTTACAGAGTCCCACTCCTGATGGCCAGCTCGAAACTAGTTGGGTCATCATCTCATGATGCAATCCTCGCTCCCACTGTCACAGAGAAACCGAAGTATCTCTCAGGCGGGTGAGGAACCTTACTAGATCGGCGGAGAGGCTGAGGTTCGTTGGTAACTATTGAATCCTTTGGTTCTGTCAAATCATCAGCTGCAGTTTGTATGGCTGGAAAATTTCCAGTTCTACATAACTGACCTTGCCTCGAGCTTGTCCGGATTTTGCTTTTCAGACATAGGCCGGATAACCCCAAATCTTAACTAGCTTAAGACATGGGCTCTTCCCATACCATATCTCATATGGAGTGGTAGGCTGTGATCTGATTCGAACCCTATTCAATTGGTATGCAGCTTCTCAAGTGCACAACTCCCAAAAAGGAAATAGGTAACTCAGTAGTACTCATCATAGAGCACACCTTATCATATAGGGTGTGATTGCTCCGCCTCGATATACCATCGTGCTATGGTGTATAGAAGGAGTAATGCTGAGAGAGAATCTCATTCTCCTTTAGAAAAGTCCAGAAATTCCGTGCTCAAGTATTCTCCTCCTTGATTACATCAAAGGACAAAATACTTATACCCTTATTGGTTCTCTACTTCTGCTTATATTCTGTGAATATCTCAAAAGGTTCGGACTTGTGTTTCAACAGGAACATATGTCTGAATCTTGAGAGATCATCAGAGAATTTAATGAAGTATAAAGAACCGGTCTTGACATGTGTAGACAGGGGACCTACATACATCAACATGTATCATCCCAAGAGTTCACTAACTCTTTCTCTGTTTCCAGTAAACAGAGCTATGGTCATCGTATTTTTATGACATGACTGGCAAGTTTCACAAGATGTAAATTCAAACTGATTTAAATATGCATCTACATGTAACTTCAGCTAGTCGGGTCGTATTGATATGACCTAGTCTACAATGCCTCAAGAAGAATTCGTTCATTTCTGAACTCTTCCTCTTGTGTGTGTTCCGTATACTAAGAACTGTAGTTTGATTTAGAACATCAATGCTTTTAGATAACGTGCCTGAACCGATCAACTTTTGATATAGGAAATGTTCAAAACATTATCCAACAATACAAAATTTTTTCATTTCTTTACTGTTAAAGAGACTGATATGATTTTGTATATCAGGTTCGGTATATAATAACATTCGTTCAGAATCAATGTATTGTTAATACAGGGTGACAGTGACCAACAGACTTGGCTGCAACACTTGCCCCGTTTTCTGCCTCATGAAACTAATCACCCGTTCTCAGTTCTCTACCTATCTATAGCCCTATGTAACAGATTACATATCTGGGATCCTGATCCGGTATCAAATACCCAGGACGTAGAGGATACAGAGAAATGGTTCTTTGTAACGAACACACCCGAAGATAATGCATCATATGCACTTTCCTCGTTTGGGCGGCACGGGAAATCTGGTATTCCCCTATTTCCTGCTCTGTCTTCTAACAATTATAAGTTGGAGCGGGACCAACTTTCCCCAGCTTAGTATAACAAGCGGGTTCGGTCAATATTCCGTATTATTATCTTGATTAAGGCGTGATATGGTCGCTACCTGGAGAGAGAGAGAAGAAAACACTCAGCGTGCGCTCTTTCAAGAATAGATTGGTTATTATTTTATCTAATCAGGATGGCTCCCACTGCTTTTTATCAAATCTTCCTTCAAACCCTAAAAGGAAAGACTGGCCGGGATTAATTACACACTGCAAGTTCGCCAATCTTTCAGCCAGGCCAGTGTCGGTACTTTGAGGGAGGTTCCCCGTGCTTTCGCACGAACCTAATTAATGTAAACCTCGTTTTCCCAGAGGCGTAACCTCGTTAACACCTTTCTAGACACCTACTTGATCGGCAAATTGTAATGTGTAAAACTCTCCCAGGAGTAACTCTTACTCGCAGCGAGTAACGGGATCCAACTATCTCATAGAAGGTATGCAATCTCATTGCAAATTTCAACACTTGAAATTCCCGATAATATTTTGCCCCTAACCTCCTATGACCTTGACAAAGGCCAACAAACCATAGGATGCTAGTCAAGTTCAACCCGTCATTTCCTGATTGAATTAAACCCACCCGCACGACCCTTGACAAAGGCCAACAAGGTCGCACGACTACCCTAACCCAATCTGCATCATATGCATAAGCAGATAAGCACCAGTTAGCTACTGTAGGGTTCCTAGGCACCCCAAGGAGGTCTCACAAGGCATCAACCATGCCAATTTCAAAAATTACGGTGCCGAGAAACCCTAGTGTACGGATCGTTGGCTAGATGTCTAGGCGAAAAGCAAACTAGTTAACACTTAACTAAGAGTACGGAAATACAACCTTTGTAGATCCGGTCCTCCACCTCCACGGCTCCATGATGAAGTCCTCTCCGCTGTCCAAATCAAGATCCGGGCTCTAGCGTCGGCTTCATCGAAGTAGATGCGGGCTAGGTCATCGACGACGTGCCGTAGATGATCTACGTCGAGGCATCACTAGATCAAGCTCCACCTTCACCAAGCCATGAAAACTTGTGAAGGAAACACACTCTACTACTTGGCAAGAGGTAGAGGATGAAGAAATAGGAAGTGGGTAGACTTTAGAATTGGATTTCTCACTCTAATTCATCAATCACCATTGATGGAATCTAGTTTTTCTTCTTGAAGAAGAAGAAGAAGAAGAAGATAATGAATATGATAGAATAAAAGGAATTAACTTGAAAAGATAATTCCATTCATTCTTATCATAATAGTTACCATGGTTAAGTGTAGAGAATGAACCAAGGTTAAATAGAGTGGTTAGGGTTAAGCATGAGACAAAATGGTCACTTTGGTCAAAGCTTCATGAAGCTTCAACTAAACTACAAATAAAGCCACCATTCTTTCTCTTTATGCTTATTTATTTCAAAACCAATAAATAAATGAATGAATAAATAAGGAAATCAAAAACCCTAATCATCCACTTAACTATAGTTTGATACTTTACACTTAACCAAAAAGCATGTATCATCAAACATGATACAATCAAGTGCACAAAATCATATCGCATATGGAATGCGCACACCCGAGTGAGAAAATCCATTCAAAGTGAACCGATACTAGTTAATGCAAAGTAATATATCAAATATATAATTATGCATTAAATCACTAAATCAACACTTGATTCAATGATCCGGTCATGTCGCACATAACCGACTGGTATCATCAGTAACAACTTATCGAATCAACACTTGATCCGATAACCCGGCTATATCGCATATAACCGATCAATGTCACATCGCGAGAATGAAATACGGTATCACATACACGCATCATTCTCGGTCCCGCACATATCTCATATGCGCTCCTATTTCGTTTCGCTTGAGCCAGGAAACCTCTGTGTAGGACTCTAAAGACTCGTCAATACGCCGGCAGCGGATGATGATCATATCAAACATCCACAAGCCGCAAGCGGTCTGCTAAACGTAACGGCCACCCGGGTATTGAGCGATCTGAAGATCGACGAGCAAGCCCGCTCACACTCCAGTGAATCCAACCAGTAACACTACCGTACAGTCTGGTGTGATCGTCTGATATGTGGCATATCTCGCCTAGGGGTTGTAAACGTCAGACCCCAATAGCTCGATAAGTCGTGTTGATATGAGGTCTATAACAATTCGAGAAACTACTGGTAACACTTACCAGTAAATCTCAGCAACCCTGGCCAGGGATTTCCTGTTATAGCCAATCGTACACAGCGCAACATCAACCCCCTATACCGGGAGAGACGAATCCCCTCCTATCGCTCATTGCCTCCATGTGACTCGGGACTGTACCCAAAAACCACCGTTTTGCACGCCCTCTTGGACGTGGTAAGATGCAAATCAAAGCACAGTGGGAACCATACAAGACTCTATGACGATTTCGGGTCAACAGACTACTCTGTACCAGTGTCACCAGAGAACTGCCATCTGACGTGAGGTATAATACCATCTGGGAGTTCTCGGCGAGTCCGTCCAGTGTACCCAGTCTCTACTGAGCACCCGTATATCATCTCTGATGTCAAACACCAATGGATATGGGATCATCCATCGCCCATCTGTATGGGTCGAGAAGGTACACGCTAGTCTACTCTGGTATATCGATGCCCCGTCTCGATACACCCTCGACTAGGGAATTTGAAGGATGTACTTATGGACTACCATGTCCCCACTAGTATGATCCGCATCATAGTCCAGGTAGTTAAGTACACATCCTAAGGGCTTTACCAACATGTAATAGAGAGATAATCAGTGTACACGTTAAGGTAAAGTTCAACCAGATAGCATACTATCATGTCGAGCAAGAAAGTCCTCACTATATATGTCCCAACATCCACTACAATATACATCCTATGTATAGTAATGGCCTCTAGGGCATACATATAACTAACAATCTCCCACTTGCACTAGGGCCATCTGTAGCAGTGGTTTGAAGTATCTCATACTCAACCATCCCATAAAGGTCTCTCTCTGGGAACAGGCCTTTGTGAGTGGATCCGCTGTGTTGTCCTCTGAGTCTACTCTCCTGACCTCGATCCCCTGGAGATCAACCATCTCCATGATCAGGTGATACTGCCTTAGAATATGTCTGGATCACTGATGGGACCGGCGTTCCTCGGCATTAGCCACAACTCCATTGTCACACAATGGGAGGAACAAAGTTCATTATGAACTAATATACACCCAGACAGCCTCTTTGGTAGCATCTTAAGTAGCGATGTATCCTGCCTTTATCGTCTAGTATGTCACGGTATCTAGCTTGGAACTCCTCCAACATACCGTCCCTTTACTGAGGGTAAAGACAATGCCTGCGACTGACACTCAGTCGTCATTATCACCCTGGAACCCTTCCAGTGATTCTCCCCAGGATCGGTTGACACCATCTCACTACAACTAGTGAGAGTCCTAACATCCAATTAGATCTATCTCATAGATCCAAACACCAGGATTTAGGAGGTATCATTTTGATCCTATATGGAGAATCATTGTGATAAGCGGAGATTGACCGAGCGTAGCATAGGAAACTCCTTCCCCATCAAGAGTATGTCATCCACGTACTCTACGAGGATCGTCACCATACTCCATACTACCTTTTTGTTTATACAAGGTTCATCTACCATTTTGATGATGTCAAACTCTTTGACTAATTCATCAAAACAGATGTTCCAACTCCGCGATGCTTGCTTTATCCTATAAAGCATCTTGCACACGTATCCGCTGCTCCCACTGTCTACGAGGCCCTCTGGCTGTGTACTTATAGACGCTCTCTTCTAAACATCATTTAGAAAAGCTGTCATGACACCCAACCACCAGATATCGTAGTCATGGTATGTAGCCGTGGCAAGTAGGATCTGGATGGACTTAAGCATAGCTACTTAGAAAAGGTTTCATCATCATCCATACCTGGTCAATGATGTAGACCTTTAACAAGTCTAGCTTTGAAAGTCTCAACTCTTCCATGTACACCAAGTAATCTTCTTAAGATATACTTGCTCCTGATGGGGATTTAACCCTTCAGATATAGCAACTAAAGTCCATACTTTGTTGGTGTATAAGGATTCCATCTCAGATCGCTAAGCATCCAGCCATTCTTACAGAGTCCCACTCCTGATGGCCAGTTCGAAACTAGTTCGGTCATCATCTCATGATGCAATCCTCGCTCCCACTGTCATAGAGAAACCGAAATATCTCTCAGGTGGGTGAGGAACCCTACTAGATCGACGGAGAGGCCGAGGTTCGTTGGTAACTATTGAATCCTTTGGTTCTATCAAATCATCTTCTGTAGTTTGCATAGCTGGAACCTTTCCAGTTCTACATAACTGACCTTGCCTCGAGTTTGTCCGGATTTTGCCTTTAGACATAGGCCGGACAACCCCAAATCTTAACTAACTTAAGATATGGGCTCTTCCCTTTCCATATCATATATGAAGTGGTAGGCATTGATTTGATTCGAACCTAATTCAATAGGTATGCATCTTCTCAAGTGCATAACTTCCAAAAGGAAAATAGGAAACTCAGTAGTACTCATCATAGAGCACACCTTATCATATATGGTGTGATTGCTCCACCCCGATATACCATCGTGCTATGGTGTATACGGAGGAGTAATGCTGAGAGAGAATCTCATTCTCCTTTAGAATAGTCCAGGATTTCCGTGCTCAAGTATTCTCCTCCTTGATCTCATCAAAGGACATAATACTTATACCCGTTTTGGTTCTCTACTTCTAAATCATATTCTATGAATATCTCAAAAGGTTCGGACTTGTGTTTCAACAGGAACATATGTCTGAATCTTGAGAGATTATCAGAGAATGTAATGAAGTACAAAGAACCGGTCTTGGCATGTGTAGACAGGGGACCTTTATACATCAACATGCATCATCCCAAGAGTTCACTAACTCTTTCTCTGTTTTCAGTAAACGGAGCTGTGGTCATCTTATCTTTGTGACATGACTGGCGAGTTTCACAAGATGCAAATTCAAACTAATTTAAATATGCATCTTTATGTAACTTTAGCTAGTCGGGTCACATTGATCTGACTTAGTCTACAATACCTCAAGAAGGATTCGTTCATTTCTGAACTCTTCCACTTGTGTGTGTTCCGTATACTAAAGAACTGTAGTTTGATTTAGAACATTAATGCTTTTAGATAACGTGCCTGAAGCGATCAACTTTTGATATAGGAAATGTTCAAAACATTATCCAACTATACAAAATTTTATCATTTCTTTACTAATAAAGAGATTGATATGATTTTGTATATCAGGTTCGGTATCTAACAACATTCGTTCAGAATCAATGTATTGGTAATACAGGGTGACAGTGACCAACAGATTTGGCTGCAACACTTGCCCCGTTTTCTGTCTCATGAAACTTATCACCCGATTTCAGTTCTCTACCTTTCTGTAGCCCTATGTAACAGATTACATATCTGGGATCCTGATCTGGTATCACATACCCAGGACGTAAAGGATACTGAGAAACAGTTCTCTGTAATGAACACACCCGAAGATGATGCATCAGCATGCACTCTCTTCGTTTGGGTGGCATGGGAAATCTGGTAATCCCCAATTTCCTGCTCTGTCTTATAACAATTATAAGTTGGAGCGGGACCAACGTTCCCCAGCTCAGTATAACAAGCGGGTTCGGTCAATATTCCGTTTTATTATCTTGATTAAGGCGTGATATGGTTGCTACCTGGAGAGAGAGAGAAGAAAACACTCAGCATGCGCTCTTGCAAGAATAGATTGGTTATTATTTTATCTAATCAGGATGGCTCCCACTGCTTTTTATCAAATCTTCCTTCAAACCCTAAAAGGAAAGACTAGCCGGGATTAATTACACACTACAAGTTCGCCAATCTTTCAGCCAGGCCAGTGTCGGTACTTTGAGGGAGGTCCCCCGTGCTTTCGCACGAACCTAATTACAGTAAACCTCGTTTTCCCAAAGGCGTAACCTCGTTGACACCTTTCTAGACACCTACTTGATCGGCTAATTGTAATGTGTAAAACTCTCCCAGGAGTAACTCTTACTCGCAGCGGGTATCGGGATCCAACTATCTCATAGAAGGTATGCAATCTCATTGCAAATTTCAACACTTGAAATTCCCGATAATATTTTGCCCCTAGCAGCTATATGACCTTAACATAGTCAACAAATCATAAGTGCTAGTCAAGTTCAACCCGTCATTTCCCGATTGAATTAAACCCACCCGCACGACCCTTAACATAGTCAACAAAGTCGCACGACTACCCTAATCCAATCACATCATATGCTTATGCAGATAAGCACTAATTAGCTACCGCACACTACGCCTTAACATAGTCAACAAACGTAGCACGAATACTAACTAGTACTTATCTGAAATGACGGAGGGCTACGACAGGTTTTTCTGAAAACCTATTGCGTAATAAACTTGATATCGTTGTAGAATCAAATGAAGTTTGAAATGGAGTGTTTTTGAGGCTTTTCTAGTTTTGCTAAAGGAGTCACTCCCGGTGAAGGGATCGTCGGTCCTTTCCTCGTCGAATGAGGTGCGGGATATATCATATATATCACTGTGCAAAGCAAAACTCTTAAAAAGCAATCAAAAGACAAACCGAGTGTGTAGCATCTGCCAGTTATTGCTAAAGGAGTCACTCCCGGTGAAGGGATCTCGGTCCTTTCCTCATCGAATAAGGTGCAGGATATATCACATATACCGCTGTGCAAAGCAAGAACTGTAGCTACCTGTTTTATTTTGAAATTCGATTCTACAACATCTTAGGTTTCTTTTATTTCATTAATCACATTAATGAAGTCCCATCATTTAAATACGTAAACATCACAGATAAATACGACGTACACTTATGCCATCCGCATTCGCCTCGATGTCCCCTCGTGCACCGTTAGGTTAGGTAACTAACGACAAAGCGGGGCAGGGCTAGCGCGGGTGTAAAACATAAGTGACGTCTATATAATATATCATATATACTATATACTGTATCTATCACAGAACATCAGATGATCACATCACAGATATCGCAGCAGAAGAATCATATGAAATATTGGATATACTAGGACGTCCGTGTTTTCAATACGAGCCAGTATAAAACACGGATTCCACGGTCGTGATGAATAGCCAAACCCACACCCCTAGACCCCTACGAGAGCGGCAAGCAACCCTACCAATTCTAGAGTTAGGAGACCCGGACTCGACTCCTCGAGTTGGTCTCCCACTGGACCCCAGAACCCGGTTACTTGTGCTCCCCTCCTTGGGTCTATCCTAGTGCGGAAAAGTAAATAATATAC
Source organism: Agapanthus africanus (assembly GCA_030015575.1). Taxonomy (NCBI): domain Eukaryota; kingdom Viridiplantae; phylum Streptophyta; class Magnoliopsida; order Asparagales; family Amaryllidaceae; genus Agapanthus; species Agapanthus africanus. Next base: position 394,378,061 of record CM057343.1, read on the forward strand.
AAAAGGTGACAACTTCCGCAACCTGGAAGCGCCCCAATAAAAGAATATTACATACAAGTTTTTACATGAATGAAAATTAAAAACACTCATCTCACATAAAACCCCCCGGCTATTCAAACACGACGATCCAATATAACATATCCAGCAACACATAACATCACATGTCATCAACGTAAGTAAATATGCGCATCCCAATTGTCGTTGACATATAGCAACGAAACCGGCGATATCACATATTACACATACGGTCACAGAAAAGAAAGTGTAAAACTACAACAGTTGGAATCCGCAACCATCTCAGACATCGCATGCCTGACCAAATGAATTACTTAGACATCGCATGCCTAACAATTATAAACCCCGCATTTTAGTCTCATTATCGAAAACACTTTTCAATATTAAGTCGGGCAATTCAACAGGATTCCCGACATCCTGATCGAATGCTCGTCGCAAACTTCAGTAGACGGCTGCACCCCCGATACCGTCGACGAAGTGCACCAAGGCGGAACACCGCTACCGCGAGCACCCGGACGGATGCTTTCGGCGACGGGGTTCTCCTACAGTCACTTGGTCGGGGCTATGGAGCGAGGCTGTCTATTAAGTTTACTCGGCGAGTATCCGCGTACGCTACGTGATTGCGACGGACTTTTGATCACATCAAAATTCCGTGGCAACCGATCAAGTGAGACTAAACTGCTATGTTTATAACATTCATTCAGTTATCTCATAACTTCTTGTGAATTCCAATTATTGTATCACATTCCAGATAAATAGAAAATGTTAAACTTCTCGATCGAACAGTCAAACACCCAAGTTTTCCCGATACAGATCAACACATGAAACAAGTCTAACAACATTCAGTTCGTGCCTCAGTACCAACGGTCCAGCCGTAGAAGGGTCAAGCCAACGCCTCACATGTGGCACACCGTACTGCCCCAAACCCGAAGGTTCAAAGGGCAGTTCAAGACAGTCACATAATCGAGTTAAGGTTTGTTGTCTTCGAGAGGGTCCATCGCGTTACTTGCACTACTTAGAACGTCGTTAAACTACGGAAAAATCCAACACTTGGAAATTTCCCGACAGGGGAAAAATTGGGTATTTATATCCGGTCGAACTTTTTAACATATTCTAAAATTTATCCGGAAAGCCACACAGACAAAATTTGATAATCCGATCGAACATTCGAATCCCCAAAACAACCCCAGAAAATTCAACTCTTGAATAAATATTAAAAATTCCCAGAAAAATCAGCATCTGAAAACATGAATTACTGTGCAGAAAGGGGAGGATGACGTCACCATGTTGCCGCGGAACCGCCGCATAAGCAAGGCTTCTGCCGCGGTTCCGCCGCCGTTTATACTGTTCATGAATAAATTTTTGCGCCGTAATTCTTAGAATTCCCTGCTGAATTTTTTACGAATTTTTAATCTGGAAAAATCCCAGTTTTTAGAAAAAGTCCAGAGAGCTATTTTGGGTTCGGATTTTTCGATCGATCGGACTTCAAACTGCGTCTAGACTTCGCCTAAGGCTCTAGCTAGGCTCTGATACCACTGTAGGGTTCCTAGGCACCCCAAGGAGGTCTCACAAGGCATCAACCATGCCAATTTCAAAAATTACGGTGCCGAGAAACCCTAGTGTACGGATCGTTGGCTAGATGTCTAGGCGAAAAGCAAACTAGTTAACACTTAACTAAGAGTACGGAAATACAACCTTTGTAGATCCGGTCCTCCACCTCCACGGCTCCATGATGAAGTCCTCTCCGCTGTCCAAATCAAGATCCGGGCTCTAGCGTCGGCTTCATCGAAGTAGATGCGGGCTAGGTCATCGACGACGTGCCGTAGATGATCTACGTCGAGGCATCACTAGATCAAGCTCCACCTTCACCAAGCCATGAAAACTTGTGAAGGAAACACACTCTACTACTTGGCAAGAGGTAGAGGATGAAGAAATAGGAAGTGGGTAGACTTTAGAATTGGATTTCTCACTCTAATTCATCAATCACCATTGATGGAATCTAGTTTTTCTTCTTGAAGAAGAAGAAGAAGAAGAAGATAATGAATATGATAGAATAAAAGGAATTAACTTGAAAAGATAATTCCATTCATTCTTATCATAATAGTTACCATGGTTAAGTGTAGAGAATGAACCAAGGTTAAATAGAGTGGTTAGGGTTAAGCATGAGACAAAATGGTCACTTTGGTCAAAGCTTCATGAAGCTTCAACTAAACTACAAATAAAGCCACCATTCTTTCTCTTTATGCTTATTTATTTCAAAACCAATAAATAAATGAATGAATAAATAAGGAAATCAAAAACCCTAATCATCCACTTAACTATAGTTTGATACTTTACACTTAACCAAAAAGCATGCATCATCAAACATGATACAATCAAGTGCACAAAATCATATCGCATATGGAATGCGCACACCCGAGTGAGAAAATCCATTCAAAGTGAACCGATACTAGTTAATGCAAAGTAATATATCAAATATATAATTATGCATTAAATCACTAAATCAACACTTGATTCAATGATCCGGTCATGTCGCACATAACCGACTGGTATCATCAGTAACAACTTATCGAATCAACACTTGATCCGATAACCCGGCTATATCGCATATAACTGATCAATGTCACATCGCGAGAATGAAATACGGTATCACATACACGCATCATTCTCGGTCCCACACATATCTCATATGCGCTCCTATTTCGTTTCGCTTGAGCCAGGAAACCTCTGTGTAGGACTCTAAAGACTCGTCAATACGCCGGCAGCGGATGATGATCATATCAAACATCCACAAGCCGCAAGCGGTCTGCTAAACGTAACGGCCACCCGGGTATTGAGCGATCTGAAGATCGACGAGCAAGCCCGCTCACACTCCAGTGAATCCAACCAGTAACACTACCGTACAGTCCGGTCTGATCGTCTGATATGTCGCATATCTCGCCTAGGGGTGGTAAACGTCAGACCCCAATAGCTCGATAAGTCGTGTTGATATGAGGTCTATAACAATTCGAGAAACTACTGGTAACACTTACCAGTAAATCTCAGCAACCCTGGCCAGGGATTTCCTGTTATAGCCAATCGAACACAGCGCAACATCAACCCCCTATACCGGGAGGGACGAATCCCTTCCTATCGCTCATTGCCTCCATATGACTCGGGACTGTACCCAAAAACCACCGTTTTGCATGCCCTCTTGGACGTGGTAAGATGGAAATCAAAGCACAGTGGGAACCACACAAGACTCTATGACGATTTCGGGTCAACAGACTACTCTGTACCAGTGTCACCAGAGAACTGCCATCTGACGTGAGGTATAATACCATCTGGGAGTTCTCGGCGAGTCCGTCCAGTGTACCCAGTCTCTACTGAGCACCCGTATATCATCTCTGATGTCAAACACCAATGGATATGGGATCATCCATCGCCCATCTGTATGGGTCGAGAAGGTACACGCTAGTCTACTCTGGTATATCGATGCCCCGTCTCGATACACCCTCGACTAGGGACTTTGAAGGATGTACTTATGGACTACCATGTCCCCACTAGTATGATCCGCATCATAGTCCAGGTAGTTAAGTACACATCCTAAGGGCTTTACCAACATGTAATAGAGAGACAATCAGTGTACACGTTAAGGTAAAGTTCAACCAGATAGCATACTATCATGTCGAGCAAGAAAGTCCTCACTATATATGTCCCAGCATCCACTACAATATACATCCTATGTATAGTAATGGCCTCTAGGGCATACATATAACTAACAGCTACCGCACACTGCGCCTTGACAAAGGCCAACAAACGCAGCACGAATACTAACTACTACTTATCTGAAATGACGGAGGGCTACGACAGGTTTTTCTGAAAACCTATTGCGTAATGAACTTGATATCGTTGTAGAATCAAATAATTTTAAAATGGAGTGCTTTTGAGGCTTTTCTAGTTTTGCGAAAGGAGTCATTCCCGGTGAAGGGATCGTCGGTCCTTTCCTCGTCGAATGAGGTGCGGGATATATCATATATATCACTGTGCAAAGCAGAAACTATAGAAGCAATCAAAAGACAAACCGAGGGTTGTAGCATCTGCCAGTTATTGCTAAAGGAGTCACTCCCGGTGAAGGGATCTCGGTCCTTTCCTCATCGAATAAGGTGCAGGATATATCATATATACCGCTGTGCAAAGCAGGAACTGTAGCTACCAATTTTAATTTTGAAATTCGATTCTACAACATCTTAGGTTTCTTTTATTTCATTAATCACATTAATGAAGTCCCATCAATTAAGTTACCTAAACATCACAGATAAATACGACGTACACTTATGCCATCCGCATTCGTCTCGATGTCCCCTCGTGCACCGTTAGGTTAGGTAACTAACGGCAGAGCGGGGCAGGGCTAGCGCGGGTGTAAAACATAAGTAACATCTATATAATATATCATATATCATATATACTATATACAGTATCCATCACAGAATATCACATGATCACATCACAGATATCGCAGCAGAAGAATCATATGAAATATTGGATAAACTAGGACGTCCGTGTTTTCAATACGAGCCAGTATAAAACACGGATTCCACAGTCGTGATGAATAGCCAAACCCACACCCCTAGACCCCTACGAGAGCGGCAAGCAACCCTACCAATTCTAGAGTTAGGAGACCCGGACTCGACTCCTCGAGTTGGTCTCCCACTGTACTCCAGAACCCGGTTACTTGTGCCCTCCTCCTTGGGTCTATCCTAGTGCGGAAAAAGTAAATAATATACAAACGGTGACATCTTCCGCAACCTGGAAGTGCCCCAATAAAAGAATATTACATACAAGTTTTTACATGAATGAAAATGAAAAACACTCATCTCACATAAAAACCCCCGGCTATTCAAACACGACGATCCAATATAACATAACCAGCAACACATAACATCACATGTCATCAACGTAAGTAAATATGCGCATCCCAATTGTCGTTGACATATAGCAACGAAACCGGCGATATCACATATTACACTTACGGTCACAGAAAAAAAAGTGTAAAACTACAATAGTTGGAATCCGCAATCTGCATAGACATCGCATGCCTAATTAAATGAATTCCTTAGACATCACATGCCTAACAATTATAAACCCCGCATTTTAGTCTCAAAATCGAAAACACTTTTCAATATCAAGTCGGGCAATTCAACAAGATTCCCGACATCCTGATCGAATGCTCGTCGCAAACTTTAGTAGACGGCCGCACCCCTGATACCGTCGACGAAGTGTACCAAGGCGGAACACCGCTACCGCGAGCACCCGAACGGATGCTTTCGGCGACGGGGTTCTCCTACAGTCACTTGGTCGGGGCTATGGAGCGAGGCTGTCTATTAAGTTTACCCGGCGAGTATCCGCGTACGCTACGTGATTGCGACGGACTTTTGATCGCATCAAAATTCCGTGGCAACCGATCAAGTGAGACTAAACTGCTATGTTTTTAACATTCATCCAATTATCTCATAACTACTTGTGAATTCCAATTATTGTATCACATTCCGGATAAATAGAAAATGTTAAACTTTCCGATCGAACATTCAAACACCCAAGTTTTCCCGATACAGATCAACACATGAAACAAGTCTAAAAACATTCAGTTCGTGCCTCAGTACCAACGGTCCAGCCGTAGAAGGGTCAAGCCAACGCCTCACGTGTGGCACGTCGTATTGCCCCAAACCCTAAGGTTCAAAGGGTAGTTCAAGACGGTCACATAATCGAGTTAAGGTTTGTTGTCTTCTAGAGGGACCATCGCGTTACTTGCACTACTTAGAACGTCATTAAACTACGGAAAGATCCAACACTTGGAAATTTCCCGACAGGGGAAAAGTTGGGTATTTATATCCGGTCGAACTTTTTAACATATTCTAAAATATCCGGAAAGCCACATAGACAAAATTAGACAATCCGATCGAAACACCGAGTCCCCAATACAACCCAGAAAACTCAACTCTTGAGTTCAGAAAAAAAATATCCCAGGAAAACCAGCACTGCAAAATAGGAATTACTGTGCAAAATTCAATAGGAGAAGAGACAAAATGGCCGCGGAAGCGCCGCATTAGCACGCTAATGCCGCTGTTCCGCCGCACTTTAGATAGATCATTAGGTAATTTTTGCACCGTAATTCTTAGAATTTCCTGCTGAATTTTCTGCATATTTTTAATCTGGAAAAAACCCAATTTTTGGAAAAAGTCCAGAGAGCAAATCTGTGTTAGGGTTTTGGTTTAATCGGACTTCTAACTCCGTCTACGCATCGCCTAAGCCTCTAGCTAGGCTCTGATACCACTGTAGGGTTCCTAGGCACACACTAGAGGTCTCACAAGGCATCAACCATGCCAATTTCAAATTTTACGGGTGCCGAGAAACCCTAATACGGATCGTTAACTAGAAGTTTAGGCGAAAAAGAAACTAGTTAACAACTTAACTAAATGGTAAACGGAAATACAACCTTTGTAGATCCGGTTCTCCACCTCCATGGCTCCGCGATGAAGTCTCCTCGCTGTATAAATCGGATCTTGAGCTCTAGCGTCGGCTTCATCGAAGAAAAAGCGGGCTAGGTCATCGACGACGATGCCGAAGATGATCTACGTCGAGGCATCGCTAGATCAAGCTCCAACTTCACCAAGTCATGAAACTTGTGAAGAAAACACACTCTACTACTTGGCAAGAGGTAGAGGATGAAGAAATAGGAAGTGGGTTCACTTTAGAATTGGATTTCTCACTCATTTCATCAAGTCACCATTGATGAAATCTAGGTTTTCTTCTTGAAGAAGAAGAAGAAGAAGATGGTAATATTATGATATATTGTTATGAAAAAAGAATAATAAAACCATTCTTATCATAATATTAACCATGGTAATGTGTAGAGAGTTAATCATGGTTAAATGTAATGGTTAGGGTTAAGCATGAGACAAAATGGTCACTTGGTCAAAGTCTTCATGAAGCTTCATCAAGCTTCATGAACAAACAAAGAAAGCCACCATTTTTCTCTTTTTCTTTTCCAAAATAAAATAAATGAAATATAAATAAATAAATGAATAAGAAAATGAAAACCCTAACCATTACACAACCATGGTTTAATCTTTACACAAACCCTAGTGAGCATGTATCATCAAACATGATACAAACTTGTGTACAAAAGTATATCACATATACAATGTGCACAATCCAAGTGAGAAAATCCATTTAAAGTGAACCGATACTAGTTAATGCAAAGTAATATATCAAATATATAATTATGCATTAAATCATTAAATCAACACTTGATTCAATGATCCGGTCATGTCGCACACAACCGACTAGTATCCAATGTATCGGCTTATCGAATCAATCCTTGATTCGATAACTAGGTTATATCGCATACAACCATTCGATACATTCATCGCGAGAATAGAATACGGTATCACATACACGCATTATTCTCGGTCCCGCACATATCTCATATGCGCTCCTATTTCGTTTCGCTTGAGCCAGGAAACCTCTGTGTAGGACTCTGAAGACTCGTCAATACGCCGGCAGCAGATGATGATCATATTAAGCACCCACAAGCCGCAAGCGGTCTGCTAAACGTAACGGCCACCCGGGTATTGAGCGATCAGAAGATCGACGAGCAAGCCCGCTCACACTCCTGTGAATCCAACCAGTAACACTTACCGTACAGTCCGGTCTGATCGTCTGATATGTCGCATATCTCGCCTAGGGGTGGTAAACGTCAGACCCCAATAGCTCGATAAGTCGTGTCGATATGAGGTCTATAACAATTCCAGATACTACTGGTAACACTTACCAGTAAATCTCAGCAATCCTGGCCAGGGATTTCCTGTTATAGCCAATCGAACACAGCGCAACATCAACTCCCTATACCGGGAGAGACGAATCCCCTCCTATCGCTCATTGCCTCCATGTGATTCGGGACTGTACCCAAAAACCACCGTTTTGCACGCCCTCTTGGACGTGGTAAGGTGGAAATCAAAGCACAGTGGGAACCACACAAGACTCTATGACGATCTCGGGTCAACAGACTACTCTGTACCAGTGTCACCATAGAACTGCTATCTGACGTAAGGTATAATACCATCTGGGAGTTCTCGGCGAGTCCGTCCAGAGTACCCAGTCTCCACTGAGCACCCGTATATCATCTCTGATGTCAAACACCAATGGATATGGGATCATCCATCGCTCATCTGTATGGGTCGAGAAGGTATACGCTAGTCTACTCTGGTATATCGATGCCCCGTCTCAATATACCTACGACTAGAGACTTTGAAGGATGTACTTATGGACTACCATGTCCCCACTAGTATGATCCTCATCATAGTCCAGGTAGTCAAGTACTCATCCTAAAGGCTTTACCAACATGTAACAGAGAGACAATCGGTGTACACGTTAAGGTAAAGATCAACCAGATAGCATACTATCATGTCGAGCAAGAAAGTCCTCCCTATATATGTCCAAGCATCCACTACAATATACATCCAATGTACAGTAATGGCCTCTAGGGCATACATATAACTAACAATTATGTCCTTTGATGTGATCAAGGAGGAGAATACTTGTGCACGGAATTCCTGGACTATTCTAAAGGAGAATGAGATTCTCTCTCTCAGCATTACTCCTCCGTATACACCATAGCACGTTGGTACATCGGGGCGGAGCAATCGCACCATATTAGATATGGTGTGCTCTATGATGAGTATTACCGAGTTACCTGTTTCTTTTAGGGGATTATGCACTTGAGAAGCTGCATACCTATTGAATTCGGTTCGAATCAAATCAGTGCCTACCACTCCATATAAGATATGGTATGGGAAGAGCCTATCTCTTAAGTAAGTTAAGATTTGGGATTGTCCGGCCTATGTCAAAAGCAAAATCTGGGCAAGATCGGGGCAAGTTCAGTTCTGTAGAACTGGAAAGGTTCCAGCTACACAAACTGCACCTGATGATTTGACAGAACCAAGGGATTCGATAGTCTCCGACGAACCTTAGCCTCTCCGCCGATCTGGAAGGGTTCCTTATCCGCCTGAGAGATACTTCGGTTTCTCGATGACAGTGGGAGCGAGGATTGCATCATGAGATGATGACCCAACTAGTTTCGAGCAGGCCATCGAGAGTAGGGACTCTGTAAGAATGGCTGGATGCTTAGCGATCTGAGATGGAATCCATATACACCAACAAAGTATGGACTTTGGTTGCTATATCTGAAGGGTTAAATCCCCATTAGGAGCAAGTATATCTTGAGAAGATTACTTGGTGTACATGGAAAAGTTAAGACTTTCAAAGCTAGACTTGTTAAAAGGTTTGCATCATAGACCAATTGTGGCTAATGATGAAACCTTTTTCTGGGCCTATGCTTAAGTCCATCCAGATCCTACTTGCCACGGCTACATACCATGACTACGACATCTGGTGGTTGGGTGTCATGACAGCTTTTTCTATAATGATGTTTTAGAAGAGAGCGTCTATAAGTACACAGCCAGAGGGCTTCGTAGATAGTGGGGGCAGCGGAAACGTGTACAAGTTGCTTTATAGGATAAAGCAGGCATCGCGGAGTTGGAACGTCTGTTTTGATGTGGTAGTCAAAGAGTTTGACTTCATCAAAATGGTAGATGAACCTTGTATATACAAAAAGGTAGTAGGGAGTATGTTGGTGATCCTCGTAGAGTACGTGGATGATATACTCTTGATAGGGAAGGAGTTTCCTATGCTACGCTCCGTCAATCTCCGCTTATCACAAGGATTCTCCATATAGGATCAGAGTGATACCTACTAAATCCTGGGTTTTGGATGTATGAGATAGATCTAATTGGATATTAGGATACTCACTAGTTATAGTGAGATGGTATCAATCGATCCTGGGGAGAATCACTGGAAAGATTCCAGGGTGATAAGGACGACTGAATGTCAGTCATAAGCATTGTCTTTACCCTTGGTAAAGGGACGGTATGTTGGAAGAGTTCCAAGCTAGATACCTGGCTTACTAGACGATAAAGGCTGGATACATCGCTACTTAAGATGCTTCCAAAGAGGCTGTCTGGGTGAATATTAGTTCATGAGATGAACTTAGTTCCTCCCATTGTCTGTATGGTTTTACAGATGATGAGTGGGAGTAAGTTATTGGGAATTAGGTGATTATCCTCATTATATCGGAATTCATTGTAATTGGTGATATTTAAGGAAATCACCTTGGTTGTTTACCGGACGGCAAATATTTGGTTTTGAATATCCGTTGTTATGCACCAATTTCAAATTGATATATCTGTATGTCTATTTTTATAGAGTGAGATATACCTTTTTGAAATTATGTCCATGACATTTACCTATATCAGTGGATGGTTAGGTAAGGAGCATTAAACAGCGGTGTAATTCTTCATAACCATAGTACAGTTTTCAACCTACGACACACAGTGTAACGTTTTGAAAATCGTTTCGGTGGAATTTCGGAAAATCGGTAAAATAAGGTGGGTTTTCTGTAAAAAGTCAAAATTCAAATATCCTTATTATAAAAATTAAATATACATATTCTAGCTATGTAATTGCTCGTATTTGGTGTTTATTGAGCCACTGGTGAAATTTCAAATTTTCTGAAAAAAAATTATTTTAATATTATTTTAAGCCGTCACTAATACATTTAATTTGGGAAAATTACAAATTGGAATGGGTTGATACAAATTTTATAATTCTTGGCACATTAAACAAAATTTTAAAATATTGTTTCTGAAACGAAATCGTTTGCCAAAACGGTTTAGAAATTATTGAAGAAAAAAGGCTTTTTTAGTGAATTTAGTGTAAATGGATGTTTGGGGTATAGTATTTATCATTTTTCATCACCCCACACCCATACCCACACTCACACACCCCCATTTTTCCTTCCCCATGGCTGAATTCAGTAGCCCCCCCTCAATTGTCCCCACTTGTGTTGCAAAAGAAAAGAAAGAAAAGAAAAGAAAAGAAAAGAGAATGATAGAAGTAAAAGGTGGACTTTTTGACCCCATTCTCCCTCCAATCACCTCACACTCTCTTCTCCTCACCATTTGGCCGAGTCCACTGCTGATTTCAGTAGCCCCTCCCCTCTCTTTCCCTCATCTCATCTCTTCTCCAAAAATCCTCAAAAAAATTGCCAAAAATCAAAGTAAAACCTCACCAAAATCAAAATCCGACTCCTACCCATTTCTCATTAGCCAAAATTGCATGGATCTAGGGAACAAAATTTCGATTTGGGAGGCTATGTGTGCTTGTAGATTTTCAAAATTATTGGGTATAAATTCCAACCCTTTTTGCTTAATTTGTTAGTTAATTTCTTAAAGCTAATTAATTAAGTGATTAATTAGGTTTTAGATGAGTTTAATTGCATGATTAAGGAATTCAAGTTAGGGTTTTGTTGTGGAATTGGGTTGTGATAAATTGTGCATGGTTATGTGATGTGGATTAACATCTTAAGTATTGTAGAAAGCTAATCTAGTTGTTAATTACAAACCATTACTTATAAAATGCCCTAATTAAGTTATTTTACTAACTAGGGTTTTTGGAAAATTATGAAATGCTTTAGCTTAAAATATAATTATGGTTTCATGTCATTATTAATATTATATTGAGTGGTTTAATGCCTTTAGTTCATGAAAATCCAAGCTAAATTGTTGTTTGTGTATTTTTGCTATAAAATTGTTAAAATTAGGTATTTTGTAAACTAGAATTTTGGGGTCAATGGAATTTAATGAGATTAAATTATGGGAATTGTTTTTATGACTTATTTAAGATATTTAATAAGTATTATGGCCGCTAGATTTGTTTAAACGTCGAGTTTTGTACTAAAACGGGTAATTTTTGCTTGCTAGATTTTCGGAAAAATGGCTTTTAAGGTGAATTTGTGGTTTTTGTGAATTCTAACCTATTTTATATTATAATTAGTGTTCGTGAATGCGCAAATGAGAGTGTTTGGATTTTTCTCGATGGTTTGAAGTTTGTACATCGACATCGAGGGTTGGTTTGGCTATTCTTGCCTGCGTAGGCGATAGGTTTTGACCTATGCGTGATACGCGTGCCGATTTGATTTTCGTATGCCGTTTCGATTTCGAATTTGATTTTAATACGATACGGTGCGTTATGATATGTAGGTACCCCATGTGGACTTCGAGACGACAAGCAAGCGCGTGGCGACGTCGGCACCGGCGAGCGAGGACCAGGTGAGTAGATTTATATCTACGGGGAGATGTCGGGTTGATGGCGTATAGCACCCCCGCAGTCCGTGGTGATGTATACGAATACATATACACACATATATATTGATTATTTATTAATGAGGTTATTGATGATAAAGATAGATTTTAGGTGTGAATGGATAGGTTTAGTGTTGCGAGACCCTAGAGTAGACGTTGCACCACATTTACACACACACCCATACTTGCATATATTCTTCTTCATATGTACTTATATGGGGTTATATAGTTATGTGTTCACATGGGTATGGGACTATGTGTTCATATACTGGATTTGAGGATAGTACTTGGGATCTGAGATGAGTCGATGAGATTTGATTTGAGGCCGTGAGATCGGTGATTTGGTAGGGTTCGTATTTGAGATACGACATGACGTTGTAGCGGGTCCTTTGACGTAGTGTTTCACACACGTGCATGCATACGTAGGTGGTATCAGTATTGTACTAGACGTAGGTCAGTACCCCGATCATGATATTTGATAAAGAGGATACCAGATGAATAGTATGATGAATGTGATATTGACCCGTACCCAGATTTGGGATGCCGTACGACGGATTTACGTACGAGCTATATATTGATGATTGATCCGCACCCTTGACTTGGGATGTCTGACTATAGATATGGTATCGGAAATGATATTATTGAGGCGGGATCACCGACTATACATATACATGTATGTATATGTATCGACTCAGATGATAGGCGGTTTCCTTACCTGTAGTTCAGCTTGTTAGTTCAGCCGTATAGTTTAGTGTAGTTGTTAGATTAGATTAGACTCCTACCTATTTCAAAAACTAGCGGATCGTGGGTATTTTAAAAGACAGGTCAAGGGATCTACGGATATTTTAAAAGACGTATCCTTTCTTAAAACCACCGTAGCCCTTATTTTCAAAACCCCACGATTCGTGTTATTTCAAATGGCACCATTGTTTAATATTTAGTTCCCGCTCATTATGGTTGCTCGCTCCGCATCGCATACTTACATTGTTATTTCATATTGCATTGTTGATATTATGCTGTTAGGACACCGGCACCATTACCGATGATGCGTATGTACCACGTATACTTACTTGCCGGCTCACACACATCTTCATCGTTAATTGCCATGTCACGTACACCTTAGAAAATATTATGGCTTAACTTAGCTTGATAGCTAGTAGTTTGACATGATATTAGTGTACTTACCTTATATGCCAGCTTAGATATTGTAGTTATTACTTGTCACTTCATGCATACTGTTATTCATTGTTATGCCGTATTCATGGATTCTCATGCCTATATTCATGGTTTTACATGCTATTGATGATTTGGATTCGGATTTCCATGAGATTTTCTGGATTTGGGGGAAAACCGCAAAACTTGTATAAGCTTCTTTCCTCTATTTTAAATAAAAAGTGCGGTTTTCCCATGATGTATGAGTCGTCCACCATGAGTTTGCTGATGGATTTCGAGACCCGATTCGAGGAGTTGGATGAACCGTTTCGGGTACATGGTGGGCCCGGTGCGGTACCCCAGGGCGAGAAGGCCGTGTTGTTGATGTTGAGCCTGGCAGGGGAGCACTACCGACCGGTGATTTTACCCGACGCGTCGGATATCCGGAGGATACCGTCGTGGTCTTGAGATTGATGGTAGGGGCCGGTCAGGACTGACGGCGCCTTAGATAGTGAGATTGATACTGGGATTTTTAGATATTGAGGTACTGAGATTTGATGATACAGGCCAGTCCGGATAGCCGGAGCCTCGGATTTTTGAGACATTGGGATTTATGTTTTGTGTCGATGCTAGACACTGTTTATGCTGATTTCATTTATGATACCTCGCTTTAAAAATAAAGTAATCTCACAAAGTTATGAAAGCAGTTTCTTCAGTACATGTATTCCGTTTTCATGCATTCCTACATCATCCATATGATATATTGCTATCTGAGGCACTGACACGAGCACTTGGTATTACTGTTGTTTAGTGGTATACCCTAGCCATGGTTATAGGCTGCTGGTTATATTTTGAGGATATATTATGATCGTTGACCTAGGTTTGCGTTGTTCATGTGGTTTCTGTTCGTAGATGTTTTTCTACTCACGAGTTGGTAACTCACCCCTGTTGTGCCACAGTTCTTCGCAGGTTTTGTCGTACAGGTTTCATTACGGCTTTGCTGGCACTGCTTCTTTCGGGTGACTTGCTAGTAGGTGGGTTTATTGGTATCGTACCCATCATATTACCTTGTATAATATTATTCAGTTGTATCTAGTAAATTCCATCAACCAAACATGTATTTATTTCAGAGATAGAGACCAGTGATGTTATTCTTTCGACCTTAGAGTCACGCGTTATATTTCTGTGGATTTCTGGTGGTTTTGAGTTTCCTTTTGAGTTTTGATCCTCGCCCTTGGCGTTGTATATTATATTGCTTGTGTGGTTGTGACCGTCGATTGACGAAGAGCTAGCTCCCGCTTGGGGATGCCTTTTATTGATTTCGTATACTATTCATGTTGTATCCCATTTGGGGGCCAGTATTTACAAAGGAGACTCTGCCGAAATTTTCAGGAAATATTTGATGTTTTTAAAAAAAAACGCATAATTCGGCTTATGCTATTAAAACTACTTGATTTAAATTGGTTTTCCTTCACTCTACTACTTTTCTTGGTTTTGGATTTCTGGGTTTTCGGCTTAGATTACGTACGCCTCGAGACGTTTCGTAGTCTAAGTTCCGGTCATGTTCCGTACTTTCGGGTCGTGACACACAGGGAATGAGTTATTAGACTCAGGGGACTTATACAGTGTATTGTATGTTGTCCAGTGTCCATTAGGATAGAGGGGTTGGTGCTTGTACTATATTCTGTTTACTTTTGACTTCTCTAGTTCTTAGACATGTGTTTCGTAGAAATGCAGGTTCTGAGTTTTGAGAAGTTATAGGTATAAGAGTAAAGTAGAGAACCAGATGTTGCAAGTATCGGGATTCTTCAAGGTGATCGAAGATGTAGATACTTGTGTATGGTATTCAGTTAATAGTAATGATTAAAGGGAACTTGCTTCTCTTTCAGGTTACTCATAATTGGAAGCATTCCTAAGTTGAGTAACGCTGATCGGCCTCTCTCCATTTACTTGACATGCACTGGAGACAGCTGCATGATTTGAATCTGGTTCAATTAAATCAGTGCCTCTGTTTCTGTATTGGATATAGAACAGTTCATATCTTGACATTGTTAAGATACGGGGAGTTGTCCAGCTTATGCTTAAAACCAGGCTCTGGATGACTCAAGGCACGTTTCTGTAGTGGCTGTTTGTGGGTTGACCCAGGCTATGACGAGGGTTGATTTTCTACCATCTGGAAGATCAATAGTGATATTGTTCTTGACTCGCCACAGTTTTAATAAAAATGGATTTTTTCAGAAAACAGTAGTGGGAGTATGGTAGAACTGGAAGTAACTCCAGAACCGCAAACGATTACTGAAGATTTGATAAGAACCTAAAGAGTCAATCTGGTTTGACATTCCATTGGCCACTCCGCAGATATGGTGGGTAACCTCAGGCACCCGAGAGGTACTCCGGTAGCCTCAAGGACGGTGACAGGGAAGATCTTGTTTACCCAGACTTGCCATTGCTGTTGTTCCAGGCTGTGAGACCCGGCAGGAGGATGAGTATAGCGTCGTTCTGAACTAGCTTTAGAAGTGTACGTCTATATGACTCTGCCAGAGGGTTGTCGTAGTCAGTGGGAGCAGCGGAAGCATAGTGGATAAGTGGCTTATGTCTATTTATAGACTAAAGCAGATATAGCGGAGACAGATCATCTATTTCTGACGTGACAGTCATAGGTTTGACTTCATCAGAATAGGGGATGGATCTGTTAAGAAGGTAGTAGGGTGTGATGTCCTGGTATTTGGATGACATACACAGAGTAGGAAGTGAAATTCCTATACTATGGTTGGTTATACTTTGGTTGTCACACAGTGGTTTCTCCACATAGGATATAGATGTTATTTTTGCACTAGATGCAATAAGGTGATATTTATCCAATTCTGGAGAAACGGTTGGAAGCAGTTTAGAACATAAGTGGATGTTCTAGGGATATGATAACGTCAGCCTCATTCGGGAGACAGTTATCATTCCAGGCTTCCAAGGTGACCTGGATGACAGAGTGACTGTCAGAGTTATAGTTTTCCCTCTGACGAGGGGCAGTATTTTGGACAGGTGGTCCAAGCGGATACTGAGGGAGGCATGGCGCAGGATACTGATTAAGTTCAGTTGACGATACAGTCTGAGAAGTTTGGATTTGGAGTTCATTTATGAACTAGGTCCCATCAGATATCCAGACATACTCTAAGACAGGTATTGCTCATTTCGGGAGATGGGCTTCTCCATGAACTTGAGATAAAGAGAGACATAGAAAGAAACATTAGAGCGGATCCACTCACTGAGGCTATTCCTCGAACGCATTAGTTTCGTGAACGGGCTTTGTGAGACTGATTAGTAGAGGAGTTGGGTGTTCGGTATCACACAGGCTGTGAGTATGCGACATCGCAATAATTAGCCTTGAGTGCAAGTGGGAGATTGTTGGAGATAGTGCCCTCAGAGTCAATTATTGGATCACAGGCACGTGATTGCAATGATTGATGGAGGACCTATGCCGGTAGGACAGTCTTACTCAAGATGATAGTATGCTATCTGGTTTATCTTTATCATTATGTACTGCTTTAGGTGACCTTACAGGTCACTATTGCACGTTGATAGAGCCCCTAGGATTCTTGCTTGACTGCCAGCAGTATGAGGGCGATCATATACGTGGGAGCTGGTGTCTATAAGCACATCCTTAAATGGTCCCTAGTCGTGGGAGTTTCGAGACAGGGCATCGATACTCCAGAGTAGACTAGTGTATACAGTCGAGACCCTGACGAGGGGCGGTGACCGGTCTCACAAGCCACTGGTGTCAGTTGGTTCACCTAAGATGTATACAGGTGCTCATTGGGTTATGAGTACACCGAACAGGACTCGCCGGGAACCTGCTAGTTGGTCTTATACCTGACGTCAGATAGCAGTTCCCTGGTGACATGTGTACAGGTTAGTTCATCGACCTGAGATTGTCATTTGTCTTATGTGAGTTCCCACTGTACTTTGATTACTACCCTACCACGCTCAAAGGATACGTGCAAACAGGTTTTAGTTGGGTACAGTCCCGAGCCACATGGAGGCAGTGAGCGGATCTTCAGGGGTCCGTCTCTCCCGGTATTGTGGGTGAGGTCGCGCTGTATCTAGGAGAGCCATTACACGAAGTCCTTGGCCAAGGCAGGAGATTTACTGGTATGTATTCTAGTAGTATCTCAGGGTGTTCTGGGCTACACTCCAACACGACTTGTACCGCTTTTGGGGGTCTGACTTTCACCAACCCCCTAGGCCCGCCATGCGATGCTCATAGACGAACGGACCGGACTGTACGGATCTTGTCATTGACAGGCTCAGTAGGGTTTCAGGATGAGTTCGCTCATCGACGTCCCTTTTGGTCAATACCTGGTAGCCCGTCACGTATGGCTAATACTTCTGACGTGCTAGTGGTTAAATCCACAGCCAATGTATTGACGAGTCATTAGAGTCCCCCACAGACCGTTTTCTCAAGTTTCGGGAGAAACGCTGTAGAGGCCGTATAGAGATATGGCAGGGTTCGATCATATACG
The DNA here is from genome assembly GCA_030015575.1 of Agapanthus africanus. Taxonomy (NCBI): domain Eukaryota; kingdom Viridiplantae; phylum Streptophyta; class Magnoliopsida; order Asparagales; family Amaryllidaceae; genus Agapanthus; species Agapanthus africanus. Next base: position 394,395,981 of record CM057343.1, read on the forward strand.
TGCGGTATTGCACGGATCATGATCGGACGGATAATACTAGCGGGCTTTGGTTTAAGCCGGATCCTAGTATTGTACAGTGTAGAATTTGTCTCTTTGCATTTGTATTCGGTCGGAATACAAATGCGGGTATGTATATACAGTCACGGGATTTTCCTGTAATTTATTACGGGATCAGTTTTCTGAAGTTGCCAGTTTGCATTCCGTTTCGGCCAGTTTTCCTTTGTTCCTTCACGGCCGGACTTTTGTGATGGGAGGGGCTAATTTGCATATTTGCAAATTAGCATTGTGTGTGTGGGGGGGGGGGGAGGGTTATTTGTATATGAAGGATTATGATGGGTAAAGCATCTTTGCTTTTTCATACATGATGGTTTTCATTTATGAGATTGGATTTGTGTTGATGGTGGTGTGACCCTTTTACCTCATTATCTTCATATTCTCTTATGGTCACCTTCCTACTCTCTTGTGCTCACCCCTTGCATTTTTCCCACTCCCATTTTCTTTAGAGAGGCCGGCCACATTCATGAGGGAGAGGGAGAGAGATTCATTTTTGATGGTGGGAAAAATATTCATCACATTTTTAGCTTGCTACAAAATTCCTCACCTCTCCAAAAGTTCATTTCTCCACATCATGGCAACTTCATACCCCTTGAGACAAACATTACTACACTTAGCCTACAGCATCCTTGGGCACGTCGGCTCGCCAACTTCGTGCCCGAGTTGCCTCGGTCCAGAGGTGGGAGCCCGTAAAAGAACCCGGCGATGTGGTGCCCTTTCCGACGAGGAAATGAAGACCAGCGATTCCGTGAGGAGATTGGAGTGGAGGCCGAAGATCGATGGACACGGATCGCTCGGTATAGCTTTCTACTCATTCTCTAGTTTGCTAGCATTAGGTTAATGGCCCGATTCGGATTTTATAGTGCGCGGTAGTGCCGGTTTACAAGTTCTGTAAAAGTTTCGTTTCCGCATTTTGGCTTCGGATTGACGGCCGGGCGCTGCCGTGCACTTACAAGGGCAGCTCTATTTCTAAGGGGAGTACTGGTTCTGTGCCGAATACCAATGCATACGGCATTGTATTCGTAGCCGTTTTGAATGTAGTTCGATATGTCCAGAGAGCTTCATGCAGTCTCTCGTGCCAGTCCTTTTTATTTGATACCGTCTTCTTTATGATCTTTGTCAAGGTTTTGTTGAAAGCCTGCTAGACCGTTAGCTTGGGGATTGTAGACCGAAGAGTATCTCCAGTCTATATTATGCTGCTATACGAAACGGCTGATTCTGTGACTTTTGTAGGCCGGCCCATTATCGGAGATAATCCATCGCGGACCGATAGATGATGTGTGTCTTGAAGAAATGGAGAACGTTCTCCCTCTTCATTTCTCTTAGCGGTATGGCTTCTTCCCACTTAGAGAAGTAATCGGTTGTAGCCAATATGAACCGATGTCCTTTGGACGATGCTGGTTTGATGGGCCCAATTGTGTCGGTTCCCCACATTTCGAACGGCCAGCTAGCCACTGTTAGTTGTAGCGGGTTTGGATGCTGGTGGATGAAGTCTCCATGAATTTGGCATGGGTGGCATTGCTTCGCGTATTCGAGGCAGTCCTGAATCATCGCGGGCCAATAGTAGCTCATCCTTTTGATCTTCAGCTTCATCTTTGGTCCGGCTTGATGAAAACCGCAGAGTCCGTCGTGAGTTTCTTGGACGACTCTCCTTGCTTCTTCCGGTCCCAAGCATCTTAGCCACAGAGAGTCGAACGATTTCTTATACAGAGTATCATTGACAAAGGCAAAAGATAGAGCTCGTTTCATGAGCTGATGTCTTAAGGATGCATCTTCAGGTGTTCGACGGGATTTGAAGTAGTCTATGAAGAATTCTCTCCAATCCTTAGCCCTTTCTTGGTCCTTTATTCACAGGGCTGTTTGCTTGGTCGCTTCCTTTTCTTCAGACGACTCCAGAGATATTTCTGCTGGTGCGAGAACCCGATGGCTCTGCACAACGATTCTTACATCATTGAGGTTTTCGTCAGCCAGTTCTTTAGCGAGTTTGGATAATGCATCCGTTTTGCTATTTTCTGCACGCGGTATGCTTTCTAGGGCGTAGGGGGAAATTTGAGTTAGTAACTGTTGCACTCTTTTGCCATATTTTACCATCTCTGGCTTGCATGTGTGATAGTCACCATTTACCTGGCTAACGACCAGCTGGGAGTCTCCGTATATAAGGAGATTTTCGATCCCCATGTCAACAGCAATCTCAAGACCTGCTATCAAAGCCTCATATTCCATTTCGTAGTTTGTTCTTAGCTCCGTTAAGGAAAAGGCAAAGTGCATTATCCCTCCTTGTGGAGTCATGAAGATAAGGCCTACCCCAGATTTGATTATGGGGGTGTAGTGCTGTCGCTTCTTCACGGAAGATGCTCCATCAAAATAGAGTTCCCATCGGGTATCACTCCTTCCTTTCTCCCCGTCGATCGTGTCAAATGTGTGCTCATCTGGCAGCTCGCAATTTAAAGGTGAGTCGCCAGGTATCGGATGCTCAGCGAGGAAGTCGGCGATGGCTTAGCCTTTCACTGCCTTGAGGGGTCGATAGATTATTGAGAACTCCATCAAGAGGAGGGCCCATTTAGCGAGTCGTCATGTTAGTATGGCTCTTGACATCAAATACTTGAGAGGATCCACCTTTGATATGAGATGGACTTCATGCGCCAAAGCATTGTGTCTGAGCTTCATTATCGTAAAGATTAACACAAGGCAGTGGTTTTGGATAGGGGAGTAGTTGTTTTCTTCCCCCAAGAGAATTCGACTCAATTAGTAGAGGGCTCTTTCTTTCCCTTGGTCGTTCTCCGATGCCCATAGCGCGCCTAAAGAACTTTCAAGGGCTGTTATGTACAGGATGAGGGGATTTCCCTTGACTGGAACGGTTAGTACCGGTGGGTTCTGCAGATATTGCTTGATTTCGTCCAGTGCGCTTTGGCATTTACGATCCCAAACGAACGGGGTCCCTTTCTTCATTAGATGACTGCAGGGGTGGCATTTGCCGGAGAGGTTAGCTATGAACCGCCAGTTATACGCGAGCTTTCCTTGGAGAGACCATAGTTGCTTAAGAGTTATTGGCGAAGGCATTTCCATAATTGCCTTGATCTTTGACAGGTCTATTTCGATGCCTTGATGTCGTACGATGAATCCTAGGAATTTTCCTGAGGAAACTCCGAACACGCATTTCAGAGGGTTCATCTTTAGGTTGTATTTTCGAAGGCGCTGAAACACTATCTTCAGATGCTCCCAGTGCTCTTCGTACGATTTGCTTTTCACCACGAGGTCGTCAATATAACATTCGACAATCTTGTGTATGAGGTCATTAAAGATCTTTGTAATGGCCCTCTGGTAGATGGCGTCAGTGTTCTTCAGACCAAAGGGCATTACTTTGTAGCAGAATATGCCCAGCGGAGTCTGGAAAGCGGTATGCTTCTGGTCTTCGGGATGCATCTTTATTTGATTGTACCCTGATGATCCGTCCATAAAGGAGAAGACTTCATGGGTGGATGTGTTATCGATCATCAGCTTGGTAACAGGTACTGGGAAGTCATCTTTCGGACAAACTTTGTTGAGATCCCGAAAATCTATGCAGATGCGTACCATCCCATTTTTCTTCATCACTGGGACAATGTTAGCGATCCAGTCAGTGTTGGAGATAGTGCCCTCAGAGTCAATTATTGGATCACAGGCACATGATTGCAATGATTGAGGGAGGACCTATCCCGGTAGGACAGTCTTACTCGAGATGATATTATGCTATCTGGTTTACCTTTATCATCGTGTACTGCTTTAGGTGACCTGACATGTCGCTATTGCACGTTGATAGAGCCCCTAGGATTCTTGCTTGACTGCCAGCAGTATGAGGGCGATCATATAAGTGAGAGCTGGAGTCTATAAGCACATCCTTAAAAGGTCCCTAGTCGTAGGAGTTTCGAGACAGGGCATCGATACTCCAGAGTAGACTAGTGTATGCAGTCGAGACCCCGACGAGGGGCGGTGGCCGGTCTCACAAGCCACTGGTGTCAGTTGGTTCACCTAAGATGTATACAGGTGCTCATTGGGTTATGAGTACACCGGACAGGACTCGCCGGGAACATGCTAGTTGGTCTTATACCTGACGTCAGATAGCAGTTCCCAGTTGACATGTGTACAGGTTAGTTCATCGACCTGGGGATCGTCATTTGTCTCGTGTGAGTTCCCACTGTGCTTTGATTACTACCCTACCACGGCTCAAAGGAGTCGTGCAAACAGGTTTTAGTTGGGTACAGTCCCGAGCCACATGGAGGCAGTGAGCGGATCTTCGGGGGTTCGTCTCTCCCGGTATTGGGGGTGAGGTCGCGCTGTGTCTAGGAGATCCATTACACGAAGTCCTTGGCCAAGGCAGGAGATTTACTGGTAGGTATTCCAGTAGTATCTCAGGGTGTTCTGGGCTACACTCCGACATGACTTGTACCGCTTTTGGGGGTCTGACTTTTACCAACCCCCTAGGCCCGACATGCGATGCTCATAGACGAACGGACCGGACTGTACGGATATTGTCACTGACGGCTCAGTAGGGTGTCAGGATGAGTTCGCTCATCGACGTCCCTTTTAGTCAATAGCTGGTGGCCCGTTACGTATTGGCTTATACCTCTGACGTGCTAGTGGTTAAATCCACAGCTATAGTATTGACGAGTCTTTAGAGTCCACCACACATTCAGTTACTCAGCTTTCGGGCGAAACGCTGTAGAGGCCGTATGGAGATATGGCAGGGTCCGATCAGATACATGCGGTATTGCACGGATCAGGATCAGACGGTTTGTACTAGAGGCTGTATAGATATATGGCAGGGTTCGATCAGATACGTGCGGTATTGCACGGATCAGGATCGGACGAACATTACTAGCCGGCTTTGGTTTAAGCCGGATCCTAGTTTAGTACAGTGTAGATTTTATCTCATTGCATTTGTATCTGGTCGGAATACAGATGCGGGTGTGTATGCACAGTATCGGGGTTTTCCTGTAATTTATTACGGGACCAGTTTTCTGGAGTTGCCAGTTTGCATTCCGTTCCGGCCGGTTTTCCTTTGTTCTTTCCCGGCCGGACTTTTCCGATGGAGGGGGTTATTTGCAAGTTTGCAAATAACACTTTGTGGAGGGTTTTATTGCAAAAGTATTGATTATGATATCTTTCATCCATGATGCATTTATTGTGAAGTGAAAGGATTTGATTTGGATGTGAGTTTTGTGATCATTATGTTCTTGGATGTGGTCACCATTGCTTTTCTCCTACCATCACCTCCCTTCATGTTTTTTGATTCATTCCTCCACCCTTCTCAAAATGAGAATGGCCGGCCACAATTTCTAGAGAGGAGATGAGAAAAATGAGAGAGATTCATTTTTGTGTATAGCATTCTTCATCTCATTCCATTTGCTAGAAAATTGAAAGCACCAATTTTCTTTAGACCATTCCTCCGTCTATGGCAACAAACCCCAAAGAGACATACTCTACACTACATTCTACAGCACTTCTTGGGCATGTCGACTTGCCAGCTTCATGCCCGAGTTGCCTCGGTATAGAGGCGGGAGCCCGTAAAAGATGCAGGCGATGTGGTGCCCTTCCGGCGAGGAGGCGACGACCGGAGCTTCCGCGGGAGATCGGGACGACGAGAAGACCGGAGGACTCGGATCACTCGGTATATCTCTAACCCGTCTTGTTGTTAGCTTAGACTAGTTAATGGTTCGATCCGGGTGTTTAGTGCGCGGTGGTGCCGGTTTGCTAAGTCCGCAAAATTAAAGTTTATCACCGCTTCCACATTTGGCCGTCGGATTGACGGCCGGGGCGCCGCCGTGCACTTACAGTGGTATCAGAGCCTCGCCATTAATTTCGTCTAGCTTCGTTTGATGTGTTTTGCATTTCTGATCGACCAAAATTCCAAAATCTAAATTTTCCTTCGCATCAGTTTTCTGTTGAAATTTTTTGGTCTCGAAATTTTTTTCAGGTTGTAGAAAATTGATGTACTAGAAGTTCTAAGAGATCTGGGAAAATTCGAGACATTGATCTCTCAGGAATAGCGCGGATCCGCCGCAAAATCCCTCTTGTTGCCGCTGATCCGCCGAAGGTTTAAGGGATCAATGGGTCGAAATTTTCCAGTGGGCTTGTGGACTATTTTTGGGGGTTTTGGAATATTAAACTTGGGCCCAGAATTTCTGTGAGTGCTACAGTATTGCAAGGGGGCCCACTTGTTAATTTTTGATCGATCGGATATTTTAAACACATTATTTCACAGTATTTACATTATATCTGCGACCGTGAATGTCACTCGATCGGTAAATCCGGTCTAACTGCTATAGCCCGGTTAGACGGATTTGCGAACGTGACTTTCACGTTGATGTTTTGTGTTTTTGCTGTGTTGTTGCGGATCGGTCGGTGGGGATAGCCTGGATGCAATGTTAGTACAGTTTTGTTTTATATGTACATTTGATATTGCGGGGCGAGCGTCCGACATGTGGACTGCCGTCACTGCCTGTTTGTATTATTCTTTTGGGGCACGGCCTGGTTGCGGTCGATGTACCCGTTGTATGTATATTTTACTTTCTGTACTAGGATTGCCCCGCGGTGGGGTGCACGGATAGCCGGGTTCTGGAGGGCAACAAGCCTGCATCTCATGGCATTGGGACGGAGGGGGCTTCACTCCAGGATTGGCGGGTTATTCGCCGCACTCGTAGGGGGTATAGGTTGACCCAGGAGGGGTGCCCAAGTTACCGGATTCCGTGAAGTGCTGGGTGGTCCATTCACGGTGCTGAAGGGGGCTACCTCGCTTCAGAGTTTGGCGGGTGACTGGCCGCGCCCGTAGGGGTCTAGGGTTTCATTGCACAGGCTATCCACACGACCAGGGGAACGTCGGGTTTCTGCAGCGGCTCTGTGAAACTCGGGGCTTCCAGATATCTGTATTGTTCTGTGATGCTGTACATTTCTGTGATGTTGCATTTTATTCACGCCTTGAGCGAATATAATATATTGGTATATATATTAGTAGATGTTGTATATGTTTTTCATCCGCGCTAGTCCAGTCCCCGCTCTGCCGTTAGTTAGCTAACCTAACGGGTGATGACGGGACCCAGTGGCGAATGCCGATGGCATATACGTACGTCAGTATATTTTCGTTCTTTGTGGTGTGATCAATTGATGGGACTGCATTGATTCGGATCAATGCAAGTTAAAACAAACCTATTCTGATGTTGTTGGAACACTTTTCAAAAAGCTGTTATTGCAAGGACGTTCACTTTTGTTTTGCATCGTGGTATTCATTTGGAATATCCTGCTCCTCAGTCGACGAGGCATGGGCCGAGATCCCTTCACCGGGAGTGACCCCTTGGACAGAAGTTTGCGTCAGGGCATTAACTTCACTATAGCCGATTACTTTTGCTTTGCATCGTGGTATTCATTTGGAATATCCTGCACCCCATTCTACGGGGAAAGAGCCGAGATCCCTTCATCGGGAGTGACCTCTTTAGTAAAGGTTTTCGTCTCTATATTTTCTAAAAAGCTATCCGTTCCTTCAACGATATCAAGTTCATTACATTAAAGGTTTTCGCCAGAAACCATTCGTAGCCCTCCATCGTTTCATATGGGTAGTCAATAGTATTCAAGCTGTGTATGTTGGCTAAAGTCAAGGCACAGTGTTTGGTAGCTGTTGGGTATTTATATGCAGCATAGATAGATGTGTTGGTTTGGGGCAGTCGTACTACCATTTTGGCCCAAGTCAAGGGTATGTACGGGTGGGCTCAAATTAACCTGGAGAATGACGGGTTGAACTTGACATGTGACTTATGATATGTTGGCCAAAGTCAAGGTCATAAGAGCATGGGGCAGAAATCACATCGGGAGTTTCAAAAGTACTGAAACTTGCCAGATATGCGCATACCTTCTGGAGTGTGATAACGTGAGCGGATTCCGTCACTTTATCATGCGATGAGAGTTGGATCCCGAATCCCACTGATGAGTTAGTTTACTCCTCGGGTGACCCCGACTAATTCTTCTTTCAGGTTTGGAGGAGAATTTTGAGGTACAGTGGGAGGTTTCCAGATTAGATTAAGTGATAACCATTCTGATCTAGGTTAGAGTGCACGCTGAGTGTTTCTTTTCTCTCTCTCTTTGGCAGCGACCATTGACCCGACCCAAGACTATGACTCAGTGACCAAGTTGACCGAACCTTCTTAACACTGGCTTTTGGATTGTCAGAGTTGCAGACCTCATTGCCACTCCTACTTTTACCCTTTTCTCCAGGACACCCCGTATTACTACGAACGTCCACTTCCATTGGACAAAGCCATCGTATGGTTAGATACGAACTCGAAGGGATTCGAGGATGGTTTCCGGTTCTGGAGAAAACGGATAGGATTATTCAGTTGTCTTTTCCCTTTTACCTTTTCTCAAGTTGTGAGTACTCCTTGGTTTAGGAGTTAGTACACCTATTACGCAAATTGGATAGTCTTCTTCCAAACCTTAGGCTGGTGCCGACCGGTAGGGAATGAAGAAAACCAATTAGCATAACGATTGTGTGCAGAAGGTATTAAGATTAAGACAAAGTAAGGGATTAGTAAGAGGGCAAAGTAAATTGCGACTGATATTCACGACCAAACCAAGTATTTCATTACCACTCCCACATCACCTTTGTATTTCTCCAGGACACTCCGTATCACTATGAAGATCCACAGTTTATTGGATACTCCATCGTATGGTTATATACGAACTCGAAAGGAACTTGTTCCAGTTCGGGGATGGATTATGGTCCAGGAGAAATAGGAATAAGGATTATTCGGTTGTCTTTTATCTTCACCTTCTCTCGTATTGCGAGTGCTCCTAGGGCTAGGACAGTACACCCATTATGCTTACTGGATAGTCTTCTTCCAAACCATAGGCTGGTGCCGAACGGTAGGGAAGGAAGAAAACCATTTGGCCTAAGGGGTGTGCAGAAGGTAACGACTAAAGACATATAAAGGGATTTGGAGAGGTGGCAAAGAATTATACGGTTATAGTTGTGAATCTGGATAATGGTAGAGGCATTACTAGGAATACCAGGATACCCCATCGAAACATTTTAATGTTTCAGTTCAACTGTGTACTGTTAAAAGAAAACTGATTTCCCGATTGGACACTTGCTCCATGGTATGTATTTACCAGGTTTGATTCTCACATCTGTATGGTTTTACAGATGGTGAGTGGGAGTAAGTTATTGGGAATAGGGTAATCATCCTCATTATATCGGGATTCGTTGTAATCGGTGATATTTGAGGAGATCATCTGGGCTGTTTGCCGGTCGACAAATATTTGGTTTTGAATATCCGTTTTTTTGCACCAATTTCAAATTGATATATCTGTACGTCTATTTTCATAGAGTGAGATATACCTTTCTGAAATTATGTCTACGATATTTACCTATATCAGTGGATGGTTAGGTAGGGAGCATTAAACAGCGGTGTAATTCTTCTTAACCATAAGTACAGTTTTCAACCTACGACACACAGTGAAAGAGTTGTTAGACTCAGCGGACTTATACAGAGTATTGTATGTTGTCCAGTGTCCATTAGGACAGAGGGGTTGGTCCTCATACTATATTCTGTTTACTTTTAACTTCTCTAGTTCTTAGACATGTGTTTCGTAGAAACACAGGGTCTAAGTTTTGAGGAGTTATAGGTATTTGAATAGAGTAGAGAACCAGGTGTAGCAAGTATCGGGATTCTTCAAGGTGATCGAAGATGTAGATACTTGTGTATGGTATTCAGTTGATAGTAATGATAAAGAGAAATTGCTTCTCTTTCAGGTTACTCATAATTGGAAGCATTCCTAAGTTGAGTAACGCTGATCGGCCTCCTTCCATTTAGTTGACATGCACTGGAGACAGCTGCATGATTTGAATCTGGTTCAATTAAATCAGTGCCTCTGGTTCTATATTGGATATAGTACAGTTCATATCTTAACATTGTTAAGGTACGGGGAGTTGTCCGGCTTATGATTAAAACCAGACTCTGGATAACTCAAGGCACGTTTCTGTAATGGCTGTTTGTGGGTTGACCCAGGCTATGACGAGGGTTGATTTTCTACCATAAGAAAGATCAATAGTGATATTGTTCTTGACTCGCCACAGTTTTAATAAAAATGGATTTTTTCAAAAACAGTAGTGGGAGTATGGTAGAACTGGAAGTGATTCCAGAACCGCAAACGATTACTGAAGATTTGATAAGGAACCTAAAGATTCAATCTGTCTTGACATTCCATTAGCCACTCCGCAGATAAGGTGGGTAACTTCAGGCACCCGAGAGGTACTCCGGTAGCCTCAAGGACGGTGACAGGGAAGTTCTTGTTTACCCATACTTGCCATTGTTGTTGTTCCAGGCTGCGAGACCCGGCAGGAGGATGAGTATAGCGTCGTTCTAAACTAGCTTTAGAAGTGCACATCTATATGACTCTGCCAGAGGGTTGTCGTAGTCAGTGGGAGCAGCGGAAGCATTGGTGGACATCAGGCTTATGTCTATTTATAGACTAAAGCAGATATAGCGGAGATAGATCATCTATTTCTGATGTGACAGTCATAGGTTTGACTTCATCAGAATAGGGGATGGATCTGTTGAGAAGGTAGTAACATGTGATATCCTGGCATTTGGATGACATACACAGAGTAGGAAGTGATATTCCTATACTACGATCGGTTATATTTTGGTCGTCACACAGTGGTTTCTCCACATGTGACTTGGACATTATATAAGACATACTGGTTACTAGATCTATGGTTTTAGATCTGGATTTGGGTGGTTTCCCAATCAGGGTACTTTGACAGCATTCTAAGAGTATTTAGAATGGACGACTCCTGGCACGGTAGTGTACCTGCAGGTGATGGAGTCACCCTCTCTAAAGGTGTCTTATAGACTAAAGTAGAGAGGGATGTGCATGATTGGCAGATCACTTGCTTAGGCAATTGAGTCAATCATGAGATGTCAAGTACCACACCAGATGTTGTTCTTGCACTAGATGCAATAAGTTGACATTGATCCAATCCTGGAGAAACAGTCGGAAGCAGTTTTAGAACATAAGTGGATGTTCTAGGGATATGATAACGACAGCCTCATTTGGGAGACAGTTATCATTCCAGGCTTCCAAGGTGACATGGACGACAAGGAGGTTGTCAGAGTTATATTTTTCCTTCTGACGAGGGGCAGTATTTTGGACAGGTGGTCCAAGGCAATACTGAGGGTGGCATGGCGCAGGATACTGATTAAGTTCAGTTGACGATACAGTCTAAGAAGTTTGGATTTGGAGTTCATTTATGAGCTAGGTCCCATCAGACATCCAGACATTCTAAGACAGGTATTGCTCAATTCGGGAGATGGCTTTCTCCGCGAACTTGAGACATAGAGAGACATAGAAAGAAACTTCTAGGCGGATCCACTCACTGAGGCTATTCCTCGACCGCAATAGTTTCGCAAACGAATTTTGTGAGACTGACTAGTAGGGGAGTTGGGTGTTCGGTATCACACAGGCTGTGAGTATGCGACATCGCAATAATTAGCCTTGAGTGCAAGTGGGAGATTGTTGGAGATAGTTCCCTCAGAGTCAATTATTGGATCACAGGCACGTGATTGCAATGATTGAGGGAGGACCTATCCCGGTAGGACAGTCTTACTCGAGATGATATTATGCTATCTGGTTTACCTTTATCATCGTGTACTGCTTTAGGTGACCTGACATGTCGCTATTGCACGTTGATAGAGCCCCTAGGATTCTTGCTTGACTGCCAGCAGTATGAGGGCGATCATATAAGTGAGAGCTGGAGTCTATAAGCACATCCTTAAAAGGTCCCTAGTCGTAGGAGTTTCGAGACAGGGCATCGATACTCAAGAGTAGACTAGTGTATACAGTCGAGACCCCGACGAGGGGCGGTGGCCGGTCTCACAAGCCACTGGTGTCAGTTGGTTCACCTAAGATGTATACAGGTGCTCATTGGGTTATGAGTACACCGGACAGGACTCGCCGGGAACATGCTAGTTGGTCTTATACCTGACGTCAGATAGCAGTTCCCAGGTGACATGTGTACAGGTTAGTTCATCGACCTGGGGATCGTCATTTGTCTCGTGTGAGTTCCCACTGTGCTTTGATTACTACACTACCACGGCTCAAAGGAGTCGTGCAAACAGGTTTTAGTTGGGTACAGTCCCGAGCCACATGGAGGCAGTGAGCGGATCTTCGGGGGTTCGTCTCTCCCGGTATTGGGGGTGAGGTCGCGCTGTGTCTAGGAGAGCCATTACACGAAGTCCTTGGCCAAGGCAGGAGATTTACTGGTAGGTATTCCAGTAGTATCTCAGGGTGTTCTAGGCTACACTCCGACACGACTTGTACCGCTTTTGGGGGTCTGACTTTTACCAACCCCCTAGGCCCGACATGCGATGCTCATAGACGAACGGACCGGACTGTACGGATATTGTCACTGACAGGCTCAGTAGGGTGTCAGGATGAGTTCGCTCATCGACGTCCCTTTTAGTCAATAGCTGGTGGCCCGTTACGTATTGGCTTATACCTCTGACGTGCTAGTGGTTAAATCCACAGCCATAGTATTGACGAGTCTTTAGAGTCCACCACACATTCAGTTACTCAGCTTTCGGGCGAAACGCTGTAGAGGCCGTATGGAGATATGGCAGGGTCCGATCAGATACATGCGGTATTGCACGGATCAGGATCGGACGGTTTGTACTAGAGGCTGTATAGATATATGGCAGGGTTCGATCAGATACGTGCGGTATTGCACGGATCAGGATCGGACGAACATTACTAGCCGGCTTTGGTTTAAGCCGGATCCTAGTTTAGTACAGTGTAGATTTTATCTCATTGCATTTGTATCCGGTCGGAATACAGATGCGGGTGTGTATGCACAGTATCGGGGTTTTCCTGTAATTTATTACGGGACCAGTTTTCTGGAGTTGCCAGTTTGCATTCCGTTCCGGCCGGTTTTCCTTTGTTCTTTCCCGGCCGGACTTTTCCGATGGAGGGGGTTATTTGCAAGTTTGCAAATAACACTTTGTGGAGGGTTTTATTGCAAAAGTATTGATTATGATATCTTTCATCCATGATGCATTTATTGTGAAGTGAAAGGATTTGATTTGGATGTGAGTTTTGTGATCATTATGTTCTTGGATGTGGTCACCATTGCTTTTCTCCTACCATCACCTCCCTTCATGTTTTTTGATTCATTCCTCCACCCTTCTCAAAATGAGAATGGCCGGCCACAATTTCTAGAGAGGAGATGAGAAAAATGAGAGAGATTCATTTTTGTGTATAGCATTCTTCATCTCATTCCATTTGCTAGAAAATTGAAAGCACCAATTTTCTTTAGACCATTCCTCCGTCTATGGCAACAAACCCCAAAGAGACATACTCTACACTACATTCTACAGCACTTCTTGGGCATGTCGACTTGCCAGCTTCATGCCCGAGTTGCCTCGGTATAGAGGCGGGAGCCCGTAAAAGATGCAGGCGATGTGGTGCCTTTCCGGCGAGGAGGCGACGACCGGAGCTTCCGCGGGAGATCGGGACGACGACGAGAAGACCGGAGGACTCGGATCACTCGGTATATCTCTAACCCGTCTTGTTGTTAGCTTAGACTAGTTAATGGTTCGATCCGGGTGTTTAGTGCGCGGTGGTGCCGGTTTGCTAAGTCCGCAAAATTAAAGTTTATCACCGCTTCCGCATTTGGCCGTCGGATTGACGGCCGGGGTGCCGCCGTGCACTTACAGTCAGGGTATTGAACTTCTTGGATGAAACCGGAGTTGATTAGCTTCTTGACTTCAGCGTTGATACTCATTTCAAGTTCGAGCCACATTCTTCTTGGTCCTTGTTTGACTGGCTTGACGTCCAGAGATATCGCCAATTTATGCACAGCTATTTCTGGGTCTAATCCCGGCATCTCGGAATAGTTCCATGCGAAGCAGTCTTTATACTGCATGAGCACATCTTTTAGCATAGCCACCTGTTCTTGAGACAGCAGTTCACTGACGCCGTTGGTCGTGGGTCGTTTGCCGTCCCCAAGTCGTTTTTACTCAGGTTGTCCGCCGTGGTGTGTATCCCGTCTTCTAATTCTTTTGGCGCCGGTGGAAATTCTGAGATCACCTCGTCTTCATCCTTCTTTTTGAAGCACCAGGAGAGGTCATCCATATTCTCGCGCTCTCCTTCTTCCGACAGCGTTATCACGTGACAGGTACAAGATCGTTTCCAAGACCGATGTTGATCTGGTTATACTCTTGCTATATACGTTGCTTTTGGTACATACTTTTGTGGTGGGGCTTCCTTCCAATTGTTGGATAGAGCAAACCTGCCTTGATGATATTGGTCTTCGACCTAGTTTTTGAAGGTGAAGCAGTCTTCAAGAGGATGTGCTATCGTTCGGTGATAGGAGCAATAATCCGGGTGATGAACCTGGTTTGCTTGATTGGGGTGCCAAGACTCCGGGAGTGTCATCATTTGATGCTTCATGACAAGGTCAAAGATTCTCCTTGTCTTGTCTCAAGGGAAAGAATATGCTCGACCCATCTTCTTCATAAGAGACGGATTCTGGCCGACCTTTTCTTGATTGCGTGGCCTTTTGGATCCGTTTTGCCGCTGTCGAATGTTTTTCTATTCTTTAACTTGTTTTTGCCTCCGCGTCGGGCCTTTTTCTTGTCTTGGAAGTGCATGGCGGGCTGACGGTGAAGGGCATTGTCATCCTCCGTAGCCTGCTGAAGGAGGCATTGTGTCTTGGCTTTCTCATAAATGGCCATTTTGCGGCTGTAGTTGTTCCGAACCTTTTGACTCGCTTCCCTTATTAGCTTGTCCATCTGTTCTTCAAACGACGGACTTGGCATTTTTATGGTAGGACCTCGTTCTGGTTCAACGTCAGCGTCTTTTAAAAGAGCATCCCCTTCTTCATCAAGGTACTTTATGACATGGAAGCCATGGAATTGCTACCGTTTCTTAGACTGGACATATCCAAGCCCGATCGTTTCCATTTTTCCGTTGGGCAATTTTTGCTGAGTTTCGGGGACGTTCCAGATCCTGTTATAGAATTGGGCCTGTCGTACGGTTTGCTTAAAGGGTACGCCTTGGCATCTCAATAACCTTTTCAATCTCTCTGCGTAGTATCTGGGCAGACGGATTGGTTGGAACCTGTCAAGCGCAGGTTCGGCACCACGCCAGACTTCTCTCTCAACTTTTGTTTCCTCGGATCGATAGAATAGGATCGCCTTTTCACCTCTTAGCCTAGGAGGGACATAGAATGTCTGCAGCTCTTGCACGCTATATGTCTCAAGCGCATCAAGCTCTCTGTAATGCTGCCACGGAACTATGGCGATTTGCAAACTCTGATCATCTCCAGTGAGGGCTTGCATTGATGGATGGACCGAGAACACTACGCTGACTTCGTCTTCAGAGTCACTGCCAAAGACCAGAATAGGGGTCGATGGTCCCGTCCTGTTGCATTGGGGCGACCCTGAATAGACTATCTCTTCTTCCTCCTCAGTATCGCTCCCGAAGACCGGGATAGTGGTGATAGCTTTTTGTTTGTTCTCCGGTTTATGACATCTTTCTGTGTTTCGAAGTCTGGTAGGAAGTACTTAGCGTCTTTGTATTTGCAGACTTCATTTACAGAGAATGGGATTAGTTCCCCCGTCACGGTGTACTCGAGACCGTCTTTGAAATACTTCATACACTGATGTTGTGTAGAAGGGATGATGTTGTACTTGTGTAACCAAATCCTTCCGAGCAAAGCGTTGTAGCAAGTCGTGGCGTTAATGACATGAAATTTGATGTCAGTGACGAGCAAGCCGAAGCGTAACGTTAGTATTACAGACCCGAGTGTTCGTGCCGACTGGGAATCAAAACCGGAGATGGTAATTTTATCCCGAGCGAGGTGTTGAACGCTCATGCAGATTTCTTTTAGCACCCTTACATTTAGGAGGTTGACAGAGTACCCGTTGTCAACTAAGATCTTCCCTATCTTGATGCCATGGCAGTACCCGGTGACATACAGGAAACGGTTGTGCTCGTACGTTCAGAGGAGGAGATCTTCATCGCCGAAAGTGATGTCAGCTGTGTGCACTTCTTCCAGCTCATCCTTCATCTTTTCTTCGGCAAGGAACGCTTGAAACTGCTCGGGCTCTTGTAATGCCCTGATCAGAGAATCTTGTGCCTCTTTAGACAACAGAAGGGCATCCAAAATGCTTATCTGTGAGGGTATCTTCCTCAGGTGTGCCAGGACATTGTAATACACTTTGTTTTTCTTGGGAGGGTCCTTGACTGCTAGCTCTTCGACGACTCGATCATTGAGGGCGATATCCTCAGGGACTTTTTCCTTCTCTTTATCTTTTTTGTTCAATCCCTTTTTGTGGGTCCGAGATTCTTTTCAGGCAACGTACGGTTACGCAGCTGAATTTTCTCACAGTTCTTTATCTCTTCCTCTTTTCCTGAGGTGGATTCTTTGAAGAGAGGGCCGATGGCTACTTCTTCGTCAGAATTGCTTCCGAAGGTGAGAACTAGTGATCCCCTAGTATCAACCATGTGACAGTTGCCGACAGTTCTTTTATGCTCATCTGTCGTATTTCTCTGGTCCCGACGAGTTTTGCGTTTCAACCGCTTGAAATGTTGTCGGTGAGTAACGTATTCTTGCCACCATTTCTTGAAGGCATTGCATTCTTCAGTGGGATGTGTAATCTTCGGATGGTACAAGCAGTAGCTCGGACGAATGTCCGCTTCGTCAAGGTACGTATCCTCGGGAGTATTTCCTTTGAAAGGGGGCGGCTTCATTCCCATCGACAGGGTTTTAGAGAACCGTTTCCTTGTCTTAAGCCTGCTTTTGTATGCCGTGGGCGTGCTTCGATCTGGTTGGAGTGCTTTGTGACTTATCCCTACCATGACTTCTTTAACTTGATGCCGACGCCTGGCCCTTTCGAATATGGCCATTTCACGCTCTTGATCAGTTTTGCTCTTCTGACGGGCTTCGTTCAGCAGCATGTCAATCATCTCGTCTGACGGTTCCAAGGATTTTGGCACCGATCCTGCCCCCAACTCCTCTATATTATCTTCTGATGCCGAGTGAGCTTCTTCGTCATTTATTGGTGAATGAGAGATCATGTGACAACTTGTCACATAATCCTCGGGTTCTTCTGACGAGTCTTCTCCCTCATCATTGTCATTATCTCCGCCCTCAATGATATGGTTGAGAAACTCTTGGAGTGTGACTGGGGTTCACGCCTTTTGGTTATATTCTTCTAGCGCGTCCATATGCTTTTGCAGGTCCGTGCATTTGTCGTCAGACTGCGCATACTTTTTGGTCTTCTTCTTCGAAGACTTCGACGGCTGGGCCTGGGTGTTTTTCCCATCGTTACCAATTCTCGGTGTTGGGTGTGGTTTCAGCATCCATTCAATGATCTTGGGCTCTAGCGGGCTTTTCCACCTGATTGCCGGGCATGCTTGAAGATCCTTCAGCATTCTTTTGGTCTTAGCTGAAAGGACAACTTCCCACGGAGCTTCCTCTATAAATGAGCACGATGCCTTCGGCGTGTCCACCTTTTTAGGAGCGTGCTGTTGTGGCGGGTTTACCCTCCAGTTTTCAGACAACGCGAACCTGCCCTGTTGGTACTGGTCCTCAACCCAGTTTTTGAAGACGAAGCAATCTTCAATTGAGTGGCCCACTATTCGGTGGTAGGGGCAGTAATTGGGATTGTTGACGTCGTCTGGTTGCAGTGAGTGTCTTGGATCTGGCAGAGTGATGAGCCTGTTGCGCACCGCCAGTTTGAACAGCCTTCTCGTTTTATCCCGAGAGAATGAGTAAGGATGTCCCAACTTTTCTCCGAGTGATCGCGGTTTATCGTTTTGGCGAGCAGCTGGTTTCGGATCACTCAGCTGTTGTTGAGCGTTGGTGACGAAGGTCGCTTTTCCTTTGCCCTTTTCATTTCGAAGCTCCGTTTTCGAGGAGGGCGGTCTATGGCCCATCTGGTCCATTTGGGCCAGCTTGTCGATTAAGGCTTGGAAAGTGGTCGGCTTGAAGAACATCATAGATTGGGATATAGTTACCTGCGGATCAAGGGTCCCCACGAACATGCCCACGGCAGGAGCTTCTTCTATGTGTTTTTCGTATCTCGACCATAGGTTCCGCCACCGAATTGCATACTGAACCCAAGTCTCTCCTGGCTTCATCCTGGCATTGATCAATGCCATGATCGGGGTGCGTTCGCTGGCGCTTGCGAAACGCTGGGTGAATAGCAGTTCCATCTCCGCAAATGTATTAATGGAGTCATTCGGAAGCTCCAAGTACCATTCAAATGCTGTCTCCGCCAAGCTACCGACAAATTGACGAAGCAATAGTTTGTCACTGCCTCCAGTATTATCATATAGAGCTCTGAATTGAGCAACGTGTTGGTGCGGATTGTCCATCCCCTTATACACATGGAGTTTAGGGATCGTATATCCCGACGGGTATTTAATCTGGTCGTATTAGCATGGGTAAGGTCGCCCAGTTTTGACGACTTGTCCTGCCGCTTCGTTCGCTTGATGAGCTCGTATCTACTGAGCTATGTAGTCATCAAGGGTAGCTTTGGAGATCTTCTCCTCCCTGGCTGCTGATAAAGCCGGAGGAGGGTTTGATGTCTCTCCTCTGTCGTCTTCAATGATTATTGGAGGGTCTTCAGCTGGAGGATCCGGCTGTATCATCATCCCAACCATGTCTTAGAACAGAAGTGCCATCTGTTTTATGTTAGCCGCTTGTTCCGTGGCCTCTTTATCTTTCCTTTCAAGCACCCTCCGTAGAAATTCGGCGTCGGTCTCCTGCTCTTGGCGTTGTTCTGACGAGGCTTTCAGGCTTTCTTTCTGCCCAGTAAGTGCGGCCATCCTTGTCAACATCTCCTGGAGCTTTTGTTGTTATTCCTGAGCTTTCGTCACAGACCGCGTGAGTGGTCGATGACTCACAGAAGCACGAATATCCTCTTTTCCGGATTCCATGTAGACGGTATGTACAACCATGCCCCTAGACTTAGAGCGTTTGGGTCCACTGCCTTTGATATTTGCCGCTAGTGGTGGGAGATTCTCAGGACTTCTCTTTTTGTGGGAGGTCGAGGTTGAGGGGTGATTGAAATGAATTCTTGATGTGTAGTATAAAATAGAATAGAAATCACAACCAAAAATTATTTGACCGCAATCAACTACGGTGTCGGATGTAGTTTGTATGTGAGTGCGGATCGTCCACAGGGAAAGTGTAATCGTTCGTCTTTCGATTTAGGTGAGTTGAAACTTTAAGGAAAAGAAAACAAACAATTCAAGATTTAAAGTTGAAGTTCAAGAATGAGAAAAATCTAGATCTAAGAAAGCATTAAAAGATAGAATCAAGAATTGATCGTTTGTTGATTTTTCCAAACCAAATATCAAGAATCGAAATGAGGCTCGTAGGAATCGATCGGATCTATAGATGTGATGTAATCTTACAATTACGTATTCTTATCCTTCGATGAAGTGATACTAGATCGATGATGATCGACAAGAATTAGGGATTTCTTGTGAAACTAGGGTTTCATCTCATCCCTTGTTCTTTCATCGATATCATTCACATTCTAGCCTCTATCAAATTCAAGAAACGATCGTAGATTCCTAATTTC